>CM035135.1:93444660-94644660 GCA_020205605.1 Panax ginseng | reverse complement strand
TAAAATTATTCATGTAATAAATAAATTTTTATTTATCACAAATATACATACACATTACCTGGCACATATTTTCTCACCTTAAAATAAATAAGTAAAAAAATTTTTTACGCAAAATTTCTGATTTAATTATATAGAAAATATCGGGTTATTACATTCACCCTCCTTTATAAAGATTCCATCCCCGGAATCAGCATTTTAAAACCTATACATACCAGGGTATATAACATACACAATCATTGCAATTAGATCTCGATCATCACTGATCGAACCGATCTTTAACTATTCACATAAAGCTTGTCTATCTGTTTACATAGAAATTTGATTTCTAATAGAACTCAAATTCGTCCTTCAAAATAATTTATAAAATAATTTATTATATATATAAGAAAATCATATATAAGAAAATAATATTTGTTCGAATAATACCGAGTCAGATCCCTACCGCTACTAAATCCTCGAACAACAATCATGAAGACTTTTATGGTTGATTTTGTTGGTTCGCTTGTTAAAGTTGGTCTCATTGTTGCTGGATGTCCTGCGCCTTTTCCCGTATTCGCATTCCTTTCCTCCCTTCTCCGCTCTGGATAGCTTTTCACCTTATGCTCCATTGATTCACAAATAATACACCCACTATACATTCTTGGATTGGGCAATTGGGAGAGATATGTCCCTTCTGCCCACACTTATAACACACAAACTTTCCCTTCAAACATTCATCTGAATGATTCTTTTCACAATCCTTACGCTACACAACATGTTTCTTTCCATCTCCTGACCTATTTTCGGTATTCCCAAAATTATCTACTTTCTTCTTTTTTTTTCCATTCCTATTACCATTACTCCCTTCTCCAATTCTAGCTTGATTTGCCTTCCACCAAAAATTGCTCTTCCTTTCACACGATACAAATCGAAAAAAGATGTCTTTTGCCCCTTCGTTACCCTAGCTATTACAAACGCGTCAATGGGGTCAGTTGATCTTCTAAATCCTGGCGATACGACCGCCTTGAAGTCTTTGAAGTTTGTCGATCGATTATCTGGCTGATTTCTCACGGCTGGTATTCCATTCTACATAGCTTGGGCGACCATATTCGTAAAATTATGTGTCAGGTCCGTTTGTTCTCTAGCTTTGTTGATGATTATTCGCCTTTTGATTTCATTTTTCTTCAAGCGGCATTATCATAAATTATTCTTTATTAACTTACATTCTAAGCCTTATCATATACGCTTAACGTATAACGCAAAATTTTCCATGCACTCAAAATATTAGATTTTGAAAACTTGTTTTACTGTATTAACTAGTGTTCAGATAAATAATTATTATCTTTATACAAAACTTATTTCATTAATCCCATATAGATTTAAATTTATAGCACTTAACATACCATAACACATACTGCTTTAAACATCCGTTATCCCTTTGTGACTCAAAAGTCAGGAATCGCTGCCATAGCTTATACAAAAGTTAAGAGTATTACATTACACAAACATACCTATCATATACACCACATAAAATTATACCTATTCAAGTAATACTAATACTACTTATTTCTTATGCCTTCACTAAGGATCAATTGCTTAGCATTCTATATATTTCCATTATCCTCAATAATCTATTAACATATAACTATACCAAGTTCGTCAAACCTACCACATATCATGAGTTTAAGAACTCATCACAAACATATGAGTTTAAGAACTTGAGCTTGACCTTATATTCTGTAACTATACTCTACCTATCGCTTATACTTATCATTTCGGGTCCAAAGATTACATTTTCCAAAATAACCACCTCATTGAGGTAGCTTTTCAATGTGATCCTCTTTTCAAATTATAGATTTGATATCGCCTCGATTATGGGGTTAACTCCTTCTTTACGATCTAAAGGTATCGTAATCCTTTTCCACTTAACCTTTACACACATAAATTATCTTGATTAACATATAATATATATATGCAAAGAAATAATATTTTTTATATAGGTTAACTTTTATTTGATTCGACGATGAACTTATTCTATTCATCTCCTTTTAAACTCTATATGATTTATTTGCATTTTTAACATTTCCTCTCATCCCAAGGTTATAACCTAAGGTCTATCCCAACTAAGGTTTCTAACCCTTAAGCTCGATATACCATATTGTAAAGCCCCCAAACTCGAGTACTTGACACCCAAACTCAAAGGTTTCATGATACCATTTCTTCGAAAGGTAATAATACTACTAATAATAATAATATAAATATCAAACTTAATTTACATATATCAGAGTCTAATCCCAAGTACGCAACCTTTACTATAATTCTTTACATGATGTATAATATATACCATTGTCTTTATACAGTTTAACTATTATAAAAGATAACATTAAACATATTCTGTTTGCTTTCCTTTTCACTTGTTCTTGTCTGAACCTTCAGGTTGATCATGCTTAGCTAAAAACATTTAAATTTAAAGCAAGAATGAGCATTTGAGTGCCCAACAAGTAATAACAATTATAAATATAATTAGCTAAAAGAATTAAATATTTTCTTTGTACATCACTTCTACAACGAATTAATAGTTGTGAAGTAAACTGAACCGATAATAATAACATAACAATTCTATACCAAAATTTTGAAAATACGTATTGGCTATAAATAAGGTTAAGTTGACATACTATGAATATTATTTTCAATTTTGGAATAGGTTTAGCACAACTTCATCCACAAACCGTCATAACTTACGGGCGCGAGGGTGATCATCCCAATGTAACCTGTATTGATCAATACTACATACAAGAACGATATTATCGTTAACCTCGTCCGCTTGGGAACATAAAAGTTTTCCTCGATCGGATGTTCATATTTAGTCCGAATCCAACCAAAACAATTTGATTGATACAAAAGGTTTTATCATATTCAACGATATTTCTAAATCTGTGTCTAACTGGTCAAATAGCTTAGATGACTTTTACTTAATGTATACATACGGGGGATCGATAGTATATATATATATATATATATATATATATATATATATATATATATATATATATATATATCAACATATGTTTAAATATTAATGATTATCCAAGTGAAGACACTTCAGATAACCATATTTAGAAATTAATGAATAATATATATATATATATGAATTATATAATATAATATCATGTCGATAAACAATGATCTGATATAATATATATAACAATAGGTTAATAATCTGATATAATAATAATATAATTCTAAAACTTCTTACTCATGTCCATCGTGATAAAGCAAATGCAAAGGTAGGATACTTGGCTCGGTCTGCTTCTTTTGTTACAATACACAACTTAATTTTATCTCTTTTCAGATAACAACCTACCATTAATAAGATTATTTTACTAATTAGAATAACATATCGTAATACATAATACCGCTTATCATAAATAACACATAACCTAATCACATTGTCACACATATTCAACAAATATCAATCACAAACAAACATTAATACAAATCAAAATATCTAAGCCTGATCAATTTCAAAATATGCTCTGGCCACCAATGGCTTTATTTGGGTAATATCGAGTCTAAGACTCTCATCCTATAGCTCAATATCCGCAAGTATTAGTCATATTATTTTTAAATGACTTATAATAATGTTTAAACATTTATTATAATTTATCATGAATTTTCAAACATCGAATCATTATTAAATGATTTAAATATTAAACAATTCTATTATCATTAATATTTAATTAATAGTAAACTATTAATGAAACTATTGCCAAAATATTAAAGTTATTTATAATAACTCAAAATATTTTTAAAGTACTAATATTACCCTTAATGATTTTTAAAACAATAAAAATCATTTTTAAATAATTACCATTAATATTAAAATATTAATTTATTATCTATCAAAATATTAAAAGTCATTAATTATAACTTAAAATATTTTTAATTCATTTATATCCTTTTTAAATGATTTTTAAATATTTAAAACCATTTTAAAACTATTTATTTAATATAATTGTTAAATAAACTTAATATCATTAATATTAAATAAATATCATTAATATTAAATTATTAATGAACATATCCTTTAAATATTAAAAGTTATATTTTATAACTTCAAATATCTTTAAACACTTTATTTTCATTTAAAATGATTTTTCTAATATTAAAATTATTTTTAAACTAATTTATTTAATATAATTATTAAATAAATCTAATATCTTTAATATTAAATAATTAATATTTTTCATAAAAATATCAAAAGTTATATTTTATAACTTAAAATATTTTTATAATCTTTAAATTATTTTTATATGATTTTTAAATCATTAATTTATTTTTCATAATTTATTTAATACATTTATTAAATAACTTAAATATCATTAATATTAATTAATTAATAAAATTCATCATAAAATATTAAAAGTCATGAAAAATAACTTCAAATATTTTCTTACATCATAATATAATTTTAAATGTTTTTTATGTATTAAAATCATTTTTAAATAATTTATTTAATATAACAATTAAATAAATTAAATACCTTTTAATATTCCAAAAATATTAAATATTTATGAAATATATTAAAAATTATTAAAAACTAATTTTCGACTTTAAAATAATTTTTAATAATTTATTTTGTATTTTTAATAATTAAAAACTAATTTTTCTATTTATTTAATAAAATAATTAATTTTAGAAATAAACTGTCATTAAAGATCGCTTATAAATTTGTAATGTCATGCTATAGGTGTTCTTCATGTTCTCGCCAAACCTGTAAATGCATAGGCAATCACAAGGGTACTAGGTTCGACCATGAATAATTTTTCATATATAATGTTTCTGGGCTATCTGTTGATCACAACTTGTAGAACTAATGCACCATTACAAGATACAACAACAATCATGGTCATACAATACATTACAAAGGAGATCTGGGCATTCAAATTCATTGTCGACTCACTGGTTTTCCGTAAACCTGTGCAATTCGACCAGCGCGCTTAGATCATTGTAAGTTAGGTTCTAGTGATCAATTAGGTGTTATTATGGTTCAAATATATAGTCAACATGCCTAGGAACATTTATATACCAAGATCGCAGTCTAAAAACATCAACATCACCAGATACAGCTCGGTCAATAGCTGTCAGAAAGTGTGTTCTTTATGTTTCTTGAAATTCCAGAAAATGCAATCGTGATCGAGTGGTTGATGAATGGGATTTATACCCGCAAATCGGATACTTTATGACTTAAATAATTGCCTGAATTCGTAGTTTTTATGTAGTTTTATATAAATATAGTGTTAATGCGCTTCAATCGATGAATCAGTAGGCTCTACAAAGACATCTTTCCAAATTTTAAAAGGGCAAATGGTCATTATATTCACATTCAGCACATGGCCAAGACCAAGCTTATTGTCAAGGTCATAAATACCACACCATGGGCCTCACGACATCACCTTCATACCACGCATACCATCGTTGCTTTATTAAGTCATCAGCATAAATACCAAATTGCGTTCTCGATTTTAATGTGGAAATAGCAAATACTAACTACATACAGGGTCAGGCCACACCACCTCCCCAAGGCTCAGCAAGAGAGAAGTGATTTTTGACCTAGCAAAGGAAGGGAGGCTGATATAAGGTAAAAAGGGAGGTTTGCAATGGGATATAACACATATAACATAAAATAGATAGAGAGAAGAGATCTCTTAGGAATTTATTTCTTCTATAATTTCTCTTGTTTTTCTTTTAGATAAAGTTTGTAAATATAGTTAGCTTAGATTAGGGAGAAGATTCGGTTTCTTTGGAGCATCATGAGCAGTGAGCTACTCGGACTGGGGAACTTGATTCGAGCAGAATGTGTAGAGATTGAAGGGCCTTAACAGAGTTTCTTCTTATCTATTTATTTTCTCTGATTTTTTAATCCATAAATGTCAGTTTTTATCATACTTGTATTTTATTCAATATAATGAACTCAATATTTGCTCTAAGGTTATAATGGACCCATTTGTTATTTAAATTGACTCGTGGTTATCTCTTTGGTTTGTACCATATATGATTTGGTTCGATATATTTATGCTTAATAATTTCGCTAAGACATTAGTGATGATTTTGGTAATTTATATGATATCGATGTAAGAATTGTAGATTTACACCAATATATTGGCATGTGATTGTGGGTTTCAATCGCATAAGTTGTGTAGAATAGATATATATATGTGCACCACGTATACACCAATTGAGAGCTTAAGCTTAAACTTGTTCGATTAATTCACATGTATATATATAGGATCAGATCTAGCTTGGGGCATTCTTTTCTGCTCTATTCTCTATCTGTGGATCTCGAAAGGATATGTTCGTACTTACCTCGACAGAGGTGTATGAGCACTTGTGGTGTTCTCGATCGACAAATTGTCATGACCATTTAGACTATAGAGAGAAGTGTAGCTAGTTTGATGAAACATAAAGACACCAGTGTGTTCGGCTGTAATGCCTAAGTGGGGTGAAGTCAGAACCTTAGCTTGTTATTCCTTAGATTACCATTCGCTATCCATTTACTTGCTTTGATAATTAGTTATGCTTAGATTAATCACTCTTTCATTTATTGTCGCTCAATAAGACTTTAGCGATATAAAATCCAGATTTGGTAGATATTAGTTCCTCGAACGATATTCTCTACTTATCATCAACGATTTTTGTTGCACCGCCAGATACTTATGCGTGTTTAGTGATCGGTTATCCGACCAACAAGTTTTTGGCGCCGTTGTCGTGGAACCGTTATTCTAATATTGTTCATTATTGATTTCAATCAATTTAGTCTTACTTTGAACGTATATATATTTATTTCTTTTATTTGTTTGATCTTCCTTTCTTTTTGTTTTTAAGTTACAGATTATGGACGATCAATGTTATCAATGGCCTAATGAGTGGACGACGCCACGAAGCTCAGAAGAAGGACTCAAGAAATTGCAAGTTCAAATTGCCAATGCCTTGAGGTTTTCTGACAATCTTGAGTGTCAGTCCACTTAGAATGCCTACTGTCAGGAACAAGCTGACTTTGAACCGATCTCCTATCATCCAAACTGCCAGGGTTATCCAAACTCTTGGGACTAGGAGTATCATGATCCGAATCATGCATCTCAGTTTGAATATCAGTCTCCACCTCCCTATGAGTGGACATCTCAAATTAATGAGAACTTTTCCGAGTCCTCAACACTTGAAGAAGAGAATGTGCTTCGAGGAGCTTCTCACCATCTTTATCGAAAAGAAATGAGGTTCAGATGGTGTTTCAAGAAGCCGCATTGCACAACCTTGAGAATAGATTGGGGCAACTCGTCAATGCCATCACAAATCCACCGCAAGGCAATCTTTCGGTCTTAATTGATCTCGACGATGAAGAAATAGAGTATTGCACGGTGGATACGCAAGGTTGTGCAATACGGCTTCTTGGATGTCATAGTACAAACTAACCAATCGGTAGAGTCCGAAGTTATAGACAAACTAAGAAACGGTGGTTGTCTAGTCATTACGGATCTACAATCAGAACCCAAGCTCTCGACTGTGAAAACCCTAGAGGGCCCGATTGAGCATGAAGAACACTTTCAGCTTAATAAAACAGGCGAATTAGTGGATAATTCCAGTGGCGAGCGATTCTTTGTGCCGAATGATGACTGGATGGATGAAGGACAGAAGAATGGCCAATCACTCTTGTCGGCCAAAAATTTAATAGAATCGATTTAATAAGCGGCATGAAAAGGTCATTTTCGCTTATGAGCCGGATTGAACTACTTTCCAGATAGTCAAGCCGATTTACTTTTAAAACAAGCGCTGGTAGGGAGGCACCCCATCTTGGTATAAATTTTTATCTGCTTTTATTTATGTCTAGTTTATTTTGTGTTTGTTTGCTTAGGTTGTTAACATGGTCGCCGTAATGTTTATTAATGTTTTGTGTCTATCCTTTTAGGCAAAGATGTTTAGTATGACGATCGTATATTATTATAAAGGTTCATGTGTTTTAATAATGTATGTTTGCCTTTGTAGTGTAGTTTTGTTCTTGTCTTGGCATGTGCGTATAATGTAGAAAAAACTCATAATTGTATTCGCGCCGCCATCGCCAACAAATGAATCAGATCTCGGGGCCATGCAAGGCCATGACCTTACATAGCCTATCACTAACTCAAATATATACATACCAACCATCCATCAGCAGGTGCAGCACAAGAAAGACCACAAGCGAGACCCAACTATCGCTATTAGCCAGCAAATACCAACTAAAGAAAGATTACTCACACATGGCAAGTAGTAAATGTAGATTTTGAATATTAAGTGCGCTTTTAGCAAGCAGCTACACCACGCCTCCATATCTTCCCAATCCTCTCTGGCATTCTCAAGACCTCTCATCTCTAGAAGAAGATAGCACAAGGGAGCCCTCATCTACAAGAAATTGTGCATTCATTCTAGCCGTGTTCTTCTCCACACTCCCATTCATTCACCACAAGAACCCAAGCCAGTGCACGCAAAGAAAAAAAGGGCAAAAATCAAACTAGGGTTTCCAAGTCAAGGTATTTTTGTCGGGTTTCATACAAGCAGTACCATTTTTTGGTTTTATCAAGGGTTATTTGTAGTCTTCGCTTGTGTGATTTCCACCGCTGAAACTGCTTTGAGCAACAACAAACAAAGGTCATTCCAAATTGGTTTTAAGGAACGACTCAAGTGTTTGTTCAAATTCTCGAGAGAAGAACTTAACCGCTTTAGGGTCAGCTTAATATTGGCAATTGCTAGGTCTTCTTATTTTGAAATGGCTCCAAGAGGCAACGCCTTTAGCGCCGAGGGTCTTCGCCTTCTGCAACAACACCACAGGCTTGGGACTTCACCAAGTTTATCAGCGAGGAAACCTAGAAGCAGTACAGAGACTCTTTTGGCACACGCAACTTGAATCCTGAACGGTGGTTTCGGCCTGATAGAAAAGATGGTGAACTCACGAACATGATACTTGAACGACAGTGGTTAAACTTCACAAAACCACCCGTATCAGCAGTGGTATCTATAGTTCGGGAATTCTACGCAAATGCCAAATTGCGTATGGTCCTCACCGTGGGTTCTAGTCAGGGGGCGGTCCGTGGCTTTTGATAGTCAAGCCATGGTACCCAACTATGCGGGTAATGATTATATGCAGTCGGGAATCCACAGTAATGACCTAGAGGAGATCATCAGAAGGCTCTGCAAGCTCGAAACGACTTGGAAGAAAAATGACTATACGGGTGAAAAGACCAGCTTCTGCCTTCTACACTCAACAAGCATGGAAGGCTTGGTTCAGCTTCATTTGTGCCAGCATGATCCCGACCCATCACTTGAGCGATGTGACTAAAGATAGGGCGATTCTGTTATTCGCCATTGTCACGGGTCTGCACGTGGATGTTGGAGTTCTCATTCATGACTCGATAATCAAGGCGGTCAAGAGTACCGTCACTTCGGGACTTCCCCATCCATCAGTGATCACGCGATTGTTCAAGCATGCAGGGATATAGTGGGGACCAGAAGAGATAGCTTCACCGCCCATGACCACATCGACCATCGCATAAATCAAACGCTTCAATGTGTGGACGGGCAGTAGTCTCATGTCGTGGCGCGGGGTACGGCACCACAAGACCACCTCCTTTAGCAGGCCCAGAGCCTTCTTAAGCACCTGAGGCAGGCCCAGCTAGTAAGGGTCTTTTGGCAGACATCATGGCATCCCTCACCCTGTTGCATCAAAAATAGACGCCGAGGCACAGAGGCAATGGAGGCATATAGCAAGAGTGGCTCGTGAGGCGTGAGATAGCGATGGAGTACCAGGCTGAGCTGGTGAACACTATGCAGAGCATCTACACTGACTATTGTGGTGAGAGCATTGAGTTTACGCCATACCGCCTCCAAAGCCTCCCGCCTTTCCACCTTACCTCCACCATCACCGTCACCGGTCGATCAGACGCAGCCTAATGAGGATGAAGCCGATGTCATTCACGAGTGAGCGATCTTCAAGGAAGCCCTCTTGTTTCCAATTGCTTTATGTTTAGCAATGAGGGCATTGCTCACCTCAAGTTTGGGGGTGTTTTTTGGATTTTATCTGTTTATTTTCGTAATGTCATGTTAGGTTGCCATACTTTAGTACCATTATTATGTTTTTATTATCAGTATTGTGGTGCAGTCTTTTGAACTGCGGGATTATGTTTGAATTTTTATCACTATGGATGCCATAAACTGTTTTTGGTTTTATTTATTTATGCTTGGATTATTTTTAGCATGATTGTGGTTTTATTTTTATTTTTATTTTTTTTAGCCATCTTTTTGGGGCTTATACAGATTAGATGCTTGTGCCATATGATTGGCCTTTTTCACCCTATTTTGAGCTGCTATTTAGCAAGGGTGTTATAGTTATCATTATTTATTTGATTATGGCTGATGACAAGCACCAATTTTTATGGTCTATCTCTTAGAGTCGTGTCATGCATGTATGAGTCAGGGGTTTTTCAATTGATAAGTTTAGACTGTTATTGATCCGTCCTTCTAGCAAGCACCGACCAACTGTGTTAACTAGTAATTTTTTTCAAAATTTAATTTGCGTGTTTATTGCTTTGAGCATTTGTTCACTCTTATAAATTTTCATTTTTCCAAGGTAATAAAAGGCTTAGACATTTTTGCAGTTTTGGTACTTGGATTTGTGCATGTTTAGATATTTAAAAAAAAGAAAAGAATAAATTGTTATTGAAGATTGAATATTGAAAGTCTTGCGGTGGGTCGTGATGGAGCCTAAAACGCACTCGCCCATAAACGCAGGACCGATATTGAGATGGAGCATAAAATGCACTCGCCTAATAATCTTCGTTTTTGTTGTAAAGTCTCGGTTGGCTTATGTTAATTACGCGGTCTTTACTGCTCGAGTTACTAGATTCTTAGGGGTTTTCTACACCTAGTGCCCTAAAGTCATCTGGCTTGGGAGTCACTGATCAAAAGCTCATTAATGGGTAGTTCTGATTAGCCTAAGATAATTAAGGACTGTCCGAGTTAGGTTTTATAGTCTTCATGCTAGATCTTTTGATCCATTACTGCACTTGTGTCTTATTCTTAATGCTTGTTGAATGTTTAAGTTTCAGAGTGTCCATATTAGTATTAACAATCGACTGTGTGAACTTATTTGAAGCTATGATTAGTCTGGACAGTTAGTCTCCACACACAAACATAGAATGGATCGAATATAGTCTTATGCTTGAAATTGAATGAACAGTTATTCATATTTGTGTTTTCCCTTCTCTGGTATTAGCTTTATGCTTTGAGGCCATGATACTATATTACAGTTTTATTTTTCTTTCGCGTGTGTTTTACTTTTAGATAGTTTACTCGAGGACAAGCAAAGACTTATGTTTGGGGGTATTTGATGAGAGGGATTTATACCCGCGAATCGGATAATTTATGACTTAAATAATTATTTGAATTCGTAGTTTTTATGTAGTTTTATATAAATATAGTGTTATTGCGCTTAACTGATGAATTGCAGGGCTCTATAGTACCTTTCCAGCTTTAAAAGGGCAAAATGGTCATTATTTTCACACTCAAGGCATGGCACAAGACCAAGGCTGCTTATTGGTCACACAACGCAACGCCACACCATGGGCCTTGCTGACATCACCTTCACGCCACACGCCATCGTTTTTTTATTAAGCTCACACACAAATACCAGCCCATGTCCTCTCGATTTTAATGTGGAAATAGCAAATACTAACCACAACAGGGTCACACCATGAGCCACCTCCAGCTCCCTCAAAAAGAGAGAAGAAGATTTTTGACCTAGCAAAGGAAGGGAGGCAAATATAACGCAAAAAGGGAGGCTTGCAATGGGATATAACACATATAACATAGAATAGATAGAGAGAAGAGATCTAGAGAGTAGTTTAGCTTAGGAATTTATTTCTTCTATAATTTCTCTTGTTTTTCTTTTAGATAAAGTTTGTAAATATAGTTAGCTTAGATTAGGGAGAAGATTAGGTTTCTTTGGAGCATCAAGAGTAGTGAGCTACTCAGATTGGAGAACTTGATTCGAGCAGAATGTGTAGAGATTGAAGGGCCTTGACAGAGTTTCTTCTTATCTTTTAATTTTCTCTAATTTTATAATCCATAAATGTTGACTTTATTGCTACTTGTATTTTATTCAATAGTATGAATTGACTGTCTTATCTCTTTGGTTGGCACCATATGATTTGGTTCGATATATTTATTCTTAATGATTCTCGCTAAAACATTAATGATGATTTTGGTAATTTACATGATATCGATAGAAGAATTGTAGATTTACACCTAAATATATCGACATGTGATTGTGGGTTTCAATCATATAAGTCAGGCGATAATAGACATATATTTGTGCACCACGCATGCACCTAATTGAGAGCTTGCTTAAATCCTTGTTCGATTAATTCGCATGTAGACAAATGTAGGATCAGATCTAGCTTGGGCTCTTTTCTCGCTCTATTCTCTATCTGGTGGATCCGAAAAGGATATGTTTGTACATACCTCATTGAGGTGTATGAGCACTTGTGGTGTTCTCTACGACAAATTGTCATGACCATTTAGACCATAGAGAGAAGGGTAGCTAGTTTGATGAAACATAGCACACCAGGTGTTCGACAGAATGCCTGAGTGGGGTGAAGTTGTAACATTAGCTTGTTATTCCTTAGATTACCATTCGTTATCCATTTACTTGCTTTGATAATTAGGTATGCTTAGATTAATCACTCTTTCATTTATTGCTATTCGAATAAGACTTTAGTGATATAAAGTCAGTATTTCGTAGATATTAGTGATAGTTCCTCGTGGGAACGACATTCTACTTATCACTGTACTACTTGTTAGACCGCGTATACTTGCGCGTGTTTAGTGATCGATTATCCGACCAACAGTGGCCTAGTTTGACCACTTGTAGACACTCAAAATTTTATGTACGCCTCACATCGATATCAGTAGGAGGGCGTATACGCCTTTTCTCGAGATAACCTCGAAGACAGCTCACATCCATTCCGGATACTCTAGGCAGGACAAAATGTAAATAAAGCTGTAAAAGGCCACGAAGTAAACTCCATGCCTGATAGAAATATAAATATATATATATATATATATATATATATATATAAAAGTAGGTAAATACAACGGATATAAAATCTAGGATCATCAGATATGTCTGACAACAGTTATATATATATAAGTATATATATATATAAGCAAATAAACGCTCCAGACATAAGTCTAGGCTCAATCGTGACATAACTCGATAATGTTAGTCCATATATAAAATATATATATATATATATATATATATATATATATATATATATATATATATATATATATATATATATATATATAAATTAAAACCACTTTTAATCAAGTCTAGGAATATCACATATGCACACAACACGACTCTTAATGTGTATAATAGTGTGTCCAAATATGAAGAAAAAGGCTTTATAGAATGTAAGAAGGCTTACAGTGAGCTGCCAATGTAGACTTCTATGAATCTATATGGATAAACACTCAGCTCCCGCTGGATAAATATATAGCTATATGTGAGCTAATAGATGTTTAGAATGAGGAAACACTAAATATTGGTGTATATAGAGCAAATTGGACACCGCTTCCTTGCTTTTTGCTCGCTCTCTCTCTCTCAAAATGGCTGGACCAAGGTCTATATTTATAGACTGATGGCCGCAGGTGTACATGCGATAGCCGCAGTTGCACCTACGGCTGGTCGAGGTGTCCCCGGGCTTCGCGGGACCCATCATCTCAAAGTACGTGCACTCATGCACTGTAATATCCGCTCGAACTTGCAAAACTTCAATTCGAGCATCCGAACGAGGTAATGTGACCTTCTTCAAACTGTTTGTGTCGAGAGTTACGCAATGACATGGATTAGAGGTGGTACGAAGTCAGGAAGAGGGGACCATGCCCATAGTCTTCAAGCTTCAAATTCTATCCGGTGTACTGCCATGCGTAATAGTCACTCGGGATTGTAACTCCTCAATTCTTGTGGGACATTGTTGGATGTATGTATTTATGAAGTGTTGAGACAACACACAGGTGTTGAAGTGGCAAGATGACGTTTGACTCTTCGGCCGGTTATCGCCATTGAATTCAAAGTAGACGTTGCTCGTGGTTACATCCTAGATTGACTACTTGTTCAGATGTCGCAATATCATCTTGTGAGGGTGCCTGTTTGCCCGGTGTTAGCTCTGGGTCTGAGGTATAAGTGCCTCGGCAGGAGGTCTGAGCTTGAAGCTGATAGTCAATATTTTGAAACAAGCACTTCCGGAGTTATCGCTGAAAATGCGACAGCATTCCTTGGGGTTATCGCCAAGATGACAATCAGTGATGGCTTGGACATGCGATCTAAGTCTTCAAGGATGTTAACGTTGGGGCTATCACCAAAGTCTCGAATACTAGACACTAGCTTATATTCCATAGAGGTACCTCTTGTGTATAAGAGATCTATGGGGATAAAGCTTTGTCTGTTTGAGGATGTGTATAACATATTCCCTCATCCTCGTCAGAAAGCACGCGCCAACAAATTGTTGTCGTGGTTGCTCGACCTTCGCTGATGTATGTATCATTAGATAGATCCCCATCGGGTGCATTGTCAAGGTTGCTTGACCTTCATCGATGTATGTGTCAATGGTCGATTATGCTGTGAAACCCCAATCGTGGATACTTGTATAAGTTGCTTCGATGGGTTTACTTTCCATCGACTGACATGATGTCAAGGCTGCTTGACCTTCACTGATGTGTGTATCAATGGTTGAGAATACGTTGTAACCCCCGCCAGGGATACATTAGCATCATGGCGTGGCTTTACGCTGTAAATCTTCACGGGATAAGTGGATGCTTAAAAAAATTACATTGTGACTTCACGGGGATGCTTTATCACCATAACTTCAAGGCCAGAATCCTCACGGGATGTTTTAGGGTCAGGACTGCAATGACGGTGAGATTAGACCTCTCGTGGGTATCACGAGCATGATCTATGAAAAGTCGAGCTCATTGGTATAGTATACCCTTCATTCAGTGAATACCATCGAGACGACGGAGTTTAACTCAATTCATGAGAGACTGTGGATTCCGTGCTACTCCGCTCAATCACATAGCATTTTTATTCATGATTTGGCCTTTTCAGCATGTGAGACCTCCTTCGCAACTCTAACTAGAGCGAAGTCGAGGTGGGACCTATGTAAAGTGCCATTGTACACCTCAGTAGCACCAAGTAGTGGACCTATAGCCAACCGTGGCTATGTAAAGCCCAAAGGTTGCTTTCATAAGTCATTTTCAAGCTGCGCTGCGAAGGAAATTTAAGAGCTCTTCTTTAGATCTGCTGAGTTTAGGCAACTTTTTGCATATTCTGCCACCGTACAAGTGTTCTTCACTGTCCTGTTAACATATGTATGTATTTTTTTCCAGTTCTATCCGTTGAAAAATGACTTATCACATGAAATGCATTTAGACACATAGTAGTGAATATGCATGCTGATATGACTTGATAAAAAATATTCAACATAGAAAATGTTAGTATTAAACCATGCTGAACATAATAATGTGAAAATATTTGACTTTTGAAATAGTCAAATTGGTACCTTTTACTGTCATTTCTTATCATATCTGAGGACAAATTAGTAAAGGTATAAAAGTAAAATAATCCTGGTAATTAGACTACACTTATGGATTTTTTTTCTATGATGTGATTAATGCATATAAGATATATATAACTGTGTATATGTGTGCTACTGAATGGCTACCTAGTCATGCCTATGTGCATGTGGATAGTCCCATTTACAAAGGGGGCTATGGAAAATTTTTTCCAAAATGTAGGCATTGAGTAGTCATGCATTTTTAACTCTACTGTAGATGTATGTTAAAATAATGCATGCATGCATGCATGTAATACATTTGAAAAATGCTCCAGGTAAGAAATTACCACACCCTTTCTGAGGTGATTTGGAGACTTGTTGTCCAGATATTATGAATTTGGATCAGCCGAGTAGTTCCCGTAGGTCCACTTCAGGTGTACGAAGGAGGGCTTCTAAAGAGCCTTAATGCCTGGCCTATTAAATGCAAATTTCGCTGTCAGGTAGAGGTGGTGATACGCCTTATCCCAAGTTAAAGTGCCAAATTTTAAGGACAAGGAGGAGGACGCATTCGGCTTGAGGTTCTTGCTCCTCAACGAACGTGTTCCCCGTAGGGATTTGCTGTATTCAAGTGGTGAGCCCAGATCTCTAGGTAACTTGAGCTCAAGATCCTTCAAATTTACCCGCACGCAAACGAGGTATGAAGTTAGATCTTTAATCTTCCTTATTTCCTATCGATGAGGAGTCAAGGATTCTCGATGTTGATCTTCTCCGCCTTTCCCCGTCATTGCCCCCCTCGGGTTACCTCGTGGCATTGTCTCGAGGGGTGGTTTCACCGACTCACCACCCATTTGTCGGATCGTGAGGTGATGATGACGCATCATGGATCAAGGCTCATCACATATATGGAGTTTGAAGGGATCCAAAGGCCTTTCCACGACGGATAGATGTTTTTCTACCGCCGCCCACATCTTTGTCGGGAGTTCCTAGCAGAGGCGCCAAGGGCGTGGACTGCTCAGATGTGTCCTTTCGAGCGTAGATGCTATGAGCGGCTATCGAGTGAGCTCATACCCGATGATGTGAGAGTCGTGGATCGATTCTTCTGCCGATTGTTCCCTATGATCATTAGGGGTCGCCTCATAGCGTATAACTCTTCTATGGTGTCCTTCGCTTAATCAAGCTACACTTGACATGTGGACCGTGATAGAGACTATGATCGGGGTTCCTACACCTTTGCTTACTTCCTCGTGGGAATGCATACGCGATCGCAGGCTCACCGAGGCGTGGTTAGGATTCTACCCGCTTTCACCGGTGAGTTTTTCTTGTCTTTTTCCATTTATAGGTTAAAATTGTCGACCGACAAAATAGATGTCGCTTTTGGTCGGGCAATCTTGGGCCTATGAGAGGCTTCCATCTTTGCATCCTCGTGAGCGCATTTAGGTTTAGACACCTATCCATGAGGACAAAGATGGCATCATTCCATATCAAGTGAGGTCCCTATCACGAGGGTTTCACCTCATTATCTCCCCATAAATTGAGTTGTTGACAATGTATGTCATCACAAGGGTTCCCTACTCTGGAGAGCATTTGGGAGTGGGATTTGAGGGTGGGTACCCTATTGGAGTTGTGTACGTCATTTCCACCCGTATGATTCCTCTCTTCACAGATGGAGGATGGGAGGTCTACTTGGGAGAGAGTGTTATCATGAGCACTACAGGAGATATTCACATGCCGATCTTGCCTCCAATCAAGTTGCTATCGCTTGTTTTGGCAATACCCGTCATCGACATCCCATTGATGGGTATTAACGGTTTTACATTATTCGAGGGCCCCTGAACTCAGGAGATGTTCCAGCATAGGTGGATCCCTCATACTATTGGAGCTCAGACCCGTGCCACACAATTTATGGGGGATATGATTCTAGGATCCGTGATGATGACGGATTGGCTAGCCTGTGTCAGAGATCCGACCTATGTGACATAGATTGATAGATTGACCCTACAGTTAGACCAGACACATCTTTTCATTTGCATTTAAGCGTAGATCATTTAGGGTAGATACTTTTGATCCTTCCAGCCTCAAGGCCGCCGCCCCTCAGTGACCCATATGGCTTTGCTTGGCAAGTATCCTCCTCAGATAGTTTCGACATCCCTGTAGATAGAGATCTAGTGACTTAGGAGAAGTTACATCAGGTGGACAATATCGATGATGTAGACATCGACACCATTAACTTTTCCTGATGTACATTTCTCGTTATCTCTTTTGATAGGCCTTTGTTAGCTTCTGGGTAGCTTTGCCCCATTCTCGCTATATCTTTTGATAGGCCTTTGTTAGTTGTTGGGTATCTTCGCCCCATTTACCTATATTTTAGTTGTACAGAGATGTAATAGATGATGATATACTTAGGAATGTATGCACAGTTTTCCATTCCCTATATCATATTGCCATCTATTGTATCATGCATGTTATTATGATATGTATATATATGTATGTCCAGAGATATTCAGCATTAACACCTGGATGGTCTTATGACACGGCCCATACAGATGTTTTCTTCGACAGTTAGTCGTATTGATCATACCCCACCATTTTTGGTGGTATACGGTACGCGCTCATGGTATGATAGTATATCACCATCAGACATGGTGATTGTAGATGATTTGCTGCAGCATACTATGACCTTGTTGATGTTTCAGGTCCCCACTGGGTTTATAGAGGGTATGATAGAGCACTGGGTATCAGATAGACATGTTTTCCGATTCGGGACCCAAGAGTTGACTCCAACTTTGGAGGAGTACGCACGGTTGACGATGTTACGGCTGGACAAACCTTGCGTGCACATGGCGATCGAAGATATGAGTAGACAGTTCATGACCATCACCGGTTTGAGGCGTAGAGTGGTACAAGACAAGATTACATCCAGCCACGTGATGTCCCAGCATTTTCTATTTGACAGATTTGGCTTTGAGGATTGTTATGCACGTCATTTTGGGGATTTCACCACACTAGAGGACCATCATGCTTATCCAGAGTGGATGTATCGCTTTACGCGATTGTCATACGCCTTCATGCCATGCAGACATGGATGAGTTGGATATCGGCGTCATCGTGGCCGTGAGAGCTCTCAGCGAGGGTCATACCATTATACCAATGATCATTGCAGAGACTCTGAGGTCAGCTACATACTGCTATATTTATCCGATATGAGTGTTCACAGGAAGCTCGGTCATGCTGTATGTGTGGTTTATGTCACACATGAGACCGATTGGCACATTTAGACGGTAGGGGTTTTTTTTCACCCATGATATAGCCATGTCGTACTCCTTTCAGCCTGGGGAGTGAATAAATACTGCATCTTGGTTAGCTTTCTTAGCAGGGATTGGAGATCCGTTTGCTATATTATCGTGTTCATGGCTTAGCTCACCCTATAACTTCATTACTCATGCTCCGGGCATAGATTATCTCCCTCTGGCTTGATTGAGGGGCATGATTACTTACCACCCACTGGCCGTGATGTGTTAGTTTGACCAGTTTCAGGATTTTCATCCCTATGAGGGGGCAGTGAGTCAGCGCTTCGCTTCACACCATTTATCAGTGGAGGACAAATCCAGTCAGATGCCCGCTGGGATCAAAAGAGAGTCGGATGAGTTTTTTGTCACCATCCGTAGTTCTCAGAGAGTATTATGCATGGATGGAGACAGAGACTACATCTGCTGTGGTAGTATTCACAGTACAGGGGACTGATTCCGACAATGAGGAGCCTATAGAGGAGGCTAACATTCCCACCGAGTAGGATTTGACTGTTGGGCGGCTAGCGTTTGTGATGGATTCTTCCACCCCGAGTGCCACTATTACTCAGTATTCAGCACAACATTTGGAGCATAGCTTACATCTGATGACCTATGATAGAGATTAGGCTAGGGCCACGATGTTGACAGCTCTTGATGAGAGAGATACCGCTCTATTAGAGAGGGATGAGGCTAGATCAGCCATGGATGCATTGATTGTGGAGCGGGATGCCGCCTTATCTACTAGGTATGTGGCCATTAGAGACAGTACTTCAGTGAGATCCGAGATGACTGTCAGTCTTGCCGACATGAGTGCTTATATTGATGAGCATTATGTCACTATGTAGTTAGCCTCTGATCTGCTAGCTGTAGATACCTCAAGGTGGGTTGCATAGCATACCTCCTCCGTAGAGGGATGTCATATTAGATCCGATAGTCCGTGACACACACGTATCTCAGAGATAGCTTTTGTATTTTCCTGCACAAACTTAGCTTAACTATTTTGTCATATACAACACATATGTATATATCAAACAGTATTATGTATGGCAGAGAAATATATTTTGATCCACTTCCCTTTTAGTTATGTCGTGATATTTGCTTGATATTTGCCTGTTTCTTCAGGGCCTTGTGATCTTGATTCATTCTGAACTTATCCTTGATAGGTGGACATTGAGACGTCGCAAGATCTCTCAGAATGGATAATTGATTTCTGTATATCCCTACAATCTTTGGTGTCTTGGGACTGGTATCTGTATAGAAAAGTGGAGAGGAGGGTGGTTTTTCCTCTCTAAGATTGACCGCACCACAGATGGTCGCCAGTACTTCTATTTGTGAGAAGCCTAGTTAATTCCATCTCTTATGGCTTGGTATTGCTCTTTGAGGCAGGATCGCAGCTTAGATGGTCGTCGAATATTCTATTTGTGAGAAGAGGTTGGGTAATTCCATCCCTTCGATCTGAAAACGATGAAATGTGGTGGATTGAAGGTTGATCCCAATACCGTGTGACAAGTATTTTTGTTCTGGTAGGGGTTAGATCGAATCCATAAATGGTCGCCACGACTCCTCTATCAAGAGGAGATCAAGTTTTCATTGTTCGAACCTGGTGTAAGAGGTTCAACGCTGAATGTGAAAGGCAGATAGGTGTAGAAATGTTTTTGTGGTTGTTTTTTGTAGAGAAAAGGCAGAAATGTTTTTGTTGTTTTTTGTTTATTATGACCGGGCCATATAGAATATGGTTGCCTACGCATCTCCCGAGTATCGTGGAGATCAAATGACGAGTTCGCCTCGTGACGTAATCGCAGCCAAAAGAGAAGTGTGAATCCTATGTGGCAAAGCTATATCATGAGGAGAAGAAAGTTTGATCCCATAATGGGATAAACCGATGTTTGAAAAAAGTTTAATCCCGTCTTCAGGATAAACTATAGGTGTGAAAGGTTTAATCTCGTCTTCAGGATAACCAAAATTGTGTGAAATGTTTGAACTGAGGTGAAATCAAGCTGCTGGTTTGAAGTGTATGTTTCCCTGAGGGGCAGAAGAGTATGTAAGAAGGAAAGGGTTCAAAACTGGAATGACTGGTGATTTGATGATCAAAACCAGGATGTTTGTTTGATGGTATCTTCAGATATAGTACCGTTTCACGGTGTTTGAGTTGATAAGTTATGGAAATTCATCGCCATCTATTTCTTGCAATCTGAGAGCACCTCCTGTCAATACTTCCTTGACAATAGATGGGCCTTCCCAATTAGGAGCGAATTTTCCCTTAGACTGATCTTGGTTGTCAATGATCTTCTTCAAAACCAAGTCATGTTGTTTAAACTTCCGTCGAACTTTTTCTCAGTAGGATCGCATGATCCTTAAATCATATAATCGACCACGGAAGATAGCCGCTACCGCCTTTTGTCTATCAAAGATAATCGGTGATACCGCCTTGTACCCATTGGTCTTCATCCAACCGAGCATCCATCAACACTCGAGGGATTCCATTTCCACCTCTATCGGGAGCACCGCCCATCCCATAGGCTAATGAGTAGGTGGTTACCCCAAAGGGAAGTACGCATTGAAGTTCAGAGGCTAATAAAGTCAAAGGAAGAGGTCAAAGCCATCCTTTGTGATCGCGTACATTTTCTCGTGATAATCTTCTTTGATGTATTTATTAGTCGCTCAATTGTACCATTCATCTTTGACTAGAGATGACGGAGTTAAGGTATTTGATGTGGAATTTTCTCGCATAACTTCTCCATCATTTTGTTGTTGAGGTTCTTAGCATTGTTCTATTACAACGACCTCTAGTTGTCCATATCGATGCACAACATTGTTTCGGCGAAAGTAATGATGACTTTTAGTAACCCCGGGAAGGATGTCGGTTCTAACCATTTGGTAAAGTAGTCGATCATGGTGAATATGAATCGATGTCCATTACTAGCTTTGGGCTCGATGGGCCTGATCACGCCCATTCCCCACATCGAGAAGGGCCATACCGAACTCATATCGTGGAGTTCCTCGAGGGGCGTGATGGAATTTCCATGAATCGTGCATCGATAACACCTCTCGATGTGATCATCACAAATACCTTTCGAGTGTAAGCCAACAATGCCCTGTTCTAAGGATCTTCGACAAGCTGGGTCCACCATGTGAGGGTCAGATACTCCACCATGGATTTCATCCATGAGCCTTTGAGCTTGGTCTTTATCTAGACATCCGAGGAGACCTAATCATGCATCTCTTTGTAGAGTGCATCTCCGCCAAGTAGAATTTCATAAAGAAGTTGATGAATCCGCCTCTTCTCGCTAGGCTCGCCAATGTGTGTAGATCCATTTCGTAGATACTCCTCGATGTATTGATACCAAGGGTCAGGATGGAGGTAGTTCATCCGACATTTCTCAACATAGTTCCCATAGATCAAATATTTACAATGCAAATGTGATGCTTGACATATTTTCCTTGTTAGTATATGAACCAAGGAGGCCAACGCTACAATGCATCCGCAAAATCATTCTTATTACGAGGAATGTAGAAATGAGATTTCTTCAAACTCCAAAGCCATCTCAGAAACTTGTCGATGGTAAGGCAAAGAAATGTAATTCTTTTCGTTTGATAGATTCCCGTGGATCATCTCGATTACCAACTCAATCCCTAAAGACAAGAACCGCCCGACGCTATTTAATCTGGAAAGTTTTAGCCCCATTATACAAATTTCCATACTTATTGCCAGGTTGTTGGTGCCGATAAACCGCAATTTGACTCACGACGAGATACTACTCTCTGCATCGATATACTAGAACCGCTTTCTAGCCCCGTAACCTTCTCGTGTTAACAACTCCATCAAAATACATTTTCCACGTATGGCATGTATCGTATCGACGTTGTTACGAATCGTCATTACCCTTCATCGTAGAAGTATATTTCAAGGGTTTGTAATCCCTCAGAGGTGCTACCGCTGATCCGCAATTCCTCGACCTTTTACGCATTTTTACACGATACGATGTCAAATTGTTGTAGGATCAACTGCCATCTGCACAATCGACAATTTATTATGGGCTTACTGAACACATACTTGAGAGGATCCAAGCGGGATATGAGATGGGTTGTGTGACCATGGAGGTAATGCTATAACCTCATGGAAGCCCATGCTAAAGCACAACAAGTTTTCTCGATCAGAGTGTACTTGTGTTCACTGATGCTAAATCTTTTGCTGAGGTAATAGATAGCTCGTTCTTGGCCTCTCGTCTTTTTTCCCCAGCATACAGCCCATGACATTGTCATTAATGGACAGGTACATGAACAGGGGAACATCATCCCTGGGTGGTACCAAAATAGAGCTGCTAACTAATCGCTTTTTTTGATTGTGATGAATGCTTTCGACACTCATCATTCCATTTCATGGAGGAGTTCTTCCTTAACAACTTGAAGATCGGCTCACAAAAGTCACGCGAGTCGAGAAATGAACCGCTAATGAAGTTGATTCTTCCCAAAATCCCCATATTTCTTTCTCTCGTCTGAGGAATGGGCATTTCAATGGCCTAGATTTTGGTAGATCCAGCTCAATCCCTTTGTATCGATTAGAAACCTCACAACACGCCCGACTTAACACTAAAGCCGCACTTCGGTCGATGCAACTTCAAGTCAGATTTCATAAACTTATTGAAAGGCTTTCTGAGATGGTCTAAGTGGTTATCCTCCTTTCGGGATTTGATAATGATGTCATCCACGTAGATCTCTATCTCTTTATGCATTAAATCGTGGAAAAGAGCCATCATAGCTCGCTGATAGGTTACTCCGATATTGATGAGGCCGAATGACAACCGTTTGTAACAAAAAGTTCCCCAAGGCATGATGAAAGCAGTTTTCTCATGGTCCTCCTTAGCGACCATAATTTGATGGTACCTCGCAAAGCAATCAGCAAAGGAGTACATGCCGTATTGAGCAATATTATCAATAAGAATGTGGATAAATGGCATGAGAAAGCTATCTTTAAGGAAATCTTTGTTCAAATCCCGGTAATCCACGCAGACTTGTACCTTTCCTCCTGGTTTAGGCACGTGAACAATGTTGGATATCCACTCTAGATTTGTAGACACCATGATAATGCCAGCTTGAAATTGTTTCACAATTTCTTCTTTAACTTTTAAACTCCATTCAGGTTTCAATCACCTGAGATTTTGCCTAACTAGCTTGACACCTTCTTTAATGGCAAGGCAATGAAGAACAATGTCAGTGGACAAACCCACCATGTCTTCATGAGACCATGCAAACACATCCTAGAATTGGGTTAATAGTGCAACCATGTCATTCTCATTGATTTGTGGTAAGGTCCAACCAATTTGGATTAGCTTAGTGGTTTTCTAAGGTTCCAAGATTAAAAGAAGTGGTTTGATCAAGATTGGTTTAGGTATGTCATCACACCCATTCCTTAATCTCCTGCGATGTCTCAATGTCCTCTCAGATATCCATCAAGTCTCGAGTCCAACTTTGCATCAAAGTTACAACCTCAGGTGGAGAGAAGGCACCTCATCGCCAAAGTACAAGCACATCTAAATTTAGAGTCCTGAAACAAAATATGCTTTCACTTAATATATGCAACTGTTTGATCATACAAAAGTGTTAGCATGTACTTGATAAAATAACTGCTAATATTGTTAAAAAAGCAAGCAATTAAAGTTATCTACAGGGCAGAGGGGTTTTTCTTCCCATTTTACTCTCGTCGACCAATGCATGGAGTGCTGCTCCAATTATCGAGGGCAAAGTCCTAAAGGACTGCAGTGATGGAAGGATCGTCATTGTCCTCCTTCACCCGAATTATAACCATGACATCTGGGAAATCATCGTCTGGGGTATATCTGTTTGTATGTTCATCATGAACAATGACACGATGCCCCGATATAATTAAGGTGATGTCATGTTTACGCTGCCCGCTTTTCCACTTCGTGATCGTGAATCAAGCACTCTATTTTGCATTGATTGGCACTGGTTTAGGAAACAACATGGCCACAACATGGGCTGACACCTTTACTGGAGACTGTATCAACTCATGCGGTAAAGGTAGAGAAAATCGCCATGGGGCGAAAGCTTGAGGAACTTGGTCAGGTTTACGAGGGTTCCTCGTGATCGAATCGCGTAATAGCCACCGGCTGCTCCAATTTAATCGACACTTGAACAGGCGCTTAATACCCTCGCTGATTTTTACCAAGCCTTGTTCAGGTTGATGACCCAATAACATTATTTCGAGGGTCGGCTATAACCTCAACAAAATCTTGCACGGAAGTGGCGCCCAATAGAATGGTATCATGCGGGTATTCACTTCTAGAGACATGAAAACCGGTCGGGCCTAATAAGATTCTGAATGAGATGGCAGAGTGCCCAACATTCTTCTGTGTTGTGACCGTGAGAATGTGAATGATATTGACACACTTCATCAGGATTAAACCGTCCTAAACGGGGGTTAATTGGAGGCAGAAGGAAGGTAATTCTTCCTTCATTGATCAAGATTTGCAATATCTCCTCCATAGATTGGCCCAAATAGGTAAATTCCTTTGATTGAAAAAACTCAAGGGCTTTAGTACTTGCTTCTTTTTCAACCTTATCCTCCATAGCTTTGCTTTTTGAAGATGGTGATGGTGCATTCATAACAAAAGGAAGGAGATAAGCATGCTCCTCGATCGATTAATCAAGGCAGGACTTTATGTCGGTGAGTCACCGCTCGCCATTTGCTCAATTTGCTTGCAAAGAGCTTTCATCTTTTGTTCCACGGTAAATTGAACTTTGCATAATCTCATCCGTCAACACCGCCTTTCGAGGGTTTGGGATGATTCACCATTAGAATTGAACTCCGCCCAAAGGTTTCTAGCTTTAATCATGTCAACCTCTTCTTCTTTCAGGTTGAGGAAGAGGGTTGTCTTGCATGTGAGGTTCATCTGCTTTGTGACCACGATCTCACCATTGTCTATTAAATCTTGGATCTCAGTTTCAAGGCCCAACAATCTTGAGTGTCATGTCCAAGTGCTCCGGCATGATAAGCACACTTCCGAGTAGCATTAAAACCCCTTCTATTAGGGTTTGTTGGTGGAAGAAGATTTGTAATTTTCTTCTGAGTAGTCATAAGAGCAAGAATATTCTCGAGCGAGTCCCCTAAGGGTGTGAACGCTCGAGGATGCTTTACTTCCACTTTTAGGCAAATGGAGGGTTCAAGATTGTGCTTGAAAAGGGGGTAGTTTCTCCTCCTCAGATAGGCATGTTTTGATTGCCTTTTTTGACCTTGTAGTATGAAGGAAACATCCTCATCTTTCTTTTTATAGATTCGGGTTGTTTCCATAAGATCCAGATTGATGTGCTAGCAACTTCTTTAAGAGTGGCTAGCTCTTGAATTTTACCGTACTTCAATCCCATTTTAGCCATCTCTCCTGGTTGATCATTTCGTAAAATGGTTTGCCAATACCATCTAAGACTCTCTCGTAGAAAGGAGCTCTCAGACACATCTACGAATGTCACGACCATTTCGACCACCATGGAAGGAATAACTTGAGCAACAAGGCGCCCACCTTTTAGCATACTTCCGAAAGACTCATTAGACTGCTTTCGACCTTGGTAATTTGGTACTAGTCAGAGCCATCCGAGATTTAAAATCAGATTGAGTGAAGAAGGCGTGAGCTTGCTTTTCCCAACTATGGATCTTTGAGTTGTCTAACTGTATACCATGAACCAAGCTTCTCCAAATGACTTTCTCCTCAAACAAATGCATTCTAAGCTTTTCATTTTCCGTAAAGATCCAATTTCTCCAATGAAAACCTTCAAATATGTATAAGGATCCCCAATTAGTCATACTTTTCAAAATTAGGGGTTTTCAATTTCTCCGATAATGGACACCAGTGGAAGATACAAAGGTCAAAGATATGAAACACTTCCATGTGTTCCAATCCTTTGAGAACACTTGATAGTTTCCTCCATTTGAGTACTTTCTTCCTAATATCACCGGCGGTCCTGGATCTCCTTCGAGATGGGTGCTTACTCATTTTGTTGGTCAGATTCAACGGCTTGGTTCTAGATTTGTTTTATCTAGACCTCAGTTCCTCCTCGTAGAGGATTCTATATGTGAAGGCATCTTTGTACCTCGAGTGGATCAAACAATTCTTTAAGCAAGACGACTAAATTTGTGATTTACCGACTTAATCCATCAAATTTTTATGAGAAACGAGATTAGACCGGTCGACGAAGACATGATCGGGTCAGAGGCTCGTGGGCCTTTTTGGATTTTGAGCGGTAATGTGCCCAATGATTTCCTCACAAAAGACTTATGTAGTTTAGTCTTAGGGTAATGTAAATGTTATCATAATATGTCCATTTTAGGAATGTTATCCTCGCAAAACCGTAAAAGTTAATTGATGACATGTTCTCATAAGCAATCTTCATATTTTCCATTACATAAAGATGATCATGGAATAAAATTACAAGTAAATGCTTTTACAAGTAATTGAAAATGGAAGGCATGAAGAGACTTTCCTCCGCAATTGGTTTATCGTAGGTCGACCTATCTTAGGGCTACTCTCGCGCTTTTGGGCACGTAAGGTTCCCAGATCATCGCAATCTACTTCGACGGAAGTTAATCTGGTCTTTCAACCGAGCGAATCTGGTGGTGCCTTTCCGAGCCCCTGCTGATTTATTCTTCCTACGAGTCCAAAGAATCAAACACCGATAAGATAGCCTCTCCCGTGGAGGAACCACACAACATACATTCACATACAATGTGTCTCACCGCTTATGAAAATAATGACATGTGCGTAAGCACTAATATCACAGTAGATATAGTATAGTGCAAGAAATAAAATGCATTCAGACATTATTCATCATAAATGTAAATGCAACATTCACACAAAGCATACAACAGCTTTTGAAAAGCTTCTAATAATGGCTTAAGCCCTCTTATCGATTCCCCAATGAGTCGCCACCGTCGACGCCGATTTTTGATGTCCTTTTCATTACTTGTTCTTTGGTGTTCTCATGTTAATGTGAGATTTGTTTGAAAAAATGTTGAAAAGGTCCTATATGATAATGTCGATTTATTCGACTTTTAAGAGTCGCCAGTTGGTGTATTTAATCGGTTTCTCCAATGCAATCAAAAAGGTTTGCACATTGACCTAGTGATGTGACACAGCTAAACAGGTCTATGGAACCGAGATTCATTTGAGTTCAGGGGCTTGATTATGAGGAGGGAAGGTGTTAGGCACCCCCCGACATCTGTGTTGCCACGGGGATCGCCACTTTTCAAGAAACTGTTGTATGAATGTGTGTGTGTCTGTGGATTAATGTGCAATTATTTGAAAGTAGTGTGAGGCCTCGTCAAGACTTATATACAAAGTGTGACGCCCCAAAATAGGTATACATCACCCATCTTGAGTCACCAAATACATGGTACAAAAATACAAATAAAACTTAATTATATAACTCATGGTAAAATACAACAAAACATATGCTATGAGTTTTAATACAAATATTGTCATCTAGACAATATCCACACTCAATGGAGTCCTCATTACATTTATTATCACACTATTTTATAGAATAGTGAGGACTACTATGACACCATCTCGGACCATCACTCCATTCTCCGACTAGTCCCGACTACGTTCTCATTTCCTGAAGAGAACAATGAAAGCAAAAGGGTGAGCTCAACTAGCCTAGTAAGAAATATTATGACTAAAATAATGCAGAATAAATTATCATTAGCCCTCAACAATGTTAAAATGATAGAATATAATAGACAACAAGTTTAACTGCAACGGAACAAGCAATCCATTAGAAGAGTCAAATAGAGCATATAATCTACTATCTTCTATGATTTAAAAAGTTTTTCATCAACTTTATCGCTGAGACTCAGCTTAATAAATAAAATCAAATCATCCCTACACCACGGCCATGGATATTCATGTAATCATCAATGGTCATGATTATACCGAATAATACCTGGTCATAATTATACCAACAACTATCCATCAATGAACTATAGGCCAATGAGGACTTTCACCATATCATTCCTCACATTACGGTCATGATTATACCGAATAATCCCTGGTCATAATCATACCAAGTCCATCTATGCACGTAAGCCAAAGATGACTTTCATCACAATATAAGCATGATGATGATGACAATGACATAATAATTCAATAAAACAAGTTCAAGGATAAATTTTAAAGATTTATAAATTAATTTATCTAGGAACCAATAACGTCCAAATTGTCAACATGATACTACTTTGTAGGGTAAAATTCAAGTATGCTTAGAAGAATATTTCCATGAAAAGATACTTGATGAAGCTAAAATATCAAGGATATTCCACTAATTTCATGGAGTATAAATGCCAAAACTTTAACCAACTAAGTATAATAGAATATATGAAACTGTAAATGGATTTTTGCCTGCCATGCGGTAATCCACGTAGACAGATCATTTCTACAATTTAATAAGGAATGAATACGGAAGGATCATTCACCATGCATGCGTAGTCCACATGCATGTTTGTTCCAATGTAATAATAAAGAATGGAATAACAAAAGAATTCACCAGCATGCGATAATATCGCATGCATACAAAGTTATTCCAATAAATAATAAAGAAGGAACCGGGTCATGCGAATCCATATGTATGTGATATTCCAAATGTAATAATAAAGAATGGAATAACAATGTAATTCACCAGTAATGAAATAGATCAAGAGAGATAAAGTTATTCCAATGTAATAATAAAGAATGGAATAATGTAAGAATTTCACCATATATGCAATATCAGATGACAAAAGTTATTCCAACATAATAATAAAGAATGGAATAACAACCCTTATGAGTATTGAAAGAAAATAACTCTTCATGAATACGGGCGAATAATACCCTTACCTTAGAAAAAAAATCGATACCTCGAATATAGGAGGTAAAGCAGACTTTCTTCTTCTTTCTCTCTAATAATTGCTAATAACTTTTATGAATTAATTGGAGAAATGAAGGAGAATGAGCTTCTATTTATAGAAAATATAGTTTCGATAACTGCACATTTTGGGGCTCAAAATATTACAGTATCATACCTTCCTCTTTTTCTTCATTTTTAATTTAGTCCTGCAAGTATTATCAAACTTGCACCACCTCTCCTAATAGTAAATAATGTGAATCAATAGTTCTAGACATGTGAAAATATGAATTACAGTATAGTACCTCCATCTATACCTCCATTTTTAACTTAGTCATGCTAGTATTATCAATCTTGCACCACCACCCCTAATAGTACAAGAATGTGAATAAATAGTACACACATGTGAACAAATAGTTATAATCATGTGAATTAATAGCAATTAATTGCTCATTTATCCGATTAATTACACGATTGATCAGTATAACTTCCAGACATCAATTAATATTGAAATAAATGTCGATTTCCACTAACACTAATAATTCCAACACAATGGAACTATCAATTTCATCTTTAATTAACACGAACTTATTCATCATTAATATGATAACTCACAATATTTAACAACTAGGTCATTCCCAGGAAAGAGGGGGATTTCCGATAAGTATTTCTCCTTATTGGCATGCAATTAGATGACCAAACCTCTCATTTGACAGAACTTCTAGACATTGTCAATATTGCAATTTAATAATATGAATAACTTTGTCATCTCAATTATTAATTTAATATTATATCATATATTACAGATGATACTGTGACAATAATTGAATCAATAATATGAGAGATATGATACAATAATTTCTGTAGCAATAATTGAGTATAACTGAGTGACTTCTCACGTAAGCATCAATAACCAATTCCGTGTGCTACTATGCAACCACGCCAGACATCGCATTTTTTACTACCGTAGTTCAATGCTTTTAATGGTAACACTTTCACCGCTATTTTTATAAAAAGATAATTATGTCATTTTCTTACTACGACAATACTTCCGCTAGGGGTCCACTAATGATTGTGCCATCGCATTTAATATTCCCCGTTAAAATGAATATTCCCCACCAATTGAGTATTATATAACCACTTTCTTACTTTGAAAAATTTGTAAAAATTACCCACAAATATAACATTATATCAAATCCATACCATAATATTCAAAAATATATTTCGAGAAAATTATTCTTTATTCATAAAAATTGGGGTCTTACAACCTCCCCTTCTTATGAAATTTTGTCCTCAAAATTAGGGTACGACTGTATATCAAAGAGGTGAGGATATCTTCGACTTCATCTCAGATTCTAACTTCCAGGTCATTTCCTCCACATCGTGGTTTCTCCACAAAACTTTGACTTGAGGTATACCCTTAGAGCATAGAATATTATCCTTCTTATCAAAGATTTTAATAAGTAACTCTTTATATGTTAAATCTTCCTCTATCTCGTATGGTTCTAATTCAATAATATGGTTCGGGTCTTTCACATATTTACGTAATATAGATATATGAAAAACGCATGAACACGAGACATACTGTGGTAAGTGCGTAGTCTATAGCCACAGCCCTACTCGATCGAGGATTAAAATGGGCCAATGTATCGAGGATCGAGCTTTCCTCTCTTTCCAAATCACGTAACTCCTTTTCATGGAGCAACACTTAACAACACATGATCTCCAATATTGAATTCCACGTCCTTTCGATGAAGATCAACAGAACTCTTTTGTCGATCTTGTGAGGATTTTATACGTTGTTGGATCGTTTGAATCTTTTTCGTAGTCATACGTACCAAATCCGGTCCCAACAATGTTTCTTCACCCACCTCATCCCAGCATACTGGAGAACGACACTTTCTTCCATACAACGCCTCAAATGGAGCCATGCCAATACTTGCTTGATAACTATTATTGTAGGAAAACTCCAACAATGGTAAGAACTTGTCCCAACTTCCCTTAAAAAGAACACAGAGTCTTAATAAATCTTCAAGAGTTTGAATAGTCTTTTTTGACTGCCCATCCGTTTGAGGATGATATGCCAAACTAAATCATAAATCTATGCCCATAGCTTTTTTCAAACTAACCCAAAATGTTGAAGTGAATCTTGGGTCTCGATCAGAAACTATAAATACTGACATTCCATGCAACCTTACAATCTCGTTTATGTATATACTAGCAAGACATTCAAGTTTATAAGTTTCTCGTATCGGTAAGACTTGAGCAGACTTGGTCAATCTATCAACAATGACCCAAATCGCATCTATGCCTTGAGAAACCTTGGGAAGACCAGTAACGAAATCCATGGTAATGTGCTCCCACTTCCATTATAGAATTTCAAGTGGTTGCAATGGACCTTTTGGCATTCGATGCTCGCCTCGACTCGCTGACAAGTTAAACACCTTGAGATAAACCCCGCTTATCTCTCTCTTCATATTGCTTCCACCAAAATGTATGTCAAGATCACGATACATTTTGGTACTCCCAAGATGGATTGCAAACGGTGTATTGTGCGCCCATCATGATTTTATACTTTAAGTCGTAATCGTTAGAACACAAAGTCCGAGTCGACTAAGTATTCCTTCTTCATCGATTCTCGCTTCGAATACCACCTTCTTGTACTTTCTTCCTCATACGATCGCCTCCAGTCCAGAGCTTGAGCAAATTTTAACTTTATCGATTAAAGTCGGTTCCACTCAGATATTTACCATCATCACACGGGTCCCTCGAGTCTTTAAGTCTATTTCCATCCTTTTCGTTATACAAATGGGCTTTCATATTGACAATATTGCACTCCGTGTTCGCATATGATCTTCTACTCAATGTGTCACCTACTATGTTCTCTTTTCCGTAATGGTATTGATGGTATGATCATAATCTTTCAACAACTCAAGCCATCGCCAAGGCCGCATGTCGAGTTCCTTTTTGAGTGAAGAAATATTTAAGGCTTTTATGATCCGTATAGATCTCCACCTTTTCTCCATACAGTAATGCCTCCAAATCTTAAGCTTAAAATGATCACGCTAACTCTAGATCATGAGTAGGATAATTCCTCCATATTCATTGAGTTGTCGGAGGCATAGGCTATGACTTTCCCATGTTGCATGAGAACACATCCTAACCTTTGCTCAAGCATCATCAGAGATGACAAATCCTCCGAGCCGTGAGGGTATCACGTAACAAAATAAATGAGTCTTTTTTTGAGTTCTGAAAAACTCTACTCACATTCCTCGCTCCAACTAAACTTTGTATCTTTTCGAGTCACCGAAGTTAATGGAGTAGCGATTCAAGAAAATCTTTCCATGAATCTCCGATAATAACCAAATGTTCCGAGAAAGATGCGATTTCGATCATCGATTTTTGTTGCTTCCCAAATTTTGAATTGCTTCAATCTTCGCTGGGTCAATAGATATTCCATGATTTGATATCACGTGCCCAAGGAATACAACTTCCTCAATCCAGAACTCGCATTTCTTCAACTTAGCATATAACTTGTTTTCACGAAGCTTTAGGAGTATCAACCTCAAGTGTTGTTCATGGTCTTCACGGGTTTTGGAGTATATGAGGATGTCATCAATAAAGACGACCACAAAGTGATCCAAATATTCCTTGAATACTCGCCATTATGTCCATGAAAGTAAGCAGGTACATTAGTCAATCCAAAAGAAATGACTATGAATTCATAATGCCCGCATTTGAGTTCTCGAAAGTAGTCTTTGAATGTCATCGCTTTAATCTTCAACCGATGTTATCCGTAATCTAAGATCAATCTTTGAAAAGAATTTGGCTCTCTTGCAATCGGGTCAAACAGTCATCAATGTGAGGCAATGGGTACTTATTTTTGACGGTGACATGATTCAACTCCCGATAATCAATACAAAGTCGCATACTTCCATCTTTCTTCATCACGAATAGAACAGGAGCACCCCAAGGAGACATACTAGATCTAATGAAACCGATCTCTAACAATTCCTCGAGTTGGGTTTTTAACTCCTCAAGTTCAATACGAGCCATTCGACATGGGCTTTGGAAATGGGTTTTGAATCGATTCAAGGTCGATAAAAATTCAATTTCACGCCTAGGGTAGGCCAGAAGTTCTTCGTGAATACGCCGTAAAATTTATTAACAATAGAAATATCATTCAAAATCTGACGTATTTTTATTTAAATCCGTGACATGGGCTAAGAAAGCTTGACATCCATTTTTCAATAAACGAATAGCTTTATGGCTTGATATGAAAGTGATTGATTTTAGTGGTTTGGTTGCTTGAATTCGCATAATAGGTTAGTTAGGAATATGAAAGCTAACAACCTTACGAAAATAATCCATTTTAGCATGATGAGTAGTTAACCAATCAATCCCTAAAATCACATCAAATGCAAGTATTTTCAAAGAAATAAGATCGACAGGTAACGTGCGGTTAACAATTTGAATCAAACAAGACTTATAAACAGTGGATGTGATGAAGGTTTCTCCTAACAGAGTTTCAACAAATAAATCAAAGTCTAATTTCTCCAGAGTTAAATTTAAACATTGAGCGCAAGTAGGAGAAATAAAAGAATGGGTAGAACCGGTATCAAATAAAGTATAAACTTCGCTAGAGTTTATGATTAGCTTACCCGTGATCACCTCGCTCGATTCCTCACTTTTGGGAGGTTACGACAAACGCCTTCTTGAACTACCGGGGCTTTGTCTTGTTCGACACCTTTTGATGCCTCCATCCCAATCGACTTGACTTTGTGCACGGCAAAATTGGGCTAGTGACCTTCTTTTCCATAATTGTAACACACTTTGATCGTGATCACGCAGCTTTGACCGATATGTCCTCCCTCCGTGATTTGAAACATACGACCAAATATCGTTGTTCTTCCTTAACAATAGGTGTTCAGCCGACGCTTTCCATCATTGTTGAATCTCCTTCTTCGAATCGTCCACTTTATCATGGCCATGATTACCACCAAAGTGATTACCATTTCGCATGTTGATTCCTCCACGCTTGTTGTCACCGCTTCAATGATCGCTACCATCGTTATTATCGACTTGTTTACCGCTTCTCGTCAAGTTAACTCATTATCGCGCCCAATAATCGAGCCATATTCACAACATCTAAATATAAACATAGTTTGTGAGAAATTAGGTATTGACGTATCTCGAGTTTCAAACCTCTTAGAAATATCCGCATCATTCTATCCTCATTATTAACCAAGTGGGACGCAAATCGAGCCAACTCAGTAAACTTAGCTTCAGATCGCGGCCATGGTTATATTATTTTGCTCAAGCTTGATGAATTCTACCTTCTTCATGTGACTTAATACTTTCGTGAAAGTACTTGTCGCTGAACAGCTTCGAACTTCTCCCAAGACATCTTCAAAGGCGGCAGTTGAGTACGCATTATGATTCCCACCAAGAATCCGCTTCTTACTCGCACTACGAAGGTGGCAAAGGGAACCTTTGCTCTCTCGTAGCATCTCAAGACATCAAATATCTTGTCGATCCGCTTATCCACGCCCCCGCCTTTAAGTGGTTTTGGCTTCCAAAACTCCTAGAGTCCCAGCTCCTCGAATCGCTAATGGCCACCGTCCGAGAGTTGTCGTGTTTCCACCGCATTTTGATAGAGTCGCCTCACCGATGTCGTACATTTGAATTACATAAAGCCTCTAAACATCCCATCGCTTACCATTTCATCGATGTTATTGTTTACATGAGGATTATTGTTTTTTTGTTGCACATTACCCTAGGTATTGATCATCAGTGACTCAACTGGCCTCATGTGCTTCATTGCTTATCTCAACATTTTGGATGCCATTTTCAAATCGCCACAAAACAAGGGTTAATTAAAATATCACATATTATCCCTATACTCCGAATTTACCAATTAAATACCAAATAAACTTAGGTAAGTCATACTAGCGAAGGAATTCCCTGCCTCCCTCCTAGTTCTTGTCTCACATCTCACCAGGATCATATCCCTAAGCTTTGATACTAACCGTGACGCCTCTAAAATAGGTATACATCACCCATCTTGAGTCGCCAAATACATGGTACAAAATACAAATAAAAATTTATCATATAACTGTCGTGTAAAATATGACAAAACATATGTTATTAGTTTTAATACAAATATTGTCATCTAGACAATATCCACACTCAATGGAGTCCTCATTACATTTATTATCACACTATTTTATAGAATAGTGAGGACTACTATCAGAATTTACTTTAAAAATTTCGATTTTCCAGAAATTAAGTTTAAAGTATTAGTTATTAATAAAATGAATTTTTTATGAATAATATTATGTGCTATGTGTTTATTAATCATTTTAAAACCTAGGACGATTATAAGTCTGGAGGATTTTGGCTACAAGATAGATTGAACGAGTAAGATTTTTTAAGACAAAAATGAAAATTTTCCGGGAACAAAATATTTCTGAGGAAAAAGACGAAATAGGCCATGTTCACCCGACAAAACCTAAGGGTTAGGGTTTGAAATAACCTAAACCGTTCTGAGAGTTCGGTATGTCGTAATGACATTTCGTCGAAAGATTTGCCGATAATATTTCGTGAAAAGTTAAGTAAGCCGATAAAAGTTTTTCTCGAAAAAACACGCAGAATCGGACGAATAAAACGACGAAAAGTACTGTTATGTACTTTTCATTCGTTTAGCTACGTTAGGGTAAAACGTGAAGGAAAACGCTTAACACCAAAATGTGTTTTTCAATTTTTTAGAAATTCGAAGAATACGTAAAAGTTAATCGGTAAAGGAAAGACGAAATATCGAAAAATATTTGGATTCCGAGAATTGCAGTTTTTAAAATTGTTGGACGAAAACTCGAAAGACGGAACCACGAAACTTAAAGGCTAAGTAAACTTAAGGGCTAAGTTAACTTAACACTTAAATCATGAATAGTAAGGAGGTATGAATAGTAAGGAGGTTGGAGGTGAAATGACTAAAATACCATTAGCCTTAGATTTTCTATAAATAGGAAGCTAGCTTTCATTTAAATGGGATTTTGAAAATTCTATATCTAGAGAGAGAGAGAGGGTTCTCGATGGAGAGGGAGAAGGAAGAGCATGAGCATGATTGATCGATCGAAAGTGTTCGTGAATAGAAAAGCTAGCAAATCGCAGTGCTTTGTTTAAGCAAGAAAAATAAAGAGGAAAGGTATTAAAGCCTAACTCCTAAGTTAACTTTTCTTAAGTTTTATGTTCAAAACATAAATTAATAAGAATAAGAAGTAAATGATGTTAGGAATGATTTCATATGGTTGAAATCGTAAGAAAAGGAAGAAATAAGAATTAAAAGTTTAATTTATAAATTTCTTAAGGAAGTATAAGATTCGTAATGAATTAGAACGATCCGAGTTGATTATATCAATAAGTAGTTTAAAACCATCGCGTATAAGTTAGATTCATATTTCTTGGTTAGGAACGGTAGAAACGTTCATGAAGAACGGATTAAAACTTAGTTATAACGAAGTTATGGAAAATTTTTTGTAAAAGACAAACGAGAATTAAAAAGTTAGTAAATTAACCCGAATGTGTAGGGTTTCATAAGAATGTAAGAGAACATAGGAAACGTGAGTTGTGGACTCAAGAACGAACGAGTTCCAAGTTCGGATGACCGAATTACGGACGAAAGAACAAAGAGCGTTAAAAACGTAAAACGAACAAATGGTGAAGATCAAGCCAATCAAATGGAACGTTAATGTATTCGTAATGAAGTTCTGCTTAAGGGTATCAAGCACGTAAGATGAAGAAGAGAATGGCTTTGAATGACCACATTCGAAAGTTATAACGGCGAGTTATAAGATCTGGAAGTAGAAAATGAAGTTAACACTTAGAAGAAATTGTCAAGAATTAGGGGCAATGAGCAATGGCCACCAACCATACCTTGAAGGTGGTGCTACAACCTCCGCACTGTGACCAAAGGTAGGAAAAGCCAAAGAAGAGCTTTTAACCGTCAAATTTCTGGGAAACGTAAGGGAAGATAAAGAACATAAGGTTCAACTAATGTAACCCTTAATCAAGTGTTTTAAACCTTTAATGAAGGTTCAACGAAAAGATTAAATGAGAGTAAAAAATAAAGAATGTAAACACAGATTACGGTACCGATATCTGGGGACCGTAGTTACAATAAATGAACGTGGAGGATTGCTTTGGTTGTGATTCCTTAGACGTTGAACGATTAGGGTAATGAATAACATTTTGATGTTATGTCATGATAATGAGAGATAAGTGTGAAGCGTATAGACGCTGTGTATGCAACGTTGTTGCGATAAACGAGCGGTCTTAGCATACAACGAACGGTATGGCTTTGACATTAAGAATCACTTATGAACATGGGGTTCAAGAAATGGATAACGAAAGTATTAAGTAAGATACTGAATGATATTAAGAAAGCCGTAAATGAACTAGAATAAGATTAATGAAAGTCGGCGTGAGTCGATAAGAATGAATCTCGAGGTATGACATCGAGTTGTCAAAAAGACGTAAGGAACAAGAAATTAACTTAACGAATGTTATAGTTAATTGTTAAGATAAGTTACGATAAGTTTAGGTTGTGGTACAATCGTAACCTTTGATGGTTGACATGTGGGAGCTGGGCTAAACAATTCCTTCATTGAGCGAAGGTATATATAAAACTGGCAACCGATCTAACTCACTGCTATGGGTAGTGTAGAGGAGACAGGAACTTGTTTGTTGGTTATTTGTGGGAAACCACTCAGAGTACCATATGGACTACTAGCAGAGAAGCGATGTGTGCTGAGTCCTAGAGAAGTTATAAGAAGAAGATAAGAATATAAAACATCAAAGATGATGAACGTATAAGTAAGACATCTCCGTATGTCATGAAGCCATAGAATGGTAGTGAAAGTTGTCGTGTAAACTTAGGTTACAAGAACGCGAATCCTAAGAAGTAAAGTTAAGTAAACTAATGCATAAGTCAAAGTTGTATGCCTAATGGGTGTTTATGTTTTCTCCTTATGTGTTATATAGGAATTGGAATGAGGAGTTCAACGTAAGCTATAGCTATGCGTAAGGCAAGTTTCCTAACTTCATTCATATTTCAAATGAATGCTAGTTTCTTAAACTTCTCAGATGTTGAACTTGAGAAGTTCTGTCTATGTGCGATATTTGTACAAGGTGGTAGAACATACGAGGCCTTGTGCCACAATATGGACACTTCGGTGTTTCTATGATATGAACTGTTAATACAAGTATGTTCTGTTTATACATGATCCATTATTGTTAAGTCTATGCTAATGATTCTAGCTAAACAGAATGTGTATGAAAAAGGTAGAGGAATGAAAGCATTTCAAAGTGAAAATGATTGATGTTTTAAAATGATAGGAATCAAGACTATTCCTATTATTCAAGTCGCCTATAACCTTTGTCTCTGCTATTGAAGTTCTAAAGAAATGTTTGAATTTTAAAGTTGTTTGCTCAACTGCTACGACTTGCTGGGCAATTGAATGCTCACACTTGCTTTAAATGAAAAATCATTTTCAGCAAACAATGTTAGAAGAACTTAAGGATCCCGTAAAGATCAAGCTGACGGTATCAAGATGAAATGCCATTCAGAAAGTGAATGAGCGAGAAGATCGAGTGAAGACCTATAATATAGAAAGATGAAATTGATCTATAGACTAGTTTAAGGAACTGTTATGTATCCTTGGTGGCGGATAAAAGTCACTATTTTAAGATGAAATGAATAATGTATTTATAATTATTCGTAATGAAAAAGGTTATAAGGTTTCCAGAACCGGGGGTTTTGGGAGTATATGTTGTTATGTTTCAGTATATAATAATGTATATTGGATGAAAGAAGAGATCGTGGCATACGAAATCTAGGTGTGAAGATAGACCAGATTATGGGGCGTTACAGATTGGTATAAGAGTTGATATGTTATAAATCTTAGGTAAGAGTATCTAAGACTATAATCGTAGAGAGAGGGATAAGAAGATCACCACGTGATCATAGTGAATCGTAGTAACAGATGAGCTGTTAAACGATAAATGATTTATAGTATTACGAAGTAGTACAGGAAGAAGAACTCAGATTGAGTTGTGAAGGATAGTATATGAATTAAAAAAAATTGTATTTAGTAAAGAGAGAAAGTTAGATGTTGTAAGATTTCAATTGAGGACTCTTGTGATAGCTGAGTTGTGTGAACCTTTGTATGGGCAGAGGTTTATTCTTGGTGTAACAACTGCTTAGCTTATTACAGTGATAATCATTGGAATTGGTCGCGCTATCAAGATGTATATGACGAGAAGGTGAATCTTTTCTCATGTATATACTTGGTAGGTAGAGAACGATAAGATAGGTGCGAGTTCTTGGAACTTATACTTATGGTACGTTGGTTCTCAACGAATGGACGCTTATGGTCTATCTGGGATAGTTCTTAAACTCATATTATTGTGGCAAGTTCTTGAACTCATAATGTGTGCTAAGTGGATGGACTGTACTAAGATATAGGAATGTTTACACTGAAAATGAGTTATTTTAAGTAGGCTTAGTATTAAAGGTGCTAGAGAAGATTAATTATTGTCGTAGTAAGATAATGAAGAAAAATGGAGAATATGATATTCCAAGTCATCTAGCTATGCTAGATTTTGAAGTTTATTGAACTCGTCGAGATATTTACATTTTGAAAAGGAAATAATTGGTTCAAATTTTGGAACCAACGATTTTAAAAGAGCTATTCTTGGTATGTCTCGTGCTAATTGCTTCTGGCCAGATGTGAAATTTATTTGAAATATCAAATGAATTTTATATTATCATTGCAATTGATGCAAAGATGGTAAAAGGATGGAGTTATTAATTCAATTGAACTCGGTGTTGATGTGATCTTAGGATCAACAACCCGCTTATGGTATGATGTATAATGACGAAGTCACAAATCGATTTAAGTCCTCAACGATCGTGAAAAGTGCAAAGATCATGATGTCATAAAACGTTTTGATGTATTGCGAAAAGAATTTACAGAAGTAGTTGATGTCAATTGAGTTGACTAGATGAATGTTTCATTTTGATATCCAATTTATTGGTATGGTCTAAGCTACTTGATTTGGCTAGACAAATGGTATGTCATCGAGCTTTCTTTGAAGAAGTTGTGCTGAACCAAATTTTTTTTGAAAGCGAATCTAATGATTTAGTCTAAGGTGAATATATCCCAAATAGGGTATACGATGGGTAAGAGGTAGTTTGCTTTCTTTGTGATTGTAAACCCACCGTAGTAGAAGAAAGGTTATGGCGCCATGCTATTAAACCTAGTAAGAGTTCATGGTCGATTTGACCCTCAAAGAAAAAGTATATTCCATAATTCATAGGGAGTAGGAGTTGCGGGCTAGGCTAACCCAACTTCTTTTTGTAGCATATTCCATAGTTGGTCATCTTTCTTGTCGTTTAAACCCCTGCCCTTCACAAACGATTTAGTCTCGAGGTGATAATAGTCTTGCTGGGCTTCCCAACTTAAAAATTTTATGCATTCCATGATATCCTCGTCATGATCACTAGATGATGAGTCCGATGATGAAGAGATGGAGATTGAACGATTCTTCTCCGACCCATAGGAGATGATAGTAGAGAATATAGATGCTCGCTATATATGAGAGTACCCCCAAACTTGGTAGTGCAAAACCCACGCACAATAAACCCTAGATTGAGTCCAATGACGAGAGTTGTGGTATGAGCTATGATGGGTGGTGAGGAGTCTTCTTATTATGGGAAAATAGAGAAATATGCTTATAATAGGTCACATAAGAAGCCAAGTAGACCACTTAATGGATTTTTAAACTTTAAAAAAATTTCACTACTTGGCGTCACATAAGGCCGCTGCCATTCAGAGAGAGGATTTCTTACGCCAAGGCCAAGGAGGACATAAAAGTTATCGACATTCAAATGGCCGCCACGATTCCTTCTATTTGTCATGCGTACATACGCGCTGATATACTTTCAGATCGCAACAATTGAACTTCCCAACATCAAATCGTGATAAGTGAAATTGAAAACACCTACATGGACATGAATGCACAACATATTATCTATCAAGCATAAAATAGAATTGATCTAACTACTACTCTACTAAAGAAATGAAAAGAAATTAGAGGTAAAAATAATAGGTTGCCTCCCATCAAGCGCTCTTAACTGTCTCTGAATCTCATGTCGACGAGAGAATTGAGGTGACGTTCTATCTGTCCACCTCGCCACCAATGTAATGCTTCAATCGCTGGCCATTTACCTTAAAAGGCTTATCTAGAAACTGATCATATACTTCAATTGCACCATGCAGAAAGTAAGTCTTCACTGTAAATGGACCTTACCATCTTGATTTCAGCTTTCCGGGAAAAAGTTTAAGTCTGGAATTATAGAGCAAAACCCTTTGTCCCGGTTCAAATGTCCTTTCCATGATCTTTCGGTCATGCCATTTTTTCACTTTCTACTTGTACAACTTTGAATTCTAATATGCCTGTAATCTAAATTCATCTAACTCATTGAACTGGAGTAGACATTTCTCCCCTGCAGATGTCAAATCAAAATTGAACTTCCGTATTGCCCAATATGCCTTATGCTCTAGCTCCATAGGGAGGTGACAGGCTTTGCTATATATGAGTTAAAAAGGCGACATGCCCAACGGAGTTTTGTATGTTGTTCGATAAGCCCATACGACATCATCTAACTTTAATGACCAGTCCTTCCGTGTGGGATTCACAACTTTTTCCAGGATTGTCTTTGCTTCTTGATTCGATACTTCAGCTTGACCATTTATTTGCGGGTGATAAGCTATAGCGATGCGATGATTCACCCCATACTTATCCAGCTAGGCTGTAAACTGCATGTTGCAGAAATGACTGCCTTCGTCACTAATGATAGCCCTTGGAGTCCTAAACCTCGTGAAAATGCTTTTGTGTAGAAATCTGAGGATAACCTTGGCATCATTAGTCGGAAGAGCTGCAGCTTCAACCCATTTTGAGACATAGTCCACTATGAGCAAGATGTAGAGATTTCCACAAGAAGAAACGAAAGGTCCCATGAAATCAATTCCCCATACATCGAAAATTTCTACTTCGAGGACTGTATTCAATGGCATTTCATTTCTTTTAGAGATGTTACCCACTCGCTAACATCTATCACAATCACCGACAAAATCAGACATGATCCTTGAAAATTGTTGCCAAAGAGAATCCCGCTTGTAGTACTCTAGCCGATATTCTTTCACCAACATAGTGACCTCCATACATAGTAGAATGACACTTTGCAAAATCCCCTCGGCCTCGCTTATACTAATACACCTTCTTATCACTTGATCGTAACATTGTTTAAAAAAGTAAGGCTCATCCCATACGTACTATTCGACATCGTGCAAAAATTTCTTCTTTTGATAACCCACCAAGTCGTAAGGTACCATCTTACTTACCACCCTAATTCGCGAAGTCTCCATAACCATGGCACTTCCCTTTCACCACAAACAACCGCTCATTTGGAAAAAATTTGTTGATCATGACATTGTCGCTTATTTCCTTTTCGATTCTCGAGTCGAGATAAGTGGTCCGCCACTTGGTTTTCGGCCCTTTCTATCCTTGATTTCCAAGTCAAACTCTTGCGAAGAATAAAATCCATCTAATCAATCGAGGTTTTGCATCCTTCTTTGCCACTAAATGTCGAATCACCGCGCGATCCATTTACACTATCACCTTTGTGCCAATAAGATATGCTGAAATTTATCAAAGGCGATACCACCGCAAATAACTCTTTCTCCTGGTGGTATATAGTTCAATTGTGCATCCATAAGGGTCTTGCTAGCATAATAAATCACATGAAATATCTTTTCTTTTCACGCTCAAAACAAATTTCTCTACGGCATAATCAACGCATCACACATCAATTCAAACTAAAGCCCAATCAAGTGCAAGAATCACGGGTGTCAAGCCGCTTTTCTCTTTAAGTGCTCAAATCATCGACATGCAGCTTCATCGAAGCTAAACCGTACATCCTTCTCCAATAGATTGCATAGCGCTTTAGTTATTTTGCGTAAATCCTTAATGAATCTGCAGAGAAACCTACACGCCCTAGAAAATCTGCGAACTCCTTTTATCGTGGGTGGTGGTAAGTGCTCAATAGTTTCCACTTACTCTATCCACCTCAAGTCACGTCTTCGAAACTTTGTGTCCCAATATGATTCCTTCTTGTACCATGAAGTGACATTTTTCTTAGTTTAGCACTAAGTTCGTTTCAACACATCTCCTCAAAACCATAACTAGATTCTCAAGGCATAAATCAAATGAGTCCCCGAAGACTGAGAAGTCATCCATAAATACCTCCACATTTTGTTCCACCATGTTTGAAAATATAGCCATCATGCATCTCTGAAACGTGGCTGGAGCATTGCACAACCCGAAAGAAATCCTTCTGAAAGTAAAAGTGTCGTACGGACATGTGAAGGTAGTTTTTTCCTGATCTTCTAGAGCTATCATAATTTGATTGTAGCCCGAATATCTATCCAGAAGGCAATAGTACTCATGACCTGCTAATCTATCCAACATCTGATCAATGAATGGGAGTGGGAAATGATCTTTCCTCATAGCTTTGTTGAGCTTGCGGTAATCCATGCAAACTCTCCACCCTGTTACTGTTCATGTTGGAATTAACTCGTTATTCTCTTTAGTCACGACTATCATGCCACCCTTTTTCGGAACACATTGTACTGGGCTCACCCATAAGCTGTTTGAGATCGGATAAATTATTCCTCCATCTAACCATTTCAATACCTCTTTCTTGACCACTTCTTTTCATTATCGGATTAAGCCTTCTTTGTTACTCAACTAACTGACTTACTACCATCTTCCATCGTGGATCTTGTGCATGCAATATGATGGGTGATCCTTTGATATCTACTATGGTTCATCCAATAGTCGATTTGAACTCTCAAGCACTCAGTAGTAATTTTTCTTCCCTAAAAGATGTTAGTGCATAAGCAATAATCACAGGTAATTTCGAATCTGAACTTAAAAATGCATACCTGAGATGTTCTGGAAGTGGCATTAATTCCAACTCTGGAGGTGTCTCAAGAGATGGCTTTAACTTTATTGAGGCTTCCCCAACTGTTGTCAATAGCTTTGCAGGTGGTCTAAATCTCCTGAATTGTGGAGTGGTATCCAAATATTGCACAAATTCATCGAATTCCTTATCCTCCGAATCTGAGTTCTCATCGGTGATATTCCTCAAAGGTTCATAATCCAATAGACTCTGTACGTCATCATTTAGAGCCCGATTCACCCAATCAACTGAGAAATAGTCCTCTTCATCTGTTGGGAATTTCATGGCCTTGAAGACATTGAAGATGACCTCTTGATCATGAACGCGCATCGTGAGTTCCCCTTTTTGCATATCTATTAGAGTCCTTCATGTGGCTAAAAATGATCTCCTCAGTATGATCGGTATACTCTTGTCCTCTTCGAAATCTAGGATGATAAAGTCAGCCGAAAAAATGAACTTGTCCAACTTAACCAACACATCTTTAACAATTCCCCGTGGATATATGATAGATCTGTCAGCTAGCTGTAGTGATATGTTTATCGGTCTTGGAGCCGGCAGTCTCAGCTGATTGAACACTGACAGGGGCATCAAGTTTATACTCACCCCCAAATCACATAAACATTTACTAAAGCTCATCTTCCCGATTGTGCACGGAATTGTGAAGCTTCCCGGATCTTTCAGCTTTGGAGGTAGTTTGCGTTAGAGCACTGCACTGCATTCTTCTGTCAAGGCTAACATTTCAAACTCATCTAATCTTCTCTTCCTTGACAATATACCTTTCATGAACTTTGCGTAGCTTGGCATTTGTTCTAATGCCTCAGCGAAAGGTATATTGATCTACAGCTTTTTGAATACCTCCAGAAACTTGCTGAACTATTTATCTTACTTCTACTTAATTAACCTCTGCGAATATGGTACTTGAGGGTGAATTGGTTGTACTGGACTCTTGACCTTCTCCTCTGAATTTTCTTTGTCTTTCTCTTGCTGCTGAACCTCAGATTTTTCCAAATTTTCTTCATCACCATTCAACTGTTCTGCCTCGCGCGGCCTCCTTGGTACTATCATGCGCAGGCACGCGACTTGCAGAACCTATCAAATCTTTCCCATATCTCAATATAATCGCTTGACACTGTTCCTTCCCGTCTCTTCTAGGATTTATCTCTGTGTTACTTGGAAATGCACCCTGGGACCTTTTAGTAAGCATGTTCTCCATCTGTCCCATCTACGTCTCCAGATTCTTGATAGCCCTAGCTTGGCTTTTGATCATAACTTCAGTGTTTGCCATATATTTTAACATCATCTCCTCCATCTCTGATTTTTTCTCTGGGTGTGGTGTAGCTAGAGTGTGATGTTGTTGTTGTTGAGGAAATCCTGGTGGAAACGGTGGTTTTGGTGTAAACTGCGGTTGACATGACTATGGCTGAAACTGTTGGTTTGGTTGAAACTGATTATGTTGTTGTCCTTGGTTATTTGACCAACTAAAATTCGGATGATTGCGATTGTTGGGGTGGTATGTGTTCTAAAATTGACCTTGGTCTTTCTTGTAGTTGCCCACATACACTATCGACTCCAAGCTGATGGCACATTGATCTGTGGAGTGTGGCCCCGCACAAATCTCACAAACGAAAGCGACTGTTTTCACTTTGCTCTCTGCCAAAGTATCTATCTTTTTTGCCATAGCTGCCATCTGTGCCGACAACTGTGTAATAGCATCTACCTTCAACACACCGGTAACCTTGGGTTGTGGCATCTGAGCTGTAGGATTCTGATAATCATTCGTAGCCATAGTCTCGATAAGCGTATAGGCCTCGTCATTACTTTTTTCCCATAATACCCCTCCTCATGGTAATTTGCATCCACAATCGGCCTCGATCGCCACCCCAAACCATTGTAAATGAGTTGATCACCATCCAATCATCATACTGCGTGATGCGACACTTCCTAAGCATATCTTTATACCTCTCCCATGCTCTATATAAGGACTCACCTGTTGTTGCTCAAACCGAGATATGGCTAAGAATTTCGTAAGTTAAGTCCTCCCATGTAGTGATTGACCGCCAAAGAAAGAATGTAGCCAACTTCTAAGCTTTATCCCTCAATGAGAATGGGAATAACTTTAGTCTCGATAAAGATCCTCCGTCACACCATTATATCCGAATGTGTCATAGATCTCGATAAAACTTAATAGGTGTTCATTCGGATCATCCGTAGACCCCCAAACAGTACGCAAGTTCTACACCATCTGAATAGTGCCCATTTTAATCTCAAAGGTATTGGCTGCTATCGCCGGTCTGACTATGCTTGATTGTAATCTGTTTATATTCGGCATGGAATAGTCCTTTAGAGCCCGATGCTCTTCTCTTTCAATTCTCGGTTCTTCCGCCATATTAGCTGTTGTACTGTCTAACTGATCTTGCAAACTTCTCCGCACACTTTCTTTCCAACCTCTTCTGTTTATGTTATCCTGCGCTGGTATTAACTCTGGGTTGGATGATCGTGTGTGCATAAAAATCTACAGGTACCTGAAACCAAAAACAAAACAAAAATAGAAATGAGAAACGATCAGAATTGTCTAGGTCATACAATATAGCTTTAAACTAATGTTAATTATTTAAATTCAATGGCTTTACCCGGCAACGGCGCCAAAAACTTGTTGTCTCTTTTATGGTCCTAATAAAAGAGCTCTAACTCATGCAAGCATACACGTGTCAACAAGTAATACAGAGTAAGTAGATTATCGATCCCGCAGAAAAAAAGTTGTTAAATTTAAACTATCATACATCAATTAACTAACTGTATTTATATGCTTAGATTAATGACTAAAATTGTTGAATTAAACTAATTGTAACTAACAACTAAAAATAATAATAATAATGGAATAAATATAATCTGGAAATAATGGGACCCTAACTTCATTTAATATTTCATCTAATCGCCACTATCATGCAATAAGTGTTCACATATCGTAGGAAAATAGCCAAGAGCACGAATAGAGTTGTAACCATTTTTCAATGCACTATAACCTACTTACACAGCATCCATATGTGATAGACTCTATGTAATCATCAACACAACCAAAATCACTATATGTCTATGTGAAATTGCAATTATATTGATTTTAAGCACAAGCCCTTACTCTAGTTCATACGGTGAAACAGTATATGTCTATCTGGTTCACAAAATACGCAAGCCATATACAACAGCCCCATATTCGCATGCTATCATGATAACAATCCATACTCGCATGTTCATTGTCAATTCCATACAAGTACTGAGACGAATGGTGATCAAGCATTCATACATGCAAACCAATCATGATAGATATCCCACATAATATGCAAAACAGCCCTAACAGTTAAGCGTGCAACCAAACTACATATTAAAATCTGTTAGAATCCCATAATGGAGTTTAGCTCATGACTGAGCCAAAAGCCATTATGGGATCAAAGCTAAACATGATCAATAAGCAAACAATTGAAATATGAGAGATAGAATAATCAAACCTAATCGCTGAATAGAAACTAATGATAACATTCAACTCCTCATAAAAATCCAGTAAACAATAATAAAAATCCACAATGATAGAGAATCCCAAGAAGATTTGGAGAAGTAAACGTTTTGGCCTCTTTCTACGTTGGAATCTCTCCCAAGGTGTAAACCCTAGTTTCTATGATGAAAATACGCTAAAAGTTATCAAGTGTACCTCGACACCACCGATTCGCTTAAAATCAATTACAACTCTTTTAATTAAAATAAAAAAAAAACAAATACACGACTTCAAAGATCGCTTTCGTGGTCAAGGCCTTCTTGCATATCCCTTGCGTGGCGCCAGACTTGCAAAAGTTTGCCCCTGTCCACCTCGAAGTCCTCGCAAGACACGCTGCTCCCAGGCTCTTCTCCACGCGCCATGACCTTCACTGCGCAAGTTCGGGTCCTTGCTATCTTTGTTGTTCTTGCTTCTTCTTTCATGCTTGATCTTCTTCCATGCTTGGTCTCCATGCTTTATTGTACCTCTCAAGCCATGCACATCCCGCCAGTGCCTTGCCTTCACGCATCCATTAGCCTCGTGCCTCTAATACCACCAAATTAAGACAATTCTCGCACTTATTCACCAAAAGGAGTTTCAAGTAAATGCAATGCAAAATAACATGAAATGCAACTAAAACACAATAAAATGTACTTGAGATGGGCACAATTGCATATGAATTTATATTCAATAAGTAGATAAAAATACCACTTATCACCAAAGTAGGGAAAAAAGCTTTGAGAAAGAGCGTTTAACTGCTCAACTCTTGGGGGAAACGTAAGGGAAGATAAAGAACATAAGGTTCAACTAATGTAACCCTTAATCAAGTGTTTTAAACATTTAATGAAGGTTCAACGAAAAGATTAAATGAGAGTAAAAGATAAAGAATGTAAACGCGGGTTACGGAATCGATATCCAGGGACCGTAGTTACAATAAACGAACGTGGAGGATTTTGTGATTCCTTAGACGTTGAACGACGAGGGTAATGAATAACATTTTGATGTTATGTCATGATAATGAGAGATAAGTGTGAAGCGTATAGACGCTGTGTATGCAACGTTGTTGCGATAAATGAGCGGTCTTAGCATACAATGAACGGTATGGCTTTGACATTAAGAATGACTTATGAACATGGGGTTCAAGCAATGGATAACGAAAGTATTAAGTAAGATACGAATGATATTAATAAAGCAATAATGAACGGTAATAAGATTAATGAAAGTCGAAGGTGAGTCGTATAAGAATGAATCCTGAGGTATGACATTGAGTTGTCAGAAAGACGTAAGGAACAAGAAATTAACTTAACGAACGTTATAGTTAATGGTTAAGATAAGTTACGATAAGTTTAGGTTGTGGTACAATCGAAACCTTTGATGGTTGACATGTGGGAGCTGGGCAGTGTAGAGGAGACAGGAACTTGTTTATTGGTTGTTTGTGGGAAACCACTCAGAGTACCATATGGACTACTAGCAGAGAAACGATGTGTGCTGAGTCCTAGAGAAGTTATAAGAAGAAGATAAGAATGTAAAACATCAAAGATGATGAACGTATAAGCAAGACATCTCCGTATGTCATGAAGCCGTAGAACGGTAGTGAAAGTGGTCGCGTAAACTTAGTTTGCAAGAACGTGAGTCCTAAGAAGTAAAGTTAAGTAAACTAATGCATAAGTCAAAGATGTATGCCTAATGGGTGTTTATGTTTTCTCCTTATGTGTTATATAGGAATTGGAATGAGCAGTTCAGCGTAAGTTGTAGCTGTGCGTAAGGTAAGTTTCTTACCTTCATTCATATTTCAAATGAATGCTAGTTTCTTAAACTTCTCAGATGTTGAACTTGAGAAGTTCTGTCTATGTGCGAATGTGCGATATTTGTACAAGGTGGTAGAACGTATGAGGCCTTGTGCCACAATGTGGACACTTCGGTGTTTCTATGATATGAACTGTTCAGTGATTGAGCTGTTCAATACAAGTATGTTCTATTTATACATGATCCATTATTGGTAAGTAAGTGCTAATGATTCTAGCCAGACAGAATGTGTATAAAAAAGGTAGAGGAATGAAAGTATTTCAAAGTGAAAATGACTAATGTTTTAAGATGATAGAAATCAAGACTATTCCTATTATTCAAGCTACTTCATAACCTTTGTTCGGTTATTGAAGTTCTAAAGAAATGTTTGAATTCTTATAGTCGTTTGTTCAACTGCTATGACGTGCTGGGAAATTGAATGCTCACACTTGCTTTAAATGAAAAAACATTTTCAGCGAACGATGTTAGAAGAACTTAAGGATCTCGTAAAGATCAAGTCGAACCAGATCCAGATGAAGTGCCATTCGTAATGTGAATGAGCGAGAAGATAAAGTGAAGACCTGTAATATAGAAAGATGAAATTGATCTATAGACTAGTTTAAGGAACTGTTATGTATCCTTGGTGGCTGATAAAAGTCACTATTGTAAGATGAAATGAATAATGTATTTATAATTATTCGTAATGAAAAAGGTTATAAGGTTTCCAGAACTGGGGGTTTTGAGAGTATATGTTGTTATATTTTAGTATATAATAATGTATATTGGATGAAAGATGGGATCATGACGTCACGGAATTAACTGGTGTGAATATAGGCCGGGATTTCTGGTGTTAAAACTATGACACCATCTCTGACCATCATCTGCTCCCCGACTAGTGCTCTGCTTACGCTCTCATTTCTGAAGAGAACAATGAAAGCAAAAGGGTGAGCTTAACTAGCCCAGTAAGAAATATTATGACTAAGATAATATAGAATAAATTATCATTAGCCCTCAACAATGTTAAACTGATAAAATATAATAGACAACAAGTTTAACTTCAGCGGAACAAGCAATCCATTAGAAGAGTCAAGTAGAGCATAAAATCTACTATCTTCTATGATTTAAAAAGTTTTTCATCAACTTTATTGATGAGACTCTGCTTAATAAATAAAATCAAATCATCCCTGCACCACGGCCAAGGATATTCATGTAATCATCAATGGTCATGATTATACAGAATAATACCTGGTCATAATTATACCAACAACTGTCCATCAATGACCTACAGTCCAATGAGGACTTTCACCACATCATTCGTCACATTACGGTCATGATTATACCGAATAATCCCTAGTCATAATCATACAAAGTCCATCTATGCATGTAAGCCAAAGATGACTTTCATCACAATATAAACACGATGATGATAATGACATAATAATTCAATAAAACAAGTTCAAGGATAAATTTAAAGGATTTATAAATTAATTTATCCAGGAACCAATAACGCCCAAATTGTCAACATGATACTGCTTTGTGGGGTAAAATTTAAGTATGCTTAGAAGAATATTTCCATGAAATGATACTGGATGAAGCGAAAATATCAACGATATTCCACTAATTTCATGGAGTATAAAATCCAAAACTTTAACCAACTGAGTATAATAGAATATATGAAACTGTAAATGGATTTTCGCCCGCCATGCGGTAATCCACGTAGACAGATCATTTCTACAATTTAATAAGGAATGAATACAAAGGATCATTCACCATGCATGCGGTAGTCCACACAGACATGTTATTCCAACAAAATAATAAAGAATGGAATAACAAAAGAATTCACTGTGCATGCGATAGATCGCATGAATGTGTTATTCCAACGTAATAATAAAGAATAGAACCAGTCATCGTAATCCACACGATGGGATATTCCAACAGAATAATAAAGAAGGTAACTAGGTCATGCGTAATCGCATTGCATGGGATATTCCAATGTAATAATAAAGAAATGAGAATAACAACAAAATTCACCAGAATGAAATAGACCACACGCAGACAAGTTATTCCAATGTAATAATAAAGAATGGAATAATGAAGAATTTCACCATGTATGCGATTGATTGTGCATAGACAAAGTTATTCCAACATAATAATAAAGAATGGAATAACAACCCTTACGAGTATTGAAAGAAAATAACTCTCTTCATGAGTACGAAGGAATAATACCCCTTACCTTAAAAAAACTGGATATTGAAATAGTGAGGAAGCAAACTTCTCTTCTTCTTTCTCTCTATAATAATTGCTCTATAGCTTTTGTGAATTGGTGAGAAATGAAAGAAGAATGAGCTTCTATTTATAGGAAAATATAGTTTCGATAATTGCACGTTTTGGGGCTCGAAATATTAAAGTATCATACCTTCCTCTTTTTCTTCATTTTTAATTTAGTCCTGCAAGTATTATCAAACTTGCACCACCTCCCCAAATAGTAAATAATGTGAATCAATAGTAAATCATGTGAATTAATAGTTCTAGACATGTGAAAATACGAATTACAGTATAGTACCTCCATCTATACCTCCATTTTAAACTTAGTCATGCAAGTATTATCAAACTTGCACCACCACCCCTAATAGTACAAGAATGTGAATCAATAGTACACTCATGTTGTAACGATCCGAAATTTCAAATTGTAATTATAATATTTATTGAGTTATATAAATATTATTGGAAGTGTTTAATGTTTTTATGGATGTGATGGTTGTGAATCTTAATTTATTAGAGAATTTTCTATATTAAATTAATTTATAATTTAGAGGTTTGTATTATTAGCATGAGGTGTTATGTGGTTGTATTGATTTAATAATGTTGATGATATGTTAAATTATTAAATAATGTTATAATGAAAATTATAATTTGGTGATATTTGCTAAATGGATATATTTAATTAAAATATAGTATGTGATTAATTTAATGGGTTAATGTTTGACATGAAAATAGTATGTGATTATAATTATAAACTAAAGTGTTTATTAAAATAAATTAGAGAGGATTTAAACAAGGCTCAATATTTTAATTCTTTAATTTTAAATGATTTGCCAAACAAGCCTTAAGCTTTTGAAATTTCTAGCTATTTGAAATAAAATAATAATATAATATATATTTATATTATATATGTTATAACTAATAATGTAATTAGTATTAGCATTATGAAGTGTTATAAGTTTATTTCCTTGCGCTTAAGTGTTAGCGAGACTACGTATTTGGCATTTGGGTTTAGCTAAGAACTGAGAAGAGAGAAGAGAAGAGTCTGAGGTTTGAGAGAGAGATTGAGAGAAAGCTTAGGAGTTTCAAGCAATTCTAGTGGGTTAGCAAGAGTTTCTGTCAAGCATATAAAGGTATGTTCATAACTGTGATAATATATCTGTGTTTATGTATTTCACGGCAATAATTTTCGTATGTTCTATAAAACCAATTGATGAATTATGGACATGTATAGGTGATAATTGTGATTATATATGCTTGTGATGCTAGAGTTTATGTCAAACAAGGAAATCATATGTTAATTTTCGAATGTCAGTAGAAATTTTGACAGTATATGTGTTCTTCATATAGCTTGAGTAAGTATCAATTTTAGTGGCCAATTCGTATGTTAAATTATAAATTGAAGTTTGTATGTGTTAGTTCATTGAGATAGGAACATAACGTAGTTTGAATGAGATGATTTGGTCAAGTAATGCATTCACAGTGATGATTTCTAGAATGAATATCAAAAATGGAGTTTTATGTGAAAAACATGAATTTGAGAAATTAAAATAGCTTTAGTTAGTGTTAAATTGTTCTAATTGATTGTAAATGTGAGCAATCATGTTTATGACAGTTGGGTATTTATCTTACGTGTTATTATCACCTTTGTTGGGTGAAATTTGTGTTTGTTGGGCTAAAGTAAAGCTCTTGCTTCATCATCACCTCTCTGCATCTGTCTAAACATCAAGGCAATTGCTACTTAGCAAGGTAAAAAACAAAAAAGAATAGCATTGCTTGCAACTGGTCCTAAGTTTTTGTATGGCAAATTGCTACATACATCGGGTTTGAGATTCGATTTTCCTATTATTATTACTCTTGAGTTAGCATCATGGCGATTAATACCAAAATGTGTTAGCATGTTAAAAGTGTTATGTTAAGGTTATTATAACATAGTGCATTGGAATAAGTAAGTTCAATGTTGCAAGATGTTGAAGAAATCGGGAACGCATTATGTGGTAACTCAGTATACATAATGAGTGTTAGTCAAGTGTTACGAAGTAAAACACTTAGAGTTTCTGAAATGTGAATGATAATGAACATCTTATGATATTATTAGCCTATCTAATAGGTATTGTGGTTCTAAAATTATGTGTAGGTGATCGTTAGTTTAACTTTATAGCTTACGCTCAAGGCAAGTTTTCTAACTCTATATTTACATTGAGAAATCCTTTTATCCATACATTTATGTTGAGCTAGTTCTTACCTTAAACGAACTATTATATTCTCAATCATGATCTTGAACAATCTAGCTATGACATTATTTTATTCAAACAAGTTTGAAGTCCTATACTTATTGATGCCTTCTAACTTGTTTATTGTTGGACAAGTTTCATTATTGTTATTCGGATATTATGAATATAGCTTTCTTGAATTCAAATTTCAAATGTTGAATTGTTATATTTCATTTACTTGACACAAGTTATTCTCATGATAAGTAAGCTTTATTTTCAGCTTGCTATTACTTAATGTTTATTCAATAATTTCATAGTCCTAGCTTAATTTTGTTCAAGCAAGGTTTATTATTGTCACTCAATGCTTATGCTTTGTAGTTGTTTCTAAGAATGAGATCAAGCATAGTCAGTTCGCTTACACTTATTCATTATTTCATATTATGTTCAACTGTGATATTATCAAACACTATTGATTCGACTAGTCCTCTAGTTGATGTTCGTTGAACTTAAAATTACCCTTGATAGCTTATCCAAACCAAACTTTCTTTGGTGCGGACTTGTACTCTAAATACTGAGATGAACAACCCTATTGTTATGATTAGGGGTTAACTTACGCGTAGCGTTAAAATGTTTGTGCACAATACATTGTACGAAGGGTCGATCCCCAAAAGTGCGAGGTCCTTATAGTCTTATATTTCATAAAGTTGGAGTTGAAAGATTACTTGCAACTGTGGAGGTAGTTCATGGTCTTATGACCCTTAGTGATGTATACTCCATATTTTGGATTCCAGTTTCTGATTATCATTGTTATAGTACTATTCAGTCTTGATGAGCCTATTATTGGCAATTATTATTGCTATACTCCTGTTGATTCTCTATTATATCCAGTGAGCAATTGTTTTGCTCACTCTTGAATATTTATAAACTCATTGCAGCTAAAGAGGAGAAGGTAGTTGAACCTTCGACTAGCAAAGGAAAGGGAAAAATGTACAAGTGATGAAGACTTGTAATTTTGATTATGATCATGATGTTAGACTTTTATTATCATGATCTTAGAATTTATTTTAATGATGTAATGTTAAAATTTTAATTCCGCATTTGAATGACGTTTAAAGGTTAGAGAATCTGGGATGTTTTTGAACTTAATGATGTAACCCTATTTAAGGGGAGGTTTTATGATTCAAATATGATTTTATTTGGGTAGATAGTATGAATGTTGAACAGTGAGCACCAAATCTTGTGGAATGAAGTACCTAGATTTGGGGGTGTCACAGGTTGGTATCAAAGCTTTAGGTTATGAACCTTAGGTGGGGAAAAACCTTAGGAAGTAACCTTTGAAAAGATAGTGATGATAAACTCTTATCTAGTTTTAGAATGAAAAAGTTATAAAACACTTATGTGCTTATTTGATAGTAATCTTTGTACTCGTGAGTGTCGAGTAATAATGATTAGTAATTAAAACTTAAACTTTGGTTGACAGGATGGCTAATGTAGAAGGATCCAGTCAGGATAGAGGGGAGGAGCCTCGAGATATCCAGGTGATTTGGGAACAACTACTGCCACGGGAAACAGTTCCGTTGGTCATAGTAGTTGAGCAAGAGAGAGTCCCTGATGAGGATGATGAGATAGAGACGGATGAGGAGGATCCCGTGGAGCTACCACAGTCGAAGGATGAGGAGGACGAGGAGGAAGAGCTTCCATTTAATTCGATAGCTGCCCGTATGTACGACGAGGTGTATGATCGTAACGTAGAACTTCAAGATACTGTCGAGGAGTTGCGAGAGATAGTAGCTGAACAACAGACCTCGATGGCACAGAAAGACGATGAGATCCATGATCGAGAAAAATGACTGAACAACGTTGAAGAGAAGCTGGTCCACTCTGAAAGAGAGAATGAGCGAATGATGGAGAAGATTACAGAACTGGAGAATAAGTTGAAAGAAGAATCTACAAAAAGGGCAAGAGCAGAAGACGCGTACAGTGAAGCTTATCAATGAGTTGGAATAGCAGAGAGTGGTGCACAAGCAAAGAGGAGAAAGATGGAAGAAATGAGCAACGTATTCAACACCGTGGTCAATTGAGCTCAAGATCGAGTCATGGGTTATCCGATTCAGTTTGAGACACTACCATCATACATATTGGATCGCCGAACAATGTTCCGAATTATGGAAGAAGAGCGTCGTAAGGCTATACAGTATCTTAGTAGGACATTGTAGAGATTGTAATTGATAGACGACTAGAAAATAAATGAAATGTAAATCCCGGGTATGATAACCAATGGGATAGATGATGATGATGTTATCCTACAATTGTTATAGTCCAAGAAAGTTTATAGGTCAAGAAAGTCATGTAAATAGTAGTGATGCTATTGTTTTGAAGTTTTTCATGATGAATGAATAAAAGTTATGGTTTATTCAAGGTGTTAAGTGTTATGTGATTAACTGTTATGATGTGAAACTTAGGTATGTAATACTTACCAAGGGTTGAATAAAAGCTAATGGGTGTATTTTAACAGAAAATGGGTTCAAGACGTCAACCACCACGATGAAGAACTGTTGAGGAAAACAACAACAATAATGTGGAGGAAAACCTGGTTCAACAGCTAGTGCCATTACTGACTGGTGCTTTGCAAAATCAACCTCAGAATCAAGGAGCAACGTTTAAGGACTTCAAGGTGGTTGGACCACCTGAATTTCGAGGGTCCATGAATCCAGTCGAAGTGCAGACCTGGATAATGGAAATCAAGAAGGTTTCTGAGGTTGCTAGGGTAGAAGATAATCAGAAGACTGCTTTTGCAACATTCATGTTGAAAGCAGAGGCTAGTTATTGGTGCAAGGCCAACAAAACTTTGGAAGGACCAGAAGTGATGACCTGGGATAGGTTTAAGGAGTTGTTCTTTGAGACTTATTTCCTAGAGAGTTCGAAGAGTCAGCTAGAGGTTCAGTTTTTGGAATTGAAGCAGGGAACAATGTCAGTATCTGAGTATGCCGCAAAGTTCAATGAATTGGCGAGGTTTGCGCTATATCAAGTTAGCACAGACGAGCGCAAGGCGAAGAGGTTCGAGCAAGGACTAAAACCCTGGTTGTATAGTAGGGTTTCCCTGTTCTAATTGAAGACATTTGTAGCAGTGATGGAGAAGGCGATTCTCGCTGAAAGTGTAGGCGAGGCAGTAACAAAGCATAACCAGGAGCAGAGAAAGAAGAAAAGTGAAGGTGAAACTAAGAATGGTGGTGGTGGTAACGGCGAAAATGGCAACAACAACCTGAAGAGGAAGTGGAATGCGAATGGGGGAGCTGGGAATCAGCAAAGAAACCAGCAAAATAACAAGTTTGAAGCATATGCTACGTGCAGAAAGTTTCACAAGGGAGTGTGCTTGCTGGGAAAATGAGTGTGCTTTAATTGTGGCCAGGAGGGTCACATCGCCCCAAATTGTACTCAAGCTAAGAAGAATGTGTGATTCACGTGCAGATCCAATGATCACTTTGCTCGTGAATGCCCTATGAAGAGATCTGGTGAGACAAATGGGAGAAAAGGAAATGCCAGTGGAGGAGCATTGGCTATTGCTGGGCCAACGTCAACAAACAAGCCCATAGCCAGAACCTTCAACATGACGGTGTAGGACGTGGTGCAATCAAAAGATGCCGTGTCAGGTATCATCCCAATCAATGATATAGATGCATGTGTATTATTTGATTCGGGTGCTACTTGCTCATTTATATCTGATAAATTTGCTAAGAGGTTAGAAATACCTTGTGAAGAGTTAGAATTCCCTTTAAACATAGAAATTATGAATAGGGAAGTGATTCCATTTTGGTTCGTGTACAAGAACTGTAGGGTGAATATTAAGGGGAATGTTATGAAAGTAGATTTAGTACCGATAAAACTCGGAGAGTTCGATATTATTTTGGGAATGGATTGGTTATTCAATTATGGAGCGATAATTGATTGCCAAAAGAAGTGTGTAAACCTTATGACTCAAATCGAAGGTAGTTTTTATAGTAGAAATCGCTTGCACAAATGAAATGTCCGCGATGATGCGTGCCAAACAGCTTAGGTGTGGTTTCTTTTCTTCATGTTCATTAGAAGCATCTCGCATATCTTCATCTTATATCGTAGAAATGGACATCTTCCGGGTTGATCATTCAACGATCCTTTGATAGCATTACAAAAGTAGTTTTCCTTGTCGACCAGTACTTGTGGATTTCACTCCGTAATGAGTTCCTCATGTTTGATGCTCGATGATCCTCGATGTGAGCTTCCTTGAGGACAAGATTTGCATGTTTGAGCATCTAAGATCCTTTTCATCTCGTTGAATGGCATGCTTCTACATAAAAATCAGCAGCAATGTGAGCTTTATTTAGATTGGCTCAGCAGGTCTTCAAGGACAGGCTTTGACATATAGGAGTTTTATCATAATCATTTCTGAGCAGTCTTAAGCCTTCTGCTGGTTGAATCTTCTTGACTGAAGTCTTTCGCTTCAATATTCCTTAGTGTGGCGAGATAGACCAACTACCTGCAGGTTATGAATTTCTATTTACGGTACTTACACTTGTTAGATGAGTCCTCTGGGTTAGTTTTCTAAACCCATGTTCCTCATATACTTGGATAATCATCATATTGATCACCACCAGTCATAGTCATGCATGTAACTAATTTAAATAATACATTTTGAGATGCATGATGGTGAGTGTGTGTAAGATTTTGCTATTTTAATAAAGCACTCTTTTTCTTTAATGGCTTTATCGTTTGCTAGGTTATGTTCACAGGGTTTAAATATTCACAGAGTGAGAATCAACTCTATGATTTATTAGTAACTGGTAGATTCATGGAGGTGATCAGTTTCTATGAATCTTCAAGATACTCTTGTAGAACTGATCATACTCTGTGTGTTATTAAATACTTAGACCATAGAGGTACATACATACTAACCCATCAGCAAAGATTACTTCACATAGAATTAATTTAACTTGTGGTGCTTTTATGACCCATTTCAGATTACTTTCAGGATATCATATTCAACCTAAAACTTGGATGGAGAGAAAGTTTATAGTCATTTGAGTTTCCACCCTCAGTGGACTTTCTCTCTTCACCTTTTTAGGTAGATTATTGTTCCTTTAAAGAATACTGTTATGGTTCATTAGGAGGTGCAATCATGATGTACATATTTATATAGGTGAAGAACCATACCTTTTTACTGTCAGTTTCTTAAAAGTCATTTATCTTAGATATACTTAATTTAGGCATTTATGTGCATAGTTTCTCATTTGTTCCTGACAGCTATTAGCTCCAGTTGACCTTCAATCAATCAGTCGTGGTCTTGAAGATGCAAGTTAAGAGAATATCAATATCTTTAGTCTTTTGACATCCTTAAGTTCACAAGGTTTCCATCCAGCTGCTGGTTGGCCAGACACTTGTTTGGGAAGTTCTTCTTTCTTCTCTGAATAAGCGTTTCTTAGCATGTATGGCCTTTTCATCTTTATGGCTGGTGGATGTTTGAATCTTGAGGTTTCTAGACCGGTCTTCAGACTACAAGATTGACCGCTTATGGAAATCAAGAACATGGACCAGTCTGAGCAGCTTCAGGTGTATATACACATTTACCTATACACAATATTTCCAACGTGTGAGCTCATCTGCATATAACAAGTGACTTACTACTAAACTAAGTTTAGAACAATTTTTGTGCCTAGGATCGCACTCAAAGCGATTAGCTTTTGAATATAACATGAGAACTCTACTCGATACCAATTGTTAGTTCCTCGAGAGGCACAATAGATCTAGAAGGGGGGTTGAATAGATCCTTTTATTTCAAATAATTTAGCATATGACAAACATAAGAATCTTTTCAAGCACACGGTGGAATAAGTAAAAGATCCTTTCATTGATATATTCATAATCATACACACATTGTTCATAGAGTTAGTTTAGTGGTAAGTAGTTAAGACATACATAGCGCTTATAGTAATTAATATACATAATGTAAATGACATAAAGTAAAAGATACAAAGGGTTTTAAGTGATTCAGACTCAAGCTCCTAATCCACTCTTTCTTGCTTTCAACTACCGAGATTTCCACTAAGGAAGGCGCAACCCTAAATCATCGAGATTCCTTCAAGGCGGCCTTGGGACTTGATTCACTAAGAACTCTTTAAGGCTAGCGACCTTAGAACTCCTCTAGTTCCCTAGAACTCTTCAAAGCCCAAAGAGGCTTGGAACTTCATTTAGTCCCTTTGGACAAAGACCCTCAAGCCACGGCTTCTTGTTGTTGAGTTGTTTGTTTGTTTGTTGGAGTTGATACTTTGTCTTTGCTAAGATGTCTTTAAGCTCTAAACATCTTCTCAGATTTAGCGACTTTCGACGTGATCATCCTTGAAGTACAGTTGAGTGTTGCATGATGCTCAACTTCTTCAGTTACTCAACCACTTATGATGATCCCTTGATGAACTGCCTTGAAGATAATTCTTCTTGATACTTGATGGTTGCATGATGGGTTTCTAAGATGACCATAAGCTCTTACGCTAAGTAGTTAGAAACTTTTCATGTTTGACACCAAGATAGGCGTTGGTGATCTCAATCTTGATACTTGATGCCTTCTCATGATGGACTTGCTAAGATGACTGTAGGCTCTTCTCTCTGGTACTTAGAGTCTTCCCATAATGGACATCAAGATGACATGATGCTCTTCTTTCTCTCGGCAGTTCAGAACACTCTTCTTGTAGTAGAACTCTCACTTCTACATTGTAGAGCACTTCTACTTCTTTCTTTGTCTGTTTCTAAGTGTTCTTGGTGGATTGTAGAGAAAGCCTTCGGACCTTCATTGGTCACTCACTATTTTACGTTGGTTAGATCAGTCCACCAATTCTCCAAACTCAGCAACTCCAGCAACCTTTGATCTTGGATGCTCTAGCAGATTTATACTCCTTCCAAATCTTCCCGTTGGAAAGAAGCGTTGAAGGTTCTTTGAATTTCTTCAGAGATCTCGAGTTGTTTGAGTGCGATCGCGGATGTGTCATGACATGACTTTCTCGACACTGCGCATCTCTTTTGTTTCACCTACCCGTCAGAGATGTCACTTTGATGTCTCGGCGGTCGACGACTTTATTTCCCCCTTGATTTCTTGATCGGAGGGTTGTCCTTTGCATCGATGCTCTCAATAAGCTCTTGTCCAAATACCAACCTTCAGATTAAACTGTTGTCAATGCTTCAATCTTCAGATCACCAAACTCTACGATTCTGATGCATATATTTCTTGGACCTGATTGTAGTGTCTAGTTAACGGTAGAGACAATACTACGATCTTGAAGAGTATTCATTGGATCTGCAATGTAGAACACTTCTTCCTTCTCTTGTACAGTGCTTCAACACTTCTGTTTGCTTCGACTGCTCTTAGATACTGATGGCTTGACTCTTTGTTCTGGCCCCTTCTGAACAACAAGACACTTCAGATTTGTGGCGTGTCCAGCTTATTTTCTCCTTGTGATCTCCCATTCACTTATCATCAATGGACTGACCCAATGCTTAATCACTTTAGCCTTGTTCTTCAAAGGCTGGCCAGTATCTTTGTGTATACTCCATTAGTTCCTTCTTCATTTGGCAAACACTACGATCCTGGATACTTTCAAGATCGTTGTCATCTTTCTATTTTGACAGCTACTACATATGCTGACTTTTCTTAGTCATCTACTGAAGTTTTCTTAAGATCATCTTGTGGAAGACTTCATCTTGAATGGCTTCACAACTCAATCTGAATGCTGATTGGGTTGATGCTTAGATCTTCTATTAGCTTACATGCCATTCGTTGAGTGCTCTCTAGCTTCCTTTAGGTGAGATGTATCTTTGCTGTACCAACTAGAGGCTTTATTCCTTTGGATATTCTAGGAGTGCTCAATTGTTGGGAATCGTGTTTGCTCTATGATTCTACCTTGGCTTTGTGAGAACATTTGTTGAGGTCTCAGCTATGCACTCTACGATTCAGTTCCGGCTGTGCAGACACTACGACTCCGAGATCAAATCATAACTCTATGATTTTTGTCATTGTGCTTGTTGTCTTCATCTGATCTTGCTCAACTATGATCTCTGCCTTTTATACGATCAGTAGACTCTACGACTCTGAGTGTAGTCTACGATTCTTAACTTGGCTTTAACATTAGTAGACTCTACGACTTCGAGCGTAGTCTACGATTCTTAACAACTTCTAAGCGGATGCTTGAGTGGCTCGTAGGCGAAATTTGTCTCTCACGATTACTAAACATGACTTCCTTAGTAGACTACGGCTCTGAGGAAGCTTTACTCGACACACTACGATCCTTCATCGTCTCTCCTGGCAGTCTACGAACTCCAAGATCTGCTATCTTACAAACTACGATTCTTCCTTGAAAGCTCTCGAGTTATCCTTGCCTCTCCTGGCAGACTATGATTTCTGGTGTAGTGCTCGACGATCAGACAAGCCTATCTATTACATCATAAGATCAACCTAATAAGCTTGATCTTTCTATATTTATAGTCCTTGTACATCATTTCTTTTTAAGGGCTTTACAAAGCTATTTAGCTTATGTAGGATCAACCTAACATATTTGATCAATTCATTCCAAGTCCTTGTACATATGTTTCTGTAATCTATCAAAGGACTTTATAGCTTTTCTTAATGCAAGCATACTTGCATATTCATTCATATATATATATATATAAATATATATATATATATATATATATATATATATCATAATCAAATCATATATAAATAGGAATATCATTCACATGTTTATTCATGATAGGTTTTCTTCTGATTTGATGAATACTTGTGATTAAGGGTGTCGAATCTTTGAAGGTCCTCGCTGTTGGGTGTCTTGGCATATCGCTGTTTCTTCCTTTCCGGGATTTGTGCCAGATTTGATGGAATGACATTGAAATGTTGTTGGGACTTGTCCACATGGTTCGCTGACTTAGAGGGTTTTTCTTGGGCGTAGACTTGGGATTGATGTTTTGGGTTTGAATCTTTCTTTTGAGGGTCAGACCGTACCACTAATGGTTGCCTACATATTCCTGTATGTGAGGGAGATCGTGTCTCACGTAGTTCTACTTGATAAGATAAACGATTTGACAAGTGTTTGTTTGAGAAGTGTTTGTTTGGGTTTTTGTTTGATTTGTACCGCACCATAAATGGTCGCCTTTCGCTCTCCCATTGATGAGGAGATCGGGTCTTTCGTAGTTTAGGCTTGATGAGTTTGAAACACGAATGACTTGATTTTTGATTTTCTTTTTTCTTTTTTTTTTTTTTTTTTTTTTTTTTTTTTGCTTTGTTTCTTTTTTTCTTTTTTCCTTTTTTCATTTTTTTTTCAATATTTACACGCATGGAAAATAAAAGGCATACTACGAAGAAATTGATAACGTCCTAACATCTTCTGGAACTCGTAATTTTATCCCCTGGATCTACATCTTTTTGGCTAGTTGAGGCCTGATAATCCAGTTGTCAATGGTTGTGTTGCCTTCAAGGCTCGCGATAGAGATTACTTCTTGGTTTTGTATGTCTTCACTTATGGCCATAACTTGATCCCTTCCTAGTTCAGTACATTCCTCAAAGAGGTGAAAGTTGGACCCATCAAAAAAAGGTATGAACTCTTGATTCTTTGATGGGTTGGTTTCCCCGACAACCTCACAACCTTTTCCTTCATCTATTCCTTCACGCTTTTCCTGGGCTTGAGAGGATTCGACCATGAAATCTCCCTCGAACTGTTGTCGCATTTCTTGCAAGGAACTTTCCTTTTTAGCTTTTTCTTCCTTGGAAAGGATCAATATTTCCTCTGCATCATCCAAGGTTATAAGATCTGGAATGTGGTTGTCATCTTTGAACCACAGGATGTTGGATGTTGGAGGAGGAATCTCCTTTGGGGATTCCCTTGTCTCCTTTGTCATTTCCTTCATTAGGATCATTCCATCTTGGGTTATGCCAGGATTATCGCTCATATCCTTCACCTCATTTGAGCTGCTTGACTCAACTTATGAACTATAAATCTTCATGCTCATGACTTATTAATAACTCAAGTCCACTAATCAATGTTCTCATGCTATATTCAACATACTAATCATCATATGACAACATATGATAAGTTCTTCATGGTTCTAGCAACTTATTAATGTTCAAGTTGTTTATTCAACTTATTCGGCTTAAGTTCATTCCTTATTAACTTATTACATGTTATTATCAAACCATCCCCCTTTTCTATCAATCCTATCATAGAAGAGATGTAGATAAAAGAGATGAGTCTTACCCTTGAAGACTTGATTCACTTTGGAAAACTAGCAAAGGTTGAAGTGGCTTATAAGTCTTAAGTGACTTATTCTCTCTAACAATTAAGTAGCTTATATTTGAGAGGAATTGAGAGAAAATTGATCAACCAACAAATGAATGTTGAGCTCTCTATTTATAGGCAACATAAAGCTAGGGCATTAGGGTCAACTAGACATCCCACCTCCTCATTCCACCTCTTCAATTAATCTCATTAATTCCACCTCCTTACTATTCATAACTTTGGCTCTAAGTAAACTTGGCTAGCACAACACTTGCTCACCACACCACTTGATCATCACATAAAGTACTTGGGCATTACATAAAGTTCTTGCCCATCAAGTCTACCCACTTACACTTGGATTGCTCCATGGATCATGGATAAATCATTGGGCTTGCTAATTTAATCTAGCTAATTTCTTAATGGGCTTGTGCTGCATAGTTTGGACTAATGATATATCAAACACTTGGGCTTGATTGTCACATTATATTGGACTTTTATACTAGGCTAATAATCTTACAAGTCCATTAACAACTTAATTAAATAACTTAACATATATACCTCACGTATAATTCTCGTATGCTAACTCGTATATTAATTCTTAATATACGTTATCTCATTCTTCATACATAATAGTACAATACGTCGTATTATACTTCCGTTCAATACTTTCATATAATGAAGACACATTATACGATCACAACTTTCTTCCTTTAACGCTTAATAAACCTAACGTTCCCAAATTAAGTCCAAATGCGAAATATTACGTTTTCCATACCTAGATTATTATTACATAATCGATCTCACCTTGATATTATAACGTTACATATTTCTCGGAAGTTCAAAAATAATTCCCGAGCAGAAGTTGATGAATAGTATTTTTCAGAAAATTTCTCGAGAAACTTTTATTTTCGTTTTAGAAATTCAAACACTTTAATTCTCTCACGTAGTTAAAATACTACGACGTTCCGACGTTTCTAGGTTATAGAACGACATTCATCTTCTCAACACATAATAATAAAAATTATATTATTTTATTCATTATTAAAAGTATTTACAATGGTTCGATTTTTCGGGGCGTTACACTCTCTCCCCCTTATAAGGATTCAGTCCTCAGAATCTCGCTATATATAAAAAAAAATTACACAAATAAATGCGGGTAATTCTTTTTCATCATTTCTTCTAACTCCCACATTGCTTCTTCTGCATCGTGGTTCTTCCATATCACCTTTACCGAAGGTATGACTTTATGTCGCATAACTTGTTCTTTTCTATCGACAATTTGAATCGGCGTTTCCTCATATGTTAAGTCCTTCTCGACATGAATAGGCTCATATTCTATTACATGCTTATAATCCGGCTTACAAGGACGCAATACCGATATGTGAAATACATTATGTATTCGTTCTAGGTCTAGAGGTAACGCTACCACGTAAGCTATCTCACCCACCCGTTTCAATACCTTAAAAGGTCTTATAAACCTCGGACTTAACTTTCCCTTCTTTCCTTTCCAGGGAGATACTTTTAGAAATACGTAAGAGCCTACTTCAAACTCTCGATTCTCTCTATGCGGATCTGTAAACTTCTTCTGTTTGTCTTGAGCTTCTAAAAGATGCATTTATATCTTCTTGACAATATCCATCGCATCTGTTGTACCAATTCTGTCCCAACATTCGACGTTCTCCTACTTCATCCCAATACATGGGCGTTCGCATTTCCTCCCATACAAAGCTTAAATGGCGGCATACCTATGCTTGCATGATAACAATTGTTATCTATGAAACTCCACTAATGGTAGATGATCATCCCAACTACCCTTGAAATCCATGACGCAAGATCTTAGCATATCTTTTAATGTCACAGAATTGTCCTCTCGCTCATCCATCCATCATGCGTGGATGATACAATCACTTTCAACTTCAACTGCGTTCCTAACTGCTCTTGTAGACTCCTCCAAAAGTTCGATGTGAATCGTGGATCACGATCTGACACAATCAATACTGGTGCTCCATGTCTAGAGATTATTTCCTTAATATAAAGTCTAGCTAATTGGTCTAAGTTATTTTTAACCCTGATTGGCAAAAAGTGAGCCGACTTTGTCAATCGGTCTACTATTATCCAAATCACATCATACCCCTTCTGAGTAGTCGGAAGTCCCACCACAAAATCCATCGTGATATTCTCCCATTTCCACTCCTGAATTTCTAATGACTGTAGCAAGCCACTAGGTCGTTGATGTTAAACCTTAACTTTCGACAAGTCAAGCACCTACCCACATACTCGGCTATCTCTCTCTTCATGTTTGGCCACGAAACTCATCGAAGATGTTGATACATCTTAGTGCTACCGGGATGAATCGAAAATATCGAACTATGAGCCTCTTTGCAACACTGCTCCTTTAATTTACGTCTCATTCTAACCCAAATTCTTCCTTCAAATGTCAATAACCCTCGTTAAATTGCCCCTCCCGGGTTATCTCCGGCTTTCACATTTGTAAATTGTCTTTTCGTAGGGTTATCTTTGAGGTTGTCATGTTGTTGACTCTGAATATCCTTAGGGTTATCTCTGAGGTTGGAATTGATGTTGTGGTTCTCCAAGGTTATCTCTGGAGTGAAAAAGACACGTTTGCCCTCCTGCATAGTTAGTAATAGAAAAATAAAATTTTGAGTGTCTACATTAGGGTTTACCTAATTAATCATAAAATTATATAATACACAACATACATCATATAACATAGTTATATAACATTCTTGAACTCATAATTGAGTTTTAAATTAGGATTTCTATTTATCAATTAGTTAATTATTATTTAAGATTTCTAATTTGAGAAATTAGGGGTTTAAATCACTAATTAGGGTTTTTACATAATTAGAATTAACACTTAAAATACAAATAATATATCACATAACACAGTGACTTAACAAATTTTGAAGTCTCATTTGACTGCAAAACTAGGGTTTATCAGAATATGAGGGTTTTCAAATACTGCACCATTATTGACCAATCATTGACAATGCGTACATACAGTACATATTTATAGCACTGAAAAATCAAAATATATTTAATATTATATTATTATTCTCATTCATTGATCAAAATCTAAAATTAGGGTTTGGATTCCATATCTGATTTATCTGACATATATAACATTATTAATTAAGTTAAAATAATTAACTTAACTATTACGAATAAATCATCACAAAATAAAATAAAATAATTATTATAATAATTCTATATTCATTTCATATATTATTTAAATAATATATAAACATATTTTCATAGAATATAACTAATAAAAATATTTTTATAAATAAAATTAATTATTGTAAGAATATAGTTTATAATGATCAATAATTCTAAAATAAAATTATTTAAAATTGTTCATGTAATAAATAAATTTTTATTTATCACAAATATACATACACATTACCTGGCACATATTTTCTCACCTTAAAATAAATAAGTAAAAAAATTTTTTACGCAAAATTTCTGATTTAATTATATAGAAAATATCGGGTTATTACATTCACCCTCCTTTATAAAGATTCCATCCCCGGAATCAGCATTTTAAAACCTATACATACCAGGGTATATAACATACACAATCATTGCAATTAGATCTCGATCATCACCGATCGAACAGATCTTTAACTATTCACATAAAAGCTTGTCTGTCTGATTACATAGAAATTTGATTTCTAATAGAACTCAAATTCGTCCTTCAAAATAATTTATAAAATAATTTATTATATATATAAGAAAATCATATATAAGAAAATAATATTTGTTCGAATAATACCTGGAGTTGCATCCCCGGCTGTTACCAAATCCTGAACAGTCAAACTGAAGACTTTTGCGGTTGATTTTGTTGGTTCGTTTGTTAAAGTTGGTCTCGTTGTTGCCGATGTCCTGCTGCCTTTTCCCGTATTCGCATTCCTTTCCTCCCTTCTCCGTCTTGGACAGTCTTTCACCTTATGCTCCATTGATTCACAAATAATACACCCACTATACATTCTTGGATTGGGCAATTGGGAGAGATATGTCCCTTCTGCCCACACTTATAACACACAAACTTTCCCTTCAAACATTCATCGGAATGATTCTTTTCACAATCCTTACGCTACACAACATGTTTCTTTCCATCTCCTGACCTATTTTCGGTATTCCCAAAATTATCTACTTTCTTCTTTTTTTTTCCATTCCTATTACCATTACTCCCTTCTCCAATTCTAGCTTGATTTGCCTTCCACCAAAAATTCGTCTTCCCTTTCACCATACAGGTGTCAAAAGATGTCTTTTGCCCCTTCGTTACCCTAGCTATTACAAACGCGTCAATGGGGTAAGTTGATCTTCTAAATCCTGGCGATACGACCGCCTTGAAGTCTTTGAAGTTTGTCGATCGATTATCTGGCTGATTTCTCGACGGTGGTATTCCATTCTACATAGCTTGGGCGACCATATTCGTAAAATTATGTGTCGGGTCTGGTTGTTCTCTAGCTTTGTTGACAGATTATTCTGCCCTTTGATTTCATTTTTGTCTTGGCGGCATTATCATAAATTATTCTTTATTAACTTACATTCTAAGCCTTATCATATACGCTTAACGTATAACGCAAAATTTTCCATGCACTCAAAATATTAGATTTTGAAAACTTGTTTTACTGTATTAACTAGTGTTCAGATAAATAATTATTATCTTTATACAAAACTTATTTCATTAATCCCATATAGATTTAAATTTATAGCACTTAACATACCATAACACATACTGCTTTAAACATCCGTTATCCCTTTGTGACTCAAAAGTCAGGAATCGCTGCCATAGCTTATACAAAAGTTAAGAGTATTACATTACACAAACATACCTATCATATACACCACATAAAATTATACCTATTCAAGTAATACTAATACTACTTATTTCTTATGCCTTCACTAAGGATCAATTGCTTAGCATTCTATATATTTCCATTATCCTCAATAATCTATTAACATATAACTATACCAAGTTCGTCAAACCTACCACATATCATGAGTTTAAGAACTCATCACAAACATATGAGTTTAAGAACTTGAGCTTGACCTTATATTCTGTAACTATACTCTACCTATCAGTTATACTATCATTTCTGGGTCCAGTACTACATTTTCCAAAATAACCACCTCATTGAGGTAGCTTTCAATGTGATCCTCTTCAGCTATAGGATTTGATATTGGCTCGGTTATGGGGGTTAACTCCTTCTTTACGATCTAAAGGTATCGTAATCCTTTTCCACTTAACCTTTACACACATAAATTATCTTGATTAACATATAATATATGCAGCAAATAATATTTTTTATATAGGTTAACTTTTATTTGATTTGACGATGAACTTATTCTATTCATCTCCTTTTAAACTCTATATGATTTATTTGCATTTTTAACATTTCCCTCTGTCCCAAGGTTATAACCTAAGGTCTATCCCAACTAAGGTTTCTAACCCTTAAGCTCTGATACCATATTGTAAAGCCCCCAAACTCGAGTACTTGACACCCAAACTCAGTGCTTCATGATACCATTTCTTTGAGCAGAATAATACTACTAATAATAATAATATAAATATCAAACTTAATTTACATATATCAGAGTCTAATCCCAAGTACGCAACCTTTACTATAATTCTTTACATGATGTATAATATATACCATTGTCTTAATACAGTTTAACTATTATAAAAGATAACATTAAACATATTCTGTTTGCTTTCCTTTTCACTTGTTCTTGTCTGAACCTTCAGGTTGATCATGCTTAGCTAAAAACATTTAAATTTAAAGCAAGAATGAGCATTTGAGTGCCCAACAAGTAATAACAATTATAAATATAATTAGCTAAAAGAATTAAATATTTTCTTTATACATCACTTCTACAACGAATTAATAGTTGTGAAGTAAACTGAACCGATAATAATAACATAACAATTCTATACCAAAATTTTGAAAATACGTATTGGCTATAAATAAGGTTAAGTTGACATACTATGAATATTATTTTCAATTTTGGAATAGGTTTAGCACAACTTCATCCACAAACCGTCATAACTTACGGGCGCGAGGGTGATCATCCCAATGTAACCTGTATTGATCAATACTACATACAAGAACGATATTATCGTTAACCCTGTCCGCCTTGGGAACATAAAAGTTTTCCCTTGATCGGGATGTTCATACTTAGTCTGGAATCCGAACCAAAACAATTTGATTGGATACAAAAGGTTTTATCATATTCAACGATATTTCTAAATCTGTGTCTAGCTGGTCAAATAGCTTAGATGACTTTTACTTAATGTATACATACGGGGGATCGATAGGTATATATATATATATATATATATATATATATATATATATATATATATATATATATATATATCAACATGTGTTTAAATACAATGATTATCCAAGTGAAGACACTTGTATAACCATATTTAGAAATTAATGAATAATATATATATATATATGAATTATATAATATAATATCATGTTGATAAACAATGATCGGATATAATATATATAACAATAGGGTTAATAATCTGATATAATAATAATATAATTCTAAAACTTCTTACTCATGTCCATTGCATAAAGCAAATGCAAAGGTAGGATACTTGCCTGGTCTGCTTCTTACAATACACAACTTAATTTTTATCTTTTGTATAACAACCTACCAGTAATAAGATTATTTTACTAATTAGAATAACATATCGTAACACATAATACTGCTTATTGCAGTCAACACATAACCTAATCACATTGTCACACATATTCAACAGTTATTGAATCACAAACAAACATTAATACAGTCAAAATATCTAAGCCCAGATCAATTTCTGAAACATGTCGGTCTACCAATGGCTTTATCGGGTAATATCGAGTCTAAGACTCTATCCTATAGCTCAATATCTGCAAGTATTAGTCATATTATTTTTAAATGACTTATAATAATGTTTAAACATTTATTATAATTTATCATGAATTTTCAAACATCGAATCATTATTAAATGATTTAAATATTAAACAATTCTATTATCATTAACATTTAATTAATAGTAAACTATTAATGAAACCATTGCCAAAATATTAAAGTTATTTATAATAACTCAAAATATTTTTAAAGTACTAATATTACCCTTAATGATTTTTAAAACAATAAAAATCATTTTTAAATAATTACCATTAATATTAAAATATTAATTTATTATCTATCAAAATATTAAAAGTCATTAATTATAACTTAAAATATTTTAATTCATTTATATCCTTTTAAATGATTTTAAATATTTAAAACCATTTTAAAACTATTTATTTAATATAATTGTTAAATAAACTTAATATCATTAATATTAAATAAATATCATTAATATTAAATTATTAATGAACATATCCTTTAAATATTAAAAGTTATATTTTATAACTTCAAATATCTTTAAACACTTTATTTTCATTTAAAATGATTTTTCTAATATTAAAATTATTTTTAAACTAATTTATTTAATATAATTATTAAATAAATCTAATATCTTTAATATTAAATAATTAATATTTTTCATAAAAATATCAAAAGTTATATTTTATAACTTAAAATATTTTTATAATCTTTAAATTATTTTTATATGATTTTTAAATCATTAATTCTATTTTTCATAATTTATTTAATACATTTATTAAATAACTTAAATATCATTAATATTAATTAATTAATAAAATTCATCACAAAATATTAAAAGTCATGAAAAATAACTTCAAATATTTTTCTTACATCATAATATAATCTTAAATGTTTTTTATGTATTAAAATCATTTTTAAATAATTTATTTAATATAACAATTAAATAAATTGAATACCTTTAATATTCAAAAATATTAAATATTTATGAAATATATTAAAAATTATTAAAAACTAATTTTAGGACTTTAAAATAATTTTTAATAATTTATTTTATATTTTAATAATTAAAAACTAATTTTCTATTTATTTAATAAAAATAATTAATTTTAGAAATAAAGCGTCATTTAAAAATTTTATATGCGACGAGCGATCGTATAAATGTTCTTCATATTCTTGGCCAAACCCGAAATGCATGGCAATCCACAAGGTCTTAGGTTTGACCATGAATAATTTTCATATATAATGTTTACAGGCTGTCTGTTGATCACAACTTGTAGAACTAATGCACCATTACAAGATCTGACAACAATCATGGTCATACAATACATTACAAAGGAGATCTGGGCATTCAAATTCATTGTGGGACCTTACAGGTTTTCGAAAACCCAGTGATTCGATTAAGCGTTTTCTAGATCATTGTAAGTTAGGTTCTGGTGATCAATTAGGTGTTATTATGGTTCAAATATATAGTCAACATGCCTAGGAACATTTATATACCAAGATCGCAGTCTAAAAACATCAACATCACGGATCTGTTCGGTCGATAGGCACATCGAGAAAGTGTGTTCTTTATGTTTCTTGAAATTCGAGAAAATGCAATCGTGGCCGAGTGGTTGATGAATGGGATTTATACATAAAATCGGATACTTTATGACTTAAATAATTGCACTGAATTAAGTAGTTTTATGTAGTTTTATATAAATATAGTGTTAATGCGCTTCACTGATGAATTGCAGGGCTCTACAGTACCTTTCCAGCTTTAAAAGGGCAAAATGGTCATTATATTCACATTATGCCATGGCTGAGACCACTAACTTATTGGCGCGTCATGAAATATACACCATGGGCCTTCTTTGACATCACCTTCATTGCCATGGCATACATTTGGCTATTAAGCTCGTGACTGCTTACTCAAACTCCGTGCCCCTGATTTTAATGTGGCGTACTGAATGACTCTGACTTAATGGGCGGCATTGCTTCACCTCCGATGCTCAGGCGAGAGAAGTGATTTTTGACCTAGCAAAGGAAGGGAGGCTGATATAAGGTAAAAAGGGAGGTTTGCAATGGGATATAACACATATAACATAAAATAGATAGAGAGAAGAGATCTCTTAGGAATTTATTTCTTCTATAATTTCTCTTGTTTTTCTTTTAGATAAAGTTTGTAAATATAGTTAGCTTAGATTAGGGAGAAGATTCGGTTTCTTTGGAGCATCATGAAAGCGTTGAGCTACTCAATTTGGGAACTTGATTGACGCGAATGTGTAGAGATTGAAGGGCCTTAACAGAGTTTCTTCTTATCTATTTATTTTCTCTGATTTTTTAATCCATAAATGTTGTCTTTATTGCTACTTGTATTTTATTCAATATAATGAACTGAATATTTGCTCTAAGGTTATAATGGACCCATTTGTTATTTAAATTGACTGTGTTATCTCTTTGGTTTGTACCATATGATTTGGTTCGATATATTTATGCTTAATAATTCTCGCTAAGACATTAGTGATGATTTTGGTAATTTACATGATATCGACAGAAGAATTGTAGATTTACACCTGAATATATTGGCATGTGATTGTGGGTTTCGACTGCATAAGTTGTGTAGAATAGACATATATATGTGCACCACGTGCGACCTAATTGAGAGCTTAAGCTTAAATCCTTGTTCTGATTAATTCACATAGACATATATAGGATTGTATCTAGCTTGGGCATTCTTTTCTGTTCTATTCCCTATCGGGTGGATCTGGAAAGGATATGTTCGTACTTACCTCGACAGAGGTGTATGAGCACTTGTGTGTTCTCGATTGACAAATTGTCATGACCATTTAGACCATAGAGAGAAGTGTAGCTAGTTTGATGAAACATAGCACACCAGGTGTTCGACAGAATGCCTAAGTGGGGTGAAGTTGTAACCTTAGCTTGTTATTCCTTAGATTACCATTCGTTATCCATTTACTTGCTTTGATAATTAGTTATGCTTAGATTAATCACTCTTTCATTTATTGCTGTTCGAATAAGACTTTAGCGATATAAAATCGGTATTTGGTAGATATTAGTTCCTTGTGGGAACGACATTCTACTTATCACTGTATTTCTTGTTAGACCGCGTATACTTGCGCGTGTTTAGTGATCGGTTATCCGACCAACAAGTTTTTGGCGCCGTTGTCGTGGAACCGTTATTCTAATATTGTTCATTATTGATTTCAATCAATTTAGTCTTACTTTGAACGTATATATATTTATTTCTTTTATTTGTTTGATCTTCCTTTCTTTTTGTTTTTAAGTTACAGATTATGGACGATCAATGTTATCAATAGCCTAATGAGTGGACTGACGCCACGAAGCTCGGAAAGAAGGACTCAAGAGAAATTGCAAGTTCAAATTGCCAATGCCTTGAGGTTTTCTGACAATCTTGAGTGTCAGTCCACTTAGAATGCCTCTGTCGAGAACAAAGTGACTTTGAACCGATCTCCTATCATCCAAACTGCCAGGGTTATCCAAACTCTTGGGACTAGGAGTATCATGATCCGAATCATGCATCTCAGTTTGAATATCAGTCTCCACCTCCCTATGAGTGGACATCTCAGCCGAATGAGAACTTTTCTGAGTCCTCAACACTTGAAGAAGAGAACAGGCTTGAGGAGCTTCTCACCATCTTTATCGAAAGAAATGAGGTTCAGATGGCAAGCCAAGAAGCCGCATTGCACAACCTTGAGAATAGATTGGGGCAACTCGTCAATGCCATCACAAATCCACCGCAAGGCAATCTTTCGGTCGTAATTGATCTCGACGATGAAGAAATAGAGTATTGCATGGTGGATACGCAAGGTTGTGCAATACGGCTTCTTGGATGTCATAGTGCAAACTAACCAATCGGTAGAGTCCGAAGTTATAGACAAACTAAGAAACGGTGGTTGTCTAGTCATTACGGATCTACAATCGAACCAAGCACTCATTGTGAAAACCCTAGAGGCCCGATTGAGCATGAAGAACACTTTCGACAAATAAAGCAGTGAATTAGTGGATAATTCCAGTGGCGAGCGATTCTTTGTGCCGAATGATGACTGGATGGATGAAGGACAGAAGAATGGCCAATCACTCTTGTCGGCCAAAAATTTAATAGAATTGACGAATAAGCGGCATGAAAAGGTCATTTTCGCCTATGAGCCGGATTGAACGGCCTCGGTATAGTCAAGCCGACGACTTTAAAACAAGCGCTTGGTAGGGAGGCACCCCCATCTTGGTATAAATTTTTATCTGTTTCTTTATTTATGTCTAGTTTATTTTGTGTTTGTTTGCTTAGGTTGTTAACATGGCTGCCAGAATGTTTATTAATGTTTTGTGTCTATCCTTTTTAGGCAGCATGTTTAGTATGACGTACTGCATATTATTATAGTGTCTATGTGTTTTTAATAATGTATGTTTGCCTTTGTAGTGTAGTTTTTGTTCTTGTCTTGGCATGTGCAGATAACAGGTAGAAAAACTCATAAATTGTATCTCATGTGCGTGTGAACAAATGAATCAGATCTCATGGCATCTTCCATGACCTTACATAGCCTACTCTAACTTCACTAACTTTCATATTAAGGCCCCATCAAAGGCGGTGTACTTGCATGACTTTTCTGCGAGACCCACCTCTTTTAAAGTTGCGCTTTGTGGCTATGACAACTAAAGAAAGATTACTCGCATGTGATGCAATGTAGTAGCGAATTTGAATATTAAGTGCAGTTTTTAGCAGCAGTTACACCACGCCTCTCCATATCTTCCCAATCCTCTTGGCATTCTCAGCACCTCTCATCTCTCGGTAGCAGCATAGCACAAGGGAGCCCTCATCTACAAGAAATTGTGCATTCATTCTAGCCGTGTTCTTCTCCACACTCCCATTCATTCACCACAAGAACCCAAGCCAGTGCACGCAAAGAAAAAAAGGGCAAAAATCAAACTAGGGTTTCCAAGTCAAGGTATTTTTGTTGGGTTTCATACAAGCAGCCATTTTTTTTGGTTTTATTGGGTTATTTGTAGTCTTCTGTTTGTGTGATTTCCACTGCTGGAAATCTGGTTTGAGCAACAACAAACAAAGGCTGTCCAAATTGGTTTTAAGGAACGCACTCCAAGTGTTTGTTCAAATTCCTGAGAGAAGAACTTAACTGTTTTAGGGCTGTTTAATATTGGCAATTGCTAGGGTCTTCTCTTATTTTGAAATGGCTCCCAAGAGGCAACGCCTTAGCGTCGGAGGGTCTTCGCCTTCGTCTGCAACACCACAGGCTTGGGACTTCACCAAGTTTATCAGCGAGGAAACCTAGAAGCAGTACAGAGACTCTTTTGGCACACACAACTTGAATCCTGAACGGTGGTTTCGGCCTGATAGAAAAGATGGTGAACTCACGAACATGATACTTGAACGACAGTGGTTAAACTTCACAAAACCACCGTGCTCGGATGGTGGTATCTATAGTTAAAATTCTCGCGAAATGCCGATCCAGATGGTTCTGCTGTGGTTCTAGTCAGGGGGCGGTCCGTGGCTTTTGATAGTCAAGCCATGGTACCCAACTATGCGGGTAATGATTATATGCAGTCGGGAATCCACAGTAATGACCTAGAGGAGATCATCAGAAGGCTCTGCTGCAGCTTCGAAGCGACTTGGAAGAAAAAATGACTATCTGGTGAAAAGACCGGTTTCCGTCTTGACACTTTCGATCGCTATGGGAAGGCTTGGTTCGACTTCATTTGTGCGACATGATCCCGACCCATCACTTGACGATGTGACTAAAGATAGAGGCGATTACATTATTACGCCATTGTCACGAATGCCTTGCGTGGATGTTGGAGTTCTCATTCATGACTTCGATAATCAAAGGCGGTCAAAATCACGTCGCCGGGACTTCCCCATCCATCAGTGATCACGCGATTGTTCAAGCATGCAGGGATATAGTGGGGACCAGAAGAGATAGCTTCACCGCCCATGGTGTCGTCCGACCATCGAATGATCAAACGCTTCAATGTGTGGGAATGAGGCGAGTCTCATGTCGGGCGAAGTGCAGGCGCCTCTGACCTACCACCTCCTTTAGCGCGAGCCCAGAGCCTTCTTAAGCACCTGAGGCAGGCCCAGCTAGTAAGGGTCTTGTGGCAGACATCATGGCATCCCTCACCCTGTTGCATCAAAAATAGGACGTTGAGGCACAGAGGCAGTGGAGGCATATAGCAGTAGTGGCTCAGAGGCAGGAGATAGCGATGGAGTACCAGGCTGAGATGGTGAACACTATGCAGAGCATCTACACTGACTATTGTGGTGAGAGCATTGAGTTTACGCCATACCAGTTTCCAAAGCCTCCTGTCTTTCCACCTTACCCTCCACCATCACACGCTTTCATGGTGATCGGGGCCAGCGACTAATGAGGATGAAGCCGTCTTTCCTTCTTGAGTGAAGCGATCTTCAAGGAAGCCCTCTTGTTTCCAATTGCTTTATGTTTAGCAATGAGGGCATTGCTCACCTCAAGTTTGGGGGTGTTTTTTGGATTTTATCTGTTTATTTTCGTAATGTCATGTTAGGTTGCCATACTTTAGTACCATTATTATGTTTTTATTATCAGTATTGTGGTGCAGTCTTTTGAACTGCGGGATTATGTTTGAATTTTTATCACTATGGATGCCATAAACTGTTTTTGGTTTTATTTATTTATGCTTGGATTATTTTTAGCATGATTGTGGTTTTATTTTTATTTTTATTTTTTTTAGCCATCTTTTTGGGGCTTATACAGATTAGATGCTTGTGCCATATGATTGGCCTTTTTCACCTATTTTGAGTTGCTTTATTTAGCAAGGTGTTATAGTTATCATTATTTATTTGATTATGGTGATGACAAGCACCAATTTTATGGTCTATCTCTTAGAGTGATTAAATCATGCATGTATGAGTGGGGGGTTTTCAATTGATAAGTTTAGGTATTATTGATCCGTCCTTCAGCAAGCAGAGCCAATTTGTGTTAACTAGTAATTTTTTCAAAATTTAATTTAACGTGTTTATTGCTTTGAGCATTTGTTCACTCTTATAAATTTTCATTTTCCAAGGTAATAAAAGGCTTGAACATTTTGCGGTTTTGGTACTTGGATTTGTGCATGTTTAGATATTTAAAAAAAGAAAAGAATAAATTGTTATTGAAGATTGAATATTGAAAGTCTTGCGGTGGAGTGCGTGATGGAGCCTAAAAAGCACTTTTCGCCCCATAAGCAGGGGCCAAATATTGAGATGGAGCATAAAATGCACTCGCCTAATAATCTTAGTTTTTGTTGTAAAGTCTCGGTTGGCTTATATTAATTCTGTGCGGTCTTTCTTTCTTGCTCGAGTTACTAGATTCTTGGGGGTTTCTACACCTAGTGCCCTAAAGTCAATGCGGCTTGAGAGTCAGCGATCAAAAGCTCATTAATGGGTAGTTACGATTAGCCTAAGATAATTAAGGGTTGTTGTCAGAGTTAGGTTTATAGTCTTCATGCTAGATCTTTTGATCCATTACTGCACTTGTGTCTTATTTTTAATGCTTGTTGAATGTTTAAGTTTCAGAGTGTCCATATTAGTATTAACAATCGACTGTGTGAACTTATTTGAAGCTATGATTAGTCTGGACAGTTAGTCTCCACACACAAACATAGAATGGATCGAATATAGTCTTATGCTTGAAATTGAATGAACAGTTATTCATATTTGTGTTTTCCCTTCTCTGGTATTAGCTTTATGCTTTGAGGCCATGATACTATATTACAGTTTTATTTTTCTTTCGCGTGTGTTTTACTTTTAGATAGTTTACTCGAGGACAAGCAAAGACTTATGTTTGGGGGTATTTGATGAGAGGGATTTATACCCGCGAATCGGATAATTTATGACTTAAATAATTATTTGAATTAATTAGTTTTATGTAGTTTTATATAAATATAGTGTTATTAAACTTAGCGATGAATTGCGAGGGCTCTATAGTACCTTTCCAGCTTTAAAAGGGCAAAATGGTCATTATTTTCACACTCATGCGCTTGGCTTTCAAAAGCAAGAAGCTTATTGGTATGTGCGCCTTGACGCCACCATGAGCCTTCTTGACATCACCTTCACTTGCATGCATACTTTGTTTCCTTATTAAGCTCGTGCTTCTGGTATCGACTCCATGTCCTGATTTTAATGTGGCCATTGCGGTTCAACTCTGACTTAGTGGTAAGCCTTGTGACCACCTCCGTTCAAGCGAGAGAAGTGATTTTTGACCTAGCAAAGGAAGGGAGGCAAATATAGCATAAAGGGAGGCTTATAATGGGATATAACACATATAACATAGAATAGATAGAGAGAAGAGATCTAGAGAGTAGTTTAGCTTAGGAATTTATTTCTTCTATAATTTCTCTTGTTTTTCTTTTAGATAAAGTTTGTAAATATAGTTAGCTTAGATTAGGGAGAAGATTAGGTTTCTTTGGAGCATCAAGAGTAGTGAGCTACTCAGATTGGAGAACTTGATTCGAGCAGAATGTGTAGAGATTGAAGGGCCTTGACAGAGTTTCTTCTTATCTTTTAATTTTCTCTAATTTTATAATCCATAAATGTTGTCTTTATTGCTACTTGTATTTTATTCAATAGTATGAATTGACTGTCTTATCTCTTTGGTTGGCACCATATGATTTGGTTCGATATATTTATTCTTAATGATTCTCGCTAAAACATTAATGATGATTTTGGTAATTTACATGATATCGATAGAAGAATTGTAGATTTACACCTAAATATATTGACATGTGATTGTGGGTTTCGACTGCATAAGTTGTGCGTATAATAGACATATATTTGTGCACCACGTGCGACCTAATTGAGAGCTTAAGCTTAAATCCTTGTTCTGATTAATTCGCATAGACAAATGTAGGATTGTATCTAGCTTGGGCGTTCTTTTCTGTTCTATTCCCTATCGGGTGGATCTGAAAAGGATATGTTTGTACATACCTCGACAGAGGTGTATGAGCACTTGTGTGTTCTCGGTCGACAAATTGTCATGACCATTTAGACCATAGAGAGAAGGTAGCTAGTTTGATGAAACATAGCACACGGTGTTAAACCGAGAATGCACAGTGGGGTGAAGTTGTAACCTTAGCTTGTTATTCCTTAGATTACCATTAGTTATCCATTTACTTGCTTTGATAATTAGGTATGCTTAGATTAATCACTCTTTCATTTATTGCTATTCGAATAAGACTTTAGTGATATAAAGTCGATTATTTAATGAATATTAGTGATAGTTCCTCGTGGGAGCGACATTACTTATCAACTTGTACTACTTGTTAGACCGCGTATACTTGCGCGTGTTTAGTGATCGATTATCCGACCAACAGTGGCCTAGTTTGACCACTTGTAGACACTCAAAATTTTATGTACGTCTGTTACTGACATTGTAGGAGGCGGAATCGTCTTTACGAGATAACCACGGAAGATAGCTCACATCCATTAGGATACTCTAAGCGAGGACAAAATGTAAATAAAAGCATAAAAGGCCACAGAAGTAAACTCCATGCACGATAGAAATATAAATATATATATATATATATATATATATATATATAAAAAGTAAGTAAATACAACGGATATAAAATCTAGGATCATCGAGATATATACGACAGCGATTATATATATATAAGTATATATATATATAAGCAAATAAGCGCTCAGGACATAAATGCAAGGCTCGATAAATGACATAACTTTCGATAATGTTAGTCCATATATAAAATATATACATATATAAGTATATATATATATATATATATATATATATATATATATATATATATATATATATATATATATAGACATAAATTAAAACCACGGACCGAAGTCTAGGAATATCACATATGCACACAACACGACTCTTAATGTGTATAATAGTGTGTCCAAATATGAAGAAAAAGGCTTTATAGAATGTAAGAAGGCTTACAGTGAGCTGCCAATGTAGACTTCTATGAATCTATATGGATAAACACTCGACTCATTTGAATAAATATATAGCTATATGTGAGCTAATAGATGTTTAGAATGAGGAAACACTAAATATTGGTGTATATAGAGCAAATTGGACACCGCTTCCTTGCTTTTTGCTCGCTCTCTCTCTCTCAAAATGGCTGGACCAAGGTCTATATTTATAGGCGATGGCATGAATGTACATCACGATAGCCATGATTTGCACCTACTGGTGGTCGAGGTGTCCCGGGCTTGGGGACCCATCATCTCAAAATCGTGCACTCATACCTTTGTAATATCCTTTCGAACTTGCAAAACTTCAATTCGAGCATCCGAGCGAGTAATGTGACCTTCTTCATTTGTTTGTGTAGAGGAATTCTGCATGATGACATGGATTAGAGGTGAGTGCGAAGTCGGAAGAGGGGACCATGCCCATAGTCTTCAAGCTTCAAATTCTGTCCAGGTTGTCTTGCCGTGCGTAATAGTCACTCGGGATTGTAACTCCTCAATTCTTGTGGGACATTGTTGGATGTATGTATTTATGAAGTGTTGAGACAACACACAGGTGTTGAAGTGGAAAGATGACGTTTGACTCTTCGCCGGGGTTATCGCCGGTTTGAATTGAAAGTAGACGTTGCTCAGGGTTACATCTGAGATTGGACTACTTGTTTGTATGTCGCAATATCATCTTGTGAGGGTGCCTGTTTGCCCGGTGTTAGCTCTGGGTCTGAGGTATAAGTGCCTCGGCGGGGAGAATGCGAGCTTGAAGGCGATAGTCAATATTTTGAAACAAGCACTTAGGAGTTATCGGCGAAAATCGACGACATTCCTTGGGAGTTATCGCCCGAGATGACAATCGATGATAAAGCTTGGACATGCGATCTAAGTCTTCAAGGATGTTAACGTTGGGGCTATCACCAAAGTCTGAATACTAGACACTAGCTTATATTCCATAGAATTTACCTCTTGTGTATAAGAGATCTATGGGGATAAAGCTTTATGCATTTGAGGATGTGTATAACATATTCCCTCATCACCATCGAGATTCTTGACGATGCATTGTTGTCAGGGTTGCTCGACCTTCGTTGATGTATGTATCATTAGATAGATCCCTACTGGGTGCATTGTCAAGGTTGCTTGACCTTCATTGATGTATGTGTCAATGGTCGCATTGCGTTGTAACCCCCACCGGGGATACTTGTATAAGTTGCTTCGATGGGTTTACTTTCCATTGACTGACATGATGTCAAGGCTGCTTGACCTTCACTGATGTGTGTATCAATGGTTGAGAATACGTTGTAACCCCCGCCAGGGATACATTAGCATTGCGTGGCTTTGGCGTTGTAACCCCCGCCGGGGATAAGTGGATGCTTAAAAAAATTACATTGTGACCCCCGCCGGGGATGCTTTATCAGTTCATAACTTCGGCGTTGTAACCCTCGCCGGGGATGTTTTAGGGTTGTGACCCTGCAATGACGGCATTAGACCTCTGTGGGGTATTGCCGAGCATGATCTATGAAAGCTGAGCTCATTGGTATAGTATACCCTTCATTCAGGTGAATACCATTGAGACGACGGGAGTTTAACTCTGACCCGCGAGAGACCAGGATTCCAGGCTACTCCGCTCAATCACATAGCATTTTTATTCATGATTTGGCCTTTTCAGCTTGTGAGACCTCCTTCGCAACTCTAACTAGAGCGAGTCAGAGGTGTGGGACCTATGTAAAAGTGCCACAATACACTGTAGCGACCCAGGTGGACTATAATGACCGTGGCTATATAAAGCCCAAAGGCTTGCTTTCATAAGTCATTTCAATTGTGACTGCGAAGGAAATTTAAGAGCTCTTCTTTAGATCTGCTGAGTTTAGGCAACTTTTGCATAATACCTTGCCAGTACAAGTGTTCTTCAACATCACTGTTAACATATGTATGTATTTATTTTCCGATTCTATCAGATTTGAAAATGACTTATCACATGAAATGCATTTAGACACATAGTAGTGAATATGCATGCTGATATGACTTGATAAAAAATATTCAACATAGAAAATGTTAGTATTAAACCATGCTGAACATAATAATGTGAAAATATTTGACTTTTGAAATAGTCAAATTGGTACCTTTTACTGTCATTTCTTATCATATCTGAGGACAAATTAGTAAAGGTATAAAAGTAAAATAATCCTGGTAATTAGACTACACTTATGGATTTTTTTTCTATGATGTGATTAATGCATATAAGATATATATGACTGTGTATATGTGTGCTACTGAATGGCTACCTAGTCATGCCTATGTGCATGTGGATAGTCCCATTTACAAAGGGGGCTATGGAAAATTTTTTCCAAAATGTAGGCATTGAGTAGTCATGCATTTTTAACTCTACTGTAGATGTATGTTAAAATAATGCATGCATGCATGCATGTAATACATTTGAAAAATGCTCCAGGTAAGAAATTACCACACCCTTTCTGAGGTGATTTGGAGACTTGTTGTCCAGATATTATGAATTTGGATCAGCCGAGTAGTTCCCGTAGGTCCACTTCAGGTGTACGAAGGAGGGCTTCTAAAGAGCCTTAATGTCGGTCTATTAAACAGCCTCGTCGTTTGGTAGAGGTGGTGATACGTCTTATCCGGGTTAAAGTGCCAAATTTTAAGGACAAGGAGGAGGAGGGCGTCTGCAGTTGAGGTTCTTGCTCTGTTGAGCGTGTTCCCCGTAAAGGGATTTGCGAGTATTCAAGTGGTGAGCCCGGATCTTCTAGGTAACTTGAGTGGCATCCTTGACTACTGCCTGCATAAGCGAGTATGAAGTTAGATCTTTAATCTTCCTTATTTCTGATGATGAGGTCAAGGATTACGATGTTGATCTTCTCGGTCTTCCCATCGGCCATTTGTCCACAGGGTTACCTCGGGGCATTGTCTGAGGGTGGTTTCACGGACTCGATCCTCCATTTCTTTGGGCTGTGAGGTGATGATGGCCCATTGATGGATTGGCGGTTCATCACATATATGGAGTTGGAAGGATCGATTGCCTTCCACGGCGGATATACCCCTCTATAGTCACATCTTTGTTGGGAGTTCGTGAGGCGCTTCGCCGGCGGGGCTATTCGTGCAGGTCCTTTGGCGTAGATCTTGTAATGGGCTATTGGTGAGCTCATGCAGATGATGTGAGTCGAGGATCGCATTCTTGGCGATTGTTCTGATGATCATTAGAAATTTGCATAGCGAGATAACTCTTCTATGGTGTCCTTCGCTTTAATCAGTGCCACTTGACATGTGGACCGTATAGGAGACTATGATTGGGGTTCCTACACCTTTGCTTACTTCCTCAGGGGAATGCATATGCGATCGCAGGGCTTGACCGAGGCGTGGTTAGGATTCTACCCGTTTCTACTGGTGAGTTTTTCTCTTGTCTTTTTCCATTTATAGGTTAAAATTGTTGACTGACAGCAGATGTTGCCTTTGTGTTGGCAATCTTGGGCCTATGAGAGGCTTCCATCTTTGCATCCTGTGAGCGTACTAGGTTTAGACACCTATCCATGAGGACAAAGATGGCATCATTCCATACTGGCGGAGGTCCCTATTGCTGAGGGTTTCACTCATTATCTCCTACAGCTGGAGTTGTTGACAACAGATGTCATCACAAGGGTTCCCTACTCTGGAGAGCATTTGGGAGTGGGATTTGAGGGTGGGTACCCTATTGGAGTTGTGTACGTCATTTCCACCCGTATGATTCCTCTCTTCACAGATGGAGGATGGGAGGTCTACTTGGGAGAGAGTGTTATCATGAGCACTACAGGAGATATTCACATGCCGATCTTGCCTCCAATCAAGCGTTATTGGCTTGTTTTGCAGTCACCCGTCATTGACATCCCATTGATGGGTATTAACGGTTTTACATTATTCGAGGGCCCCTGAACTCAGGAGATGTTCCAGCATAGGTGGATCCCTCATACTATTGGAGCTCAGACCCGTGCCACACAATTTATGGGGGATATGATTCTAGGATCCGTGATGATGACGGATTGGCTAGCCTGTGTCAGAGATCCGACCTATGTGACACAGATTGACAGATTGACCCTACAGTTAGACCAGACACATCTTTTCATTTGGCATTTGGGCAGAGATCATTTAGGGGTAGATACTTTTGATCCTTCCAGCTCTGGCGCTGGCCCCTCAGGTGACCCATATGGCTTTGCCGGTGCAGATCCTCCCTTGTATAGGCTTGACATCCCTGTAGATAGAGATCTAGTGACTTAGGAGAAGTTACATCAGGTGGACAATATCGATGATGTAGACATCGACACCATTAACTTTTCCTGATGTACATTTCTCGTTATCTCTTTTGATAGGCCTTTGTTAGCTTCTGGGTAGCTTTGCCCCATTCTCGCTATATCTTTTGATAGGCCTTTGTTAGTTGTTGGGTATCTTCGCCCCATTTACCTATATTTTAGTTGTACAGAGATGTAATAGATGATGATATACTTAGGAATGTATGCACAGTTTTCCATTCCCTATATCATATTGCCATCTATTGTATCATGCATATTATTATGATATGTATATATATGTATGTCGGAGATATTGGCATTAACACTGGATGGTCTTATGACCTGGCCCATCTGGATGTTTTCTTGACGATTAATCGTATTGATCATACCCACCATTTTGGTGGTATCTGATCTGTATTTCATGGTATGATAGTATATCACCATCGAACATGGTGATTGTAGATGATTCTTCTTGACATCTTATGACCTTGATGATGTTTGAGGTCCCCACTTTAGGTTTATAGAGGGTATGATAGAGCCTTTGGGTATCGGATAGACATGTTTTTCGATTCGGGACCCAAGAGTTGACTCAACTTTGGAGAATGCATACAGTTGGCGATATTCTGGTTTGGACAAACCTTGCGTGCACATGGCGATCGAAGATATGAGTAGACAGTTCATGACCATCACCGGTTTGAGGCGTAGAGTGGTACAAGACAAGATTACATCCGACCCGTGATGTCGGCATTTCTATTTGTGATTTGGCTTTGAGGATTGTTATGCACGTCATTTTGGGGATTTCACCACACTAGAGGACCATTGGCGTTTATCCAGAGTGGATGTACTGCTCTTATGCGTATTGTCATACGTCTTCATGCCGCGGTACATGGATGAGTTGGATATCGGCGTCATCGTGGCCGTGAGAGCTCTCAGCGAGGGTCATACCATTATACCAATGATCATTGCGAGACTACGAGGTCATTCATCTTGCTATATTTATCCGATATGAGTGTTCACGAGGCTCGGTCATCTTTGTATGTGTGGTTTATATCACACGTGAGGCCAGATTAGCACATTTAGACGGTAGGGGTTTTGTTTCACCCATGATATAGCCATGTCGTACTCCTTTCAGCCTGGGGAGTGAATAAATACTGCATCTTGGTTAGCTTTCTTAGCAGGGATTGGAGATCCGTTTGCTATATTATCGTGTTCATGGCTTAGCTCACCTATAACTTCATTACTCATGCTCGGGCATAGATTATCTCCTACGGCTTGATTGAGGGGCATGATTACTTACCACCAGTAGGTAGTGATGTGTTAGTTTGACGGTTTGAGGATTTTCATCCCTATGAGAAGCGTGAGTCGGTAACCGCTTCACACCATTTATCGATGGAGGACAAATCCGGGTTGTATACTGTTGGGATCGATGAGAAATTTGGATGAGTTTTTGTCGATCATCCGGGTAGTTACTGTAAGTATTATGCATGGATGGAGCGGAGACTACATCTGCTGTGGTAGTATTCACGATCTGGGGGTGATTTAACAATGAGGAGCCTATAGAGGAGGCTAACATTCCCAAAAGTAGGATTTGGTGTTGGGCGGCTAAGCGTTTGTGATGGATTCTTCCACCAAGTGCCACTATTACTCGATTATTGACACAACATTTGGAGCATAAGCTTACATCGATGACCTATGATAGAGATTAGGCTAGGGCCCGCGATGTTGTGACTCTTGATGAGAGAATCTGGCTCTATTAGAGAGGATGAGGCTAGATCGACCGAGGATGCATTGATTGTGGAGCGGGATGCCGCCTTATCTACTAGGTATGTGGCCATTAGAGACAGTACTTCAGTGAGATCCGAGATGACTGTCAGTCTTGCCGACATGAGTGCTTATATTGATGAGCATTATGTCACTATGTAGTTAGCCTCTGATCTGCTAGCTCGTGTAGATACCCTTGGGCAGGGGCTTGCAGTGCTACCTCCTCCAGAGAGGGATGTCATATTAGATCTGATAGTCCGCATACACACAGATCTGTAGATAGCTTTGTATTTTCCTGCACAAACTTAGCTTAACTATTTTGTCATATACAACACATATGTATATATCAAACAGTATTATGTATGGCAGAGAAATATATTTTGATCCACTTCCACTTTTAGTTATGTAAGTGATATTTGCTTGATATTTTTTGTTTCTTGGGGCCTTGTGATCTTGATTCATTACGAACTTATCCTTGATAGGTGGACATTGAGGCGTCATGAGATCTCTCGGAATGGATAATTGATTTACTGTATATCCTACAATCTTTGGTGTCTTGGGATTTGGTATACGTATAGAAAAGTGGAGAGGAGGTGGTTTTCCTCTCTAAGATTGGCCCTTTCCTGAGATGGTGCATGATTACTTCTATTTGTGAGAAGCCTAGTTAATTCCATCTCTTATGGCTTGGTATTGCTCTTTGAGGCGGGGATCGCGGCTTAGATGGTGGTCGAATATTCTATTTGTGAGAAGAGGTTGGGTAATTCCATCCTTGATCACGAAAGCGATGAAATGTGGTGGATTGAAGGTTGATCCCAATCTGTGTGACAAGTATTTTTTGTTACGGTAGGGGTTAAATGAACCATAAATGGTACCTCGTACTCCTATTGAAGAGGAGATCAAGTTTTCATTGTTCGAACACAGTGTAAGAGGTTCATTATTTGAATGTGAAAGAGGATAGGTGTAGAAATGTTTTTGTGGTTGTTTTTGTAGAAAAAGCGAAATGTTTTTGTTGTTTTTGTTTATTATGGCCAAGGGCCATATAGAATATGGTTGCCTCGTACTCCGAGTGTCGGGGAGATCGGTCGTGAATGGTTACGCCCCTCGGAGACGAATCATGACCAAAGAAGTGTGAATCCCATGTGCAGGCTATACTGCGAGGAGAAGAAAGTTTGATCCCATAATGGGGATAAACTGCATGTTTGGAAAAAAGTTTAATCCCGTCTTCAGGATAAACTATAGGTGTGAAAGGTTTAATCCGTCTTCAGGATAACCAAAATTGTGTGAAATGTTTGAACTGAGGTGAAATCAAGCTGCTGGTTTGAAGTGTATGTTTCCCTGAGGGGCAGAAGAGTATGTAAGAAGGAAAGGGTTCAAAAGCTGGAATGGTGGTGATTTGATGATCAAAACCGGGATGTTTGTTTGATGGTATCTTGAGGATATAATCTTAGTTTCACGGTGTTTGAGTTGATAAGTTATGGAAATTCATACCATCTATTTCTTGCAATCTGAGAGCACCTCTGTCAATACTTCCTTGACAATAGATGGGCCTTCCCAATTAGGGCAATTTTCCCTTAGGTGATCTTGGTTGTCGATGATCTTCTTCAAAACCAAGTCGTATTGTTTAAACTTAGAAAGCCAACTTTTACGTAGTAGGATCGTGCGATCCTTAGGTGATATAATGACCATGGAAGATAAGCACTGGCTGCGCCTTTTGTCTATCAAAGATAATTGGTGATACATGTTGTACCCATTGGTCTTCATCCAGTGAGCATCCATCGACACTCGAGGTTCCATTTCCACCTCTATTAGAACCTTTGCTTCCATCCCATGAAAGCTAATGGTAGGTGGTTACCCGGTGGAAATGCGCATTGAAGTTACAGCAGGCTAATAAAGTCAAAGGGAAGAGGTCAGGCCATCCTTTGTGATTGGCAGACATTTTCTGCATAATCTTCTTGATGTATTTATTAGCTGCTTCAATTGTACCATTCATCTTTGGACGGTAGATGACGGAGTTAAGGTATTTGATGTGGAATTTTCTGCATAACTTCTCCATCATTTTGTTGTTGAGGTTCTTAGCATTGTCTGACACAATGACCTCTAGTTGTCCATATCGACAGACAACATTGTTTCTGATGAAAGTAATGATGACTTCTTTAGTAACCCTGGGGAAGGATGCTGGTTCTAACCATTTGGTAAAGTAGTCGATCATGGTTAATATGAATCGATGTCCATTACTAGCTTTGGGCTCGATGGGCCCGATCACGTCCATTCCCCACATTGAGAAGGGCCATACCGAACTCATATTGTGGAGTTCCCTTGGAGGGGCGTGGATGGAATTTCCATGAATCAGGCATTGATAACACCTCTTGATGTGATCATCACAGTCAGCTTTGAGTGTAAGCCAATAATGCCCTGTTCTAAGGATCTTCTTGACAAGCAGGGGTCCACTCATGTGAGGGCCGCATACTCCACCATGGATTTCATCCATGAGCCTTTGAGCTTGGTCTTTATCTAGACATCTGAGGAGACCTAATCATGCATCTCTTTTGTAGAGTGCATCTCCGCTCAAGTAGAATTTCATAGCAAGTTGATGAATCCGCCTCTTCTCAGTTAGGCTCGCCTCAGCGGGTGTAGATCCATTTCGTAGATACTCCTTGATGTATTGATACCAAGGGTTGTGGATGGGAGGTAGTTCATCTGATACTTCTCCAACATAGTTCCCATAGATTGGGGCCATTTACAATGCAAATGTGATGCTTGACATATTTTCCTTGTTAGGTATATGAACCAAGGAGGCCAACGTTGCTAATGCATCTGCAAAATCATTCTTATTACGAGGAATGTGTAGAAATGAGATTTCTTCAAACTCCAAAGCCATCTGTAAAACTTGTCGATGGTAAAGGCGTGACAAATGTAATTCTTTGGTTTGATAGATTCCGTGGGATTATCGATTACCAACTACGAATCCCCAAAAGGCAGATTAACGCTTTGGCGCTCATTTAACGGGAAAGTTTTAGCCCCATTATACAGCCTCCATACTCGGTTGTGTTGTTGGTGCTGACAAACTACAATTTGACGGCGACGATATCTACTCCCGTCTGGGATACTAGCGACTGCTCTGGCCCGGAACCTTACGTGTTAACAACTCCATCAAAATACATTTTCCACGTATGGCATGTATCGTATTGACGTTGTTGCTGAACTGTCATTACCCCTTCATCAGAGAAGTATATTTCCAAGGGTTTGTAATCCCACAGTGGTGCGGTGACGGTTGATCCTTGATTCCTTGACCTTTTCACGGACTTTTAAATCGTCACGTCACGATGTCAAATTGTTGTAGGATCAACTGCCATCTGCACAATCGACAATTTATTATGGGCTTACTGAACACATACTTGAGAGGATCCAAGCGGGATATGAGATGGGTTGTGTGACCATGGAGGTAATCTTATAACCTCATGGAAGCCCATGCTAAAAGCTGACAAGTTTTCTCGATCGAGTGTACTTGTGTTCAGCGATGCTAAATCTTTTCTTTGAGGTAATAGATAGCTCGTTCTTGGCCTCTCGTCTTTTTCCCCGACCTCTGACCAGCAGCATTGTCATTAATGGGCGAGTACATGAGCAGAGGAACATCATCCTGGGTGGTACCAAAATAGGGCGTTAACAGCTGCTCTTTGATTGTGATGAATGCTTTCGACACTCATCATTCCATTTCATGGAGGAGTTCTTCATTAACAACTTGAAGATTGGCTCCGCGAGGTTCTTTGTGAGTTGAAATGAACACCTTAATGAAGTTGATTCTTCCCAAAATCCCCATATTTCTTTCTGCATGCGAGGAATGGGCATTTCCTTAATGGCCTAGATTTTGGTAGGATCGATTCAATCCCTTTGTGGTGACTAGAAACCTCACAACATGCACGACTTAACACTAAAAGGCGCGCCTTGGTGGATGCAACTTCAAGTTGTGCTTACTTGACTTATTGAAAGGCTTTACGAGATGGTCTAAGTGGTTATCCTCCTTTGAGTTTGATAATGATGTCATCCGTAGATCTCTATCTCTTTATGCATTAAATCGTGGAAAAAGAGCCATCATAGCTTCGATAGGTTACTCCGATATTGATGAGGACGAATGACAACCGTTTGTAACAAAAAGTTCCCCAAGGCATGATGAAAGCAGTTTTCTCATGGTCCTCCTTAGCGACCATAATTTGATGGTACCCCGCAAAGCAATCAGCAAAGGAGTACATGCCGTATTGAGCAATATTATCAATAAGAATGTGGATAAATGGCATGAGAAAGCTATCTTTAAGGAAATCTTTGTTCAAATCCCGGTAATCCACGCAGACTTGTACCTTTCCTCCTGGTTTAGGCACGTGAACAATGTTGGATATCCACTCTAGATTTGTAGACACCATGATAATGCCAGCTTGAAATTGTTTCACAATTTCTTCTTTAACTTTTAAACTCCATTCAGGTTTCAATCACCTGAGATTTTGCCTAACTAACTTGACACCTTCTTTAATGGCAAGGCAATGAAGAACAATGTCGATTGGACAAACCCACCATGTCTTCATGAGACCATGCAAACACATCCTAGAATTGGGTTAATAGTGCTGACCATGTCATTCTGGCGATTTGTGGTAAGATGCGAACCAATTTGGATTAACTTAGGGTTTTCTAAGGTTCCAAGATTAAAAGAAGTGGTTTGATCAAGATTGGGTTTAGGTATGTCTGCGACCCGTTCCTTAATCTCTGCGATGTCTCGATGTCCTCTTGTATATCCATCAGTCACGAGGTCAACTTTGCATCAAAGTTCTGACCCTTGTGGAAAGGCACCTCATCGACAATCTGGCACATCTAAATTTAGAGTCACGAAACAAAATATGCTTTCACTTAATATATCTGTTGTTTGATCATACAAAAGTGTTAGCATGTACTTGATAAAATAACTGCTAATATTGTTAAAAAAGCAAGCAATTAAAGAAGTTATCTCTGAGGCGGAGGGTTTTTCTTCCCATTTTACTCTAAATGACCCGATGCATGGAGTCTTTGCTCCAATTATCGAGGCAAAGTCCTAAAGGACTGCAGTGATGGAAGGATCGTCATTGTCCTCCTTCACCCGAATTATAACCATGACATCTGGGAAATCATCGTCTGGGGTATATCTGTTTGTATGTTCATCATGAACAATGACACGTATGCCTGACATAATTAAGGTGATGTCATGTTTACGTTTTCGTTCCGTTTCTTCCACTTCAGGATCAGGAATCAGTACCTATTTTGCATTGATTGGCACTGGTTTAGGAAACAACATGGCCACAACATGGGCTGACACCTTTACTGGAGACTGTATCAACTCATGCGGTAAAGGTAGAAAAATCATCGCCGTGGTAGCTTGAGAACTTGGTTGTGCTTATGAGGGTTCACAGTGATTGGGCTGGCGAAATAGCCTAATCTGGTTGTTCCAATTTAACTGGACATGAGCGAGTAACAATACCTGTTGATTTTACCAAGCCCTTGTCTGGTTGATGACCCGATAACATTATTTCTTGAGTGGTAAGCGTAACCTCAGCGAAATCTTGGAGTGCAGGGAGTAGGCGCTCGAATAGAATGGTATTGCGTGGTATTCACTTCTAGAGTATGGCTGAGTCGATTCGATAAGATTACGAATGAGATGGCGAGTGCCCAACATTCTTACGTATTGTGGCCGGTGAGAATGTGAATGATATTGACACACTTCATCGAGTTAAGCGAGTCCTAGCGGGGGTTAATTGGAGGCAGAAGGAAGGTAATTCTTCCTTCATTGATCAGCATTTGCAATATCTCCTCCATAGATTGGCCCAAATAGGTAAATTCCCTTTGATTGGAAAAATCCCGATGGGCTTTAGCACTTGCTCTCTTTTCAACCTTATCCTCCATAGCTTTGCTTTTTGAAGATGGTGATGGTGCATTCATAACAAAAGGAAGGAGATAAGCATGCTCCTGACTGATTAATTGGCGTGTGACTTTATGCTGGTGAGTCACCAGTTCTGCCATTTGCTCAATTTGCTTGCAAAGAGCTTTCATCTTTTGTTCCATGGTAAATTGGAACTTTGCATAATCTCATCTGTCAACACCGTCTTTGAGGGTTTGGGATGATTCACCATTAGAATTGGAACTCTGTCCAGTGCTCTAGCTAATCATGTTGACCTCTTCTTCTTTGTGTTGAGGAAGAGGGTTGTCTTGCATGTGAGGTTCATCTGTTTTGGTGACCACGATCTCACCATTGTCTATTAAATCTTGGATCTTGTGTTTCAAGGCCCAACAATCTTGAGTGTCATGTCCAAGTGCTCCGGCATGATAAGCACACTTCCGAGTAGCATTAAAACCCCTTCTATTAGGGTTTGTTGGTGGAAGAAGATTTGTAATTTTCTTCTGAGTAGTCATAAGAGCAAGAATATTCTCGAGCGAGTCCCCTAAGGGTGTGAACGTTCGAGGATGCTTTACTTCTCCACTTTGAGGCAATGGAGGGTTTGAAGATTGTGCTTGAAAAGGGGGGTAGTTTCTCCTCTGTATAGGCATGTTTTGATTGCCTTTTTGACCTTGTAGTATGAAGGAAACATCCTCATCTTTCTTTTATAGACCCTCCGGGGGTTGTTTCCATAAGATCCAGATTGGATGTGCTAAGCAACTTCTTTAAGAGTGGCTAGCTCTTGAATTTTACCAGACTTCAATCCCATTTTAGCCATCTCTCTGTGCTTGATCATTTCAGAAAATGGTTTGCCAATACCATCTAAGACTCTCTCGTAGAAAGGAGCTTCCTGTACATCTATGAATGTCATGACCATTTACGACTCAAAATGGAAGGAATAACTTGAGCAACAAAGGCGCCTCCACCTTTTAGCATACTCTACGAAAGACTCATTAGGCATTTCTTGACCTTGGTAATTTGGTACTAGTCGAGGAGCCATCGAGATTTAAAAGCGTATTGAGTGAAGAAGGCGTGAGCTTGCTCTTCCCAACTATGGATCTTTGAGTTGTCTAATCTGGTATACCATGAACGGGCTTCTCCAGTCAGACTCTTCTGAAACAGCTGCATTCTAAGCTTTTCATTTTCCGTGTAAGATCCAATTTCTCCAATGAAAACCTTCAAATATGTATAAGGATCCCCTAATTAGTCATACTTTTCAAAATTAGGGGTTTTCAATTTCTCTGGATAATGGACACCAGGGAAGATACAAAGGTCAGCATATGAAACACTTCCATGTGTTCCAATCCCTTTGAGAACACGGATAGTTTCCTCCATTTGGAGTACTTTCTTCCTAATATCACCGGTGTCTGGATCTCCTTTGAGATGGGTGCTTTCACGGTCTTTGTTGGTCGTATCCAACGAAGGTTCTAGATTTGTTTTATCTAGACCTTGTGTTCCTCCTTGTGTAGAGGATTCTATATGTGAAGGCATCTTTGTACCTTGAGTGGACTGAAACAATTCTTTAAGCAAGACGACTAAATTTGTGATTTACTGACTTAATCCATCAAATTCTTTATGAGAAACGAGATTAGACTGGTCAGACGAAGACATGATTGGCTGTAGGCTCGTGGCCTTTTTGGATTTTGGTAGATGTAACGAGGCCCGATGATTTCCCTACAAAAGACTTATGTAGTTTAGTCTTAGGGTAATGTAAATGTTATCATAATATGTCCATTTTAGGAATGTTATCCTGCAAAACCGGGTGTTAATTGATGACATGTTCTCATAAGCAATCTTCATATTTTCCATTACATAAAGATGATCATGGAATAAAATTACAAGTAAATGCTTTTACAAGTAATTGAAAATGGAAGGCATGAAGAGACTTTCCTCATGATTGGTTTATCGGAGGTTGACCTATCTTAGGGGCTACTCTCGCGGCTTTTTTAGCGCGAAGGTTCCCGGATCATGTAATCTACTTGGCGGGAAGTTAATCTGGTCTTTCAAGCTGGGCGAATGCAGGTGGTGCCTTTCTGAGCCCGTTGGATTTATTCTTCCCTCTGAGTCCGATAATCAAACACCAAGCAAGATAGCCTCACAGTGGAGGAACCACACAACATACATTCACATACAATGTGTCTCACCGTTTATGAAAATAATGACATGTCTGAAGCACTAATATCCTGAGTAGATATAGTATAGTCACGATAAATAAAATGCATTCGTACACATTCATCATAAATGTAAATGCAACATTCACACTGACATCTGACGGTTTTGAAAAGCTTCTAATAGCGGCTTAAGCCCTCTTCTTTGGATTCCCAGTAGATGCGCCACTGTCGGCGTCGGGAGTTTTTGATGTCCACTTTTCATTACTTGTTCTTTGGTGTTCTCATGTTAATGTGAGATTTGTTTGAAAAAACAAGTGAAAAAGGTCGACATGTATAATGTCGACGATTTGACTTTAAAATTAAGCGAGTTGGTGTATTTAATCGGTTTCTCCAATGCGATCAAAAGGTTTGCACATTGACCTAGTGATGTGACCTACATTAAAAGCAGGTCTATGGGCAAGAGATTCATTTGAGTTCGAGGGGCTTGATTATGAGGAGGGAAGGTGTTAGGCACCCCAGAGCATACGTGTTATACAGGGGGATCGCCACTTTTCAAAAAGCTGTTGTATGAATGTGTGTGTGTCTGTGGATTAATGTGCAATTATTTGAAAGTAGTGCGAGGCCTCGTTCGCACCTATATACAAAGTGTGACGCCCCCAAAATAGGCATACATCACCCATCTTGAGTCACCAAATACATGGTACAAAATACAAATAAAAACTTAATTATATAACTGTCGTGTAAAATACAACAAAACATATGCTATGAGTTTTAATACAAATATTGTCATCTAGACAATATCCACACTCAATGGAGTCCTCATTACATTTATTATCACACTATTTTATAGAATAGTGAGGACTACTATGACACCATCTCGGACCATCACTCCATTCTCCAAACTAGTCCAGGCTACGTTCTCATTTCTGAAGAGAGACAATGAAAGCAAAAGGTGAGCTCAACTAGCCTGGTAAAAATATTATGACTAAAATAATGCAGAATAAATTATCATTAGCCCTCAACAATGTTAAAATGATAGAATATAATAGACAACAAGTTTAACTGCAACGGAACAAGCAATCCATTAGAAGAGTCAAATAGAGCATATAATCTACTATCTTACATGATTTAAAAAGTTTTCATCAACTTTATCATTTGAGACTCGACAATAAATAAAATCAAATCATCCCTACACCACGGCCATGGATATTCATGTAATCATCAATGGTCATGATTATCTAGAATAATACACGGTCATAATTATACCAACAACTATCCATCGATGAACTATAGGCGATGAGGACTTTCACCATATCATTCCTCACATTACGATTATGATTATCTTAGAATAATCCACAGTCATAATCATACCAAGTCCATCTATGCTGCGTAAGCCAAAATGACTTTCATCACAATATAAGCATGATGATGATGACAATGACATAATAATTCAATAAAACAAGTTCAAGGATAAATTTTAAAGATTTATAAATTAATTTATCTAGGAACCGATAACGTCAAATTATCGACATGATACTTTACTTTGTAGGGTAAAATTCAAGTATGCTTAGAAGAATATTTCCATGAAAAGATACTTGATGAAGCTAAAATATCAAGGATATTCCACTAATTTCATGGAGTATAAATGCGAAACTTTAACCAACTAAGTATAATAGAATATATGAAGCGTAAATGGATTTTTGCACCCATACGGTAATCCGCGTGAGCGGATCATTTCTACAATTTAATAAGGAATGAATCTGAAGGATCATTCACCATGCATCTGATAGTCCACACAGACGAGTTGTTCAAGCGAAATAATAAAGAATGGAATAACAAAAGAATTCACCGGGCATGCGATAGGCCGCTTGAGACATGTTATTCAATAGAATAATAAAGAAGGAACTGGGTCATGCGTAATCCACATAGGCGAGGATATTCAACGAGAATAATAAAGAATTCGGAATAACAACAATGAATTCACGAGCATAGAAATAGAGCCAGCGAGAGATAGAGTTATTCAACGCAGAATAATAAAGAATGGAATAACAGAAGAATTTCACCATATATGCAATACTTCGCATAGACAGGTTATTCCAACATAATAATAAAGAATGGAATAACAACCCTTATGAGTATTGAAAGAAAATAACTCTCTTCATGAATACGAAGGAATAATACCCCTTACCTTAGAAAAAAAACTGGATACTGAAATAGTGAGGTAGCAGACTTCTCTTCTTCTTTCTCTCTATAATAATTGCTCTATAACTTTTATGAATTAGTGAGAAATGAAGGGAGAATGAGCTTCTATTTATAGGAAAATATAGTTTCGATAACTGCACATTTTGGGGCTCAAAATATTACAGTATCATACCTTCCTCTTTTTCTTCATTTTTAATTTAGTCCTGCAAGTATTATCAAACTTGCACCACCTCTCCTAATAGTAAATAATGTGAATCAATAGTTCTAGACATGTGAAAATATGAATTACAGTATAGTACCTCCATCTATACCTCCATTTTTAACTTAGTCATGCTAGTATTATCAATCTTGCACCACCACCCCTAATAGTACAAGAATGTGAATAAATAGTACACACATGTGAACAAATAGTTATAATCATGTGAATTAATAGCAATTAATTGCTCATTTATCCGATTAATTACACGATTGATCAGTATAACTTCCAGACATCAATTAATATTGAAATAAATGTCGATTTCCACTAACACTAATAATTCCAACACAATGGAACTATCAATTTCATCTTTAATTAACACGAACTTATTCATCATTAATATGATAACTCACAATATTTAACAACTAGGTCATTCCCAGGAAAGAGGGGGATTTCCGATAAGTATTTCTCCTTATTGGCATGCAATTAGATGACCAAACCTCTCATTTGACAGAACTTCTAGACATTGTCAATATTGCAATTTAATAATATGAATAACTTTGTCATCTCAATTATTAATTTAATATTATATCATATATTACAGATGATACTGTGACAATAATTGAATCAATAATATGAGAGATATGATCTGATAATTTACATGTGGCAATAATTGAGTATAAGCTGGTGACTTCTCACGTAAGCATCGATAACCAATTCAGTGTGCTACTATGCAACCACAGCGTATTCTGTACTTTTACTCTAGGGTGATTCAGCGGTTTTAATGGTAACACTTTATAGTTATTTTTATAAAAAGATAATTATGTCATTTTCTTACTATGACAATACTTCCGTTGTGGGGTCCACCAATGATTGTGCCATCGTACGAATATTCCCTGTTAAAATGAATATTCCCCGACCAATTGAGTATTATATAACCACTTTCTTACTTTGAAAAATTTGTAAAAATTACCCACAAATATAACATTATATCAAATCCATACCATAATATTCAAAAATATATTTCGAGAAAATTATTCTTTATTCATAAAAATTGGGGTCTTACAACCTCCCCTTCTTATGAAATTTTGTCCTCAAAATTAGGGTACGTACCTGGTATATCAAAGAGGTGAGGATATCTTGACTTCATCTCAGATTCTAACTTCCAGGTCATTTCCTCCACATCGTGGTTTCTCCACAAAACTTTGACTTGAGGTATACCCTTAGAGCATAGAATATTATCCTTCTTATCAAAGATTTTAATAAGTAACTCTTTATATGTTAAATCTTCCTCTATCTCGTATGGTTCTAATTCAATAATATGGTTCGGGTCTTTCACATATTTACGTAACATAGATATATGAAAAACGTTATGAACACGAGGGCATACTTGGTGGTAAAAGCGAGTCATAGGCCCACGAGTTCTACTCGATCGAGGATTAAAAATGGGCCAATGTATCGAGGATTGAGCTTTCCTCTCTTTCCAAATCAAATAACTCCTTTTCATGGAGCGACACTTAACAACACATGATCTCGATATTGAATTCCGTCCTTTTTCGATGAAGATCAGCAGAACTCTTTTTGTCGATCTTGTGAGGATTTTATCGTTGTTGGATCGTTTGAATCTTTTTAAGTAGTCATACGTACCAAATCCGGTCCCAACAATGTTTCTTCACCCCTCGTCATCGACATCTTTGGAGCGACACTTTCTTCCATCTGACGCCTCAAATGGAGCCATGCGATACTTGCTTGATAACTATTATTGTAGGAAAACTCCAACAATGGTAAGAACTTGTCCCAACTTCCTTAAAAGAACACGAGTCTTAATAAATCTTCAGAGTTTGAATAGTCTTTTTGGCGCCCATCCATTTGAGGATGATATGCCAAACTAAATCATAAATCTATGCCCATAGCTTTTTTCAAACTAACCCAAAATGTTGAAGTGAATCTTGGGTCTCGATCAGAAACTATAAATACTGACATTCCATGCAACCTTACAATCTCGTTTATGTATATACTAGCAAGACATTCAAGTTTATAAGTTTCTCGTATCGGTAAGACTTGAAGCGGAACTTGGTCGATCTATCAACAATGACCCAAATCGCATCTATGCCTTGAGAAACCTTGGGAAGACCAGTAACGAAATCCATGGTAATGTGCTCCCACTTCCATTATAGAATTTCAAGTGGTTGCAATGGACCTTTTGGCATTTGATGCTCTGTCTTGACTCGTTGACAAGTTAAACACCTTGAGATAAACCCCTCTATCTCTCTCTTCATATTGCTCCACCAAAATGTATGTAGAAGATCACGATACATTTGGTACTCCCAAGATGGATTACAAGCGGTGTGTTGTGCGCCTCCATCATGATTTTATACTTTAAATCGAGAATCGTTAGGAACACAAAAGTGCAGAGTTGACTCGAAGTATTCCTTCTTCATCGATTCTTGCTTACGGAATACCACCTTCTTGTACTTTCTTCCTCATCGTATATCGGCTCCAGTGCAGCAAGCTTGAAGCGACTTTAACTTTATCGATTAAAATCGGTTCCACTCAATATATTTACCATCATCATGGGTCCACAGGTCTTTAAGTCTATTTCCATCCTTTTCAAGTTATACAAAATGGGCCTTTGCGTTGACAATATTGCACTTTCGTGCGCATATGATCTTCTACTCGATGTAATCCGATTCTCTATGTTCTCTTTTCGAAATGGTATTGGATGGTATGATCATAATCTTTCAACAACTCAAGCCATAAATGGATTCTTGCATGTTGAGTTCCTTTTGAGTGAAGAAATATTTAAGGCTTTTTATGATCAAGTATAGATCTCCACCTTTTCTCCATCACAGGTAATGCCTCCAAATCTTAAGCGCAAAAATATGAACACTTGCCAACTCTAGATCATGAGTAGGATAATTCCTCTCATATTCATTGAGTTGTCGTGAGGCATAAACTATGACTTTCCCATGTTGCATGAGAACACATCCTAACCCTTTGCACGAAGCATCCTTTGTAGATGACAAATCCCTCAGGGCGGAGGTATTGTCCGAGCAGTCTTTGAAATGAGTCTTTTTTTGAGTTCTTGAAAACTCTACTCACATTCCTCGCTCCAACTAAACTTTGTATCTTTTCGAGTCAGCTGAGTTAATGGAGTAGCGATTCAAGAAAATCTTTCCATGAATCTCCGATAATTACCAGCTAAGCCGAGAAAGATGCGTACTTTGATCACTGATTTTTGTTGCTCCCAGCTTTGAATTGCTTCAATCTTCGCTGGGTCAACAGATATTCCATGATTTGATATCACGTGCCCAAGGAATACAACTTCCTCAATCCAGAACTCGCATTTCTTCAACTTAGCATATAACTTGTTTTCACGAAGCTTTAGGAGTATCAACCTCAAGTGTTGTTCATGGTCTTCACGGGTTTTGGAGTATATGAGGATGTCATCAATAAAGACGACCACAAAGTGATCCAAATATTCCTTGAATACTCAGTTCATTATGTCCATGAAAGTAGCAGAAGCATTAGTCAATCCAAAAGAAATGACTATGAATTCATAATGCCGTCGGAGTTAAGTAGTCTTTGGAATGTCATCGGTTTAATCTTCAGCGATGTTATCGAGCGAATCGATCTTTGAAAAAATTTGGCTCCTTACAAGTGGTCAAGCAGGTCATCAATGTGAAGCAATGGGTACCTATTTTTTTTTGACGGTGACATGATTCAACTCCAGATAATCAATACAAAATCGCATACTTCCATCTTTCTTCTTCACGAATAGAGCAGGAGCACCCCGAGGAGACATACTAGGGCCAGAATGAAACCGATCTCTAACAATTCCACATGGTTGGGTTTTAACTCACGAAGTTCAATCTGAGCCATTCGATATGGGGCTTTGGAAATGGGTTTTATCTTGGATTCAAGGTCGATAAAAATTCAATTTCACGCTCTAGGGTAGGCGCGGGAAGTTCTTGAGGGGAATCGTCGAAAAATTTATTAACAATAGAAATATCATTCAAAATCTGACGTATTTTTATTTAAATCCGTGACATGGGCTAAGAAAGCTTGACATCCATTTTTCAATAAACGAATAGCTTTATGGCTTGATATGAAAGTGATTGATTTTAGTGGTTTGGTTGCTTGAATTCGCATAATAGGTTAGTTAGGAATATGAAAGCTAACAACCTTACGAAAATAATCCATTTTAGCATGATGAGTAGTTAACCAATCAATCCCTAAAATCACATCAAATGCAAGTATTTTCAAAGAAATAAGATCGACGAAGTAGCGTCTGGGTTAACAATTTGAATCAAACAAGACTTATAAGCGATTGGATGTGATGAAGGTTTCTCTAACGAGTTTCAACAAATAAATCAAAGTCTAATTTCTCGAGTTAAATTTAAACATTGGCGCAAGTAGGAGAAATAAAAGAATGGGTAGAACCCGTTATCAAATAAAGTATAAACTTATTTAGAGTTTATGATTTAGCTTACCCGTGATCACCTCGTTCGGATTCCTCACTTTTTGGGAGGTTATGACAAACGCTCTCTCTTGAACTACCAGTTTTGTCTTGTCTGGGACACCCTTTGATGCCTCCATCCCAACTGGACTTGACTTTTGTGCACGACAAAATTGGGCTAGGTGACCTTCTTTTCCATAATTGTAACACACTTTGGACTGCATCACGCAGTTTGGACTGATATGTCCCTCCCCTCCGCATTTGAAACATATGACCAGCGATCGTTCTTCTTCCTTAACAATAGGTGTTGGTGCTGACGTCTTTCCATCATTGTTGAATCTCCTCTTCTTGAACTGTCCACTCTTATTGTCATGGCCATGATTACCACCAAAGTGATTACCATTTCTGGCATGTTGATTCCCTCCACGCTTGTTGTCAAAGCTTGATTTACTACCATTATTATTATCGACTTGTCGGCTGCTCTCTCTTGGTTGGGTTAACTCATTATCGCGCTCCAATAACTGAGCCATATTCACAACATCTAAATATAAACATAGTTTGTGAGAAATTAGGTATTGACGTATCTCGAGTTTCAAACCTCTTAGAAATATCCGCATCATTCTATCCTCATTATTAACCAAGTGGGGCCATAAATCGAGCCAACTCGATGGCTTAGCTTACGTCTTTGTGCCATGGTTATATTATTTTGCTCAAGCTTGATGAATTCTACCTTCTTCATGTGACGAATACTTTCAGGAAAGTACTTGTCGTTGAACAGTTCTTGGAACTTCTCCCAAGACATCTTCGGTCTGGCGGGTTGAGTCGCATTCTGATTCCACACGATGTCTGCCTCTACTCGCACCATGAAGGTGGCAAAGGGAACCTTTTGCTCCTCAGAGCATCTCAAGACATCAAATATCTTGTTGATCTGCTTTATCCACGTCCCCGCCTTAAGTGGTTTTGGCTCTCCAAAAAACTCCGGTAGTCCCAGCTCCTTGAACTGCTTAGCGGTCACCGTCCGAGAGTTGTCAGTGTTTCCACCTGCATTTTGGATAGGAGCTGCTCTCGCCTGATGTTGCATGAATTACATAAAGCCTCTAAACATCCCATCGTTTACCATTTCATCGATGTTATTGTTTACATGAGGATTATTGTCTTTTTGTTGCACATTACCCTAGGTATTGATCATTGGTGACTCAACGGTCTCATGTGCTTCATTGCTTATCTCAACATTTTTGGATGCCATTTTCAAATACTGCCACAAAACAAGGGTTAATTAAAATATCACATATTATCCTATACTCGTGAGCCAATTAAATACCAAATAAACTTAGGTAAATCAATACTAGCGAAGAATTCCCGTCTCTCCCTCTCCTAGTTCTTGTCTCACATCTCGGCCGGGGATCATATCCTAAGCTTTGATACCAAGCTGTGGCGCCCCAAAATAGGTATACATCACCCATCTTGAGTGCGCCAAATACATGGTACAAAATCTGAATAAAATTTATCATATAAGCGTAGTGTAAAATATGACAAAACATATGTTATTAGTTTTAATACAAATATTGTCATCTAGACAATATCCACACTCAATGGAGTCCTCATTACATTTATTATCACACTATTTTATAGAATAGTGAGGACTACTATTGTAACGACCAGAAAATTTCGATTTTCCAGAAATTAAGTTTAAAGTATTAGTTATTAATAAAATGAATTTTTTATGAATAATATTATGTGCTATGTGTTTATTAATCATTTTAAAACCTAGGGCGATTATAAATGCGGAGGATTTTGGCTACAAGATAGATTGAGCGAGTAAGATTTTTAAGACAAAAATGAAAATTTTAGGGAACAAAATATTTACGAGGAAAAAAAGGCGAAATAGGCCATATTCACTGAAATGAAAACCTAAGGGTTAGGGTTTGAAATAACCTAAACCGTTCGAGAGTTACGGTATGTAAATAATGACATTTAAATGAAAAGATTTAGATAATATTTAAATGAAAAGTTAAATAAAAGCCGATAAAAGTTTTTCTCGAAAACATGCAAAATCGGACGAAATAAAAGCGATGAAAAGAAATCTTTGTATGTACTTTTCATTACGTTTAACTACGTTAAGGTAAAGCATTGAAGGAAAGCGCTTAACACCAAAATGTGTTTTTCAGTTTTTTAGAAATTGAAGAATACGTAAAAGTTAATCGGTAAAGGAAAAGGCGAAATATCGAAAATATTTGGATTAGAAATTGCGATTTTAAAATTGTTGGACGAAAACTCGAAAGACGGAACCACGAAACTTAAAGGCTAAGTAAACTTAAGGGCTAAGTTAACTTAACACTTAAATCATGAATAGTAAGGAGGTATGAATAGTAAGGAGGTTGGAGGTGAAATGACTAAAATACCATTAGCCTTAGATTTTCTATAAATAGGAAGCTAGCTTTCATTTAAATGGGATTTTGAAAATTCTATATCTAGAGAGAGAGAGAGAGGGTTCGGATGGAGAGGGAGAAGGAAGAGCATGAGCATGATTGATCAGATCGAAAGTGTTCGTGAAATAGAAAAGCTAGCAAATCGCAGGCTTTGTCTAGCGGAAGAAAAATAAAGAGGAAAGGTATTAAAGCCTAACTCCTAAGTTAACTTTTCTTAAGTTTTATGTTCAAAACATAAATTAATAAGAATAAGAAGTAAATGATGTTAGGAATGATTTCATATGGTTGAAATCGTAAGAAAAGGAAGAAATAAGAATTAAAAGTTTAATTTATAAATTTCTTAAGGAAGTATAAGATTCGTAATGAATTAGAACGATCCGAGTTGATTATATCAATAAGTAGTTTAAAACCATCGCGTATAAGTTAGATTCATATTTCTTGGTTAGGAACGGTAGAAACGTTCATGAAGAACGGATTAAAACTTAGTTATAACGAAGTTATGGCAAAATTTTTGTAAAAGACAAACGAGAATTAAAAAGTTAGTAAATTAACCCGAATGTGTAGGGTTTCATAAGAATGTAAGAGAACATAGGAAACGTGAGTTGTGGACTCGAAACGAGCGAGTTCCAAGTTCGGATAAATAGAATTGCAGACGAAAGAACAAAGAGCGTTAAAAACGTAAAACGAACAAATGGTGAAGATCAAGCCAATCAAATGGAACGTTAACAGATTCAGAATGAAGTTCTGTTTAAGGGGTATTGAAGTACGTAAGATGAAGAAGAGAATGGCTTTGGAATGACCACATTCTGAGTTATAACGAAGGAGTTATAAGATCGGGAAGTAGAAAATGAAGTTAACACTTAGAAGAAATTGTCAAGAATTAGGGCATGGCGCAGCGGCGCCAACCATACCTTGTAAGGTGGCGCTACAGCTCCAGACCAGGGACCAGTGTAGGGAAAAAGCCAAAGAAGAGCTTTTAACTGCTCAGCTCTTGGGGGAAACGTAAGGGAAGATAAAGAACATAAGGTTCAACTAATGTAACCCTTAATCAAGTGTTTTAAACCTTTAATGAAGGTTCAACGAAAAGATTAAATGAGTAAAAATAAAGAATGTAAACCACGGATTCTGATGCAAATGCTCACGGGGAATAGTAATTCTGATAAATGAGCGTGGAGGATTGCTTTGGTTGTGATTCCTTAGGCGTTGAGCGATTAGGGTAATGAATAACATTTTGATGTTATGTCATGATAATGAGAGATAAGTGTGAAGCGTATAGAAAGCTATGTATGCAACGTTATTGCGATAAGCAATGATCTTAGCATCAACGAAACAGTATGGCTTTGACATTAAGAATCACTTATGAACATGGGGTTCAAGAAATGGATAACGAAAGTATTAAGTAAGATATGAATGATATTAAGAAAGCCGTAATGAACGGTAATAAGATTAATGAAAGTCGAAGGTGAGTCGTATAAGAATGAATCCTGAGGTATGACATTGAGTTGTCAAAAAGACGTAAGGAACAAGAAATTAACTTAACGAATGTTATAGTTAATTGTTAAGATAAGTTACGATAAGTTTAGGTTGTGGTACAATCGTAACCTTTGATGGTTGACATGTGGGAGCTGGGCTAAACAATTCCTTCATTGAGCGAAGGTATATATAAAACTGGCAACCGATCTAACTCACTGTTATGGGTAGTGTAGAGGAGACAGAGGAACTTGTTTGTTGGTTATTTGTGAAACCACTCGAGTACCATATGGACTACTAAGCGAGAGAAGCGATGTGTCTTTGAGTCCTAGAGAAGTTATAAGAAGAAGATAAGAATATAAAACATCAAAGATGATGAGCGATATAAGTAAGACATCTCAGGTATGTCATGAAGCCATAGAATGGTAGTGAAAGTTGTCGTGTAAACTTAGGTTACAAGCAAAAGCGAATCCTAAAGTAAAGTTAAGTAAACTAATGCATAAGTCAAAGTTGTATGCCTAATGGGTGTTTATGTTTTCTCCTTATGTGTTATATAGGAATTGGAATGAGGAGTTCAACGTAAGCTATAGCTATCGTGTAAGGCAAGTTTCTAACTTCATTCATATTTCAAATGAATGCTAGTTTCTTAAACTTCTCGGATGTTGAACTTGAGAAGTTACATGTCTATATCTTGATATTTGTACAAGGTGGTAGAACATCGAGGGCCTTGTGCCACAATATGGACACTTCGGTGTTTCTATGATATGAACTGTTAATACAAGTATGTTCTGTTTATACATGATCCATTATTGTTAAGTCTATGCTAATGATTCTAGCTAGACAGAATGTGTATGAAAAAGGTAGAGGAATGAAAGTATTTCATAGTGAAAATGATTGATGTTTTAAAATGATAGGAATCAAGACTATTCCTATTATTCAAGCTGCTTCATAACCTTTGTTCGGTTATTGAAGTTCTAAAGAAATGTTTGAATTCTTAAAGTTGTTTGCTCAACTGCTACGACTTGCTGGGCAATTGAATGCTCACACTTGCTTTAAATGAAAAATCATTTTCAGCAAACAATGTTAGAAGAACTTAAGGATCCCGTAAAGATCAAGCTGACGGTATCAAGATGAAATGCCATTCAGAAAGTGAATGAGCGAGAAGATCGAGTGAAGACCTATAATATAGAAAGATGAAATTGATCTATAGACTAGTTTAAGGAACTGTTATGTATCCTTGGTGGCGGATAAAAGTCACTTTATTTTAAGATGAAATGAATAATGTATTTATAATTATTAAGTAATGAAAAAAGGTTATAAGGTTTCGAGAGCCAGGGGTTTTGGGAGTATATGTTGTTATGTTTGGTATATAATAATGTATATTGGATGAAAGAAGAGATCGTGGCATCATCTAAAATCTAGGTGTGAAGATAGACCCAGTTGTGGGCGTTCTGATTGGTATAAGAGTTGATATGTTATAAATCTTAGGTAAGAGTATCTAAGACTATAATCGTAGAGAGGGATAAGAAGATCACCACGTGATCATAGTGAATCGTAATAATGTGATGAAACATTAAGCGATAAATGATTTATAGTATTACGAAGTAGTACAGGAAGAAGAACTCAGATTGAGTTGTGAAGGATAGTATATGAATTAAAAAAAATTGTATTTAGTAAAGAGAGAAAGTTAGATGTTGTAAGATTTCAATTGAGGACTCTTGTGATAGCTGAGTTGTGTGAACCTTTGTATGGGCAGGTTTATTCTTGGTGTAACAAACTTGCTTAGCTTATTACAGTGATAATCATTGGAATTGGTCGCGCTATCAAGATGTATATGACGAGAAGGTGAATCTTTTCTCATGTATATACTTGGTAGGTAGAGAACGATAAGATAGGTGCGAGTTCTTGGAACTTATACTTATAGTGCGTTGGTTCTCAGCGAATGGGCGCTTATAATCTATCTGGGATAGTTCTTAAACTCATATTATTGTGGCAAGTTCTTGAACTCATAATGTGTGCTAAGTGGATGGACTGTACTAAGATATAGGAATGTTTACACTGAAAATGAGTTATTTTAAGTAGGCTTAGTATTGAAGGTGCTAGAGAAGATTAATTATTGTCGTAGTAAGATAATGAAGAAAAATGGAGAATATGATATTCCAAGTCATCTAGCTATGCTAGATTTTGAAGTTTATTGAACTCGTGCTGATATTTACATTTTGAAAAAGGAAATAATTGGTTCAAATTTTGGAACCAACGTATTTTAAAAGAGCTATTCTTGGTATGTCTATGCTAATTGCTTCGGCTAGACAGAAATTTATTTGAAATATCAAAATGAATTTTATATTATCATTGCAATTGATGCAAAGATGGTAAAAGGATGGAGTTATTAATTCAATTGAACCTGGTGTTGGATGTGATCTTAGGATCAACAACCCGCTATGGTATGATGTATAATGACGAAGTCACTGGCCCGACGAAGTCCTCAACGTCTTGTGAAAAAATGCAGATTATCATGATGTCATAAAACGTTTTGATGTATTGCGAAAAGAATTTACAGAAGTAGTTGATGTCAATTGAGTTGACTAGATGAATGTTTCATTTTGATATCCAATTTATTGGTATGGTCTAAGCTACTTGATTTGGCTAGACAAATGGTATGTCATCGAGCTTTCTTTGAAGAAGTTGTGCTGAACCAAATTTTTTTGGTGCGGAATCTAATGATTTAGTCTAAGGTGAATATATCCCGAAATAGGGTATACGATGGGTAAGAGGTAGTTTGCTTTCTTTGTGATTGTAAACTGACCGTAGAAGAAAGGTTATGGCGTCATGCTATTAAACCTAGTAAGAGTTCATGGTCGATTTGACCCCTCAGCAAAAGTATATTCCATAATTCATAGGCGTAGGAGTTGCGGCTAGGCTAACCCAACTTCTTTTGCGTAGCATATTCCATAGTTGGTCATCTTTCTTGTCAGGTTTAAACCCCCGTTCCTTCAAAAACGATTTAGTCTCGAGGTGATAATAGTCTTGCTGGGCTTCCCAACTTAAAAATTTTATGCATTCCATGATATCCTCGTCGCGATCACTAGATGATGAGTCTGATGATGAAGAGATGGAGATTGAACGTATTCTTTCTGGACCCATAGGAGATGATAGGTAGAGAATATAGATGCTCTGCTACATATATGAGAGTACCCCCAAACTTGGTAGTGCAAAACCCACGCACAATAAACCCTAGATTGAGTCCAATGACGAGAGTTGTGGTATGAGCTATGATGGGTGGTGAGGAGTCTTCTTATTATGGGAAAATAGAGAAATATGCTTATAATAGGTCACATAAGAAGCCAAGTAGACCACGGATTGGATTTTTAAACTTTAAAAAAATTTCACTACTTGGCGTTGCATGCGGCCGCGCGGCTCTGTAGAGGATTTCTTGCGCGGCCGCGCGAAGGACGATAAAAGTTACTGACATTCAAATGGCCGCGCGATTCCTTCTGCTGTGTCATGCGCGGCCGCGCGATATACTTCTTGTACTGCAACAATTGAACTTCCCAACATCAAATCGTGATAAGTGAAATTGAAAACACCTACATGGACATGAATGCACAACATATTATCTATCAAGCATAAAATAGAATTGATCTAACTACTACTCTACTAAAGAAATGAAAAGAAATTAGAGGTAAAAATAATAGGTTGCCTCCCATCAAGCGCTCTTAACTGTCTCTGAATCTCATGTCGACCGAGAGAATTGAGGTGGCGTTCTATCATCCACCTACGCCACCAATGTAATGCTTCAATCGCTTGCCATTTACCTTAAAAACTTATCTAGAAAGCGATCATATACTTCAATTGCACCATGCAGAAAGTCAGTCTTCACTGTAAATGGACCTTACCATCTTGATTTCAGCTTTCCGGGAAAAAGTTTAAGTCTGGAATTATAGAGCAAAACCCTTTGTCCCGGTTCAAATGTCCTTTCCATGATCTTTCGGTCATGCCATTTTTTCACTTTCTACTTGTACAACTTTGAATTCTAATATGCCTGTAATCTAAATTCATCTAACTCATTGAACTGGAGTAGACATTTCTCCCCTGCAGATGTCAAATCAAAATTGAACTTCCGTATTGCCCAATATGCCTTATGCTCTAGCTCCATAGGGAGGTGACAGGCTTTGCTATATATGAGTTAAAAAGGCGACATGCCCAACGGAGTTTTGTATGTTGTTCGATAAGCCCATACGGCATCATCTAACTTTAATGACCAGTCCTTTCACAACTTTTTCCAGGATTGTCTTTGCTTCTTGATTCAATACTTCAGCTTGACCATTTATTTGCGGGTGATAAGCTATAGCGATGCGATGATTCACCCCATACTTAGCCATTTAGAAAGAATAAGCGCATGTTGCGTAAATGGCGCCTTAAATCACTAATGATAGCCCTTGGGTCCTAAACCTCGTGAAAATGCTTTTGTGTAGAAATCGAGGATAACCTTGGCATCATTAGTCGGAAGAGTCGCGACTTCAACCCATTTTGAGACATAGTCCACTATGAGCAAGATGTAGAGATTTCCACAAGAAGAAACGAAAGGTCCCATGAAATCAATTCCCCATACATCGAAAATTTCTACTTCGAGGACTGTATTCAATGGCATTTCATTTCTTTTAGAGATGTTACCCACTCGCTAACATCTATCACACCGCTGGACAAAACTGTATGCATCCTTGAAAATTGTTGGCCAGTAGAATCCCGCTTGTAGTACTCTAGCTGATATTCTTTCACCAACATAGTGACCTCCATACATAGTAGAATGACACTCTTGCAAAATCCCCTCAGTCTCGCTATACGGAATACACCTTCTTATCACTTGATTAGAACATTGTTTAAAAAAGTAAGGCTCATCCCATATGTACCATTTGACATCGTGCAAAAATTTCTTCTTTTGATAACCCACCAAGTCAGAAGGTACCATCTTACTTACCAGCTAATTCGCGAAGTCTGCGAACCATGGCACTTCCCCTTTCACCACAAACAACTGCTCATTTGGAAAAAATTTGTTGATCATGACATTGTCGTTTATTTCCCTTTTTGGATTCTCGAGTCGAGATAAGTGGTCCGCCACTTGGTTTTCAGTTCCCTTTCTATCCTTGATTTCCAAGTCAAACTCTTGCAGTAATAAAATCCATCTAATCAACCGAGGTTTTGCATCCTTCTTTGCCACTAAATGTCGAATCACCGCGTGATCCATTTACACTATCACCTTTGTGCCAATAAGATATGCTCAGAATTTATCAAAGGCGTATACCACTGCAAATAACTCTTTCTCTGTGGTGGTATAGTTCAATTGTGCATCCATAAGGGTCTTGCTAGCATAATAAATCACATGAAATATCTTTTCTTTTCGCTGCCCCAAAACAGCCCCTACGGCATAATCACTGGCATCACACATCAATTCAAGCAGCAAAAGCCCGATACAGTGCGATAATCACTTTGTGAAGTCGATTTTCTCTTTAAGTGCTCAAATACTGACATGCAGGCTTCATCGAAGCTAAACTGTACATCCTTCTCCAATAGATTGCATAGCAGTTTAGTTATTTTGCAGAAATCCTTAATGAATCTGCAGTAGAAACCTACACGTCCTAGAAAACTGCGAACTCCTTTTACTGAAGTGGGTGGTGGTAAGTGCTCAATAGTTTCCAGCTTCGCCCTATCCACCTCAAGTCACGTCTTCGAAACTTTGTGTCCCAATATGATTCCTTCTTGTACCATGAAGTGACATTTTTCTTAGTTTAGCACTAAGTTCGTTTCAACACATCTCCTCAAAACCATAACTAGATTCTCAAGGCATAAATCAAATGAGTCCCCGAAGACTGAGAAGTCATCCATAAATACCTCCACATTTTGTTCCACCATGTTTGAAAATATAGCCATCATGCATCTACGAAGCGTGGTTTGGAGCATTTACACAACTTAAAAGAAATCATTCGAAAGTAAAAGTGTCGTATGCGACATGTGAAGGTAGTTTTTCTGATCTTCAGAGCTATCATAATTTGATTGTGGCAGAATATCTATCCAGAAGGCAATAGTACTCATGACCTGCTAATCTATCCAACATCTGATCAATGAATGGGAGTGGGAAATGATCTTTCCTCATAGCTTTGTTGAGCTTGCGGTAATCCATGCAAACTCTCCACCCTGTTACTGTTCATGTTGGAATTAACTCGTTATTCTCTTTAGTCACGACTATCATGCCACCCTTTTTCGGAACACATTGTACTGGGCTCACCCATAAGCTGTTTGAGATCGGATAAATTATTCCTCCATCTAACCATTTCAATACCTCTTTCTTGACCACTTCTTTCATTATCGGATTAAGCCTTCTTTGTTACTCAACTAACGGCTTACTACCATCTTCCATCAGGATCTTGTGCATGCAATATGATGGGCTGATCCCTTTGATATCTACTATGGTTCATCCAATAGCTGATTTGAACTCTCGAAGCACCTGTAGCAATTTTTCTTCCCTAAAAGATGTTAGTGCATAAGCAATAATCACAGGTAATTTCGAATCTGAACTTAAAAATGCATACCTGAGATGTTCTGGAAGTGGCATTAATTCCAACTCTGGAGGTGTCTCAAGAGATGGCTTTAACTTTATTGAGGCTTCCCCAGCTGTTGTCAATAGCTTTGCAGGTGGTCTAAATCTCCTGAATTGTGGAGTGGTATCCAAATATTGCACAAATTCATCGAATTCCTTATCCTCCGAATCTGAGTTCTCATCGGTGATATTCCTCAAAGGTTCATAATCCACTAGACTCTGTACGTCATCATTTAGAGCCCGATTCACCCAATCAACTGAGAAATAGTCCTCTTCATCTGTTGGGAATTTCATGGCCTTGAAGACATTGAAGATGACCTCTTGATCATGAACGCGCATCGTGAGTTCCCCTTTTTGCATATCTATTAGAGTCCTTCCTGTGGCTAAAAATGATCTCCTCAGTATGATCGGTATACTCTTGTCCTCTTCGAAATCTAGGATGATAAAGTCAGCCGAAAAAATGAACTTGTCCAACTTAACCAACACATCTTTAACAATTCCCCGTGGATATATGATAGATCTGTCAGCTAGCTGTAGTGATATGTTTATCGGTCTTGGGCCGTGATCTCGGTGATTGAACAACGGCGGGGCATCAAGTTTATACTCACCCCCAAATCACATAAACATTTACTAAAGCTCATCTTCCCGATTGTGCACGGAATTGTGAAGCTTCCCGGATCTTTCAGCTTTGGAGGTAGTTTGCGTTAGAGCACTGCACTGCATTCTTCTGTCAAGGCTAACATTTCAAACTCATCTAATCTTCTCTTCCTTGACAATATACCTTTCATGAACTTTGCGTAGCTTGGCATTTGTTCTAATGCCTCAGCGAAAGGTATATTGATCTACAGCTTTTTGAATACCTCCAGAAACTTGCTGAACTATTTATCTTACTTCTACTTAATTAACCTCTGCGAATATGGTACTTGAGGGTGAATTGGTTGTACTTTGGACTCTTGACCTTCTCCTCTGAATTTTCTTTGTCTTTCTCTTCTTCTTTGAACCTCGATTTTCCAAATTTTCTTCATCACCATTCAAGCTGTTATTACGCCTCATGGCCTCCTTGGTACTATCACGCCTTGCAGCACAGCGACTTGCGAGAACCTATCAAATCTTTCCCGGATCATCTCAATATAATCGCTTGACCTTTGTTCCTTCCGTCTCTTCTAGGATTTATCTACGTGTTACTTGGAAATGCACCACAGGACCTTTTAGTAAGCATGTTCTCCATCCGTCCCATCTCGTCTCCAGTTCTTGATAGCCCTAGCTTGGCTTTTGATCATAACTTGATGTTTGCCATATATTTTAACATCATCTCCTCCATCTCTGATTTTTTCTCTGGCTGTGGTGTAGCTAGAGTGTGATGTTGTTGTTGTTGAGGAAATCCTGGTGGAAACTGTGGTTTTGGTGTAAACTGCGGTTGACATGACTATGGCTGAAACTGTTGGTTTGGTTGAAACTGATTCTGTTGTTGTCCTTGGTTATTTGACCAACTAAAATTCGGATGATTGCGATTGTTGGGGTGGTATGTGTTCTAAAATTGACCTTGGTCTTTCTTGTAGTTGCCCACATACACTATCGACTCCAAGTGATGGCACATTGATCGTGGAGTGTGGCCCACTTTAAAATCTCACAAAACGAAAGCATTGTTTTCACTTTGCTCTCTGCAAAGAATCTATCTATCTTTTTTGCCATAAATTTGCCATCTGTCTTGAACAAGCCGTGTAATAGCATCTACCTTCAACACACCGGTAACCTTGGGTTGTGGCATCTGAGCTGTAGGATTCTGATAATCATTCGTAGCCATAGTCTCGATAAGCGTATAGGCCTCGTCATTACTTTTTTCCCATAATACCCCTCCTGCGGCTGCATCCACAATCGGTCTCGACTGCCACCCCAAACCATTGTAAAATGAGTTGATCACCATCCAATCTGTCATACCGTGATGCGGACACTTCCTAAGCATGTCTTTATACCTCTCCCATGCTCTATATAAGGACTCACCCTGTTGTTGCTCAAACTGAGATATGGCTAAGAATTTCTGTGTTAAGTCCTCCCATGTAGTGATTGACCCTGCCAGCAAAGAATGTAGCCAACTTCTCGCTTTATCCCTCAATGAGAATGGGAATAACTTTAGTCTGATAGCATCCTCCGTCACACCATTATATCTGAATGTGTCATAGATCTCGATAAAACTTAATAGGTGTTCATTCGGATCATCCGTAGCAGCACCCCCAAACTGTACCAAGTTCTACACCATCTGAATAGTGCCCATTTTAATCTCAAAGGTATTGGCTGCTATCGCCGGTCTGACTATGCTTGATTGTAATCTGTTTATATTCGGCATGGAATAGTCCTTTAGAGCCCGATGCTCTTCTCTTTCAATTCTCGGTTCTTAGCCATATTAGTCATTTGTTGTCTTTGTCTAACCGATCTTGCAAACTTCTCACACACTTTCTTTCCAACCTCTTACATTTATGTTATCCTGCTATTTGGTATTAACTCTGGGTTGGATGATCGTAATAATGCATAAAAATCTCTGGTGCACAGAAACCAAAACAAAACAAAAATAGAAATGAAAGCGATCAGAATTTGTTCAGGTCATACAATATAGCTTTAAACTAATGTTAATTATTTAAATTCAATGCCTTTACCCGAATTCGCCAAAAAAAACTTGTTGTCTCTTTTATGGTCCTAATAAAAGAGCTCTAACTCATCTTGAAGCATACGTGTCAACAAGTGTCTGAGTAAGTAGATTATCGACCCCGCAAAAAAAAGTTGTTAAATTTAAACTATCATACATCAATTAACTAACTGTATTTATATGCTTAGATTAATGACTAAAATTGTTGAATTAAACTAATTGTAACTAACAACTAAAAATAATAATAATAATGGAATAAATATAATCTGGAAATAATGGGACCCTAACTTCATTTAATATTTCATCTAATCGCCACTATCATGCGATAAGTGTTCACATATAAATGAGGAAAATAGCCAAGAACACGAATAGAGTTGTAACCATTTTTCAATGCACTATAACCTACTTACACGACATCCATATGTGATAGACTCTATGTAATCATCAACACAACCAAAATCACTATATGTACATGTGAAATTGCAATTATATTGATTTTAAGCACAAGCCCTTACTCTAGTTCATACGGTGAAACAAAGATATGTCTATCCGGTTCACAAAATACATAAAGCCATATACACAACCCCATATTAGCATGCTATCATGATAACAATCCATACTTTCGCATGTTCATTGTCAATTCCATACAAGTCTTTCTTGAGGCGAATGGTGATCAAGCATTCATACATGCAAACCAATCATGATAGATATCCCACATAATATGCAAAACAGCCCTAACAGTTAAGCGTGCAACCAAACTACATATTAAAATCTGTTAGAATCCCATAATGGAGTTTAGCTCATGACTGAGCCAAAAGCCATTATGGGATCAAAGCTAAACATGATCAATAAGCAAACAATTGAAATATGAGAGATAGAACAATCAAACCTAATCGCTGAATAGAAACTAATGATAACATTCAACTCCTCATAAAAATCCAGTAAACAATAATAAAAATCTACAATGATAGAGAATCCCAAGAAGATTTGGAGAAGTAAACGTTTTGGCCTCTTTCTACGTTGGAATCTCTCCCAAGGTGTAAACCCTAGTTTCTATGATGAAAATACGCTAAAAGTTATCAAGTGTACCTCTGACACCAGTCAGATTCGTTTAAAATCAATTACAACTCTTTTAATTAAAAATAAAAAAAAAACAAATACACAGCTTCAGCATCGCTCATGGCCGCGCGCTCCTTCGGTATATCCCTTGCGTGGGCGCGAGACTTGCAAAAAGTTTGCCCTGTCCACACAGAGTCCTCATGTATGCACGCGTTCCCCCAGGGCTCTTCTGTGCTTGCGACCTTGACCTGCAAGTTCTTGGAGGTCTCGCTATCTTTTGTTGTTCTTTGCTTGTTCTTTCATGCTTGATCTTCTTCCATGCTTGGTCTCCATGCTTTATTGTACCTCCAAGCCATGCACATCCCCGCTTGTGCCTTGCCTTCACGCATCCATTAGCCTCGTGCCCTCTAATACCACCAAATTAAGACAATTCCTGCACTTATTCACCAAAAGGAGTTTCAAGTAAATGCAATGCAAAATAACATGAAATGCAACTAAAACACAATAAAATGTACTTGAGATGGGCACAATTCGCATGAATTTATATTCAATAAGTAGATAAAAATACCACTTATCACCAGTGTAGGGAAAAAGCCAGAGAAGAGCGTTTAACTGCTCAACTCTTGGGGGAAACGTAAGGGAAGATAAAGAACATAAGGTTCAACTAATGTAACCCTTAATCAAGTGTTTTAAACATTTAATGAAGGTTCAACGAAAAGATTAAATGAGAGTAAAAGATAAAGAATGTAAACGCGGGTTACGGAATCGATATCCGGGGACCGTAGTTACAATAAACGAACGTGGAGGATTGCTTTGGTTGTGATTCCTTAGACGTTGAACGACGAGGGTAATGAATAACATTTTGATGTTATGTCATGATAATGAGAGATAAGTGTGAAGCGTATAGGCGCTTGTGTATGCAACGTTATTTGCGATAAATGAAAGCGGTCTTAGCATACAATGAGCAGTATGGCTTTGACATTAAGAATGACTTATGAACATGGGGTTCAAGCAATGGATAACGAAAGTATTAAGTAAGATACGAATGATATTAATAAAGCCATAATGAACGGTAATAAGATTAATGAAAGTCGAAGGTGAGTCGTATAAGAATGAATCCTGAGGTATGACATTAAGTTGTCAGAAAGACGTAAGGAACAAGAAATTAACTTAACGAACGTTATAGTTAATGGTTAAGATAAGTTACGATAAGTTTAGGTTGTGGTACAATCGTAACCTTTGATGGTTGACATGTGGGAGCTGGGCAGTGTAGAGGAGACAGGAACTTGTTTATTGGTTGTTTGTGGGAAACCACTCAGAGTACCATATGGACTACTAGTAGAGAAACGATGTGTGCTGAGTCCTAGAGAAGTTATAAGAAGAAGATAAGAATGTAAAACATCAAAGATGATGAGCGTATAAAGCAAGACATCTCTCAGATGTCATGAAAGCCGTAGAAACGGTAGTGAAAGTGGTCGCGTAAAACTTAGTTTGCAGAACGTGAGTCCTAAAGTAAAGTTAAGTAAACTAATGCATAAGTCAAAGATGTATGCCTAATGGGTGTTTATGTTTTCTCCTTATGTGTTATATAGGAATTGGAATGAGCAGTTCAGCGTAAGTTGTAGCTGTGCGTAAGGTAAGTTTCTTACCTTCATTCATATTTCAAATGAATGCTAGTTTCTTAAACTTCTCAGATGTTGAACTTGAGAAGTTACGTCATGTCTTGAATGTGCGATATTTGTACAAGGTGGTAGAACGTATGAGGCCTTGTGCCACAATGTGGACACTTCGGTGTTTCTATGATATGAACTGTTCAGTGATTGAGCTGTTCAATACAAGTATGTTCTATTTATACATGATCCATTATTGGTAAGTAAGTGCTAATGATTCTAGCCAGACAGAATGTGTATAAAAAAGGTAGAGGAATGAAAGTATTTCAAAGTGAAAATGACTAATGTTTTAAGATGATAGAAATCAAGACTATTCCTATTATTCAAGCTACTTCATAACCTTTGTTCGGTTATTGAAGTTCTAAAGAAATGTTTGAATTCTTATAGTTGTTTGTTCAACTGCTATGACGTGCTGGGAAATTGAATGCTCACACTTGCTTTAAATGAAAAAACATTTTCAGCGAACGATGTTAGAAGAACTTAAGGATCTCGTAAAGATCAAGCTGACGGTATCCAGATGAAGTGCCATTCAGAATGTGAATGAGCGAGAAGATAAAGTGAAGACCTGTAATATAGAAAGATGAAATTGATCTATAGACTAGTTTAAGGAACTGTTATGTATCCTTGGTGGCTGATAAAAGTCACTATTGTAAGATGAAATGAATAATGTATTTATAATTATTCGTAATGAAAAAGGTTATAAGGTTTCCAGAACTGGGGGTTTTGAGAGTATATGTTGTTATATTTTAGTATATAATAATGTATATTGGATGAAAGATGGGATCATGACGTACGGAATCTGGGTGTGAATATAGACCGGATTTCGGGGTGTTAAAACTATGACACCATCTCGGACCATCACTCCGTTCCCCGACTAGTGTCGGCTACGTTCTCATTTCTTGAAGAGAACAATGAAAGCAAAAGGGTGAGCTTAACTAGCCCAGTAAGAAATATTATGACTAAGATAATATAGAATAAATTATCATTAGCCCTCAACAATGTTAAACTGATAAAATATAATAGACAACAAGTTTAACTGCAGCGGAACAAGCAATCCATTAGAAGAGTCAAGTAGAGCATAAAATCTACTATCTTCTATGATTTAAAAAGTTTTTCATCAACTTTATTGATGAGACTCTGCTTAATAAATAAAATCAAATCATCCCTGCACCACGGCCAAGGATATTCATGTAATCATCAATGGTCATGATTATACAGAATAATACCTGGTCATAATTATACCAACAACTGTCCATCAATGACCTACAGTCCAATGAGGACTTTCACCACATCATTCGTCACATTACGGTCATGATTATACCGAATAATCCCTAGTCATAATCATACAAAGTCCATCTATGCATGTAAGCCAAAGATGACTTTCATCACAATATAAGCACGATGATGATAACAATGACATAATAATTCAATAAAACAAGTTCAAGGATAAATTTAAAGGATTTATAAATTAATTTATCCAGGAACCAATAACGTCCAAATTGTCAACATGATACTGCTTTGTGAGGTAAAATTTAAGTATGCTTAGAAGAATATTTCCATGAAACGATACTGGATGAAGCGAAAATATCAACGATATTCCACTAATTTCATGGAGTATAAAATCCAAAACTTTAACCAACTGAGTATAATAGAATATATGAAACTGTAAATGGATTTTCGCCCGCCATGCGGTAATCCACGTAGACAGATCATTTCTACAATTTAATAAGGAATGAATACAAAGGATCATTCACCATGCATGCGGTAGTCCACACAGACATGTTATTCCAACAAAATAATAAAGAATGGAATAAAAAAAGAATTCACCAGGCATGCGATAGACCGCACAGACAGGTTATTCCAACAGAATAATAAAGAATAGAACCAGGTCATCGTAATCCACACAGACAGGATATTCCAACAGAATAATAAAGAAGGTAACTAGGTCATGCGTAATCTGCACAGACAGGATATTCCAACAGAATAATAAAGAACAGAATAACAACAAAATTCACCAGGAATGAAATAGACCGCACAGACAAGTTATTCCAACAGAATAATAAAGAATGGAATAACAGAAGAATTTCACCATGTATGCAAAGATTGCTTAGCATGACGAGGTTATTCCAACATAATAATAAAGAATGGAATAACAACCCTTACGAGTATTGAAAGAAAATAACTCTCTTCATGAGTACGAAGGAATAATACCCCTTACCTTAAAAAAACTGGATATTGAAATAGTGAGGAAGCAAACTTCTCTTCTTCTTTCTCTATAATAATTGCTCTATAGCTTTTGTGAATTGGTGAGAAATGAAAGAAGAATGAGCTTCTTTATATAGGAAAATATAGTTTCGATAATTGCACGTTTTGGGGCTCGAAATATTACAGATATCATACCTTCCTCTTTTTCTTCATTTTTAATTTAGTCCTGCAAGTATTATCAAACTTGCACCACCTCCCAAATAGTAAATAATGTGAATCAATAGTAAATCATGTGAATTAATAGTTCTAGACATGTGAAAATACTGAATTACAATATAGTACCTCCATCTATACCTCCATTTTAAACTTAGTCATGCAAGTAGTAACGATCCAAAATTTCAAATTGTAATTATAATATTTATTGAGTTATATAAATATTATTTGAAGTGTTTATTGTTTTTATGGATGTGATGGTTGTGAATCTTAATTTATTAGAGAATTTTCTAAATTAATTTATAATTTAGAGGTTTGTATTATATCATGAGGTGTTATGTGGTTATATTGATTTAATAATTTTGATGATTTGTTAAATTATTAAATAATGTTATAATGAAAATTATAATTTGGTGGTATTTGCTAAAAGGATATATTTAATTAAAATATAGTATGTGATTAATTTAATGAGTTAATGTTGGATATGAGAATAATATGTGATTTTAATTTATAAACTAAAGTGTTTATTAAAATAAATTAAAAGGGGTTTGAATTAGTTTTTGTCAAACAAGGCTTAATATTTTAATTCTTTAATTTTAAATGATTTGCCAAACAAGCCTTAGGCCTTTGAATTTCTAGTTTTTGAAAATAACAAATAAAATAAAATAATAAATATAATATATTTATATTATATCGTTATAATGTAATAAGTATTAGTAGTATTAAGGGTTATAAGTTATATTTCTTGCGTTGTTTAGTAGTTTATTTGTTCTACGCAACTTAGAGATAGTCTATTGAGAAGAGAGAGAGAGAGTTTGAAGAGAGAGGTTTGAGAGAGAGATTGAGAAGAAGCTTAGGATTTTCAAGCAATTTAGTGGGTTAGCAAGAGTTTCACGCTAATTGAAGGTATGTTCATAAGCGTGATAATATATATGTGTATATGTATTTCACGACAATAATTTTTGTATGTTCTATAAAACCAATTGATGAATTATGGACATATATAGTGATAATTGTGATTATATATGCTTGTGATGCTAGAGTTTATGTCAAACAAGGAAATCATATGTTAATTTTGAATGTCGTAGAAGAAATTTTTGACATTATATGTGTTCTTCATATAACTTGAGTAAGTATCAATTTTGATGGCTTATGTTAAATTATAAATTGAGGTTTGTATGTGTTAGTTTATTGAGATTCTGGAGCATAACGTAGTTTGAATGAGATGATTTGGTCAAAATAATGAAATCACACGGTGATGATTTTGGGGATGAATATCAAAAATGGAGTTTTATATGAAAAACTTGAATTTTGAGAAATTAAAATAGCTTTAGTTGGTGTTAAATTGTTCTAATTGATTGTAAATGTGAGCAATCAAGTTTATGATAGTTGTGTATTTATCTTTTGTGTTATTATCACTTTGTTTGTTGGGTGAAATTTGTGTTTGTTGGGCTAAAAAGTAACTCTTGTTCATCGACCTCTCTGCATCTGTCTAAACAAAGTTGCAATAGCATTTGCTTGCAAGTAAAAAAAACAAAAAACGGCAAGTAATGCTTGGTCCCTAACTTTTGTATATGGCGCAATTGCACCATACTTTGGTTTGAGATTACGGTTTTACTGCTATTGTTACTGATTTTGAAGTAGCATCACGGCATGAATGCGGAAGAGTGTTAACATGTTAAAAGTGTTATGTTAAGGATATTATAGCATAGTGAATTGGGATTAAGTAAGTTCAAAGTTGTAAAATGGTTAAGAAATCGGGGAGCGCGTTATGTGGTAACTTAGTATACATAATGAGTGTTAGTCAAGTGTTGTGAAGTAAAACATTTAGAGTTTACGATATGTGAATGGTAATGAACATGTTATGATATTATTAACCTATCTAATAGGTATTGTGGTTCTAAAATTATGTGTAGGTGATCGTTAGTTTAACTTTATAGCTTACGCTCAAGGCAAGTTTTCTAACTCTATATTTACATTGAGCAAGTTTTCTAAACTTCTCTTTTTACTTTAATCCATTTTATCCTTATATTTTGAGCTAGTTCTTACTTTAAAGTTTAGTTAAGCGAACTATTGTATTCTTAATCATGATCTTGAACAATCTAGCTATGACATTATTGTATTCAAACAAGTTTGAAGTCCAATACTTTTTGATGCATTCAACTTGTTTATTGTTGGACAAGTTTCATTATTGTTATTCTTATATTATGAATGTAGCTTTTTTGAATTCTAATTTCAAATGTTGAATCATTATAGTTCATTTACTTGACACAAGTCATTCTTATGATAAGTAAGCTTTATTTTCGACTTGCTTATTACTTAACATTTATTCAATAATTTCATAGTCCTAGCTTAATTTTATTCAAGCAAGGTTTATTATTGTCATTCAAATACTTATGCTTTGTAGTTGTTTCTAAGCATGAGATCAAGTATAGTCGATTAAACACACTTATTCATTGTTTCATATTATGTTCAATTGTGGTATTATCAAACACTATTGATTCAACTAGTCCTCTAGTTGATGTTAGTTAAACTTAAAATTACCCTTGAAAGCTTATCCAAACCAAACTTTCTTTGAGTGCGGACTTGTACTCTAAATCTTTGAGATGAACAACCCTATTGTTATGATTAGGGTTAACTTACGGCGTAAGCGTTAAAATGTTGTGCACAATACATTTATGCGAAGAAATGATCCCCCCAAAATCACGGTCCTTATAGTCTTATGATTGTTAAAGTTGGAGTTGAAAGATTACTTGCAACTGTGGAGGTAGTTCATGGTCTTATGACCCTTAGTGATGTATATTCCATATTTTGGATTCCGACTTACGATTATCATTGTTATAGTACTATTCGGTCTTGATAAGCCTATTATTGGCAATTATTATTGTTATACTCTTGTTGATTCTCTATTATATCCGATGAGCAATTGTTTTGCTCACTCTTGAATATTATAAACTCATTGCGAGCTAAAGAGAGAGAAGGTAGATGAACCTTCGACTAGCAAAGAAAGGGAAAAATGTACAAGTGATGAAGACTTGTAATTTTGATTATGATTATGATATTAGACTTTTATTTGTTATGATGATTTTAGAATTTATCTTAATGATGTTATGTAATAATTAATTTCGCATTTGAATGAAGTTTAAAGGTTAGATAACACAGGATGTTTTTGAACTTAATGATGTAACCCTATTTAAGGGGAGGTTTTATGATTCAAATATTATTTTATTTGGGTAGATAGTATGAATGTTTGAGCAGTGAGCACCAAATCTTGTGGGAATGAAGTACCTAGATTTGGGGTGTCACGAGTTAGTATCAAAGCCTTAGGTTATGAACCTTAGGTGGGGAAAAAGCCTTAGGAAGTAACCTTTGAAAAGATAGTGATGATGAACTCTTATCTAGTTTTAGAAAAAAAAAGTTATAAAACACTTATGTGCTTATTTGATAATAACTTATGTGCTCGTGAGTGTCGAGTAATAATGATTAGTAATTAAAACTTAAACTTTGGTTGACGGGATGGCTAATGTAGGAGGATCCAGTTAGGGATAGAGGGGAGGAGCCTCGAGATATTGGTGATTTGGGAACAACTATTGCCACGGGAAGCGATTCAAATCGATCCATAGTAGTTGAGCGAGAGAGAGTCCTGATGAGGATGATGAGATAGAGAGCGAATGAGGAGGATCCCGTGGAGCTACCACAAGGATTGGGAGGATGAGGAGGAAGAGCTTCCACTTAGTTCGATAGCTTGCCGTATGTATGGCGAGGTGTATGATCGTGATGTGGAACTTCAAGATATCGTCGAGGAGTTACGAGAGATAGTAGGTGAACAACGACCTCGATGGCACGAGAAGACGATGAGATCCAGGATCGAGAAGAATGATGAACAACGTTGAAGAAAGGTTGGTCCACTCTGAAGGAGAGAATGAGCGAATGATGGAGAAGATTGCGAAGCCCGGAGAATAAGTTGAAGAAGAATCTACAAAAAGGGCAAGAGCGAAGAGGCGCGTCACGATGAAGCTTATCAATGAGTTGGAATAGCGAGTGATGCCTGCACAAGCAAAGAGGAGAAAGATGGAAGAAATGAGCAGCGTATTCAACACTGTGGTCAATCGAGCTCAAGATCGAGTCATGGGTTATCCGATTCGATTTGAGACACTACCATCATACGTATTGGATCGCCGACAATGTTCCGAATTATGGAGGAAGAGGCGTCGTAAAAGCTATCTGATATCTTAGTAGGACATTGTAGAGATTGTAATTGATAAGTGATCTTGAAAATAAATGAAATGTAAATCCGGGATATGATAACCAATGGGATAGATGATCTTGATGTTATCCTACACAATTGTTATAGTTAAAGAAAGTTTATAGTTCAAGAAAGTAATGTAAATAGTAGTGATGCTATTGTTTTGATGTTTTTATGATGAATGAATAAAAGTTATTAATTTATTCAAAGTGTTAAGTGTTATGTGATTAATGACAAACTTTTATGATGTGAAACTTAAGTATATAATACTTACCAGATTAAATAAAAGCTAATGGATGTATTTTAACGAGAAAATGGGTTCAAGGCGTCAACCACCACGATGAAGAAGCTGTTGAGGAAAATCAACAACAATAATGTGGAGGAAAACTTTGGGTTCAACAACTAGTGACATTCTTGTGGGTGCTTTGCAAAATCAACCTCGAGAATCAAGGACTAACGTTTAAGGACTTCAAAGGTGGTTGGACCACACGAATTCCGAGGGTCCATGAATCCGATCGAAGTGCGAGACTGGATAATGGAAATCGAGAAGGTTTTGAGGTTGGCTAGGGTAGAAGATAATCGGAAGATTGCTTTTGCAACATTCATGTTGAAAGCGGAGGCTAGTTATTGGTGGCGAGGCCAACAAAACTTTGGAAGGACCGGGGAGTGATGACACAGGATAGGTTTAAGGAGTTGTTCTTGAAACTTATTTCCCGAGAGTTCGAAGAAAGTCGACTAGAGGTTCGGTTTTGGAATTGAAGCGAGGGAACAATGTCGATTCTGCGAGTATCTTGCAAAATTCAATGAGTTGGCGAGGTTTGCGCTATATCAAGTTAAGCATAGACGAGCCTTGTGGCGAAGAGGTTCGACAAGGACTAAAACCACAGTTGTATAGTAGGGTTTCCTGTTCTAATTGAAGACATTTGTAGCGATGATGGAGAAGGCGATTCTCGGCTGAAAGTGTAGGTGGCGATAACAAAGCATAACCGGGAGGCGAGGAAGAAGAAAAAGTGAAGGTGAAACTAAGAATGGTGGTGGTGGTAATGGCGAAAAAATGGCAACAACAACTTTGAAGAGGAAGTGGAATGCGAATGGGGGAATGGGAATCAATGAAGAAACCAAACAAAATAACAAGTTGAAGCATATGCCGTGTGTGGAAAGTTTCACAAGGGAGTGTGTTTTCTTTGGGAAAATGAGTGTGCTTTAATTGTGGCGGGAGGGTCACATAGCCCCAAATTGTACTCAAGCTAAGAAGAATGTGTGATTCACGTGCGGATCCAATGATCACTTTTCTCGTGAATGCCCTAAGAAGAGATCTGGTGAGACAAATGGGAGAAAAGGAAATGCCGGTGGAGGAGCATTGGCTATTCTTTGGGCCAACGTCAACAAATAAGCCCATGCCGGAACCTTCAACATGGCGATTGCAGGGCGTGGTGCAATCAAAAGATGCCGTGTCGGTATCATCCCAATCAATGATATAGATGCATGTGTATTATTTGATTCGGGTGCTACTTGCTCGTTTATATCTGATAAATTTGCTAAGAGGTTAGAAATACCTTGTGAAGAGTTGGAATTCCCTTTAAACATAGAAATTATGAATAGGGAAGTGATTCCATTTTGGTTCGTATCTGAAGCGTAGGGTGAACATTAAGGGAATATTATGAAAGTAGATTTAATTAGATAAAACTCGGAGAGTTCGATATTATTTTGGGAATGGATTGGTTATTCAATTATGGAGCGATAATTGATTGCCAAAAGAAGTGTGTAAACCTTATGACTCCGTCAAAGGTAGTTTTTTATGGTAGGAAATCGCCTAGACAAATGAAATGTCTGACGATGATGCAGGCCAAACAGTTATTAAGTCAGGGTTGTGTAGGGTATTTAGCTTACATAGTCGATACTCAAAAAGAGAAGGGTGTGAAATTGGAGGAAATACCAGTAGTTAAGGAATTCGTGGACGTGTTTAGGAAGATTTGCGGACTTTCCACGGCCGTGAAATCGATTTTCATGATTGACTTAAGCGCCGAGAACCGCTCCTATATCAAAGGCCCCCATCTGAGAATGGCTCGATAGAAATGAAAGAACTAATGGTGCAACTACAAGAACTGTTAGATAAGAAGAATATTTAACCAATTGTATCTCACAGTGGGAGAGCACCGGTGTTATTAAATGAAGAAGAAGGATGGATGGATCGATCGTCTTTGCATTGATATATAGAGTTGAACAAAGTCACTATTAAGAATAAATATCCATTCTTAGAATAGATGACTTGTTTGATCAATTGAAGGGTGCTAGATATTTCTCAAAAATAGATTTGAGAAGTGGATATCACCAATTGAAGGTAAGGAAGGAGGATGTACCAAAAGGCGGCATTAGAACTCTTTATATGAACATTCTGAATTTTTAGTGATGTCATTTGGTTTGACAAACGCCCTACAGCGTTCATGGATTTGATGGATTTGATGTTTAACAAGTTTATTTGTGGTGTTTATCGATGATATTACGGTGTACTCTAAAATTCAAGAGGAACACGTGAAACACTTACGTCGGCGTTGGAGATGCTTAGAAAGGAAAAGTTTATATGCAAAATTCTCTAAATGTGAATTTTGGGTTGGAATATACAATTTCTTGGGCATGTAATGATAAGGATGGGATTTCCGTAGATCCATCAAAAGTTGAAGCTGTGATAAATTGGGAACAACCAAGAACACCTTTGAAGGTAAGGAGTTTCTTGGGGTTGGCGGGATATTACAGACGGTTTATTTAGGATTTTTCCAAGATTGCTACTCTGTTGACAAATTTGACAAGGAAATCTATAAAATTTGTTTGGACGGAAAAATATGAGGAATGTTTTCAAGAATTAAAGAAGAAGCTCAGTATGGCACCTGCGTTGTCATTACCAGATAATACATGAAGCTTTGTGGTGTATAGTGATGCTTCACACAAAGGATTGGGTTGTGTCCTTATACAGAACGACAAGGTTATTGCGTATGCATCAAGGCAACTGAAAGACTATGAGAAAGGGTATTCGACTCGTGATTTGGAGTTGGCGGCAGTAGTATTTGCTCTAAAGATATGGAGACACTATCTCTACGGAGAGAAATGTGAGATCTACACAGACAATAAAAGTCTGAAGTATATTTTCACACAGAAAGACCTGAACATGCGTCAAAGAAGATGGATGGAACTGATAAAAGATTATGATTGTGAGATCTTTTATCATCCGGGTAAAGCTAATGTGGTTGCAGACGCATTGAGTGGGAAGGGTAGATAAAAGTTGATTATGTTAACTGATAAGGAGGAGCTCATTTCAGCAATGGCAAAACTGGAGCTGGAGATCAAATTTCCAGAAGAGTCCGATGAAAAATGGTTCTAGATGAAAGCTAGTCCAACTTTGGTGGATAAAGTGAAGAACACACAACTACAGGATGAAGTATACAAGAAAATAAAGCAAAGTGTGGTCGCGGGTAAAGAAACAAAGTACAAGGTCAATACTGTGGGAATACCAAGATTCAAGGGACGAATTTGGGTTCCAGCAATTCAGGAGATTAAAGAAGAAATCTTGACGGAAGCATATAGCTCAAGATATTCAGTTCATCTAGGAAGTACGAAAATGTATCAAGATTTGCGGCGTCATTTTTGGTGGCCGAACATGAAAAGAGATGTTGTAGAGTGCATTGTAAAGTGTTTAACATGTCAAAAAGTGAAGGCAGAGCATCAATGACCAAGTGGATTACTTCAACCATTGGAAATACCGGAATGGAAGTAGGAGCATATCACAATGGATCTTGTGGTAGGTCTTCCAACGACTCGAAATGGATATGATGCGATATGGGTGATAGTGGACAGATTGACAAAATCTGCACTCTTTGCCAATAAAGATTAGATTTAATCTTTATCAGCTGGCAAAACTAAACGTTAAAGAGATCGTTTCAAGACATGGAGTTCCAGTATCAATTGTATCTGACAGAGATCTGAGGTTCACATCAAATTTCTGGAAGAGACTGCAAGAATGCATGGGAACGCAATTGAAGATGAGCACAGCGTATCATCCGCAAACTGATGGGCAAAGCGAAAGAACGATCCTGACACTTAAAGATATGCTTAGAGCATGCATCATGGATTTTAAAGGAAACGGGGATGATCATCTATTGTTGGTGGAATTTGCATACAACAACACTTACCATCCAAGAATTGGTATGCCACCGTACGAGGCGTTATACGGCAGAAAATGCAGAACTCCACTATGCTGGGATGACGTTGGAGAACGTCAACTGTTAGGCCCAGAACTGGTTCAGCAAACCACTGAAGTGGTCAAACTCATCAGAGCAAGACCGTACTTAAGATTGATAGAAAAAATCTATTGATCAACATAAAGCATAGAATCAGTGAATTTGAAGTAGGAAGTTTCGTGTTCTGAAAGTTTCTCCTTGGAAGGGAAGATTCGTTTTAAGCAAAAAGGCAAGCTCAAATTTCGAGATTTGTTGGACCTTTCGAAATTCTATGTAGAGTGGGAGAGGTGGCTTATGAGGTAGCTTTAACTCCAGAATTAGAGCATGTGCACAATGTTTTTCATGTGTCGGTGTTCCGACCTTATAAACCTGATTACAAACATGTAATCGAGTATGAACCATTGCAGTTCAGTAAAGATTTGTCTTACGAAGAGATTCCTATCCAGATAGTTGACAGGAAAGAATAAGTGCTCAGAAATAAAGTGATACCTTCTGTGAAGGTGATATGGAGGAACCACAATGTCGAAGAGGCTACGTGGGAACTCGAAGCGGAAATGATGAAGAATTACCCTAAGTTATTTGTTTAATCTGTATCTTCGATTCTGGGGACAAAATCTTTGTAAGTAGGGGAGAATGTGACAATTTGATTGTTTAAATTGTGATTCTGGGGACAGAATCCTTGTAAGGAAGGAAGGATGTAATGATCCGAAATTTTAAATTGTAATTATAATATTTTTTGAGTTATATAAATATTATTGGAAGTGTTTATTGTTTTTATGGATGTGATGGTTGTGAATCTTAATTTATTAGAGAATTTTCTAAATTAAATTGATTTATAATTTAGAGGTTTGTATTATTAGCATGAGGTGTTATGTGGTTGTATTGATTTAATAATGTTGATGATATGTTAAATTATTAAATAAAGTTATAATAAAAATTATAATTTGGTGATATTTGCTAAATGGCTATATTTAATTAAAATATAGTATGTGATTAATTTAATGGGTTAATGTTTGACATGGAAATAGTATGTGATTATAATTATAACATAAAGTGTTTATTAAAATAAATTAAAGAGGATTTAAACAAGGCTCAATATTTTAATTCTTTAATTTTAAATTATTTGCCAAACAAGCCTTAGGCTTTTGAAATTTCTATCTTTTGAAATAAAATAATAATATAATATATATATATATATATATATATCGTTATATATACGATAATGTAATTAGTATTAGCATTATTAAGTGTTATCGGTTTTATATTTCTTTATGACTTAAGTGTTAGCGAGACTACGTATTTGGCATTTGGGTTTAGCTAAGAACTGAGAAGAGAGAAGAGAAGAGTCTGAGATTTGAGAGAGAGATTGAGAGAAAGCTTAGGAGTTTCAAGCAATTCTAGTGGGTTAGCAAGAGTTTCTGTCAAGCATATAAAGGTATGTTCATAATTGTGATAATATATTTGTGTTTATGTATTTCACGACAATAATTTTTGTATGTTCGGTAAAACCAATTGATGAATTATGGACATGTGTAGTTCATAATTGTGATTATATATGCTTGTGATGCTAGAGTTTATGTCAAACAAGGAAATCGTATGTTATTTTTGGATGTCAGTAAAAATTTTGACATTATATGTGTTCTTCATATAGCTTGAGTAAGTATCAATTTTAGTGGCCAATTCGTATGTTAAATTATAAATTGAAGTTGGTATGTGTTAGTTCATTGAGATAGGAACATAATGTAGTTTGAATGAGATGATTTGGTCAAGTAATGCATTCACAATGATGATTTCTAGAATGAATATCAAAAATGGAGTTTTATGTGAAAAACATGAATTTTGAGAAATTAAAATAGCTTTAGTTAGTGTTAAATTGTTCTAATTGATTGTAAATGTGAGCAATCATGTTTATGATAGTTGGGTATTTATCTTACGTGTTATTATCACTATTTGTTGGGTGAAATTTGTGTTTGTTGGGCTAAAGTCGGCTACTGTTCATCAGCCTCTCTGCATCTGTCTAAACACTAAGCAATTGCCAATGATGTTAAGATAAAAATGGGCGCAGCATTGCCATGATCCCAAACTTTTTATGGCGCAATTGCCGCATACATTGGTTTGAGATTCTGATTTTCTGCTATTGCTGCAGTCTTGAGTTAGCATCATGGCAGTGTCTGAAAGTGTGTTAGCATGTTAAAAGTGTTATGTTAAGGTTATTATAACATAGTACATTGGAATTAGTAAGTTCAATGTTGCAAAATGTTTAAGAAATCGGGAACGCGTTATGTGGTAACTTAGTATGCATAATGAGAGTTGGTCAAGTGTTGCGAAGTAAAACACTTAGAGTTTCTGAAATGTGAATGGTAATTAACATGTTATGATATGATTAGCCTATCTAAGGTATTGAGGTTTTAAAATTATGTGTAGGTGATCGTGAGTTTAACTTTATAGCTTATGCTCAAGGCAAGTTTTCTAACTATATATTTACATTGAGCAATCCTGATCTTGTTGAGCTAGTTCTTACCTTAAATGAACTATTGTATTCTCAATCATGATCTTGAACAATCTAGCTATGACATTATTTTATTCAAACAAGTTTGAAGTCCAATACTTATTGATGCCTCTAACTTGTTTATTATTGGACAAGTTCCATTATTGTTATTCGGATATTATGAATACAGATTTCATGAATTCAAATTTCAAATGTTGAACTGTTATAGTTCATTTACTTGACACAAGTTATTCTCATGATAAGTAAGCTTTATTTTCACCATGTTATTACTTAATGTTTATTCAATAATTTTATAGTCCTAGCTTAATTTTGTTCAAGCAAGGTTTATTATTGTCATTCAATGCTTATGCTTTGTAGTTGTTTCTAAGCATGAGATCAAGCATAGTCAGTTCGCATACACTTATTCATTGTTTCATATTATGTTCAACTGTGATATTATCAAACACTATTGATTCGACTAGTCCTCTAGTTGATGTTCGCTGAACTTCAAAGTACCCTTGATAGCTTATCCAAACCAAACTTTCTTTGGTGCGGACTTGTACTCTAAATACTGAGATGAACAACCCTATTGTTATGATTAGGGGTTAACTTACGCGTAGCGTTAAAATGTTTGTGCACAATACATTGTACGAAGGGCTGATCCCCCTAAGTACGAGGTCCTTATAATCTTATGACTGTTAAAGTTGGAGTTGAAAGATTACTTGCAATTGTGGACGTAGTTCATGGTCTTATGACCCTCAGTGATGTATAATCCATATTTTGGATTCCAGTATCTGATTATCATTGTTATAGTACTATTCAGTCTTGATGAGCCTATTATTGGCAGTTATTATTTCTATACTCCTGTTGATTCTCTATTATATCCAGTGAATAATTGTTTTGCTCACTCTTACATATTTATAAACTCATTGCAGCTAAAGAGGAGAAGGTAGTTGAACCTTCGACTAGCAAAGGAAAGGGAAAAATGTACAAGTGATGAAGACTTGTAATTTTGATTATGATCATGATGTTAGACTTTTATTATGATGATCTTAGACTTTATTTTAATGATGTAATGTTAAAATTTTAATCCCGCATTTGAATGGCGTTTAAAGGTTAGAGAACCTTGGATGTTTTTGAACTTAATGATGTAACCCTATTTAAGGGGAGGTTTTATGATTCAAATATGATTTTATTTGGGTAGATAGTATGAATGTTGAACAGTGAGCACCAAATCTTGTGGGAATGAAGTACCTAGATTTAGGGGTGTCATACATGTGAACAAACAGTTATAATTATGTGAATTAATAGCAATTAATTTCTCATTTATCCGATTAATTACCCAAATGGTCAGTATAACTTCCAGACATCAATTAATATCGAAAAAAATATCGATTTCCACTAACACTAATAATTCCAACACAATGGAACTATCAATTTCATCTTTAATCAACACGAACTTATTCATCATTAATATTATAACTCATAATATTTAACAACCAGGTCATTCCCAGGAAAGAGAGGGCTTTTCGATAAGGATTTCTCCTTATTGGCGCGTAAATAGATGACCAAACCTCTCCTTGACAGAACTTCTAGACATTGTCAATATTGTAATTTAATAATATGAATAACTTTGTCGTCTCAATTATTGATTTAATATTATATCATATAATGTAGATGATACTGTGATAATAATTGAATCAATAATATGAGAGATATGATGCAGCAATTACTGTACCAATACCATGTGCTACTATACAACCACGCGTATTACTGTACTTTTACTACCGGGTAGTTCAACAATTTTAACGGTAACACTTTCGCCGTTATTTTTATAAAAAGATAATTTTGTCGTTTTCTTACTACGACAATACTTCCGTTCTGGTGCCCACCAATGATTGTGCCATCGTACGAATATTCCCCGACCAATCAAATATTATATAACCATTTGCTTACTTTGCAAAATTTATAAATATTACCCACAACTATAACATTATATCAAATCCACACCATAATATTCAAAAATATATTTTGAGAAATTTATTCTTTATTCATAAAAGTTGGGGTCTTACACAAAGGGTTTGAATTTGTAGAAAAATTCAGTTTTAAGCAAGATATAGCAATAACGTTTTTTTTAAAAGAGGTTTTTCAAACCCTGTGCTCAATAGTAATTGAGTCCTTTGATACTCTCATTTTATTATTAAAATGTTCAGCTTGTTTGCTTTTATTTTCGAGATGCAAAGCATCTTCGAGAAAATAATATACAGCAGTGCCGAACTACTCATGGGCATGACAGTTATCCAAGGAAATTAAGACACTGTAAATAATGTACAAGCTGCTTATAGCTAAAAAAGGTCCATCACGGGAATCGAATCTGGATTCAGTATATTGAACCTGTGATCACATGATTCCTAGGCTCACATGATACTGCAGTTTGTATGGAAAGCAGTAAGCAGTTATATATATAAAAGCTGTAAGTATATATATATACAGACATGACCAACCACCACAAAGCAACTCCGTGGGGGATCGGAAATGTAAATATATAAAAACGGTAAATATATATATATATATATATATATATATATGGACAAGATCAACCACCACGAAGAAACTCCATGGGGGATCAGAAAAGTAATAAAGCAGTAAATGCAATCAACCACCATGAAGTAAACTCAAGGCGGGACAAAATATAAATAAAGCTGTAAAAGCAATCAACTGCCACGAAAATAAACTCATGGAAGGACGAAATATAAATAAAACACAGAAAAGGCCACAAGTAAACTCCAGTGCTGATGTAAAATGTAAATATATATATATATATAAAGCGAGAACGCATTCTGATGTAAATCCAGCTCATCGGATATGTCCAATGACAATTATATATATATATATATATATATAAGCAAATAAATGCTCCAGACATAACTCTAGGCTCAATCGAGGCATAACTCGATAATGTTAGTCCATATATAAAATATATACATATATAAGTATATATATATATATATATATATATATATATATATAGATCTAAATGAAAACCACATAATCAAGTCCTGCATACGCACACAACACGACTCTCAATGTGTATAACAGTATATGTAAATATGAAGAAAAAGGCTTTATAGAATGTAAGAAGGCTTACAGTGGGCTGCCAATATAGACTTCTATGACTCTATATGCATAAACACTTAGCTCCCGCCGGATAAATATATAGCTATATGTGAGCTAATAGATGTTTAGAATGAGGAAACACTCAATATGGGTGTATACAGAGCAAATTGGATAGGGCTTCCTCGCCTTTTTCTCGCTCTCTCTCTCTCTCTCAAAATGGCTGGCCCAAGGTCTATATTTATAGGCCGATGGTTTGCATCAGAATCAGTAGTTGCACTGCTGCGGTCGGGTCGAGGTGTCCCCAGGGCTTCTGCGGTCCTGTCGTCTGAGAAGTACACGCACTTGTGCAATCAGAATGTCCGCTCAAACTTGCAGAACTTCAATCCGAGCATCCAAACAAGGTATATATGACCTTCTTCGGACCGCTTGTGTCGAGAGTTAGGCAATGACATGGATTAGAGGTGGTACGAAGTCAAGAAGAGTCCCTCGAGATTGTAACTACTCAGTTCTTGTGGGACATTATTGGATGTATGTATGTATGAAGTGTTGAGACGACGCGCAGGTGTTGAAGTGGCAAGATGACGTTTGACTCTTCGTTGGGGTTATCACCGATTTGAGTTGAAAGCAGACGTTGCTCAGGGTTACATCTAAGATTGGACTACTTGTTTGTATGCTGCAATATCATCTTGTGAAGGTGCTTGTTTGCCCGGTGTTAGCTCCGGGTCTGGGGTATGAGTGCCTTGGCATGAGGTTTGAGCTTGAAGTTGATAGTATGCATTTTGAACCAAACACTTCAGGAGTTATCGCCAGAAATGTGACAACATTCCTTGCGGTTATCGCCAAAGACGAAACTCGGGGTTATCTCCGAGGTTGGAAATGATCCTTCCGATGTGTGTTCCGGGGTTGGAAATGATGTTACCGGTGTGTGTCTCGGGTTTTGAGACTGATCTCCGGTAGTATCCAGAATGGATGTGAGACGTCTTCGTGGTTATCTCTCAAAAGATGAATCGCCTCCCGCAATGTTATGTTAATAAAGCGTGCGAGTAAAAAATTTCGAGTGTCTACAAGGAGTTTGGCACTGCTGTATATTATTTTCTCGAAGATGCTTCGCATCTCAAAAATAAAAGCAAACAAGCCGAACATTTTAATAATAAAATGGAAGTATGAAAAAGTCTCAATTCCTATTGAGCATAGGGTTTGAAAACCCTCTTTTTACAAAACTTCATTGCTATATCTTGCTTAAAACTGAATTTTTCTATAAATTTAAACCCTTTGTATATAGGTGCGACTGAGGCCTCACACTACTTTCAAATAATTGCACATTGATCCACACACACACACACATATTCATACAAAAGTTTCTTGAAAAGTGGCGGTCACCGTGGCAACACGAATGTCGGGGGGTGCCTAACACCTTCCCTCCGCATAATCAATCCCACAACCCAAATGAATCTTTGTTTCACAGCACTGCTTTAGCGAAGGTCACATCACTGGGTCAATGTGCGAACCTTTTTGATTGCGTTGGAGCAACTAGTTAAATACACCAACTGGTGACTCTTAAAGTTAAAAAGTCGACATTATACATATCGGACCTTTTTCGCTTGTTTTTTTAAACAAATCTCACATTAACATCATAACACCAAAGAACAAGTAATGAAAAGGGACATCAAATAATCCCGACGTTGATAGGTGGCGACTCCGCTGTGGACTCCAGTAAGAGGGCTTAAGCCGCTATTACAAGCTTTTCAAAACTGTTGTATGCTTGTGTGTGAATGTTGCATTTACATTTATGATGAATGTGTACGAATGCATTTTACGTACTGCACTATACTATATCTACCTGTGATATTAGTGCTTCACACATGTCATTATTTTCATAAACGGTGAGCCTAAAGCCAATCATGTCTTCTTCTGACCAGTCTAATCTTGTTTCTCATGAAGAATTGATGGATTAAGTCATCAAATCACAAATTTTCCTGTCTTTCTTAAAGAATTGCATAAGTCCACTCAGGGTACAAAGATGCCTCCACATACAGAATCCTCTACACAAGGAGGAGCACAAGTTCTAGATAAAACACATCTAGAACCTCCGTTGGATACGACCAACAAAGACTCTGAAAGCACCCATCTCAAAGGAGATCCAGACACCGGTGATATCAGGAAGAAAGTACTCCAAATGGAGGAAACTATCCGTGTTCTCAAATGGATTGGAACACATGGAACTGTTTCATATGCTGACCTTTGTATCTTCCCTGGTGTCCATTATCCAGAGAAATTCAAAACCCCTGATTTTGAAAAGTATGACGGATTAGGGGATCCTTATACACATTTGAAGGTGTTCATTGGAGAACTTAGATCTTACGTGAAAAATGAAAATGTTAGAATGCAGCTGTTTCAGAAGAGTCTGATTGGAGAAGCCAATTCATGGTATACCATATTAGACAACACAAAGATCCATAGCTAGCTCACGCTTTCGTCACTCAATACAGTTTTCAATCTCAGATGGCTCCTAACCGGTACCAAATTACCAAGGTCAAGAAACAGTCTAATAAGACTTTCAGAGAGTATGCTCAAAGGTGGAAACGCCTTGTTGCTCATGTTATTCCTTCAATGACGGAGTCAGATATGGTCATGACATTCATAGATGTACAGGAAGCTCCTTTCTATGAGAGAGTCTTAGCTTGTATTGGCAAACCATTTTCTAAAATGATCAAGCACGGAGAGACGGCTGAAATGGGATTGAAGTCTGGTAAAATTCAAGACCTAGACGCTCTTAAAGTAGTTGCTGAGCACATCCAATCCAGATTTTATGGAAACAACCCCAGAGGGTCCATAAAAAGAAAGAGGAGGATGTTTCCTTGATACTACAAGGTCAAAAAGGCAATCAAAACATGCCTATATAAAGGAGAAACTACTCCCCTTTTCAAGCACAATATTAAAACCCTCCATTACCTAAAAGTGGAGAAGTAAAGAGTCCTCGAACGTTCACACCCTTAGGGGACTCACTCGAGAATATTCTTGCTCTTCTAACTACTCAGAAGAATATTACACATCTTCTTCCACCAGCCAACCCTAATGGGAGGGGTTTTAATGCTACTTGGAAGTGTGTTTATCATGCTGGAGTACCTGGATATGATACTCAAGATTGTTGGGCCTGAAACACAAGATCCAAGATTTAATAGACAATGGTGAGATCGTGGTCACCAAACCAGATCAACCTCACGTGCAATACAACCCTCTTCCTCAACATAAAGAAGAAGAGGTCAACATGATTAGCTGGAGCACTGGACAGAGTTCCAATTCTAATAGTGAATCATCCCAAACCCTCAAAGATGGTGTTGACAGATGGGATTATGCAAAGTTCCAATTTACTATAGAACGAAAGATGAAAGCTCTTTGCAAGAAAATTGAGCAATTGGCAGAACTGGTGACCCACCAACATTAAGTTGCACGCCAATTAATCAGTCAGGAGCATGCTTATCTCCTTCCTTTTGTTATGAATGCTCAATCACCACCTTTAGAAAGCAAAGCTATGGAGGATAAGGTTACGAAGAGAGCAAGTACTAAAGCCCATCGGGATTTTTCCAATCAAAGGGAATTTACCTATCTGGGCCAATCTATGGAGGAGATATTGCAAATGCTGATCAATGAAGGAAGAATTACCTTCCTTCTGCCTCCAATTAACCCCCGTTCAAGACGGTTTAATTCTGATGAAGTGTGTTAATATCATTCACATTCTCGCGGTCACAACACAGAAGAATTATGGGCACTCTGCCATCTCATTTAGAATCTTTTTGATAGCGGTGCCCTGCAACTAGCAGATGATTACACAGTGCAACTCAAGAGTGGGAATGCATGTCCTACCAAATGGAAGGGATCAGTAGCAGTTTTATCCGAAGTGGATGATGAGACTGTCAAAGTATTTCACATACAACCAATTCAACTCAAAGGAGCTAACAATCCTCTTGAAGTGGTCATACCCGAGCCAATTTCTTTACCATTCAGACCACAATATCCTGTTGTCAGCTTACACAAAGTTCCATGGAATTATAGAGAAGCTGAAGGATCCACGTCTCATATTACTGCTACAGTGTCGAGGGAAAATCCAATGTATCTTCCTCAACAGGTTGTGAAACCTACTTGCGAAGAAAAGGGGAAGATTCCCATGGAGAAGATTGAAAAATTTCTCCGTACTATGGGCCACAATGAAGACAAGGTGGTTTTAAGCTTGCGAGAAGCTCCACACTAGATATCTATATTGGACTTGGTTTTCTCTTCCGAATATCATCGGAAGATCTTACTGACGGTTTGGGAAGAAGCCTACTTGCCAAAATCAGTGGATGTGGAAAAAATTCAACATCTGGTTGATCACATTTTCAACAACAATGTGATAGTCTTCACTGATGACGACATACCGCTCGAAGGGACCAGTCATTGCAAGCCATTGCGCATTGCAGTTTTGTCTTCTAGGTACATGCTAGCTGGAGTTTTGATAAATGGAGGCTCATCTCTAAATATATGTCCTTTTACCACCTTGGTGAAGATGAATGTCAATCTCAAGCGGATCCAAAGTAGCCATACGGTTATCAGAGCTTTTGACGGATCCCAATGAAATTCTGTTGGTAAGATTGAGTTGCCAATTGAGATTGGTCCAAATAAATTCAATGTATCCTTCCACGTCCTCAATATAGATTCAGGATACAACCTGCTATTAGGGAGACCATGGATACACATGGCTGGGGTCGTTCCCTCCACACTAAATCAAAAACTCAAATACATTGTCAATAACAGTCTAGTCACTGTCAACGCTGAGTCGGAATGTCCTGAACAAGGAACTCTACCAATCATCAGCTTCAATTCATAAGTTGAACCGGCTAGTTTTCATACTCTGGAAGTGAGTATCATGCAATACCATTCTATTGGAGTGCCACTTCCCGTACCCAAGATTTCTGCAGAGGTTATATCGGCCACTCAAGAAATGATGTTATTGGGTCATCAACTTGGACAAGGGCTTTGTAAAAATCAACAGGGTATTAAGCACCCTATTCAAGTGTCCAGTCAAATTGGAATAGCCGGACTAGGCTATTTTGCCAGTTCCAGTCATAGGAACCCTCATAAGCACAAGAAGGTTCCTCAAGCATCCGCCCTACGGCGATTTCTCTACCTTTACCTCATGAGTTGATACAGTCTACTGTAAAGGTGCTAGCCCATGTTGTGGTCATGCTGTTTCCTAAACCAGTGCTAATCAAAGAAAAAGAGGTGCTGATTCCCGATCCCGAAGTGGAAGAAAAAGAACGGAAATGTAAACATGACATCTCCTTGATGATGTCAGGCATACGCATCATTTTTGATGATGAACATACAAACAAATATATCCCAGACGATGATTGCCCAGATGTTAAGGTTATCATTCGGGAGAAGGAGGACAATGACGATCCCTCCATCACTGCAGTCCTTCAGGACTTTGCCCTCGACAATTGGAGCAGCACTCCATGCATTAGTCGACGAGGGTAAAATGGGCAGAAAAACCCCTTTGCCATGTAGATAACTTTAATTGCTTGTTTTTCTTTACAGTATTAGTAGTTATTTATGAAGTACATGCTAACACTTTTGTATGATCAAACAGTTGCATATATTAAGTGAAAGCATATTTTGTTTCAGGACTCTGAATTTAGATGTGCATGTACTTGCTGATGAGGTGCCTTCTCTCCACAAGGGCTGTAACTTTGATGCAAAGTTAGACTCAGACTTGATGGATATACAAGAGGACATTGAGACACCTCAGGAGATTAAGGAATGGGTCGCAGACAAACCTAAACCCAATCTTGATCAAACCACTTCTTTCAATCTTGGAACCTTAAAAAACCCTAAGCTAATCCAAATTGGTTCAGACCTTACCACAAATTAGCGGAATGACATGGTTGCACTATTAACCCAATTCCAGGATGTGTTTGCATGGTCTCATGAAGACATGGTGGGTTTTTCCACTAACATTGTTCTTTATCGCCTTCCCATTAAAGAAGGATTTAAGCTAGTTAGGCAAAATCTCAGGCGATTGAAACCTGAATGGAGTTTAAAGGTTAAAGAAGAAATTGTGAAACAATTTCAAGCTGGCATTATCATGGTGTCTACATTTTTGGAGTGGATATCCAACATTGTTTCCATGCCTAAACCAGGAGGAAAGGTACGAGTCTGCGTGGATTTCTGGGATTTGAACAAAGTTTGCTTTAAAGATAGCTTTTTCGTGCCATTTATCCATATTCTTATTGATAACACTGCTCAATATGGCATGTATTCCTTTGCTGATTGCTTTGCAGGGTACCATAAAATTATGGTCGCTGAGGAGAACCGTGAGAAAACTACTTTCATCACGCCTTGGGGAACTTTTTGTTACAGACGGTTGTCATTCGGCCTCATCAATGTCGGGGAAACCTATCAGTGAGCTATGATGGCTCTTTCCCATGATTTAATGTATAAATAGATAGGGATCTACGTGGATGACATCATTGTCAAATCCCAAAAGGAGGATGACCTCTTAGACCATCTCAGAAAGCTTTTCAACAAGTTGCGTAAGTAAAACTTGAAGTTGAATCCAGCCAAGTGCGCCTTTGGTGTTAAGTCAGGCAAGTTGCTAGGTTTCCTAGTCACCACAAAGGATTGAATCGATCCTACCAAAATCCAAAGCCATTAAAGAAATGCCTATTCCTCGAGATGGAGAGAGGAAATACGGGGATTTTTGGGAAGAATCAACTTCATTAGCAGGTTCATTTCTCAACTCACAGTAACCTGTGAGCCAATCTTCAAGTTGTTAAGGAAGAACTCCTCCATGAAATGGAATGTTGAGTGTCAGAAAGCCTTCCTTGCAATCAAAGAGCAGTTGGTTAACGCTCCTATTTTGGTACCACCCAGGGATGATGTTCCCCTGTTCATGTACCTATCCATTAATGACAATGCCATGGGATGTATGCTAGGGCAAAAAGACTATAGAGTCCAAGAACGAGCTATCTATTACCTCAGCAAAAGATTCAGCATCGGTGAACATAAGTACACTCTGATTGAGAAAACTTGTTGTGCTTTAGCATGGGCTTCCATGAGGTAACAACATTACCTCCATGGTCACATAACCCATCTCATATCCCGCATGGATCCTCTCAAGTATGTGTTCAGTAAGCCCATACTGAACTTTTGACTGTCCAAATGGCAGTTGATCCTACAACAATTTGACATCGTCTACGTGATGCAAAATTCTGTCAAAGGTCAAGGAATTGCGGATTAACTGGTCGTTGCACCTGCAGGGGATTACAAACCCTTGGAAACATACTTCCCTGATGAAGGGGTAATGACATTCAAAGAATAACATCGATCACGATACATGCCATACACAGGATATGTATTTTGATGGAGTCATAATACGATGGTTACGGGGTGGAGAAGTTCTAGTATCCGATGACGGGAGCAAATATCTCGTCATTGGCGTCAAATTACGGTTTGTTAACACCAACAACACACCGTGAGTATGAAGGTACGTATCATGGGGGCTAAAACTTGCCTGCTCAATGGGCATCAGGCGATTAACTGTCTTTGGGGATTCCGAATTGGTAATCAAACAATCCACGATAATCTATCAAACCAAAGAATTACATTTGCTGCCTTACCATCAGCAAGTTTTACAAATGGCTTTGGAGTTCAAAGAAATCTCCTTTCTACACATTCCTCGTAATAGAAATGATTTTGCAGATGCATTAGCAACGTTGGCCTTCTTGATTCACATACCTGACAAGGAAAACATGCCAAACATCACATTTGCACTGGAAAAGGCCCCAGTATATGGGAACTATGTTGGATAAGTATCGGATGAACTACCTCCCATCCATAACCCTTGGTATAATGCATCAAGGAGTATCTACGAGATGGACCTACACCCGCTGAGGTGAGCCTAACTGAGAAGAGGCGGATTCGTCGACTTGCTATAAAATTCCACCTGAGCAGAGATGCACTCTACAAAAGAGATGCAGGATTAGGTCTCCTCAGATGTCTGGATAAAGACCAAGCTCATAGGCTCATGGATGAGATCCATGGTGGAGTATGTGGCCCTCACATGAGCGGACCCCTACTTGTCAAAAAAGATCCTCAGAACAGGACCTTATTAGATTACACTCAAAGCTGACTGTGATGATCACGTCAAGAAGTGCTATCAATGCTAGATTCATGGAAATTTTATCCATGCCCCTCCAAGGGAACTCCACAATATGAGTTCGCCATGGCCCTTCTAAATTTGGGGAATGGACGTGATCGAGCCCATCGAGCCCAAAGCCAGTAATGGACATCGATTCATATTCACCATGATCGACTACTTTACCAAATGGGTAGAACTAGCATCCTTCCCCAGGGTTACTAAAGAAGTCATCATTGCCTTCATCAGAAACAATGTTGTCTGTAGATATGGACAACCAGAGGTCATTATGTTAGACAATGCTAAGAACCTCAACAACAAAATGATGGAGGAGTTATGTAGAAAATTCCACATCAAACACCTTAACTCCTTCATCTACCATCCAATGATGAATGGTTCTGTTGAAGCGGCTAATAAAAACATCGAAAAGATCATGCAGAAATGTCTGCCAATCACAAAGGATGACCTGACCTCTTGCCTCTGACTTTATTAGCCTACAAAACTTCCATTCGTACTTCTACTGGGGCAACCCCCTACTCATTAAATTATGGGATGGAAGTAGTGCTCCCCATAGAGGTGGAAATGGAATCCCTCAGAGAGTTGATGGATGCTTAGTTGGATGAAGACCAATGGGTACAAGACAGGTATCACCAATTGTCTCTAATAGACGGAAGGTGAACCACGACTATCTTCCATGGTCAGTTATATCAGCAGAGGATCGCACGATCCTACAACAGAAAAGTCCAGCTACGGAAGTTTAAACAACATGACTTGGTTTTAAAGAAGATCATTGACAACCAAGACCAGTCTAAGAGAAAATTCGCTCCTAACTAGGAAGGCCCATTTGTTGTCAAGAAAGTATTGACAAGAGGTGCTCTCAAATTCCATGAAATGGATGGCGATGAATTTCCATAGCTTATTAACTCGGACACCATGAAACAGTACTATGTCTGAAGTTACCATCAAACAAACATCTTGGTTTTGGTCATCAAATCACTAGTCATTCCGGTTTTGAACCCTTTTCCTTCCTACGTACTCTTCCGCCCTTTAGGGAAACATTCACTTCAAACCAGCAACCTAGTTTTACCTCAGTTCAAACATTTCGCATAATTTCGGTTATCTTGAAAATGGGATTAAACCTTTCACACCTGCCGTTTATCCTGAAGACGGGATTAAACTTTTCTACGCTGGTAGTTTGTCCTAAAGATGGGATCAAACTTTTTTCCATGCCAGCAGTTTATCCCCATTATGGGATCAAACTTTCTTTTCCCCACAGTATATCCTGCATATGGGATTCATGCTTCTCTTTGACTGTGATTCGTCCTGAGGGGCGAACTACGTCAACCTGATCTCCTTGATACTCGGGAGTACATAGGTAAGCATATTCTATATGGCCCGGTCACAATAAACAAAAAACAACAAAAACATTTTTGCCCTTTCTCTACAAAAAAAACAACCACAAAAACATTTCTACACCTATCAGCCTTTCACATTCAGCGTTGAACCTCTTACACCAGGTTCGAACTACGCAGACTTGATCTCCTCTTCAATAGGAGTACATAGGTAGCCATTTATAGTTCAGTCTAACCCCTACCAGAACAAAAATACTTGTCACACGGTATTGGGATCAACCTTCAATCCACCACATTTCATCGGTTTCAGATCAAAGGGATGGAATTACCCAACCTCTTCTCACAAATAGAAGATTCGGTGACCATCTAAGCTGTGGTCGTGCCTCAAAGAGAAATACCAACCCATAAGAGATGGAATTAACTAGGCTTCTCACAAATTGAAGTACTAGTGACCATCTGTGGTGCGATCAATCTCAGAGAGGAAAAACCACCCTCCACTCCACTTTTCCATACAGATACCAGTCCCAAGACACCAAAGATGGTAGGGCTATACAAAAATCAATGATCCGTTCTGAGAGATCTTGCGACATCGCAATGTCCACCTATCAAGGATAAGTTCGAAATGCATCAAGATCACAAGGCCCTGAAGAAACAGGCAAATATCAAGCAAGTACCAAGGCATAACTAAAAGGGAAGTGAATCAAAATATATTTCCCTGCCATACACAATACTGTTTGATATATACATATGTGTTGTACATGACAAAATGGCTAAGCTAGTCTGTGCAGGAAAATATAAAGCTATTTACAGATCTATGTGTATACGAACTATCAGATCTAATATGGCATCCCTCTCTGGATAAGGAGGTAGCGCTGCAAGATCTTGCCCAAAGGTATCTACACGAGCTAGTAGATCAGAGGCCAACTTCATGGTGGCATTATGCTCATCAATGTAAGCACTCATGTCGGCAAGACTGACAGTTATCTGGGATCTCACTAAAGTACTGTCTGCAATAGCCACATCCCTAGTAGATAAGGTGGCATCCCGCTCCACAATCAATGCATCCCTGGCTGATCTAGCCTCATCCCTCTCTAATAGAGTTGTATCTCTCTCATCAAGAGCTGTCAACATCGCGGCCCTAGCCTGATCTCTATCATAGGTCATCAGAAGTAAGCTCTGCTCCAAATGTTGTGCTGAATACTGAGTAACAGTGGCACTCGGGGTGGGAGAATCCATCACAAATGCTGGCAACCCAGGAGTATAATCCTCCTTGGTGGTAATGTCAACCTCCTCTATAGGCTCCTCATCGTCGAAATCAGTCCCCTACATTATGGGTACTACCTTAGCCAATGTAGTCTCTGTCTCCATCCATGCGGAATACTCTACAGAACAACCTGGATGACTGACAGAAAACTCATCCAGCTCTCACTAATCCCAATAGGCATACAACTGGATCGCCTCTCTGGCGATAAATCGGTTGTGAAGCGAAGCGACTGACTCACGCCCTCATAAGGATGAAAATCCTAAAACTGGTCATACTGACACATCACGACCAGTGGGTGGTAAGTAATCATGCCCCTCAATCCAGCCAGAGGGAGATAATCCATGCCTAGAGCATGAGTAATGAAGTTGTAGGGTGAGCTAAGCCCTGAACATGACAATATAGCAAACAGATCTCCGATCCCTGCTAGGAAAGCTGACCAAGATGTAGCATATGTACACTCCGCAGGCTGAAAGGAGTATGACATGGCTATATCATGGGTTAAACAATACCCCTGCTGTAACGCCCCGGAATCGAACCTTTTGTAATTACTTTTAATAATGAATAAAATAATATTATTTATTATTATTGCATGTTGAGACGATGAAGGTCGTTCTATAACCTAGAAACGTCGGAACGTCGTAGTATTTTAACTACGTGGGAGAATTAAAGTGTTTGAATTTCTAAAACGAAAATAAAAGTTTTTCGAGAAATTTTCCGAAAAACACATCATCGATTTTTGCTTGGAAATTATTTTTGAACTTCCGATAAATACGCAACGTTATAATATCGAGGTGATATTGATTATGTAATAATAACCTAAGTATGAAAAATGTAATATTTTGCATGTGGACTTAATTTGGGAACGTTAGGTTATTAAGCGTTAAAGGAGGAGAGTTGTGATCGTATAATGTGTAGTCATTATATGAAAGTATTGAATGTAAGTATAATACTGACGTATTGTACTATTATGTATGAAGAATGAGATAACGATATATAAGAATTAATATACGAGCTAGTATACTAGAATTATCGTAAAGGTATGTATGTTAAGTTATTGAATAAAAGGGAATGGACTTGTAGGATTATAAACCTAATAGTAGGAGTCCAATATAATGTGACAATCAAGCCCAAGTGTTTGATATATCATGAGTCCAAATTATGTAGCACAAGCCCATTAAGAAAGTAGTTAGATTAATTAACCAAGCCTAATGAGAAGCCTTGATCCATGGGTCAAACCAAGTAGGAAGTGGGTAAGCTTGATGGGAAAGGATTATGTGTGATGATCAAGTAGTGTGGTGAGCAAGTGTTGTGCAGCCAAGTTTACTTAGAGCCAAAGTTATGAATAGTAAGGAGGTGGGATTAATGAGATTAATTGAGGAGGTGGAATGAGGAGGTGGAATAAGGAGGTGGGATGTCTAGTTGACCATAATGCCCTAGCTTTAAGTTGCCTATAAATAAAAAGCTCTCCATCATTTGTTTGCTTGATAAAATTTCCTCTCAACTCCTCTCAAATATAAGCTACTTATTTGGTAGATAAAATAAGCACTTTTAAGTTAAAGTTAGATTTTCCAAGAAGAAGAAGTTAGACTTCAAAGGTAATGATCTTGTGTCCAATGTTCTTTCATCTCTATTATGATAGGATTGATAGAGAAGGGGGATGGTTTGATAATATCATGTAATAAGTTAATAAGGAATGAACTTAAGCCGAATAAGTTGAATAAACAACTTGAACTCTAATAAGTTGTTAAAAGCATGAAGAACTTGTCATATGTTGTCATATAATGGTTAGTATGTTGATTATAGCATGAGAACATTGATTAGTGGACTTAAGTTCATTGTAAGTCATTTACATGAGAATTTGTAGTTCATAAGTTAAATAAGACAATGACTTATGAAAATGAGTCAAAACCTACTTTGATTATAAGTTGGTGTAGTAAATAACTTGTAATGATTTTATGCTGATTAAAATCCATTTAGAACGCTTAGTAATGAAGATTTGACGGACTTCACACGATTGGACGATTATCGTCGAATTCGTGAAATTCTCGGAATGGAAGTCATATTTTGTGTTTGAAGTTGGAAACGTTGGTTTTCAATAGAGACAAGTCATATTGGTCATTATAGAGTTGCGGACTCGAAAATGACCGGATTCCGACTTGGACGAGCATTGAACGTTCACGAACGTTTATCGTTTTCGTTAAAAATGAACTCATAGGTTAAATTTTAGCAAACGAAGTAAAATAGATAAAATTATTGCATGAATGTGTAGATTATGAAATTTGCGAACCGTAGGCTTTTGAACGGACCAATTCAGACTTAAAACGAAGAAGTTATGCGTCCGGAAAGTTCTCTAAAATTTCAAAACTTTAAAACTGTCTAAGGCACAGAGTCCGCGCTGTGGCACGACTCCAAGCCTAAAAGCATGTGCCGCAAATATGAGGCGTAACCTCTGCACATCGCTAACTTGCGCCCATGTAGAGATACTGAGTAATTGTTGGCACCGTACAAATACCAGATCAAGAAAATGATAGAAAAGAAAGATTTCAAGTGTAAAAAGAAAGAGAACTTGTTAGTAATGAATTAAGATGTAATCATGACATGGTTAAGACATTGTAAGGTACTTGTAAGACACTAATGCATGTTGATTAAGAGTTAATAATCAATCGAAGATGAGCGGAATGTGAATGACATAATGAAAGCCGAAAACACTAATAACGAATCTAAGTCAGGATTTACATTGAGATGAAGGGTAAGATATAATAGTATACATACTTGATTATATATGACCTAATGTGGTACGTTATATGATTATGTATTGTAGAATCATAGAGACTTAAAATGTACGTGTGTTAATTAGTAAGAAAACGCTAAAGGAAAGTATTCTAACCCTTGTTCCAGTTCAGTCTGGACAAGCTTTGAAATTCATGTATTCTTTCGCATGAAGTCTTGAATGATGAAGTCAAAGCTAATTCTTTCGACTAGACTTGTATTACGAATCTGTCAAGCATGATTTATGTTTACCGAGTTATATTTGTATGGTTTTCAATCGAAGACCAAGTATGCTAAAATGTTTTGTCATTTAATTATAGGCACGTGAGGTTGCCACAACTTAAACGTATACACGTTTAATGAATGTAGTGTTGATCAACATAGAGTACTATGAGCTGATCACTCAGAAGTGCTCATAAGTTATGCCAGACTTACGGACTTAGTGTCGGGTTGTCCTTTTCAAAAGAACTTATGGATGCTTGTAGACTTGAGCCATAATTGTTATTCCACTGAGTATGGTTGTGTAAAACGTTTGAAGGAAAAGAAGTGCTATTTTGAATTATCGATATTACTTTGTAACTATTGTTCAGTTATTGAAGATATATGAGTGCTATGTTTCAATCATGTTGTTTATTAGAATTGTAGTACTTGCTGAGCTAGTCATGCTCACTCTTGCTTGAACCATATGAACACAGCCAAGATCGAGCAGACTGAAAGCTAGGGCAAGGACAAGGGCAAGGCAAAGACGAACGAAGTACTCCAGATACAAAGTATGGAAAAGTGTCTATAACTTCCCCACACCCTTAGATTACTTATGTAATAGTATAGGTACGATTGTAATATATTTGATATTATGACAAGAACAAATGAATGGGTTACAAAGAACCTGGGTAATGTATTATTATTTTGAATATATATATATAAGTTATATTAGTCCTTTTTAGACTGTTCAATGGAATAAATGAATGAATGGTAGTACCGTGTAGCACCATCTGTCGGGTTGGAAGAGACCTGGATTTGGGGGCGTCACACCTACCATCTAAATGTGCAAATCGGTCTGAAGTGTGACATAAACCACACATACACCATGGCCGAAGAGCTACACCTGAACACTTAGAATAAGTGCAAAGAAGATGTAGGCGACCTCAAAGTCTCTGCAATGATCATCAGTATAATGGTATGACCCTCCCTGAGAGCTTTCACTGCTATAATGACGCCGATATCCAGATCATCCATATATCGTGGCATGAAGACGTATGACAATACGCACAAGAGCAGTACATCCACCCTGGCTGAACGCCAATGGTCCTCCGATGTGGTGAAATCCCCGGAATGTCGTGCATAATTATCCTAAGAGCCAAATCTGTCAAACAGAAAATGCTGGGATATCACGTGGTCGGATGTAATCTCGTCCTGTACCACTCTACACCTCAATCCAGTGAGGGTCATGAACTGTCTACTCATGTCTCCGATCGCCATGTACACGCAAGGTCTGTCCAGTGGCAGCATCGTCAACCGTGCATACTCCTCCAAAGTAGGAGTCAACTCCTAGGTCCCGAATCGAAAAACATATCTATCCGATACCCAGTGCTTTAGCATACCCTCTATAAACCCTGTGGGGACCTGAAACATCAACAAGATCATAGTATCCTGCAGTAAATCATCTACAATCACCATGTCTGATGGTGATATACTATCATACTATGAGCGCATACCAGATGCCACAAAAAATGCTAGGGTATGATCAATACTACTTAATCGTCAAAGAAGACATCATGCAGACAGTGTCGTAAGACCATCCGAGGTCAATCTTTGAATATCTCTAGACATACATACATATGTATAACATAATAACATGCATAATACAATAGATGGCAATATGATATAGGGAATGGAAAACTGTGCATACATTCCTAAGTATATCATCATCTAATACATCTCTATACAGCTAAAATACAGGGAAATGGGGCGAAGATACCCAACAACTAACAGAGGCCTATCAAAAGATATAGCTAGAATGGGGCGAAGCTACCCAGCAGCTAACAGAGGCCTATCAAAAGAGATAATGAGAAATATTTATCATAAAAAGTCAATGGTGTAGATGTCTACATCATCGATCCTGTCCACCTGATGTAACTCTTCCTGAGTCACTGGATCTCTATCTATAGGGATGTCAAGCCTATACAAGGGAGGATCTATACCGGAAAAGCCATATGGGTCATCTGAGGGGCCAGCGCCAGAGCTGCAAGGATCAAAAGTATCTACCTCTAAAGGATCTCTGCCCAAATGCCGGATGAAAAGATGTGTCCAGTCCAACTGTCAGGTCAACCTGTCAATATGTGTCACATGAGTCAGATCTTTGACACAGGCTAGCCAATCCGTCGTCATCACAGATCCTGGAACCATATCCCTCATCAATTGTGTGGCGCAGGTCTGAGATCCAATAGTACAAGGGATCCACCAATGTTGGAACATCTCTTATGTGTAGGGGCACTCTAACAATGTAAAACCATCAATCCCCAATAATGGGATGTCAATGATGGGTGACTGCGAAACATGCCAATAAGGCCTGACAGGAGGCAAGATCGGCCTGTGAATTTCTCCTGTAGTGCTCCTGATAGCACGCTCTCTTAAGTAGAGCTCCCATCTGTGAAGAGAGGAATCCTGCGGGTGGAAATGACGTACTCTACTCCCGTCGGGTACCCATCCTCAAATCCAACTCCGAAATGCTCCCCATAGTAGGGAACCCATGTGATGACATCCGCTATCAACAACTCCTGATGTAGGCAACAATGAGTGAAACACTCAACAACAGGGACCTCCGCTAGTTTGGAATGATGCCATCTCTGTCCTTGTAGATAGGTATCTAAACCTAGCACGCTCACAGGACGCAAACATGGAAGCCTCTCATAGGCCCAAAACTACCAACACAAAGGCAACATCTGTTGTCAGTTAACACTCTTAACCTATACATGGGAAAAGATAAGAGAAATACTCACCAGCAGAAATGGGTAGAATCATAACCACGCCTCAGTCAAACCCTGCGATCACATGCGCATTCCCCTGAGGAAGTAGGCAAAGGTGTAGGAACCCCAATCATACTCCCCTATACGGTCCACGTATCGAGTGGCATTAATCAAAGCGAATGACACCGTAGAAGAGTTATCTGCTATGAAGCAGCCCTAATGATCATCAAGAATAATAGCCGAAGAATGCGATCCCTGACTCTCACATCATCGGGTATGGGCTCACTCAACAACCCGCTCATAGCATCTACGCTCAAAGGACATATACGAATAGCCCTGCCCTTGAGCGCCTCCGCCGAAACTCCTAACAAGGATCTGACGGTGGCAGGGGTAATATCCTCCGTGCAAGGCACTGGATCCCCTCCAAACTCCATACATATGATAAACCGCCATTCCATCAGTGTCATCATCACCTCACATTCCAGTAAATGGAGTGACTGAGTCTGGTGAAACCACCACTTAGACAATGCGCTGAGGTAACCCCAAGGACAGCGATGGGGAAGAATGGGGAAAAATGTCCCGAATCCCCAACCATGTACAATCGCTATATAGTCATCATGCAAAGCCTGATACATAGAGTGGATGCTGAACCAGTTCCCTCGAGGCTGTGTAAAGTCGGGAACCTACATCAAATGCAGATCAACATCAGAATCCTTGACTCCTCATCAATAAGAAATAAGGAAGATTAAAGATCTAACTTCATACCTCGTATGCATACAGGTAGACTGAAGGATGCCTACTCAAGTCAACCAGAAGATCTGGGTTCGCCACTTGAATACCTGGTAAATCACTACGGGGAATACATACATCAGGAGCAGGAACCTCAATCGGTACATCCTCCTCCTCATCCTCGACATTCGACACTTCAACCCGGATAGGACGTATCACTGCCTCGGCCAAATGACGAGGTTGTCTAACAGAACGGGGATGAGGAACTTCGGAAACCCTCCTTCGTACACCAGAAGTTGTCCTGCGGGAACTACTCGGCTGATCTGGATCCATAATATCTGGATCCACAAGTCTCCAAATCACCTCAGAAAGGGTGTGGTAAATTCTTACCTAAGGCTTTTCAAAATTCATTTTATGATTACATGAATGCATGCATTGTTTTAACATACATCTATCGTAGAGTTAGACATGCATGACTACTCAAATGCCTACATTTTGGGAAAATTTTCCCATAGCCCCCTTTGTAAATGGGACTATCCACATGCACATAGGCATGATTAGGTGGCCATTCAGTAGCACACCTATACACAGTCATATACATCCTACATACATTAATACATCACAGTAAAAAATCCATAAGTGTAGTCTAATTACTAGGATTATTTTACTTTTATACTTTTACTCATTTGTTCTCAAATAGGATAAGAAATGACAGTAAAAGGTGCCAATTTGACTGTTTCAAAAGTCAAATTTTTTCACATCATTATGTTCAGCATGGTTTAATACTAACATTTGCTATGTTGAATATTTTTTATCAAGTCATATCAGCATGCATATTCACAACTATGTGTCTAAATGCATTTCATGTGATAAGTTACTTTCCAACGGATAGAAACAGGAAAAAAAATACATGCATATGTTACCAGGATAGTGAAGAACTCTTGGACGGTGGCAGAATATGCAAAAAGTTGCCAAAACTCAGCAGATTTGAAGAAGAGCTCTCAGATTTCCTTCGCAGCGCAGCTTGAAAATGACTTATGAATCAACCGTTGGGCTTTACATAGCCACGGTTGGTCGCAGGTCCACCTGCGCCTACTGTAGGTGTACTTGTGGCACTCCTACATGGGTCTCACACCTCCAGCTTGCTCCAGTTAGAGTTGCAAAGAAGGTCTCACAAGCTGAAAAGGCCAAATCAGGAATAAAAATGCTATGCGATTGAGCGGAATAGCCTAGATTCCTGGTTTTGTACGGGTCTTAATTAAACTCCCATCATCTCATTGGTTTTCTCCTGAATGCAGGGTATACTATACCGATGAGCTCAACTTTCACAAATCATGCTCGGTAATACCCCACAAAGATCTGATGTCGTCATTGCAGGGTCACAACCATAAATGTCCCCGGCGGGAGTTACAACGCCAAAGCCACGAAATGCTAATGTATCCCCGGCGGGGGTTACAATGTCAAAGTTACGAATAAAGTATCCCCGGCGGGGGTCACAACGCAAATCTTTTAAGCATCCATGTATCCCCGGCGGGGGTTACAGCGCATTCTCAACCATTGATACACACATCAATGAAGGTCAAGCAGCCTTGACGTCATGTCAGTCGATGGCAAGTAAATCCATTGAAGTAGTTTATACACGTATCCCCGGTGGGGGTTACAACGCAATGCGACCATTGACACATACATCAATAAAGGTCAAGCAACCTTGATAATGCACCCAACAAGGATCTATCCGGTGATACACACATCAACGAAGGTCGGGCAACCCTAACAACAACAGACTGTTGGCAGTAACTCCAACAGGACGAGGGAATATGTTATACACATCCTCAAACAAACAAAGCTTTATCCCCCATAGATCTCTTGTACACAAGAGGTACCTCTATGGAATATATGTCAGTGTCTAAGATTCGAGACTTTGGTGATAGCCTCAACGTCAACATCCTTGAAGAGTTGGATCGCATGTCCAAGCCATCACTGATTGTCATCCCGGCAGGATTACCAGGGAACCGACAATCATTGCCATCATGCATCATACATTTGCATCATGTTGCTGCACATAGCATCATGATTATCTTTCTTGCATTTCAAGTGTCTAGGATTATTTATCCTATCCATGCCTTTCATTGCATGAATATGATAAAGAGGGGCATCTGTAGACACTCAAATTTTTTTGCACTCCAGTTACTGACATTGCAGGAGGACAGATTCGTCTTTCGGAGATAACCCTAGAAGACAGCTCACATCCATTTCGGATACTACCAGAGATTAATCTAAAAACCCGGGACACACACTAGGAACATCATTTCCAACCCCGGAACACACACTAGAAGGATCATTTCCAACCTCGTAGATAACCCCGAGTTTCGTCCTTGGCGATAACCCCAAGGAATGATGTCACATTTCCGGCGATAACTCCGGAAGTGCTTTGTAACGATCCGAAATTTTAAATTGTAATTTAAATATTTATTGAGTTATATAAATATTATTTGAGGTATTTATTGTTTATTGTTAAATAAATATTTTATTGATGTGATGGTTGATGAATCTAAATGTATTAGAGAATTTTCAAAATTAAATTAATTTATAATTTAGAGGTTTGTATTATTACATGACGTGTTATGTTGTTGTGTTGATTTAATAATTTAGATGATATGTTAAATTATTAAATAAATCTATAATGAAAATTATAATTTGGTGATGTTTGCTAAAAGGCTATATTTAATTAAAATATAGTATGTGATTAATTTAATGGGTTAATATTGGATATGAAAATAATATGTGATTATAGTTATATTTAATGTTGTTTATTAAAATAAATTAAAAAGGATTTAAATTAGTTTTTGCCAAACAAGGCTTAAGTATTGTAATTCTTTAAAATTTAAATGGTTTGCCAAACAAGCCTTATGGCTTTTGATATTTCTAATTTTTGAAATTTAAATTTAATAATATAAATAAAATAATAAATATAATATATTTATATTATATACGTTTATGTTGGTAACCGATATATTTAATATATGTATTAAGGCCATATCAGTTTTTCATTTTGGTTATTACACATACTGGCTATCAAAGCTTTATTCTAGTTTTGCTAGTCTAGAGGCAATAGAGAGAACTGAGAGTTGAGGGAAATAGAGAGAAAGCTTAGGATTTTCAACAATTCCAGTGATCGTAGCAAGAATTACACGCTAATTGAAGGTATCTTCACAATCTTAGAGTTATATATGTATGTATATACGTATATATGTATTTCACGGCAATTGTTGAATTGTGGATTTGTATAGTTGGTAATTGCAATTGTGTATGTTTATAATGCTAGAAGTTATGTCAAACAAGGAAATTGCATGCTAAATTGTTCGACAGTAGGATATCAGTAGAAATTTTGTCAGTATATATATGTTTTCATATATAACTATGTGGGTATCAATTTTAATGGTCAATTTGTATGTGAAAATATAAATTGAAGCTTGTAGATGTTAGTTCATTGAGATATGAACATAATGTAATTTGAACGACATGGTTTGATCATGTAATGAATTTATAGTGATGATTTTTAGGATGAATGTCAAGAAAATTGAGTTTTATATGAAAAACTTGAAATTTGAGAAATTACAATAGTGTAATTGCTGTTAAGTTATTCTATATTGATATATAAGTGAGGAAACATGTTGTAATTGTGTTGTATCATTTGTATGTGTTAATTTTACTGTTTGATGGGTGAAATTCGTGTTAGTTGGCTTAAGAAAAGTGTCGTAGCTAGCTCGCTTTGCAAAACCGAGTTACATGAAGTCACGCCAAGGCAGCGATTTCCATAAAAGCGCAATGCCGTCCCCATATAAAACTTCAAGCCTTGCTGCCGAAAGTACCCATTCAGTTCTTGAAGTTTTCTTGTTCTGCAAACTTTGGTTGTTCTTTGTAGCTTAGCTTAAGGTTATGGAATGCGAGAATCATATAACAACAAGGTTAAATAGAGTCATGTTATGTGGATTATGAATTCAAAATTGTAAAAAATGATTAGTGTATCAAGAATGCATTATGTGATAATTTGGTATATATAATGAAAGTTAGACAAGTGTTGCGAAGTAAAACACTTAGAGTTTCTGAAATGTGAATGGTAATGAACATGTTATGATATGTTAGCATGTCTAATAGGTATTGATGTTCTGAAATTATGTGTAGGTGATCGTGAGTTTAACTTTATAGCTTACGCTCGAGGCAAGTTTTTTAACTCTGCATTTATATTGAGTAAGTTTCTAAACTATATCTTTTACATTGAGAAAGTTTCCTAATTCTTTACTTTCGTTGAACTAGTTCCAATATTACACTATGTAGCTTTATTCCTTGATTGAGCAAGCCTTCTATTTCAATTGTTGATTGAGTAAGTCAATTGTCCCTAGAGTTCATTTGAGCAAACTTTAACTCTAATGTTATTTGAATTCTCATTTTTGTTGATTCATTCTAACTTGTTTATAGCTACGCAAGTTTCTTAAGTTTTATTCTTATATAATGAACACAGTTTGAACTCTCATCTTTATTTTTGAACTGCTTTTAATCCTTGCTTGAATTTAATACCATGTTGGGCATGTTTTTAGTTTCCAGCTTGCTACCAGTTAATGTATGTTCAGTAATTTCATTTCTAATGTTATAAGACTCTAACCTTAGCTTATTAATGGTTCAAGCAAAGGTTAACCATTTTATTGAGTACTTATGCTCTATAGTTATTTCAAGCATGAGTTTGATATGTATAACCAGTTCATTTATGATTCCCAATTGTTCTAAGTTATGTTGTAATTATCAAACACTATTGATTCAACTAGTCCTCTAGTTGATGTTCGTTGAACTTCAAATTACCCTTGAAAGCTTATCCAACCCAAACTTTCTTTGGTGCGGACTTGTACACTAAATAATGAGATGAACAACCCTATTATTATTAGGGGATAACTTATGTGTAGCGTTAAAATATTTTTGCACAATACATTATACGAAGGGCTGATCCCCCTAAGTACGAGGAGTCCTTATAGTCTTATGAATGTTAAAGTTGGAGTTGAAAGATTACTCGCAATTGTGAACATAGTTCATGGTCTTATGACCCTTAGTTATATTTATTCCATATTTTGGATTTTGGATCCTGATTATCATTGTTAAAGTACTATCCAGTTTTGATGAGCCTATTTGTTGCAGTTATTATTATTATTCTTTTGTTGATTCATTGTTATATCCAATGAGCAATTGTTTTTCTCATTCTTGCATTTTTATAAACTCATTGCAGCTAAAGTTAAGAAGGTAGATGAACCTTCAACTAGCAAAGGAAAAGGAAAATTGTACAAGTGATGATTATTTGTACTTTTATTTATTATGATGATCTTAGACTTTATTTTAATGAAGTTATGTAATAATTTAATTCCGCATTTGAATGACGTTTAAAGGTTAGATTACCTGTGATGTTTTTGAACTTAATGATGTAACCCCATTTAAGGGGAGATTTTATGGTTTAAATATTATTTTATTTGGGTAGATAGTATGAATGTTTGAATAGTGAGCACCAAATCTTGTGGGAATGAAGTACCTAGATTTGGGGGTGTCACAGGTTGGTATCAAAGCTTTAGGTTATGAACCTTAAGTGGGGGAAAATCCGTAGGAAGTAATCTTTGAAAGATAGTTATGACTCTTATCGAGTTTTAGGAAAGAAAAAGTTATAAAACACGTATGTGCCTATGTGATTTCAACTTATGTGCTCGTGAGTGTCGAGTAGTAATGATTAGTAATTAAAACTTAAACTTTGGTTGACAGAATGACTAATATAGGAGGATCTAGTCAGGCTAGAGAGGAGGAGCCTCGAGATATTCAGGTAGTTTGGGAACAACTACTGCCACGAGAAACAGTTCTGTCGGTCATAGTAGTTAAGCAGAAGAGGGTACCTAATGAGGATGATGAGATAGAGACGGACGAGGAGGATCCCATAGAGCTGCCACAGTTGGGGGATGAAGAGGACGAGGAGGAAGAGCTTCCACTTAATTTGATAGCTGCCCGTTTGTACGACAAGGTGTATGACCGCAATGTGGAACTTCAAGACACCGTTGAGGAGTTACAAGAGATAGTAGCTGAACAACAGACCTCGATGGCACAAAAAAACGATGAGATCCAGGATCGAGCAGAACGACTGAACAATGTTGAAGAGAAGCTAGTCCATACTGAAGGAGAGAATGAGTGATGATGGAGAAGATTGTAGAACTGGAGAATAAGCTGAAAGAAGAATCTACAAAAAGGGCAAGAGCCGAAGACGCGTACAGTGAAGCTTATCAACGAGCCAGAATAGCAGAGAGGGATGCACAAGTAAAGAGGAGAAAGATGGAAGAGATGAACAACGTATTCAACACCGTGGTCAATTGAGCTCAAGATCGAGTCTTGGGTTAACCGATTCAGTTCGAGACGCTACCATCATACGTGTTGGATCGTCGAACAATGTTCCGAATTATGGAAGAAGAGCGTCGTAAGGCTACGCAGTATCTTAGTAGGATAATGTAGAGAATTTAATTGATAAGTTATTAGAAAATAAATGAAATGTAAATCCCGGGTATGATAAAACCAATGGGATAGATGATGATGATGTTGTCCTGAAACTGTTATAGTTCAGGAAAATTATGGAAATAGCAGTAATGCTGTTTCTTTGATGTTTTTTTTTAAAAGATGATGAATGAATAAAAGTTATTGTTTTATTCAAAGTGTTAAGTGTGGTGTGATAAACTTTTATGATGTGCAACCTAAGTATGTAATACTTAAAAAGGTTGAATAAAAGATATTGGGTGTATTTTAACAGAAAATGGCTTTAAGACGTCAACCACCACGACAGAGAACCACTGAGAAAAACAACAACAATGTGGAAGGAAACCCTATTCAGCAGCTAGTGACGTTACTGGCGGGTGCTTTGCAGAATTAACCTCAGAATGAAGGTACTACGTTTAAGAACTTCAAAGCAGTTTGACCACCTGAATTTCGTCGAAGAACAGACCTGGATTATGGAAATAGAGAAGGTGTTCGATGTTGCAAGAGCATAGGAGAATTAGAAGACTGCTTTCACAACATTTATGTTGAAAGTCGAGGCTAGTTATTGGTGGCAGGCCAACGAAACTCGGGAAGGACCAGGAGTGATGACCTGGGATAGGTTTAAGAAGTTGTTCTTCAAGACTTATTTCCCAGAGAGTTCGAAGAGTCAGCTAGAGGTTCAGTTTTTGGAACTAAAGTAGGGAACGATGTCGGTGTTAGAGTATGCCGTAAGATTCAATGAGTTGGCGAGGTTTGCGCCATATGAAGTCGAGACGGATGAGCGCAAGGCAAAGAGAGTTCGACGAGGACCCGAAACCACAGTTTGTCTGATGGGGTTTCCTATTCTAATTGAGGACGTTTGCAGCAGTGATGGAGAAAGCAATTCTCGCTGAAAGTGGAGGCGAGGCAGTAACAAAACACAATCATGAGCAGAGGAAGAAGAAGAGTGAAGATGAAGTTAAGAATAGTGGAGGTAGTAACGGCAGATATGGCAACAACAACCTGAAGAGGAAGTGGAATGCGAATGGGGGAGCTGGAAATTAGTAAAGAAACCAGCAAATTAAGAAGTTCCAAGCATCCGCTACATGTCGAAAGTTTCACAAGGGTGTGTGCTTGATGGGGAATCAAGTATGCTTCAATTATGGCCAGGAGGGTCACATCGCCCCAAATTGCACTCAGGCTAAGAAGAATGTGTGCTTCACGTGCAGATCCAAGGATCACTTTGCTCGTGAATGCCCTAAAAAGAGATCTGGTAAGACAAATGGGAGAAATGGAAATGCTAGTAGAGGTGCATTGGCCATTATAGGACCAACGTCAACAAATAAGCCCACAGCCAGAACCTTCAACATGACGGTGCAGGACGCGATGCAATCAAAAGATGTCGTGTCAGGTATTATCCCAATCAATAATATAGATGCATATGTTTTATTTGATTCGGGTGCTACTTGCTGGTTTATATCTGATGAATTTGCTAAGAGGCAAGAAATACCTTGTGATGAGTTGCAATTCCCTTTAAACATAGAAATTGCGAATAGGGAAGTGATTCCTGTTAGGTTCGTATACAAGAACTATAGGGTGAACATTAAGGGGAATGTTATTAAAGTAGATTTAATCTTGATAAAACTCGGAGAGTTCAATGTTATTTTGGGAATTGATTGGCTATTCAATTATGGAGCGATAATTGACTGCCAAAAGAAGTGTAAACCTTATGACTCAAGTCAAAGGTAGTTTTTCATGGTAGCAAATCGCTGAGACAAATGAAATGTCATAAAGCGATGATGCGAGCCAAAAAGTTGTTGAGTCGAGAACGTGTAGGGTATTTTGCTTACATAGTCGATACTCAAAAGGAAGGAGAAGGTGTGAAATTGGAGGAAATACCGGTTGTTAGGGAGTTCGTGGGCGTGTTTACGGAGGATTTTCGGGACTTACACCACCGAGAAATCGAGTTCGTGATCGACTTACCGCCAGGAACCGCTCCGATATCGAAGGCCCCGTACAGAATGGCTCCGGTAGAAATGAAAGAACTAATGGTGCAACTGCAAGAACTGTTAGATAAGAAGTATATTCAATAGAGTATTGTCACCGTAAGTGGAGCACCCTAAGTTGTTAAATGAAGAAGAAGGATGGGTCGATCGTCTCTACATTGACTATAGGGAATTGAACAAAGTCACTATTAAGAACAAGTATCCATTTCCACGAATAGATGACTTGTTTGATCAATTGAAGGGTGCTAGATATTTCTCGAAAATAGATTTGAGAAGTGGGTACCACCAATTGAAAGTAAGGAAGGAGGATGTACCGAAGACGACATTCTGAACTAGGTATGGACATTATGAATTTTTTGTAATGTCTTTTGGTTTAACAAACGCCCCTGCAGCGTTCATGGATTTGATGAACATGGTGTTTAAACAATTTTTGGATAAATTTGTGGTGGTGTTCATCGATGATATTTCGGTGTACTCTAAAACTCAACAGGAACATGTGGACCACTTACGTCTGACATTGGAGACGTTAAGAAATGAAAATTTGTACGCGAAATTCTCTAAATGTGAATTTTGGCTAGAACGTGTACAATTTCTTGGGCATGTAATTGATAAGGATGGGATTTCGGTGGATCCATCAAAAGTCGAAGCTGTGATAAATTGGGAACCACCAAGAACTCCATCAAAAGTGAGAAGTTTCTTGGGGTTGGGAGGATATTGCAGACGATTTATTCAAGATTTTTCCAAGATTACCACTCCGTTGACAAATTTGACAAGAAAATCTGTAAAATTTGTTTGGACGGAAAAGTGTGAGGAAAGTTTTTAAGAATTGAAGAAGAAGTTAAGTGTGACACCTGTGTTGTGATTACGATAATCTGAAAAATTTAAGTAGTGTATAGTGATGCATCACACAAAGGATTGGGTTGTGTCCTTATGCAAAACGACAAGGTTATTGTGTATGCATCAAGGCAAATGAAAGACTACGAGAAAGGGCATCTGACTCATGATTTAGAGTTTGCGGCGGTTATGTTCGCATTGAAGATATGGAGACAATATCTCTACGGAGAGAAATGTGAGATTTACACATACCATAAAAGTCTAAAGTATATTTTCACACAGAAGGACCTGAACATGCGTCAAAGAAGATGGATGGAACTGATAAAAGATTATGATTGCGAGATTTTTATCATCTAGGTAAAGCTAATGTGGTTGCACACGCATTGACTAGGAAGGGAAAAGAAAAGTTGATGATGTTAACTGATAAGGAGGAGCTCATTTCAGCAATGGCAAAACTAGAGCTGGAAATCAAATTTCCAGAAGAATCCGAAGAAAAATTGTTCCAGATGGAAGCTAGTCCAAATTTGGTGGACAAACTGAAAAACGCTCAGCTACAAGATGAAGAATGCAAGAAAATAAAGCAAAGTATAGTCGAGGGTAAAGAAGCGAAGTACCAGGTCGATACTGCGGGAATGCTAAGATTCGAGGGACGAATTTGGGTTCCAGCAATTCAGGATATTAAAGAAGAAATCTTGACGGAAGCACATAGCTCAAGATATTCAGTTCATTCGGGAAGTATGAAAATGTATCAACATTTGCGGCGTCATTTTTGGTGGCTGAACATGAAAAGAGATGTTACAGAATGCGTTGCAAAGTGTTTGACTTGTCAGAAAGCAAAGGTCGAGAATCAAAGACCAGGCGGGTTACTTCAACCATTGGAGATACCGGAATGGAAATGGGAGCATATCACAATGGATTTTGTGGTAGGTCTTCCAACGACTCAAAAGGGATACGACGCGATATGGGTGATCTTGGACAGATTGCAAAATCTGCACACTTTTTGCCAATAAAGATTAGATTTAATCTTGATCAGCTGGCAAAACTATACGTTAAAGAGATCGTCTCAAGACATGGAGTTCCAGTATCAATTGTATCAAACAGAGATCTGAGGTTCACATCAAATTTCTGGAAGAGACTACAAGAATGAATGGGAATGCAATTGAAGATGAGCACACCGTATCATCCGCAAACCAATGGGCAAAGCCAAAGAACGATCTAGACGCTTGAAGATATGCTCAGAACATGTGATAAGTGGTATTTATACCTACTTATTGAATACCAATTCACGCGAACTATGCCCATCTCGAATACATTTTATTGTGTTTGAGTGACATTTCATGATATTTTGCATTGCATTTACTTAAAACTCCTTTTAGTGAATAAGTGCAGGAATAGGCCTAGTTTGGTGGTATTGGAGGGCACGCGGCTGATGGATGTGTGAAGGTGAGGCACAAGCGGGGATATGCATGGCATGAAGGTACAATGGAGCAGAATATTAAGCATGAATGAACAAGTAGCAGTAGCAGCAGCATGACAGAATCAGAAGCATAACTAGAATTTATAGATTGTAAGTTGCGCGGCCGTGCGACAGAATAGCCTTGAGAGCGCGCACCCGTACGAGTACTTGGCTGGACAGAGCATGACCTACTACAAGTCTCGCGCCCGAGCGAGGAACACACTGGAGGGGTACGTGGCCGCGCGCGATGCTGAAGCTGCTGATTTGTTATTTTCTAATTTTTAATTAAATGAGTTGTAATTGGTTTTAAAACGATATCTGACTGGTGTCAGACGGATCATTCATAACTTTTGTCGTATTTTCATCATAGTAACTAGGGTTTACATGGAGAGAGAGATTCCAACGTAGAACGAAGCCAAAATGCTTATTCTTCAAATTCTTCTTGGGATTCTCTACCGTGGTGGATTATTATTATTGTTTTGCTAGAATATTATGAGGATTTAAATGTTATATTTAGTTTATATTTAGAAATTGGGTTTGATCATTCTATCATTCATCTTTCAATTGTTTGTTTGTTAATCATGTTTAGCGTTGATCCCATAATGGCTTTTGGTTCTGTCATGAACTAAACTCCATTATGGGATTCTAACAGATTTTAATATGTAGTTTGATTGCATGCTTGAATGCTAGGGATGTTTTGCATATCATATGGGGTTTCTATCATGATTGTCTTACATGTATGAATGCTTGATCATCATTCATCTCAGTACTTGTATGGAATTGACAATGAACATACGAGTATGGATTGTAATCATGATAGTATGCGAATATGGGGCTGTTTTATATGGCTTGCCTATTTTGTGAACCAGATAGACATATATTGTTTTACCGTGTGAGTTAGAATAAGTGCTTGTGCTTAAATTCAGTGTAATTACAATTTCACATAGACATATAGTGATTTTGGTTGTATTGATGATTACATGGAGTCTATCATCTGTGGATGTTGTGTAAGTAGGTTATAGTGCATTGAAAAATGGCTATAACTCTATTAGTGCTCTTGGTTATTTTCCTGTGATATGTAAACATTTCTTACATGATAGTGGCGATTAGATGAAATATTAAATGAAGTTAGGATCTCATTATTTCCAGATTTGATTTATTCCTTATTATTCTTATTTTTAGCTGTTATTGCAATTAGTGTAATTCACCAATTATAGTTATTAGTCTACGCATATGAATATAGTGATTTAATTGATGCATAATAGTTTAAATTTGACAACTTTCTCTGTGGGATGGATACTTTACTTACTCTGTATTACTTGTTGACACATATATGCTTGCATGAGTTAGAGCTCTTTTATCATAACTGAAAAAGAGGCAACAAGTTTATGGCGGCGTTGCCGGGGAAAGGCGTTGAATTTAAATAATTATCATTAGTTTAAAGCTATATTGTATGACTTAGACAATTCTAATCGTTTCTCATTTCTATTTTTGTTTTGTTTTTGGTTTCAGATACTTGTAGATTTTTATGCACACGCGATCATCCAACTCAGAACTAGCACAAGCGCAGGATAACATAAACGAAAAAGGCTGGAAAGCGAGTGTGCGGAGAAATTTGCAAGCTCAGTTAGATAGTACAACAGCTAGTATGGCGGAAGAACCGAGAATTGAGTAGAGAGAAGAGCACCGGGCTCTAAAGGACTATTCCATGCCGAATATAAACGGATTATAGTCTAGCATAGTCAGACTAGCGATAGCAGCCAATACGTTTGAGATTAAAAAGGGCACTATTCAGATGTTGCAGAACTCGGTACAGTTTGGGGGTGCTGCTACGGATGATCCGAATGAACACTTGTTAAGTTTTATCGAGATATGTGACACATTCAGATATAATGGTGTGACGGAGGATGCTATCAGACTAAGGCTATTCCCATTCTCATTGAGGGATAAAGCGAGAAGTTGGCTTCATTCTTTGCCGGCAGGGTCAATCACTACATGGGAGGACTTAACACAGAAATTCTTAGCCAAGTTCTTTCCAATGGCTAAGACTGTAAAGATGAGGACGACTATCTCTCAGTTTGCGTAACAACAGGGCGAGTCCTTATATGAAGCATGGGAGAGGTATAAAGAGATTCTAAGAAAGTGTCCGCATCACGGTATGCCAGATTAGATGGTGATCAACTCATTTTATAATGGTTTGGGATGGCAGTCAAGAACGATTGTGGATGCAGCCGCGGGAGGGGCATTATGGGTAAAAAGCTATGACGTGGCCTATACACTTATCGAGACTATTGCTGCAAATGATTACCAGAATCCTACAGCTCTGATGCCACAGCCCAAGGTTATAGGTGTGTTGGAGGTAGATGCTATTATGCAATTATCGGCACAGATGACAGCTATGGCTAAGAAGATAGATACTTTGGCAGAGACCAAAGTGAAAATAGTTGCCTTCAATTGTGAGATTTGTGCGGGGTCACACTTGACAGATCAGTGTGCTATCAGCTCAGAGTCAGTACAGTATGTGGGCAACTACATGAAAGACCAAGGTCAATTTCAGAACACATACCACCCCAATAACGGCAATCATCCGAACTTTAGTTGGTCAAATAACCAAGAACAACAGCAGAATCAGTTTTAACCGAACCAACAGTTTCAACCACAGTCATCTCAGCCACAGTTTTCCTCAAAACCACCGTTTCCACTGGGATTTTCTCAACAACAACAACATCACACTCTAGCTACACCACAGCCAGAAAAGAAATCAAAGATGGAGGAGATGATGTTGAAATACATGGCAAACACTGAAGTTATGATCAAAAGCCAAGCAGTGGCTATCAAGAATCTAGAGACGCAGATGGCGAACATGCTTAATAACAGGCCCCAAGGTTCATTTCCAAGTAACACAGAGACAAATCCAAGACGAGATAGGAAGGAGCAATGTCAAGCGATCACATTGAGATCTGGGAAAGATTTGACAGTTACTACAAGTCGCGTACCCGTGCCCAATTATACTAAGGAAGTCGCGCGGTCGCGCGAGACAGAGCAAGTCACTGAAGAGAAAGAAAATATGGAAAAGTGTGAGGTACAACAGGAAGAGAAAGATAAAACAGGTTCAGAGGAGAAGGTTAAGAATCCAATACCACCAATTCACCCTCAAGTACTGTATCCGCAAAGGTTAATTAAGCAGAAGGAAGACAAACAATTTAGTAAGTTCTTGGAGGTATTTAAAAAGCTGCAGATCAACATACCATTTGCCGAGGCATTGGAACAAATGCCGAGCTATGCAAAGTTCATGAAAGGAATATTGTCAAGGAAGAGAAGACTAGATGAGTTTAAGACAGTAGCCTAGACAGAGGAATGTAGTGCAGTGCTTCAACGTAAACTACCTCCAAAGCTGACGGATCCAGGCAGCTTCACAATTTCGTGCACAATCGGGGAGATGAGCTTTAGCAAGTGTTTATGTGATCTGGGGGCAAGTATAAATTTAATGCCCTTGTCAGTGTTCAATCGATTGGGATTATTTATGCAAAGGTCGACAAACATTTCTCTGACTAGTCGATAGATCCATCACGTATCCACGGGGAATTGTTGAAGATGTGTTGGTAAAGGTGGACAAGTTTATATTTCCGGCTGACTTCATCATTCTAGACTGCGAGGAGGACAAAAGCATACCAATAATACTGGGGAGACCATTCTTAGCCACAGGCAGAGCTTCGATAGACGTGCAAAAAGGGGAACCCACTATGCGTGTACATGATCAGGAGGTCACCTTCAATGTCTTTACGGCAATAAAGTTCCCAACGGATGAAGAAGAATTCTTCTTGGTTGACTTGGTGGATCAGTGCCTAAAGGATGAGGTACAGAAATAGGGGAATGATGAACCGTTGAGGTGTGTAATGGGCAAAAATTCAGAGTTGAAGGTAGAGCCATTGACTAAAGCCGAAGTCATTAAATTTCGGGGTGAGGGGGACAAGTAGAAAGTCACCTCCATTCCTCCTTCGACATGATATTCAGAGATAGTCAAGCTAATTGACTATAACATAGCGTTGGATGGGAGGCAACCCATTATTTATACCTCCATTGACTTTTTAGTTATTCATTTTGGATTATTACAGTAGTTATATCGAATTCATTTTTAATAGGATATTAGATTTTCATGCTTAAGTGTGTAGCAAGAAGTTCTTTGTGAATATTTGCAAGATGTTAGCATTATGTGGCCACTAATTCATGCCTTAACAATGTGCATTAATGTCTATGCAGGAACCATCAATGGAAAGCATCACTGATAGACAGAGTGGAATTGAACTTTAGCATTGCGAGATATCGTGGATCGCATGTGGCCACACTATATATAGTATAAACTTCATGGCCACCACAAGATCAAGTCAATCAGACAACAAGACATTCATGCATGTCTCGCATCGTGACCAAATTTCAAGATAAACTTCAGCATGGCGCGGTGACACTAAATTTGGACAGATCTGAACATTTTAAAAAGAGTTCTGGACCATTTGGACTTTCATTTGGAATAATAACAGACGCGAAATTCTCTCACTCTCCATAACTCACGTCTCTCTCTCTCTATCAGTTACAAATTGAAGCCGTACATCTCTCAATCACATTCCCACGATCATCTCCACGTTCAAGGCTCACACCCACGCTCTCATCCACTGCTATAAAGCTAGTGTGACGCCCCTAAAATAGGTATACATCACCCATCTTGAGTCGCCAAATACATGGTACAAAATTTAAATACAAACTAATAATACAGCAGTCGTGTAAATACGACAAAACATATATATATATATATATATATATAATAACTTAATAATACTCCTTTCCTGACCCTTTTTTCTCCCCCCTAATTCCTCGTGACAAATTGTCTTCAACCAAGACTTTGCCAAACACATGGGTCCCACTCGTGGGCCCCCACCTTTTATTATATAAAATAACTTTTTACCGATTATTTTGAAAAATGGGTAAATAGGGGTCCATAAATAAGCAAAATTTACAACAATTACTATAGCAATAATTGAACAAAACTGAGTGACTTCTTACGTAAGCATCAATAATCAATATTGTGTGCTACTATGCAACCACGCCATTCTTCGTACTTTTTACTACTAAAGAGTAGTTCAACAGTTTTAACTAAAAAAACTTCCGCCGTTTATTTTCATAAAAATATTTTTGTCGTTTTCTCAATCCGATAATAATTACATTATAGGGGTCCACCAATAATTGTACTGTCGTCTTGATATTCTTGGACAAAAAGAATATTTCCCGACCAATCGAATATAATATGACAACTTGCATACTTTGCAAAATTTATAAATATTACCCATAACTATAACATTATATTAAATTAATTCCATAATATTCAAAAAGGATAATTATAGAAAATTCATCTTTATTCAAAAAGTTGGGGTCTTACAACCTCCCCTGCTTAAGAAATTTCGCCTTCAAAATTAGGGTACGTACCTGGTATATCAAAGAGGTAAGGATACCTTAACTTTATTTCAGATTCTAACTCCCAGGTCATTTCCTCAACATCGTGGTTTCTCCACAAAACTTTGACTTGAGGTATAACCTTGGAGCGTAGAATATGTTCCTTCTTATCCAAGATTTGAACAGGAACCTCTTCATACGTTAAATCTTCAGCTATTTCATCTGGTTCTAACTCAATAATGTTGTTCGGGTCTTCCACATATTTACATAACATGGATGTGTGAAAAACGTTATGAACACGAGATATACTTAGCGGTAAAGCGAGTCTATAGGCCACAGTTCCTACTCGATCGAGGATTAAAAATGGGCTAATGAATCGAGGATTGAGCTTTCCTCTCTTTCCAAACCTCGTAACTCCTTTCCATGGAGCAACACGTAACAACACATGATCTCCTATATCGAATTCCACGCCCTTTCGATGAAGATCAGCATAACTCTTTTGTCGATCTTGTGAGGTTTTTATACGTTGTCGGATCATTTGAATCTTTTCCGTAGTCATACGAACCAACTCCAGTTCCATCAACATTACTTCACCCACCTCATCCCAACATACTGGAGAACGACACTTTCTTCCATACAACGCCTCAAATGGAGCCATGTCAATACTTGTTTGATAACTGTTGTTGTAGGAAAACTCCACCAATGGTAAGAACTTATCCTAACTTCCCTTGAAGTCAAGGACACAGAGTCTTAATAAATCTTCCAGAGTTTGAATAGTCCTCTCTGATTGTCCGTCCGTCTGAGGATTATATGCAGAACTAAATTGTAAATTCGTGCCCATAGCTTTTTGCAAACTAACCCAAAATTATGAAGTGAATCTTGGGTCACGATCAGAAACTATGGATACTGGCATACCATGTAGTCTTACAATCTCATTTATGTACATGCGAGAAAGACGTTCAAGTGTATAAATTTCTCGTATTGGTAAGAAGTGAGCAGACTTGGTCAATCTATCAATAATGACCCAAATTGCATCAATGCCTTGAGAAACCTTGGGAAGACCAGTAACGAAATCCATGGTAATGTGCTCCCACTTCCATTCTGGAATTTCAAGTGGTTGCAATGGACCTTTTGGTACATGATGCTCGCTTGACTCGTTGACAAGTTAGACACCTTGAGATAAACAACAATATTATCTCTCTCTTCATATTGCTCCACCAAAATGTATGACGAAGATCACAATACATTTTTGTACTCCCAGGATGGATTGCAAACGGTGTGTTGTGCGCCTCCATCATGATTTTATACTTTAAATAGGGTCATTAGGAACACATAGTCTAGAGTTGACTCGAAGTATTCCTTCTCCATCGATTCTTGCTTCCGGCATAGCACCTTCTTGCACTTTCTTTCTCATACGCATCAGCTCCAGTGTCCTAGTTTGAAGCGACTTTAACTTTATCAATTAAAGTCGGTTCTACTCGTATATTCGCCATCATAACATGGGTCCCTGGAGTCTTCATCTCTATCTCCATCCTTTGCAAGTCATACAAAATGGGCCTTTGCGTTGACAATATTGCACTCGTACCCGTATATGATCTTCTACTCAATGCGTCAGCTACCACGTTCGCTTTTCCAGGATGGTATTGGATGGTATGATCATAATCTTTCAACGGTTCAAGCCAACATCGTTGTCGCGTGTGGAGTTCCTCTTGAGTGAAGAAATATTTGAGGCTTTTATGATCCGTAAAGATCTCCACTTTCTCCCCATACAAGTAATGCCTCCAAATCTTTAGTGCGAAGACAACAGCTGCCAACTCTAGATCATGAGTAGGATAATTCCTCTCGTATTCTTTCAGTTGTTGTGAGGCATAGGCTATGACTTTCCCATGTTGCATGAGAACACATCCTAACCCTTTGCCCGAAGCATCACTGTAGATGACAAATCCCTCCGAACCAGATGGTATTGCGTAGAGCAGTCTTGAAATGAGTCTCCTCTTGAGTTCTTGAAAACTCTTCTCACATTCCTCGCTTCAACTGAACTTTGTATCTTTCCGAGTTAGCTGAGTTAGTGGAGTAGCGATTCAAGAAAATCCTTCCACGAATCTCCGATAATAACCAGCTAAACCAAGAAGGCTACGTACTTCGGTCACTGATTTAGGTTGCTCCCAGCTTTGAATAGCTTCAATCTTTGTTGGGTAAACAGATATTCCATGACTTGATACCACGTGCCCAAGGAATGCCACTTCCTCAAGCCAGAACTCGCATTTCTTCAACTTGGCATAAAGCTTATATTCACGAAGCTTTTGGAGTATCAGCCTCAAATGTTGCTCATGATCTTCACAGGTTTTGGAATATATGAGGATGTCATCAATAAAGACGACCGCAAAGTGATCCAAATATTCCTTGAATACTCGGTTCATCATATCCATGAAGGCAGCAGGAGCATTAGTTAATCCAAAATACATGACTAAGAATTCATAATGCCCGTACCGAGTTCTGAAAGCCGTCTTTGGAATGTCATCGGTTCTAATCTTCAACTGGTCAAATAGGTCATCAATATGTGGCAATGGGTACCTGTTTTTGATGGTGACATGATTCAACTCCCGATAATCAATATAAAGTCGCATATTCCCATCTTTCTTCTTTACAAATAAAACAGGAGCACCCCAAGGAGAAGTACTAGGACGAATAAAGCCAATGTCTAACAATTCCTACAGTTGGATCTTTAACTCCTGAAGTTCATTAGGAGCCATTCGATATGGGGCTTTGGAAATGGGTTTTGTACCGGGTTCAAGGTCGATACAAAATTTAATTTCATGCTCTAGGGGTAGGCCAGGAAGTTCTTCAGGGAATACGTCAGAAAATTCATTAACAATAGAAATATCATTCAAAACTGACGTATTTTTGTTTAGATCCGTGACATGAGCTAAAAAAGCTTGACATCTATTTTTTAATAAGCGAATAGCTTTATGGCTTGAAATAACAGTGATTGATTTTAATTGTTTGGTTTGCTTGAATTCGCATAATAGGTTGATTAGGAATATGAAAGCTAACAACCTTACGAAGACAATCAATTTTTGCATGATGAGTAGTTAACCAATTAATCCCTATAATCACATCAAATGCAAGTATTTTCAAAGAAATAAGATCGACAGGTAACGTGTGGTTACCAATTTGAATCAAACAAGACTTATAAACCGTGGATGTAATAAAGGTTTCTCCCAATAGAGTTTCAACAGATAAGTCAAAGTCTAATCTCTCCGGAGTCAAATTTAAACATTGAGCGCAAGTAGGAGAAATAAAAGAATGGGTAGAACCGGTATCAAATAAGGTATAAACTTCGCTAGAGTTTATGATTAGCTTACCTGTGATGACCTCGTTCGGGTTCCTTGCTTTCTAGGAGGTTACAACAAACGCTCTCCCTTGCACTATCGGCTTTGACTTTTTTAGGACGGCCTTTGATGCCTCCATCCCAGCTGGACTTATCTTCGGTGCACGATAAAATCGGGCTAGGTGACCTTCTCTTCCACAGTTGTAACATGCTTTGGATGGCATCGCACAGTTGGGACTAATGTGTCCCTCTCCTCCACACTTGAAGCATATGATAGGTGGTCGTTCTCCTTCCTTAACGACATGTGCTGATGTTGACGTCTTTCCATCATTGTTGAATCTCCTCTTCTTGAAATGTCCATTCTTATTGTTTTGGCCATGATTACCACCGAAGTGGTTACCATTTCTGGCATGTTGATTCCCTCCACGCTTGTTGTCACCGCTTCGATGATTGTTCTCACTGGTATTATCATTTTGCCGGCTGCTCTCTTTTGGTTGGGTTGACTCATTATCACGCTCCAATAACTGAGCCCTATTAACAACATCTCCTACAAACACGCTTTATGAGAGATAAGATATTGACGTATCTCAGGTTTCAAACCTCTTAAAAACATTCGTGTCATTCTCTCCTCATTATCAACCAAATGGGACGCAAACCGGGACAACTCGGCAAACTTGGCTTCGTACTGCGATACGGTCATGTTGTTTTGTTCCAGCTTGATGAACTCTACCTCTTTCATGTGACGAATACTTTTGGGAAAGTACTTATCGTTGAATAGTTCCTGGAACTTCTCCCAAGGCATCTTCAGTGCGGCAAGTTGAGTACGTTTTATAGATTCCCACCAGTAATCTGCCTCTGCACGCAACATGAAGGTGGCAAAAGGAACCTTTTTCTCCTCGGAGCATCCCAATACATCAAATATCTTATTGATCTACTTAATCCACGTCTCCGCCTTAAGTTGTTTTGGCTCCCCAAAGAACTCTGGTGGTCCCAGTTCCTTAAACTGCTTGCCGGTGACCATCCGAGAGTTGCCAGTGTTTCCACCTGCATTTTGGACAGGAGCCGCTCTCGCCTGATGTTGCATGAATTGCATAAAGCCTCAGAACATTCTATCGTTCATCATTTGGTCAGTGTCGTTGTTTGCCTGAGGAATGTCTCCTTCCTGATGCACATTATCCTGATTATTGATTTATGGAGACTCAATGGTCTCCTGTGCTCCATTGATAATCTCAACATTCTCGGATGTCATTTTCAAATACTGCCACAAAACAAGAGTTAAATAACATATCACATATTATCCTTATACTCGTCGAGACCAATTAAATACCAAATAAACTTAGGTAGGTCATACTAGCGAAAGAATTCCCCCGCCTCCCCCTCCTAGTTCTTATCTCACATCTTATCCAGGGATCATATCCCTAAGCTTTGATACCAACTGTGACGCCCCCAAAATAGGTATACATCACCATCTTGAGTCGCCAAATACATGGTACAAAATTCAAATACAAACTAATAATACAGCAGTCGTGTAAATACGACAAAACATATATATATATATATAAACTTAATAATACTCCTTTCCTGACCCTTTTTTCTCCCCCCCCCCATAATTCCCCCGTGACAAATTGTCTTCAACCAAGACTTTACCAAACACATGGGTCCCACTTGTGGGCCCCCACCTTTTATTATATAAAATAACTTTTTACCGATTATTTTGAAAAATGGGTAAATAGGGGTCCATAAATAAGCAAAATTTACAACAATTACTATAGCAATAATTAAACAAAACTGAGTGACTTCTTACGTAAGCATCAATAATCAATATCGTGTGCTACTATGTAACCACGCGTATTACTGTACTTTTACTACCGAGTAGTTCAATAGTTTTAACTAAAAAACTTCCGCCGTTATTTTCATAAAAATATTTTTGTCATTTTCTCAATCCGACAATAATTCTGTTGTGGGGTCCACCAATGATTATACCGTCGTACGAATATTCCCTGACAAAAAGAATATTTTCCGACCAATCGAATATAATATGACAACTTACATACTTTGCAAAATTTGTAAATATTACCCACAACTATAACATTATATTAAATTAATTCCATAATATTCAAAAAGGATAATTATAGAAAATTTATCTTTATTCAAAAAGTTGGGGTCTTACAGCTAGGGTTAGCAGAAACAAGTTTGAAGGTTCTCACATCATAAATTCTCATTCACTCTCAGTAATTCCATCTGCATTCTCGCTCAATTATCTGCAAATGAGTCCAAAGAGAGCTCGCGCCATCTCGTCTTCTTCTTCATCCTCCTTCGGCAGTCACGGGGAGGACATTATCGACCACACCAAGTTCCTGTGTCTGGAAGCCCAGCAGGAGTACTACTGGATCGTAGAAAAAACATTTGTCATAGAAAGAGGATTCAAACCAGAATGCCAGGATGGACAGCTTTGTGCTATGATCCAGGAACGAGGCTGGGATGGACTGACTGCCTCTCCCACGTCCATTCCGATGAGCATAGTCTGAGATTTTTAAGCCAATGCCAAAGTCACCATGAACGATACCTCTATGGTTCGAGGTGTCGAGATAAACTACAGACCCTCCGCCATCAGAACCATTTTGAGACTCACCAAGACACCACCACGAGGGGCTGCCAATTGGATCACAGGGGCACATCTGGAAACAGACTTGGAGCTTGTTATTGCAGAGTTGTGCATACCATGTACGAAGTGGACTTACAAAGTCAGAACGTCCCAGCCTCGCATATTCCCAGCAGCCGCACTGAATCGATATGCCAAGTCGTGGAATCTGTTCATTTGTGCCAAGTTATTGCCTCCATCGCATCAGCATGAGATCACGGCAGAAAGGGACATAATTCTGTGGGGCATAATTAATGGCGAGTATATTGACGTGGGTTATTTGATTCATCAAAACATTGTGAAGTATCTGAAGGGAAGTACCACTGGGAGAATTCCACATACATTAGTGGTAGCCATGTTATGTGCTTATCAGGGGTGCAATAGGGGCAATGAGCAAATGCAATATCCAAGCCAGGACATCACCCATGCCACCATTGCAAAATTTAAGGACTGGGAAGGAGGCGAAGCACACCCACGCGGACGAGAATTTATTCTCTGGCCCACATTCCCCGAGCCATCACAGCAGCCCCCTCAGACAAATAAGGCAGGCCCATCCACCCGAGCACACACTATTCCTAGCGATCGACAGCTCCGAAGGTTGGAGCGTAAAGTCGATGCCATGTATGATAACTTTGGAACGTTTGCTACAAGACTCAGAAGGGCCTTGACCAAAGCCTTCGCATAGCAAGGAACAATGCTAGAGTTGCCTCAGTTTGGGACCGCAGTGCCATATCCACCACCAGATTCACCACCCGAGGAGGGTGGTATAGCCAATCATTAGAGGAGTTTTCTGTACCCTTTACCTTCATTTAATGGGGCATTGAATATTATAAGTTTTGGGGTATTGGGGTAGTAGTATAGTTTCATGTAGTTTTTGCATGTTTAGTTTTAATTTTACATGTTTATGTGTTAAATAAAATTTTGCTGAAAAATTTTAATTTTTAGTCATTATCGCTTGTATTAGTATGTTTTAGTTGCATGTCTCACAAAAATTATTGCTTTATAGAAATTCTTGCCTAGCCAATGATGATAGTGAATTGTGAAAGATTTTAGAGTATATGGGATAGCATGAACATAGTTATAATGTTTTTACACGATGAAATTCATGTTGCTGTTTAAATGCTTTCGGTTTGCACAAATGTGTTCACAATCACTTGTAAGTATAAGAGGTATATGTTTCATTGCTTGATAGCAAATGTAGTTTTAAAAAGAGAAATATGTGGAAAGTGATCTTAGACCGTATGAAACATTGACATTCAAACTTTGGGAAAACATGGGTATGCTATGTATAAAAAAAATATCAAATAACAATAACGTGGCTAGTCTTAATTCGGGGCCCTGGCTACTTAAGTAAGTACGCCCGAGGGGATTGTCTCTACACATAGCGCCCTAAGGTCTTTCATGGTCTGGGAGTCATTGGTTGAAAGCTCGCTAAGGGGTAGTAGTGTGCCTAATGGATTAAGACATTTCACATTCATGTGAAAAAAAAAGAGAAAAAGAAAAGAAAAATAGCAATAAACACCGCGGGAAAGTGCAAAAATTGCCCTCGTGAGTAGCAATAAAGCAATAAGCCCATTGTTGAACCTTAGTTTGTGTTGATATGTTGAAACAGTCTATATTGCATGAGTATACATGTGTCTTGATTTAGACTATAATTTTCTATTTGGAGCAATGTAGCATATGTATTCTTTGCTTAAAACAAGTATTGGTGAACACCGTACACACACACAGCATCTCTATAGCATATATGAATTATCTGAGTGTACGATATTATGCATATAGTTTGGTTTAAAATTGTATTCTTGGATCTCGATAATTCACTGAGGTAATTTGGACTGGAATTCTGTTATGGCTGGAAATATGTAAGATTAGTTTGCATCGTAGCTTAGTGCATAGTATTGTAGTTGCATATTCATTGTTATTTAGCATTCATTGCTTGAGGGAAAGCAACGGTTCAAGTTTGGGGGTATTTGATAAGTGATATTTATACCTACTTATTGAATACCAATTCACGTGAATTGTGCCAATCTCGAGTACATTTTATTGTGTTTGAGTGACATTTCATGATATTTTGCATTGCATTTACTTAAAACTCCTTTTGGTGAATAAGTGCAGGAATCGACCTAATTTGGTGGTATTAGAGGGCACGAGGCTGATGGATGTGTGAAGGCGAGGCACAAGCGGGGATATGCATGGCACGAAGGTACAATGGAGCAGAAGATTAAGCATGAATGAACAAGTAGCAATAATAGCGATAGCATGTGACGTAATCGGAAGCATAACCGAATTTGCAAATTATGGCCATGTGACCGCAAATGGCAAAATAATATGAGAGCTGCATACCGCATGAAGTACTCACCGACGCGAGTATGACCTCTTCGCAAGTCTACTACCGCAAGGAACACACTGGAGGGGCACGCCATGTGTCTTGAAGATCTTTGATTTGTAATTTTCTAATTTTTAATTAAATGAGTTGTAATTGGTTTTAAAACGATATCTAACTGGTGTCAGACGAATCATTCATAACGTTTGTCGTATTTTCATCATAGTAATTAGGGTTTACACGGAGAGAGAGATTCCAACTTAGAACGAAGCCAAAACGCTTATTCTTCCAATTCTTCTTGGGATTCTCTACCGTGGTGGATTATTATTATTGTTTTGCTGGAATATTATGAGGATATTAATGTTATATTTGGTTTATATTCAGCAATTGGGTTTGATCGTTCTATCTTTCATCTTTCAATTGTTTATTTGTTGATCATGTTTAGCGTTGATCCCATAATGGCTTTTGATTCAGTCATGAATTAAACTCCATTATGGGATTCTAACGGATTTTAATATGTAGTTTTATTGCATGCTTGAATGTTAGGGATGTTTTGCATATCATATGGGGTTTCTATCATGATTGTTTTACATGTATGAATGTTTGATCATCATTCATCTCAGTACTTGTATGGAATTGACAATGAACATGCGAGTATAGATTGTAATCATGATAGCATGCGAATATGGGGTTGTTTTATATGGCTTGCATATTTTGTGAACCAGATAGACATATACTGTTTCACCGTGCGAGTTAGAATAAGGGCTTGTGCTTAAATTAAGTGTAATTGCAATTTCACATAGACATATAGTGATTTTGGTTGTATTGATGATTACATGGAGTCTATCATCTGTGGATGTTGTGTAAGTAGGTTATAATGCATTGAAAAATGGCTATAATTCTATTAGTGCTCTTGGCTATTTTCCTATGATATTTAAACACTTCTTGCATGATAGTGGCGATTAGATGAAATATTAAATGAAGTTAGGATCCCATTATTTCCAGATTTGATTTATTCCTTATTATTCTTATTTTTAGTTGTTATTTTCAATTAGTGTAATTCACCAATTATAGTTATTAGTCTACGCATATGAATATAGTGATTTAATTGATGCATAATAGTTTAAATTTGACAACTTACTCTATGGGATCAATACTTTACTTACTCTGTATTACTTGTTGACACATGTATGCTTGCATGAGTTAGAGCTCTTTTATCATTATTGAAAAAGAGGCAACAACATGCTTTATGGATTTCAAAGGAAATTAGGATGATCATTTACCGTTGGTGGAATTTGCATGCAACAACAGTTACCATCCAAGCATTGGTATGTCGCCATACGAAGCATTATACGGCAGGAAATGCAGAACTCCCCTATGCTGGGATGAAGTTGGTGAACGTCAACTACTAGGACCAGAACTGGTTCAGCAGACCGCTGAAGTCGTCAAACTCATCAGAGCAAGACTAGTAGCTACTCAAGATCGACAGAAAAAGTATGCTGATCAACACAGGCAGAGTCGTGAGTTTGAAGTAGGAAATTTTGTGTTCCTGAAAGTTTCTCCTTGGAAGGGGAAAATTAATTTTGGCAAGAAAGGCAAGCTCAGCCCGAGGTTTATTGGACCTTTCGAAATTCTACGAAGAGTGGGAGAGGTGGCTTACGAAGTAGCTTTACCTCCAGAATTAGAGTATGTGCACAATGTTTTTCACGTGTCGGTGTTGCGACCGTATAAACCTGATTACAAGCATGTGATTGAGTTTGAACCGTTGAAGTTCAGTAAATATTTGTCTTACGAAGAGATTCATATCCAGATAGTCGACAGGAAAGAACAAATGCTCAGGAATAAAGTGATACCTTCTGTGAAGGTGATATGGAGGAACCACAATGTCGAAGAGGCTACGTGGGAATTCGAAGATGATATGATGAAGAATTACCCTGAGTTATTTGTTTAATCTGTGTCTTCGATTCTGGGGACAAAATCTTTGTAAGTAGGGGAGAATGTGACGATTTGATTGTTTGAATTGTGATTCTAGGGACAGAATCCTTGTAAGGAAGGAAGGATGTAACGATACGAAATTTTAAATTGTAATTTAAATATTTATTGAGTTATATAAATATTATTTGAGGTGTTTATTGTTTATTGTTAAATAAATATTTTATTGATGTGATGGTTGATGAATCTAAATGTATTAGAGAATTTTCTAAATTAAATTAATTTATAATTTAGAGGTTTGTATTATTACATGACGTGTTATGTTGTTGTGTTGATTTAATAATTTAGATGATATGTTAAATTATTAAATAAAGCTATAATGAAAATTATAATTTGGTGATGTTTGCTAAAAGGCTATATTTAATTAAAATATAGTATGTGATTAATTTAATGGGTTAATATTGGATATGAAAATAATATGTGATTATAGTTTATAAACTAAAGTGTTTATTAAAATAAATTAAAAAGGATTTAAATTAGTTTTTGCCAAACAAGGCTTAAGTATTTTATTTCTTTAAAATTTAAATGGTTTGCCAAACAAGCCTTATGGCTTTTGATATTTCTAATTTTTGAAATTTAAATTTAATAATATAAATAAAATAATAAATATAATATATTTATATTATATACATTTATGTTGGTAACCGATATATTTAATATATGTATTAAGGCCATATCAGTTTTTCATTTTTGGTTATTACCCATACTGGCTATCAAAGCTTCATTCTAGTTTTGCTAGTCTAGAGGCAATAGAGAGAACTGAGAGTTGAGAGAAATTGAGAGAAAGCTTAGGATTTTCAATAATTCCAGTGATCGTAGCAAGAATTACAGGCTAATTGAAGGTATGTTCACAATCTTAGAGTTATATATGTGTGTATATACGTGTATATGTATTTCACGGCAAGAATTTTCTCTTATTCTATTATAAGCAATTGTTGAATTGTGGATTTATATAGTTGGTAATTGCAGTTATATATGTTTATAATGCTATAATTTATGTCAAACAAGGAAATTGCATGCTAAATTGTTCGACAGTAGGATATCATTAGAAATTTGATATGTATATGTTTTCATATATAACTATGTGGGTATCAATTTTAATGGTCAATTTATAAATATAAATTGAAGCTTGTAGATGTTAGTTCATTGAGATATGAACATAATGTAATTTGAACGAGATGGTTTGATCATGTAATGAATTTACAGTGATGGTTTTTTGGATGAATGTCAAGAAAATTGAGTTTTATATAAAAAACATGAAATTTGAGAAATTACAGTAGTGTAATTGTTGTTAAGTTGTTCTATATTGATATATAAGTGAGGAAAAATGTTTGTAATGGTGTTGTATCATTTGTATGTGTTAATTTTATAGTTTGATGGGCGAAATTCGTGTTAGTTGGCTTAAGAAAAGTGTTGTAGCTCTGTTTTGTATAAGCTGAGTTACGTAAAGTCAGCCGTGAAAGGCAGCAACTTAAGCCTTGGTATACATCCCCATATAAAACTTCATGCGCCCTTGAAAGTGCCCATTTTGAACCTTTGAAGTTTGCTTGTTACTTACAGACTTTGGTTATTCTTTGTAGCTTATCTTAAGGTTATGGAATGTGAGAATCATGTAACAACAAGGTTAAATAGAGTCATGTTATGAGGATTATGAATTCAAAATTGTAAAAAATGATTAGTGAATTAAGAATGCGTTATGTGATAATTTGGTATACATAATGAAAGTTAGACAAGTGTTGCGAAGTAAAACACTTAGAGTTTCTGAAATGTAAATGGTAATGAACATGTTATGATATGTTAACATGTCTAATAGGTATTGTGGTTCTAAAATTATGTGTAGGTGATTGGGAGTTTAACTTTATAGCTTACGCTCGAGGCATGTTTTCTAACTCTATATTTACATTAATCAAGTTTCTAAACTCTATCTTTTACATTGAGAAAGTTTCCTAATTCTTTATTTTCGTTGAACTAGTTCCAATATTACATTATGTAGCTTTATTCCTTATTTGAACAAGCCTTCTATTTCAATTGTTGATTGAGTAAGTCAATTGTCCCTAGAGTTCATTCGAACAAACTTTAACTCTAATGTTATTTGAATTCCCATTTTTGTTGATTCATTCTAACTTGTTTATAGCTAAACAAGTTTCTTAAGTTATATTCTTATATAATGAACATAGTTTGAACTCTCATCTTTAATTTTGAACTGCTTTTAATCCTTGCTTTAATTTAATACCATGTTGGGCAAGTTTTTTGTTTCCAGCTTGCTACCAGTTAATGTATGTTCAATAATTTCATTTCTAATGTTATAAGACTCTAACCTTAGCTTATTAATGGTTCAAGCAAAGGTTAACCATTTTATTCATTTTATTGAGTACTTATGCTCTATAGTTATTTAAAGCATGAGTTTGATATGTATAACCAGTTCATTTATGATTCCCAATTATTCTAAGTTATGTTGTAATTATCAAACACTATTGATTCAACTAGTCCTCTAGTTGATGTTCGTTGAACTTCAAATTACCCTTGAAAACTTATCCAAACCAAACTTTCTTTGGTGCGGACTTATACTCTAAATACTGAAATGAACAACCTTATTATTATTAGGGGATAACTTATGCGTAGCGTTAAAATGTTTGTGCACAATACATTGTACAAAGGGCTGATCCCCCTAAGTACGAGGAGTCCTTATAGTCTTATGACTGTTAAAGTTGAACTTGAAAGATTACTCGCAACTATGGACATAGTTCATGGTCTTATAAGCCTCAGTTATGTTTATTCCATATTTTGGATTTCGGATCCTGATTATCATTGTTAAAGTACTATCCAGTTTTGATGAGCCTATTTGTTGGCAGTTATTATTATTATTCTTTTGTTGATTCATTGTTATATCTAGCGAGCAATTATTTTGCTCACTCTTGCATTTTTATAAACTCATTACAGCTAAAGTTGAGAAGGTAGATGAACCTTCAACTAGCAAAGGAAAGGGAAAATTTTACAAGTGATGATGATTTGTTCTTTTATTTATTATGATGATCTTAGACTTTATTTTAATGAAGTTATATAATAATTTAATTCCGCATTTGAATGACGTTTAAAGGTTAGATTACCTAGGATGTTTTTGAACTTAATGATGAAACCCCATTTAAGGGGAGATTTTATGGTTTAAATATTATTTTATTTGGGTAGATAGTATGAATGTTTGAATAGTGAGCACCAAATCTTGTGGGAATGAAGTACCTAGATTTGGGGGTGTCACATGCTTGTTTCAAAATGCATGATATAAGCTTCAATCTCAGACCTCCTACCGAGGCACTCATACCTCAGACTTGGAGCTAACACCGGGCAGACAGGCATCCTCACAAGATGATATTGCGACATACAAACAAGTAGTCCAATCTCAGATGTAACCCTGAGCAACGTCTACTTTCAACTCAAACCGGCGATAACCTCGGTGAAGAGCCAAATGTCATTTTGCCACTACAACACCTGCACGTCATCTCAAAACTTCATACATACATACCTACAACGATGTCCCACAAGAACCGAGGAGTTACAATCCCGAGTGACTATTACGCGTGATAACACACCCGATAGAATTTGAAGCTTGAAGACTATGGGCATGGTCCCCACTTCCTGACTTCGTACAACCTCTAATCCATGTCATTGCATAACTCTCGACACAAGTGGTCTGAGGAAGGTCACATATACCTCGTTCGGATGCTCAGATTGAAGTTTTGCAAGTTCGAGCGGACATTAAAGTGCATGAGTGCACGTACATCGAGATGACGAGACCCACGAAGCCCGGGGACACCTCGACCAGCCAAGTGAGTGCAATCTGCTGACTACATAGGTACACTCGCTGACCATCGATCTATAAATATAGACCTTGGCCCAGCCATTTTGGGAGAGAAAAAGAGAGAAAGGCGAGGAAGCCCTGTCCAATTTGCTCTGTACACACCCATATTGAGTGTTTCCTCATTCTAAACATCTATTAGCTCACACATAGCTATATATTTATCTGGCGGGAGCTGAGTGTTTATCCATATAGAGTCATAGAAGTCTACATTGACAGCCCACTGTAAGCCTTCTTACATTCTATAAAGCCTTTTTCTTCATATTTGCATATACTGTTATACACATTGAGAGTCGTGTTGTGTGCGTATGCCCGGACTTCGGTCCATGGTTTTCATTTCTGTCTATATATATATACTTATATATGTATATATTTTATATATGGACTAACATTTTCGAGTTATACCTCGATTGAGCCTAGACTTATGTCTGGAGCGTTTACTTGCTTTTATATATATATATATATATACTTATATATATAACTGTTGTCAGACATATCTTATGAGCCTGGATTTTATATCCGGAGCGTAAACCTGCTTTTATATATATATATATATATATAGTTGCCTTTTACAGTTTTATTTACATTTAAATCTGCACTGGAGTTTACTTCATGGCGCTTGATTGCTTTTATGACTTTATTTACATTTTTTCCCACACGAGTTTACTTTGTGGTGGTTGATCAAATCCATATATATATATATATATATATATATATATATATATATATTTACCGCTTTTATATATTTACATTTCTGATCCCCCATGGAGTTACTTCGTGGTGGTTGATCATGTTTGTATATATATATTTACAACTTTTATATATATAATTGCTCACTGCTTTCCATACAAACTGCAGTATTATGTGAGCCTAGGAATCATGTGATCACAGATTCAGTCTACTGAATCTAGATTCGGTTCCCATGACGGACATTTTTTAGCAGTAAGCAGCTTGTACATTATTTACAGTGTCTGAATTTCCTTGGATGGCTGTCATGCCCATGAGGAGTTCGGTACTGCTGTATATTATTTCCTTGGATGGCTGTCATGCCCATGTCATGCTTTATATTAGTTATAATGGAGACTTAATATATGAGCTCTCGTCCTTGATATCATTTATTTCTCGTCAGTCGCACGCCAAGGCACCTTTACATGGAAATCTATAGATTATTGATTTGAGATGAGTATGTATCTTTATAACCCAAGTATTATAGTGGGAGATGTTAATAATTGATCTGGGTCAAACACGTGGATCATGAACATCCACTTGGTTAAGGATATTGGATAACCCAATACGGTTTGGAAGAGTCCCATATAACTTGGAAGTATTTTAAATAATATATGATATGGTTAGGACTCTATATGAGATAACTCTCATGATTTAGTCAATTGTAGACTTATCCCATATGTATTGAGTTTTGTGTTAAATACTGAAGCTTACTGTGTGTAGGGATAAGGAAAAATAACGTATTATTTTTCCCATACAGTTTCTCTCTAATATACTCTCTCTAGAATTTCCAAGCTTCTATCAATAGGCTTGGGTGTACTTGGTGTGAACAATTAATTAGTTCGTTCGCATCGATTGCTTGTAACAACTATATATTGACGAGAAGTTAGAAGGATCGTAGTAGCTGTGTTCGTGGTATCGCTTGTAGATTTGGTATTCAGTTCAATCGCTTCCGCTTCGTGGATACTTACCGATTCATATGTAAGTATTATTTATGTGTTAGTTTCCACCTAAAAGTCTAACAGTTTTGATTAACACCCAAACAAGCCAACATTAGGGAACTTGCACAAGCATACAATATAATTTACTTGCTTAAATGTAAATAAGTTTTAGGAAACTTGCTCAAACTAGATTCAAACAGTTTATAGAAAGGATACTTGCAAGAATAGAAGGAATTTGATTAAGTATAACCAATTTGAAATATTTTCGCGGGTAAGAGTAAATTTGAGATACTGGTAAAGTAATAAACCTCTTATATAGAGAAAGTGCATAGCTTTAGTGTGACGCCCCCAAAATAGGTATACAACACCCATTCTGAGTCGCCAAAATACATGGTACATAAAAAACTACAACTTTATTAATACAATTGTTGTACAAAATACGACAACACTTAAACTGTGAGTTTAAAAACAAATATTGTCATCTAGACAATATCCACACTCAAATAAGTCCTTATTATAATTATTGATACATTATTTTATAAAAATGGTGAGGACTACTAAAACAACTTCTAGAACCATCATTCCATACCCCGACTAGTAATCGCTACATTCTCGCCTCCTGAGAAGAAAAATGGAATAAAAAGGAAAAGGGTGAGCTCAACTAACCCAGTAAAGAATATTATGACTAAGATAATATAAAACAAATTATCGTTAGTCTTCAACAAGGAAAAATCTGATAAAATACAATAGACAACAAGTTTCAGATAAATATTTGCAGCGGAAATAAAAATTCATAGATGAGTTACGTATAGAATGAAATCTACTGATATCTATGAATTCAAAAAGTCCATCATCAATATTTTATCACTGTAACATAAATCAATATTCATCTTGAATCAAATATTCATCTTTGCACTACAGGCCAAAGATATTCATCAGTTGGTCATGTTCATCTCAACACCTATTCATCTTTGTACTACGGGCCAAAGATATTGATCAGAAAATCATTAATCTTTGCACTACAGGCCAAAGATATTCAGTAATATCATCATTTAGGACCGAGAATGATGAAAAATATTTTAAAGAAAACGAATCTAGTGAAACAAAAGAATAAATATTAAGGATTCGTACTTTAAACAATCTGAGTTCAAAAATACTTCATAAATACTCATAGTGAAGTAAAATTCAAGAATGATCAAAACATGGATACAATCAAAGCTAGTATCCATAATAGATATTTCGGACAAAAAATGAAATTTTAATTTTTTTGTGAATAATTAATAAATTCGTGAATAATTAATATATATCGTGAATAGTAACCCCGACACTAAAAGACAAGAATTTCATAAGAAAAATCTTACCAATATTTTGGCATAATGATATTGAAAGAAATAATATCATTTATAAAAAAAATAACATCCCTTACCTCAGAAAAGAATAGTACTTCTGGCTTGAATATCAGATATAACGCTGAAGGAACTTGCATTGTATAGCAACACTCAAAGTGTTAAAATACTCACAAGAATATGCTCGATAATATAGAGAGAGAAAGAGAGAGAAAACTTTAGTTTTTGGTGTGATTTTTAATTCTAACCTAAGCACCCTATTTATAGAAAATTGTTTAAAACACCAAAGTAGAAAATTTAATAAAATAATAATATTTATTAAATTTTTTCCTACGCATACCAAGAAGACTGAATTCAACATGCTTACCATTCATGTGGGGCTCACCCAAGTGTAAAAAACATTTTTCTTAAATAAAACAATTAAAACTTCCAAAAATTAATTATTCCGGAACTTTGAAGCTTCAATAATTCATAATAAATAGCCCTTTTATCAGAAAAATTAGAATCTTACGTCCATTCCATAGAAAATTCAATTCTCTACAACTTTGCAGTTTTGAGTTTTTCCAAATTCCAAACAGAAATTGACCGAAATCCATATACGGACGATTTTGCAGGTTATAATCAAATTTCAGTCAAGAAATGGGGTCCACCGACACACAAAACATGTGTTAAACATTTATTGCAACAAAAATACTCTTCCTCCTCATTTATTCATATATCACACATTCATTGTAAAAATATCACCATTATTATATTATTATAATATAATAATATATTTAAATGAATTATTTTATCAAAAAAAGATAAAATATTTATTTTCAATAATTGTCACATTAAAAAATTTTCTCCATCTATATTCACATAAAATGAATATTTTTCTCATCATATAAATCAATAATTAATTATTTATAAATAATATTACAGAATCACAATACTTGTGACAACTGAGCGGTTCCCAGAAGAGGGTGCTTTCCAATAAGGATTTCTCCTTACTAGCGCGCAATTAGGTGACCAAACCTCTCCTTAGACAGAACTTTCTAGACATTGCCAATAATGTTATGTAATAATATTATTCAAATAATATGAATTATTGCTCCGATAATGGAAAATACTGTGTAGTGACAATTATTGAAATAACAATGATATAAAATATCAACGTAGCAATTATTGAATCAATAAAATAAAATATTGAACAGTAATTACTATAACAATTATTGAGTAGTGCCTTCTTATGTAAGATTCAATAATTGGTGCAATACCATGTGCTACTGTGTTTTTAACCACCGAGTATATCAATAGTATTACTTGTAACAAGCTAACATACCAATTATTTATAAACAACTTATACTTGTCGCTTTCTTCATCCAATCGCTTTTCCGTTATGGGGCCCACATAAAGTCTGCTTGTAGGTCAAATGTACGAATATTCCCCGACAGTAATAATATTCCACGACCAAACGAATATTCCCCGACAACAATGAATATTTTATAACCACTTGCTTATTTGAAATATTTGCGCATTTTACCCATAACTAACCACATTAATCAAATCAACCCTTACTATTTCAAAATAATAAATAGAGGAAATTCAATTTTATTTATAATAAGTTGGGGTCTTCCAACCTCCCCTCCTTATGAAATTTCGTCCTCAAAATTGATGTGCGTACCTGGTGTTTCAAAAAGGTGAGGATTCCTAGCTTTCATTTTCGTTTCCAATTCCCATGTCATTTCCTCAATAGCATGGTTCCTCCACAAAACTTAGACTTGTGGTATGACCTTTGTACGTAGGACATGCTCCTTTTTATCCAAGATCTTGACAGGTACCTCCTCATACGTTAAGTCTTCGGCTATACTGTCTGGTTCTAACTCAATAACGTGGTTCTGGTCTTTCACATATTTACGAAGCACAGGTATATGAAAAACATTATGAACACGAGATATGCTTGGAGGTAACGTGTAAGACCCCAACTTTTATGAATAAAGATGATTTTTCTATAATTATCATTTTTGAATATTATGGAATGAATTTGTTATAATTTTATTGTTGTGGGTAGTATTTATAAATTCTACAAAGTATGCAAGTTGTTATATTATATTCGATTGGTCGGAGAATATTCGTTTTAGCGGGGAATATTAAATGCAATGGCCTTGATCATTGGTGGACTCCACAATGAAATTATTGTCGGATTGAGAAACGACAAAAATATATTTATGAAAATAACGGCGGAAGTTTTACCGTTAATACTGTTGAACTACTCGGTAGTAAAAGTACAGCAATACGCGTGGTTGAATAATAGCACACGGTATTGATTATTGATGCTTACGTGAGAAGTCACTCAATTATACGCAATTATTGCTACAGTAATTGTTGCATCAGATCTCTCATATTATTGATTCGATTATTGTCACATTATCATCTGCATAATATGTTATTTTATTAAATCAATAATTGAGACGGCAAAGTTATTCATATTATTAAATTGTAATATTTACAATGTCTAGAAGTTCTGTCAAGGAGAGGTTTGGTCACCTAATTGCACGCAAATAGGGAGAAATCTTTATTGAAAAGCCCCCTCTTTCCTGGTAACGTCCTGGTTGATAAATATTGTGAGTTATAATATTAATGATGAATGTAATTCAAATTAAAGTTGTGCTCGGAGTTGAATTTGGAGACGCGGACGTGATATTTGAGTCCGGAACTATGAAATTAGTAGAAATAGACTATAAAAACAAAATTTTCTGGGTTTTACTATTTGGTCAAGAAGTCAACAGTTGACTTTTTTGGGAAAAGTCAAACTTCAAAATTTCAAAATTTATATTTTTGATAAAAATAGTTTCATTGTATTGGAATTATTTGTGTTGGTGAAAATCGACATTTATTTCGATATTAATTGATGTCTGGAGGTTATATTGACCAATCGGGTATTTAATCGGATAATTGAGAAATTAATTGCTATTATTTCACATGATTATAACTATTTGTTCACATGTGTATACTATTATTTCACATTATTGTTACTATTAGGGGAGTTGATGCAAGATTGATAATACTTGCATGACTAAGTTAAAAATGGAGTTATAGATGGAGGTACTATACTGTAATTCATATTTTCACATGTCTAGAACTATTGATTCACATGATTTTCTATTGAATCACATTATTTACTATTAGGGGAGGTGGTGCAAGTTTGATAATACTTGCATGACTAAATTAAAAATAAAGGAAAAGTTGGAGGTATTGTACTATAATTTTTCGAGCCCCAAAGCGTGCAATTATTAAAACTATATTTTTCTATAAATAGAAGCTCATTCTTCCTTCATTTCTCACCAATTCACTAAAGCTATAGAGCAATTATTATAGAGAGAAATTGTAGAGAGAAAATCTGTAGAAGAAGAGAAGCATGCTACCTCACTACTCCTATATCCAGTTTCTTTCAAAGGTAAGGGGTATTATTTCTTTCTTTCGTCTTAATGAAGAGAACTTCTGTTATTCCATTATTTATTATTATGTTGGAATAACCTGTCTATGCAAAGTACCGCATACATGGAGAAATTCTTCTGTTATTCCATTCTTTATTATTTTGTTGGAACATCCTCGCATGCATGCTTTTACGCATGACTTTGATTACATTATTTATTATTACATTGGAATATCATATACATGCATTTTACGTCGGACTGGTTCCGTCTTTATTATTCTGTTGGAATATCCTCATGCATGCGTTTAACGGGACTGGTTCCGCCTTTATTAGTCTGTTGGAATAACTCGCCCTGTATGCGCCTCTCTGCATACTTGGTGATTTCTTTTGTTATTCCATTCCTTATTGTACTCAGTTGGTTAAAGTTTTGAATTTTATACTCCATGAAATTAGTAGAATATCCTTCATATTTGCGCTTCATCCAGTACCTTTTCATGGAAATATTCTTCTGAGAATTCTTGAATTTTACTCTACAAAGAAGTATCATGTTGACAATTTGGACGTTATTAGTTCCTGGATAAATTAATTCGTGAACTTGTTTTTATTGAATTCTTATATCATTGTCATCATCCTCATGTTTATATTTTTGAAAGTCATCTGTGGCCTGTAGTGCATAGATGGACTTGGTATGATTATGACCAGGGATTATTCGGTATAATCATGACCGTAATGTTACAAATGATGTGATAAAGTCCTCATTGGCCCGTAGTGTATTGATGGATAGTTGTTGGCATGATCATGACCATTGATGAATACACGAATGTCCTTGGCCCGTAGTGCATGGATAATTTGTGGTCGTGATACTAAAGAATATCCTTGGTCGTAGTGCAGGGGTGATTCGATGATGTGGATTATTTATTATTGTCGAGTCTCGGTGATAAAAGTGATCAAAAACCTTTTAAATCATAAAAGATAGTAGATTTTATTCTCTACTTGACTCTTTTAATGGATTGCTTGTTCCACTGCAGTTAAACTTGATGTCTATTGTATTATATCAGTTTAACATTGTTGAAGACTAATGATAATTTATTTTGCATTATCTTAGTCATAATATTTCTTATTGGGCTAGTTGAGCTCACCCTTTCTTTCACAATTTCTCTTCTTGAAATGAGAACGTGGTAGGGACTAGCTCGGGGAACGGAGTGAGCGGTCCCGGATGATAGTATTAGTAGTCCTCACTATTCTGTTAAATAGTGTGACAATAAATGTAATGAGGACTTATTCTGAGAGTGGATATTGTCTAGATGACAATATTTTTCATTGAAACTCATAGCATATGTTTGTCGTATTTTACATGACAGTTGTATAATTAAGTTTTTTATTGTATTTTGTACCATGTATTTGGCGACTTAGAATAGGTGATGTATACCTATTTTGGGGGCGTCTCAGTTGGTATCAAAGCCATAGAAAAGATCCCCGAGCCTTTATCTGGTGACTTCCAAGCCTTGGGATGCACCGAAGCCAGACTTTTCATAGGGGACGCCGTGAGTAACGGTGGCAAGTTGATAGGAATCATTGTGAGGTGCTATCCAGGTTAAGGGATAGAAGTCACAGTTGGTATCAAAGCTTGGGGATATGATCCCTGGCTAAGATGTGAGACAAGAACTAGGAGGGGAGAGACGGGGAATTCCTTCGCTAGTATGACCTACCTAAGTTTATTTGGTATTTAATTGGTCGGTCAGAGTATAGGGATAATATGTGATATGTTAATTAACCCTTGTTTTGTGACAGTATTTGAAAATGGAATCCGAGAATGTTGAGAACATCAATGGAGCACAGGAGACCGTTGAGTCTCCACAGATCAATAACCAGGACAATGTGTATCAAGATGGCAACAATCCTCATTCAAACAACAACACTGACCAAATGATGAATGATGGAATGTTCCGAGGCTTCATGCAATTCAGGCAACATCAGGCAAGAGCGGTTCTTGTCCAAAATGCAGGTGGAAACACTGACAACTCTCGGACGGTCACCGCCAAACAGTTCAAGGAGCTAGGACCATCGGAGTTTTTTGGAGAGCCAAAACCACTTAAGGCGAAGACGTGGATAAAACAGATTAACAAGATATTTGATGTCTTGGGTTACTCCGAGGAGCTAAAGGTTCCCTTCACCACCTTCATGTTGAGGGCAGAGGCAGAATACTGGTGGGAATCTATAAAGCTTACCCAACCTGCCGCACTGAAGATGTCTTGGGAGAAGTTTTAAGAACTGTTCAACGACAAGTACTTTCCCAAAAGTATTGGTCACATGAAAGAGGTACAGTTCATTAAACTGGAGCAAAATAACATGACCGTGTTGCGATCTGAAGCCAAGTTTGCTTGAAATTTGTCGGTTTATTAAGTCCCATTTGGTTGATAATGAGGAGAGAATGACGCGAATGTTTCTAAGAGGTTTGAAACCTGAGATACGTCAATATCTTATCTCTCATAAACTGTGTTTGTATTCAAATGTTGTTAATATGGCTCAATTATTGGAACGCGATAACGAGTCAACCCAACCAAAAGAGAGCAGCCGACAAAATGATAATACCAATGAGAGTAGTCATCGAAGCGGTGACAACAAGCGTGGAGGAATCGAAGATGCGAAAATGGTAACCACTTGATGGTAATCGGGCCAAAACAATACGAAAGGACATTTCAAGAAGAGGAGATTCAACAATGATGGAAAGACATCAGCACCAGCACCTGTTGTGAAGGAAGGAGAACGACCACCTATTATATGCTTCAAATGTGGAGTGGAGGGACACATCAGTCCAAACTGCGCGATGCCGTCCAAAGCATGTTATAATTGTGGAAGAGAAGGTCACCTAGCCCGATTTTGTCGTTCACCGAAGACAAGTTCAGCTAGGATAGAGGCACCAAAGGCCGTCCCAGAAAAGTCAAAGCCGGTAGTGCAAGGGAGAGCGTTTGTTGTGACCTCCCAGAAAGCAAGGAACCCGAACGAGGTCATCACGGGTAAGCTTATCATAAACTCTAGTGAATTCTATACCTTATTTGATACCGGTTCTATCCATTTTTTTATTTCTCCTACTTGCGCTCAACGTTTAAATTTGACTTCGGAGAAATTAGACTTTGACTTATCTGTTGAAACTCCGTTGGGAGAAACCTTCATTACATCCACTGTTTATAAGTCTTGTTTGGTTAAAATCGGTACCCTCACATTACTTGTCGATCTTATTTCATTGAAAATACTTGCATTTGACATAATTCTAGGGATTGATTGGTTAACTACTCGTCATATAAAAATTGATTGTTTTCGTAAGGTTGTTAGCTTTCATACTCCTAACCAACCTATTATGCGAATTCAAGCAACTAAACAATTAAAATCAATCACTATCATCTCAAGCCATAAACTTATTCGTTTATTGAAAAACGGATGTCAAGCTTTCTTAGCTCATGTTACAGATTTAAATAAAAATATGTCAATTTTGAATGATATTTCTATTGTTAATAAATTTCCTGACGTATTCCTTGAAGAACTTCCTGGCCTACCCTCAGAGCGTGAAATTGAATTTTGTATTGACCTTGAACCCAGTACAAAACCTATTTCCAAAGCCCCATATCGAATGGCTCCTATTGAACTTCTGGATTTAAAGACCCAACTGCAAAAATTGTTAGACATCGGTTTCATTAGTCCTAGTACGTCTCCTTGGGGTGCTCCTGTTTTATTCGTGAAAAAGAAAGATGGGAGTATGCGACTTTGTATTGATTATCGGGAGTTGAACCATGTCACCATCAAAAATAAGTACCCATTGCCATGTATTGATGACCTGTTTGACCAGTTACAAAGAGCCAAATTCTTTTCAAAGATTGATCTTCGTTCCGGTTATCACCAATTGAAGATTAGAACCGATGACATTCCAAAGACGGCTTTCAGAACTCGGTACGGGCAATATGAATTCCTAGTCATATCTTTTGGATTAACTAATGCTCCTGCTGCCTTCATGGATATGATGAACTGAGTATTCAAGGAATATTTGGATCACTTTGTGGTCGTCTTTATTGATGACATCGTTATTTATTCCAAAAGTCGTGAAGATCATGAGCAAAACTTGAGACTGATACTCCAAAAGCTTTGTGACTATAACCTTTATGCCAAGTTAAAGGAATATGAGTTCTGGCTTGAGGAAGTAGCATTCCTTGGGCACGTAGTATCAAGTCATGGAATATCACATTGACCCAACAAAGATTGAAGCTATTCAAAGTCGGAAGCAACCCAAATCGATGATCGAGTATATGTAGCTTTCTTGGCTTAGCTGGTTATTATCGGAGATTCGTGGAAGGATTTTCTCGAATCGCTACTCCATTAACTCAGCTGACTCAGAAAGATACAAAATTTTGTTGGAGTGAGGAATGTGAGAAGAGTTTTCAAGAACTCAAGAGGAGACTCATTTCAGCACCTGTTCTGACAATACCATCTGGATCGGAGGGATTTGTCATCTAAGTGATGCTTCGGGTAAAGGGTTAGGTTGTGTTCTCATCTAACATGGGAAAGGCATAGCCTATGCCTCACGACAACTCAAAGAATATGAGAGGAATTATCCTACTCATGATCTAGCATTGTCAGCAGTCATTTTTGAACTAAAGATTTGGAGGCATTATCTGTATGGGGAGAAAGTGGAGATCTTTACGGATCATAAAAGCCTCAAATATTTCTTAACTCAAAAGGAACTCAATATCACGGCAATGACGTTGGCTTGAACTGTTGAAAGATTATGATCATACCATCCAATACCATCTGAAAAGCGAATGTGGTAGTTGACGCATTAAGTAGAAGATCATATCTTGAATGCGAGTGCGATATTGTCAACGCAAAGGCCCATTTGTATGACTTGCAAAGGATGGAGATAGAGATAAAGACTCCAGGGACCCACGTGATAATGGCGAATATACGAGTAGAACCGACTTTAATCGATAAGGTTAAAGTTTCTCAAGCTACAGACTTGGAGCTGATGCGTATAAGAAAGAAAGTGCAAGAAGGTGCTATGCCTGAAGCAAGAATCGATGAAGAAGGAATACTTCGAGTCAACTCCAGACTTTATGTTCCTAACGACCCTGAGTTAAAGTATAAAATCATGATGGAGGCGCACAACACTCCATTTGCAATCCATCATGGGAGTACCAAAATGTATCGTGATCTTCGACATACATTTTGGTGGAGCAATATGAAGAGAGGGATAGCGGGGTTTATCTCAAGGTGTCTAACTTGTCAACGAGTCAATGCAGAGCATCAAGTGCCAAAAGGTCTATTGCAACCACTTGAAATTCTAGAATGGAAGTGGGAGCACATTACCATGGATTTTGTTACTAGTCTTCCCAAGGTTTCTCAAGGCATAGATGCGATTTGGGTCATTGTTGAAAGATTGACAAAGTCTGCTCATTTCTTACCGATACAAGAAACTTATACACTTGAATGTCTTGCTAGTATGTATATAAATGAGACTGTAGGATTGCATGGTATGCCAGTATCCATAGTTTCTGATCGAGACCCAAGATTCACTTCAAGATTTTGGGTTAGTTTGCAAAAAGCTATGGGCACAAATTTACGATTTAGTTCGCATATCATCCTCCAAGACGGACGGACAATCGAGAGAGGACTATTCAAACTCTTGAAGATTTATTAAGACTCTGTGTCCTTGACTTCAAGGGAAGTTGGGATAAGTTCTTACCATTGGTGGAGTTTTCCTACAACAACAGTTATCAAGCAAGTATTGGCATGGCTCCATTCGAGACGTTGTATGGAAGAAAGTGTAGTTCTCGAGTATGTTGGGATGAGGTGGGTGAAGCAACGTTGTTGGGACCGGATTTGGTACGTATGACTACAGAAAAGATTCAAACAATTCGACAACGTATAAAAACCTTACAAGATCGACAAAAGAGTTATGTTGATCTTCATCGAAAGGACGTGGAATTCGATATTGGAGATCATGTGTTGTTACGTGTTGCTCCATGGAAAGGAGTTACGAGATTTGGAAAGAGAGGAAAGCTCAATCCTCGATTCATTGGTCCATTTTTAATTCTCGATCGAGTAGGAACTGTGGCGTATAGACTCGCTTTACCGCCAAGTATGTCTCATGTTCATAACATTTTTCACATATCCATGTTATGTAAATATGTGGAAGACCCGAACTACATTATTGAATTAGAACTAGACGTGATAGAGGAATATTTAATGTATGAAGAGTTACCTATTAAAATCTTGGATAAGAAGGATCATATTCTACGCTCCAAGGTTATACCTCAAGTCAAAGTTTTATGGAGAAACAACAACGTGGAAGAAATGACTTGGGAGTTAGAATCTGAGATGAAGTCAAGATATCCTCACCTATTCGACATACAAGGTACGTACCCTAATTTTGAGGGAGAAATTTCATAAGAAGGGGAGGTTGTAAGACCCCAACTTTTATGAATAAAGATGATTTTTCTATAATTATCATTTTTGAATATTATGGAATGAATTTGTTATAATGTTATTGTTGTGGGTAGTATTTATAAATTCTGCAAAGTATGCAAGTTGTTATATTATATCCGATTGATCGGAGAATATTCGTTTTAGCAGGGAATATTCGTACAATGGCGCAATCATTGGTGGACCCCACAACAGAATTATTGTCGGATTGAGAAAATGACAAAAATATATTTATGAAAATAACGGCAGAAGTTTTACCATTAATACTGTTGAACTACTAGGTAGTAAAAGTACAGTAATATGCATGGTTGCATAATAGCACACGGTATTGATTATTAATGCTTACGTGAGAAGTCACTCAATTATACTCAATTATTGCTACAGTAATTGCTGCATCATATCTCTCATATTATTGATTCAATTATTATCACATTATCATCTGCATAATATGTTATTTTATTAAATCAATAATTGAGACGGCAAAGTTATTTATATTATTAAATTGCAATATTTACAATGTATAGAAGTTCTGTCAAGGAGAGGTTTGGTCACCTAATTGCGAGCCAATTGGGAGAAATCCTTATTGGAAAGCCCTCTCTTTCTTGGGAACAACCTAGTTGATAAATATTGTGAGTTATAATATTAATGATGAATGTTATTAAAATTAAAGTTGTGCTCGGAGTTGAATTTGGAGACGCGGACGTGATATTTGAGTCCGGAACGATGAAATTAGTAAAAATAGACTATAAACACAAAATTTTCTGGGTTTTACTATTTGGTCAAAAAGTCAATAGTTGACTTTTTTAAAAAAAGTCAAACTTTGAAATTTCAAAATTTATATTTTTGATAAAAATAGTTTCATTGTATTGGAATTATTTGTGTTGGTGAAAATCGACATTTATTTCGATAATAATTGATGTCTTGATGTTATATTGACCAATCGGGTATTTAACCGGATAATTGAGAAATTAATTGCTATTATTTCACATGATTATAACTATTTGTTCACATGTGTATACTATTGTTTCACATTCTTGTTACTATTAGGGGAATTGGTGCAAGATTGATAATACTTTCATGACTAAGTTAAAAATAGAGGTATAGATGGAGGTACTATACTGTAATTCTTATTTTCACATATCTAGAACTATTGATTCACATGATTTTCTATTGAATCACATTATTTACTATTAGGGGAGGTGGTGCAAGTTTGATAATACTTGCATGACTAAATTAAAAATAATGGAAAAGTTAGAGGTATTGTATTGTAATTTTTTTAGCCCCAAAGCGTGCAATTATTGAAACTATATTTTTCTATAAATAGAAGTTCATTCTTCCTTCATTTCTCACCAATTCACTAAAGCTATAGAGCAATTATTATAGAGAGAAATTGTAGAGAAAAATCAGTAGAAGAAGAGAAGCTCGCTACCTCACTACTCCTATATCAAGTTTCTTTCAAAGGTAAGGGTATTATTTCTTTCTTTTCGTCTTAATGAAGAGAACTTCATTATTCCATTCTTTATTAATATGTTGGAATAACATGTCTACATCAATCAAGCTTATACATGGTGAAATTCTTACATTATTCCATTCTTTATTTTTCATTGGAACATCCTATCTCGTGCTTTTACGTATGACACGTTTACATTATTTATTATTTTGTTGGAATATCCTGCTGCATGCGTTTTACAGGACTGGTTCCGTCTTTATTATTACGCTGGAATATCACATGTTCATGCGTTTTTTACTAACTCGGTTCCGTCTTTATTATTCTGTTGGAATATCTTGTTTGTGCATTTTACGCCGGACCTGGTTCCATCTTTATTATTCTATTGGAATAACCTGCCTGTGCGGTCTACCGTTTGCTTGGTGATTTCTTTTGTTATTCAATTCCTTATTATACTCAGTTGGTTAAAGTTTTGACTTCTATACTCTATGAAATTAGTAGAATATCCTTGATATTTTCGCTTCATCTAGTATCTTTTCATGGAAATATTCTTCTGAGCATTCTTGAATTTTACTCTACAAAGAAGTATCATGTTGATAATTTGGACGTTATTAGTTCCTGGATAAATTAATTCCTGAACTAGTTTTTTTGAATTCTTATATCATTGTCATCATCCTCATGTTTATATTTTTTGAAAGTCATATGTGGCCTGTAGTGCATATATGGACTTGGTATGATTATGACCAGGGATTATTCGGTATTATCATGACCTTAATGTTACAAATGATGTGATAAAAGTCCTCATTGGCCCGTAGTGCATTGATGGACAGTTGTTGGCATGATCATGACCATTGATGAATACACGAATGTCCTTGGCCCATAGTGCATGGATAATTTGTGGTCGTGATACTAAAGAATATCCTTGGCCGTAGTGCAGAGGTGATTTGATGATGTGGACTATTTATTAAGCTGAGTCTCAGCGATAAAAGTGATCAAAAACCTTTTAAATCATAAAAGATAGTAGATTTTATTTTCTACTTGATTCTTATAATGGATTGCTTGTTCCACTGCAGTTAAACTTGATGTCTATTGTATTTTATCAGTTTAACATTGTTGAAGACTAATGATAATTTATTTTGCATTATCTTAGTTATAATATTTCTTATTGGGCTAGTTGAGCTCACCCTTTCTTTCACTGTTCTCTTCAGGAAATGAGAACGTAGCCGGGACTAGTCGGGGAACGGAGTGATAGTCCAGATGATAGTATTAGTAGTCCTCACTATTCTGTTAAATAGTGTGACAATAAATGTAATGAGGACTTATTCTGAGAGTGGATATTGTCTCGATGACAATATTTGTATTGAAACTCATAGCATATGTTTGTCGTATTTTACACGACAGTTGTATAATTAAGTTTTTTATTGTATTTTGTACCATGTATTTGGCGACTCAGAATAGGTGATGTATACCTATTTTGGGGGCATTTCATAACGCGAGTCTATAGGCCACATTTCCTACTCGGTCAAGAATCTGAAATGGACCAATAAATTGTGGATTGAGCTTTCCTCTTTTCCCAAATCTTGCAACTCCCTTCCATGGAGCAACACGCAACAATACATGATCCCGAATACTAAATTCCACGTCCTTTCGATGAAGATCCACATAACTCTTTTGTCTATCTTGTGTCGTTTGTATACGTTGTCTAATCATTTGGATCTTTTCCGTAGTCAGACGTACCAACTCGGGTCCCAACAATGTTGCTTCACCCACCTCATCCCAACATATTGGAGAGCGACACTTTCGTCCATACAATGCTTCGAATGGAGCCACACCTATACTTGCCTAATAACTGTTGTTGTAGGATATTTCCACCAATGGTAAATACTTATCCCAACTCCCTTTGAAGTCTAGGACATAGAGTCTTAATAAATCTTCAAGAGTTTTAATAGTCCTCTCTGATTGTCCGTCCGTTTGAGGATGGTATGCTGAACTGAATTGTAAATCCGTCCCCATAGCTTTTTGCAACCTAACCCAAAATCGTGAAGTGAATCTTGGATCACAATTTGATACTATGGATACTGGCATGCCATGCAATCTCACAATCTCATTTACATATATACGAGTAAGATGTTCAAGGGAATAAGTCTCCCATATCGGCAAGAAATGAGCAGACTTGGTTAATCTATCAACAATAACCCAATTAACATTTATGCCTTGAGAAACTGTGGGAAGACCCGTAACAAAATCCATGGGAATGTGTTCCCACTTCCATTTTGGAATCTCAAGTGGTTGCAATGGACCCTTAAGCACTTGATGCTCCACCTTTACACGTTGACAAGTTAAGCACCTAGAGATAAACTTCGCAATCTATCTCTTCATATTGTTCCACCAAAATGTATGTCGAAGATCACGATACATTTTGGTACTTCTAGGATGGATTACAAATGGTGTATTGTGTGCCTCCATTGTGATCTTATATTTCAAATCAGAGTCATTAGGAACACAAAGTCTGGAGTGGACTCGAAGTATTCCTTCTTCATCGATTCTTGCTTCTGGAATAGCACCTTCTTGTACTTTCTTCTTCATACGCATCAGCTCAGGGTCTATGGCTTGAGCAACTTTAACTTTATCGATTAAAGTTGGTTCTATGTGAATACTTGATATCATCCCATGGGTCCCCGGTGTCTTGAATTCTATCTTCATCTTTTGTAATTCACACAAAATGGTCCTTTGCATTGACAACATCGCACTCGTTCCCGCATATGATCTTCTATTCAATACGTCAGCTACCACGTTCGCTTTTCCAAGATGGTATTGAATGGTGTGGTCAAAATCTTTCAACAGCTCGAGCCAACATCGTTGCCGCATGTTGAGTTCTTTTTGGGTGAAGAAATATTTGAGACTTTTATGGTCTGAATATATCTCCACTTTCTCTCCACATAGATAGTGCCTCCAGATCTTTAGCGCGAAAACGACTACTACCAACTCTAGATCATGAGTAGGATAATTCCCTCATATTCGTTAAGTTGTCACGAGGCATAGGCTATGAGTTTCCCATGTTGCATGAGAACACATCCTAACCCTTTTCCTGAAGCATTGCTGTAGATAACAAATCTATCTGAACTAGATGGTATTGTCAAAACAGGTGCCAAAATGAGTCTCCTCTTAAGCTCTTGGAAACTCTTCTCGCATTCCTCGCTCCATACGAATTTTATATCTTTCTGTGTCAGCCGAGTTAACGGAGTAGCGATTCGAGAAAATACTTCCACGAATCTTCGATAATAACCGGCTAAGCCCAGAAAGCTACGTACTTCGGTCACCGACTTCGGTTGCTCCCAACTTTGTATTGCTTCAATCTTCGTCGGGTCAACAGATACTCCATGTTTTGACACCACGTGCCCAAGGAATGCTACTTCCACAAGACAAAACTCGCATTTCTTCAACTTGGCATATAGCTTGTTTTCACGAAGCCTTTGGAGTACCAGCTTCAAATGGTGCTTATGATCTTCACGGCTTTTGGAATATATGAGGATGTCATCAATAAAACAAAAATGAACTGATCCAAACATTCCTTAAATACTTGATTCATCATATCCATGAAAGCCGCAGGAGCATTAGTCAATCCAAAAGACATGACTAAGAATTCATAATGGTCGTACCGAGTTCTGAAGGCAATCTTTGGGATAGCCTCAGTTGTAATCTTCAGCTGATGATATCCAGAACGAAGATCGATCTTTGAAAAAATTATGCTCCTTGCAACTGGTCAAACAGGTCATCAATGCGAGGTAGCGGATACCTATTCTTGATGGTGACATGGTTCAATTCCCGGTAGTCAATACAAAGTCGCATACTCCTGTCTTTCTTCTTAACAAATAAAACAGGAGCACCCCAAGGAGATGTACTTGGATTTATGAAACCGATGTCCAACAACTCAGTAGTTGGACCTTTAACTCCTGAAGTTCAATAGGAGCCATTCGATATGGGGTTTTAGAAATGGGCTTTGTACCAGGTTCAAGATCAATAAAGAATTCAACCTCACATTTCGGGGGTAGACTGGGAAGTTCTTCAGGAAATACATCAGGAAATTTACTAACAACAAGAATATTATTCAAATCGGACTTGTCTTTTTTCAAATCCATAACATGGGCTAAGAAAGCTTGACATCCGTTTTTCAATAAACGAATAGCTTTTTGACTTGATATGACAGTGATTGATTTTAGTGGTTTAGTTGCTTGAATTCGTATAACAGGTTGGTTAGGAATGTGAAAACTAACAACCTTACGAAAACAATCAATTTTGGCATAATGAGTAGTTAACCAATCAATCCCTAAAATCACATCAAAAGCAAGTATCTTTAAAGAGATAAGGTCAACAGGTAATGTGATGGTGCCAATTTGGATCAAACAAGATTTATAAACAGTGGATGTAATGAAAGTTTCTCCTAACGGAGTCTCCACAGATAAATCAAAGTCTAATTTCTCCGGAGTCAAGTTTAAACGTTGAGCACAAGCAGGAGAGATAAATGAATGGGTAGCACCAGTATCTAGTAAGGTATAAACTTTGCATGAATTTATGATTAGCTTACCCATTATCACCTCGTTTGGGTTCCTCGCATTTTGACCAGTCACGACAAACGCTCTTCCAGGAACTGTTGACTTTGACTTTTCTGGGACAGCCTTTTAAGTCACCATCCCCGCTGGACTTGGTTTCGCTACAATACAATCTCGAGTGATATGTCCTTCCTTTCCATAATTATAACATACCTTGAACTGTTGTGGGCAGTTTGGGCTGATATGTCCTTTTCCACATTTATAGCATACGACCGGTGGTCGTTCTCCTCCCTTAGAACCAGTTACTGTTGGTGCTGACGTCTTCACATTGTCATTGTTGAATCTCCTTTTTTTAAAATCTCCCCCCGACTCGCTTCATCTATTTTTCATGGCCATGTTTACCACCAGAGTGGTTGCCGCTCTTGTCCGTATTTTTCTTTCTCTGCTGGTTATCGTTGTTCTGATGACTGCTGTCACCGGTATGATCCTTGTTGTGGTCCCTCGGTTGAACGTACTCGTTATCTTGCTCTAATAATTGAGCCCTGTTGACAACATCTGAATAGAGAGAAAATTTATGAGAAATAAGATATTGACGTATGTCGGGTTTCAAACCTCTCAGAAACATCCGCGTCATACGTTCCTCATTCTCCACCAAATGAGATGCAAACCTAGATAACTCTGCAAATTTTTCCTAGTACTGGGATACCGTCATGTTGTTTTGTTCCAGTCTAATAAACTCTACTTCCTTCATATGACGAATACTTTCAAGAAAGTACTTGTCATTGAACAGTTTCTGAAATGTTTCCCAAGACATGCAGAGTGCGGCTGGATGGGTACGCTTCACAGATTCCTACCAGTAATTTGCCTCATTATGGAACAAAAAGATGGCGAATGGAACCTTCTGTTCCTCTGTGCATCCTAAGACATCGAATATCTTGGTAATTTTTTTGACCCACGTCTCTGCCTTAATCGGATTCGGCTTTCCCCAGAATTCTGGTGGTCCCAACTCTTTGAACTGCTTAGCTGTGACAAACCGTGAATTGCTATCATTCCCTCCTGTATTTTGAACACGAGTCTCCCTCGTCTGATTTTTCATGAACTACAAAAAGCTTCTAAACATTCCGTCGTTCATCGTCTGATTAGTGGTGTTATTTACAGGAGGAACATTGTCGGCCTGTTGCACATTCTCCTCATTGGTGAGTAAAGGTGTCTCCACTATCTCATTTGCTCCACTATTAACATTCTCAGTTGCCATTCTCAAATAATGCCATAAAACAAGGGTTAATTAAAGAAATTAACATATCACATAATATCCCTATATTTTGACCAACCAACAAATAAGCTTAGGTAGGACACACTAGCAAAGGATTTACTCGTCTCTCCCCTCCTAGTTCTATTCCCCGATCTCCGCCAGAGACCATATCTCTAAGCTCTGATACCAATTGTGACGCCCCCAAAATAGGTATACAACACCCATTCTGAGTCGCCAAAATACATGGTACAAAAACAACTACAACTTTATTAATACAATTATCGTACAAAATACGACAACACTTAAACTGTGAGTTTAAATACAAATATTGTCATCTAGACAATATCCACACTCAAATAAGTCCTCATTACAATTATTGATACATTATTTTATAAAAATGGTGAGGACTACTAAAACAACTTCTAGAACCATCATTCCATACCCTGACTAGTACTCGCTATATTCTCGCCTCCTGAGAAGAAAAATAGAACAAAAAGGAAAATGGTGAGCTCAACTAGCCCAGTAAAGAATATTATGACTAAGATAATATAAAACAAATTATCGTTAGTCTTCAACAGGGAAAAATCTTATAAAATACAATAGACAACAAGTTTTAGATCACTATTTGCAGCGGAAATAAAAATTCATAGATGAGTTACGTATAGAATGAAATCTACTGATATCTATGAATTCAAAAAGTCCATCATCAATATTTTATCACTGTAACATAAATCAATATTCATCTTGAATCAAATATTCATCTTTGCACTAAAGGCCAAAGATATTCATCAGTTGGTCATTAATCTTTACACTACAGGCCAAAGATATTCAGTAATATCATCATTTAGGACTGAGGATGATGAAAAATATTTTTAAAAAAATGAATCCAGTGAAACAAAAGAACAAATATTAAGGATTCGTACTTTAAAAAATCCGAGTTCAAAAATACTTCATAAATACTCACAGTGAAGTAAAATTCAACAATGATCAAAACATGGATACAATCAAAGCTAGTATCCATAATAGATATATCGGACAAAAAATGAAATTTTAATTTTTCTGTGAATAGTGTCGTATTCGTGAATAGTGCCGTATACGTGAATAGTAACCCCGACACTAAAAGGCAAGAATTTCACAAGAAAAATCTTACCAATATTTTGGCATAATGATATTGAAAGAAATAATATTATTTATAAAAAAAATTATATCCCTTACCTTAAAAAGAATAGTACCTCTAGCTGAAATATCAGATATAACGATGAAGAAACTTGCACCGTATAGCAACACTCAAAGTATTAAAATACTCACAAGAATACGCTCGATAATATATAGAGAGAAAGAGAGAGAAAACATTAGTTTTTGTTGTCATTTTAAATTCTAAACTAAGCACCCTATTTATAGAAAATTGCTTAGAACACCAAAGCAGAAAATTTAATAAAATAATAATATTTATTAAATTTTTTCATACGCACGCCAAGAAGATTGAATTCAGCATGTTTACCATTCATATGGGGCTCACCCAAGTGTAAAAAACATTTTTCTTAAATAAAATAATTAAAACATCCAAAAATTAATTATTCCAGAACTTTGAAGCTTCAATAATTCATAATAAATAGCCCTTTTATCAGAAAAATTCAAATCTTATGCCCATTCTATAGGAAATTCAATTCTCTACAATTTTGTAGTTTTGAGTTTTTTTAAATTCCAAACAGAAATTGACCGAAATCCATAAACGGACAATTTTCCAGGCTATAATCAAATTTCAATCAAGAAATGGGGTCCACCGACACACAAAACATGTGTTAAACATTTATTGCAACAAAAATACTCTTCCTCCTCATTTATTCATATATCACACATTCATTGTAAAAATATCACCATTATTATATTATTATAATATAATAATATATTTAAATGAATTATTTTATCAAAAAAAGATAAAATATTTATTTTCAACAATTGTTACATTAAAAAAATTTCTCCATCTATATCCAAATAAAATGAATATTTTTCTCATCATATAAATCAATAATTAATTATTTACAAATAATATTACGTAATCACAATATCGACATGACCCTGTGCGGCTTCTGGAAAGAGGGGGCTTTCCAATAAGGATTTCTCCTTACTAGTGCGCAATTAGGTGACCAAACCTCTCCTTAGAGCCCAAGTAACTTTCTAGACATTGCCAATAATTTTATGTAATAATATTATTCAAATAATATGAATTATTGCTCCGATAATGGAAAATACTGTGTAGTGACAATTATTGAAACAACAATGATATAAAATATCAACGTAGCAATTATTGAATCAATAAAATAAAATATTGAACAGTAATTACTATAACAATTATTGAGTAGTGCCTTCTTACGTAAGAATCAATTATTGGTGCAATACCGTGTGCTACTGTGTTTTTAACCACCGAGTATTTCAATAGTATTAATTGGTAATAACTACGCCAATTATTTATAAATAACTTATACTTGTCGCTTTCTTCATCCAATCGCTTTTTAGTTATGGGGCCCACACAAAGTTGCTACCGTCGCATTTAATATTCCCAACAAAGAAGAATATTCCACGACCAAACGAATATTCCCCGACAACAATGAATATTTTATAACCAAATGCTTATTTGAAATATTTGCGCATTTTAGCCATAACTAACCACATTAATCAAATCAACCCTTACTATTTCAAAATAATAAATAGAGAAAATTCAATTTTATTTATAATAAATTGGGGTCTTACATTTAGAATACTTGCATTTCATATAATCGAACGAAGTTAAGAACTTGCTCAATAAAAGAGTAAAGTTCAGTTACTTGCTCATATCGAATTTAAAAAGTTATAGAGGAGATACTTGCCTTATGCGTAGTTTATGATTACCACTTAATTCTTCTTCAAGTATCCTACACATATATATTTACATGTAGGTATCCATTAGCCATGTATAGCAAACTCATAAATTCCAAGTACATATAACAAGTACACATTAGTTGTCATCACATAACACACATATTCATAATACACACATTTAGTTATAAACTCAATCATATACTTGATATATATATATATATATATATATATATATATATATATATATATATATATATATATATATATATATATATATTACATGTCAAACCTTTAGTCTTATGTTACATGTCAAACCTTTAGTCTTATTTTTCATAATCTTCTTCATTTTGAAACCATTTGATTTTAAATGAAAAATTCTTTGTTCAACTTTGTTTGACTTAGCTAAGTCATGTTTGGCTAGTGGAACTATCAATATTGACATGCATTGGGGCCTAAGAGAGTTGAACTAATATGATCCAAACCTTAGTCAACATATAAAATGTCTTGGTCTGATCATTGCAGATTGCTAAGCAAATTGCACCGCTTTTTAAGCTTGGGAGTGGTGCAATTGGCTTACTCCTCGCCACGATCACCTGAGTTTTTCTATGTATAGTCTATCTTCTAGTATACTGGGGTTTTATAACTTCATACTGATATATTATGGATAAAGAATGACATACTTGTAACATTCCAGAACTTTTATTGTTATATTAAATATATATTGAAATATTTAAGTATTTAATGGATGTGTTTATTGTTAATTGAATAATTGTTCAAATTTGATTCAATTTGGTTAACTATTTGTTAAGTAAATAATTAAGGAAATTAATTATTTTATGCTAATTTAATTTAATTATTAAGTTAGAAAGTTTTGATTAATTGAATTACTATTATTTTTATTGGAATTTGTAATTAAAAAGGATGTGTTAGTTGATTAAATAAAGTTATAATTATATAAAAAATTATAATTTTGTGGTATTGAGTTATGTGTTAAAGTGATGTAATAAATTGTTTTTAGAATTAAATGAACTTAAAGTGTGACAAATAACCTTTTATAAAGTAGTTATTAAAATAACTTAAAGGAGTTTTAATTATGTTTTACCAAACAAGGCATAAGGAATAAATGATTATATTTTTAGTAAGTAACCAAACAAGCCTTATGGCTTTTGGTTTTCAAAAATTGAATAACTGATATCAGTTATATGTTTTATATTTATATTATATAATCAATATATATTATATCTATATATGTTATATCATAAGACGTAAGAATAGAGGAGAGAGGTTAGAGAGAAGAAAGAAAAACTCAGAGGAAGAAGAAGAAGAAAAGAAGATAGGAAGAAAGACTAGAGATTGGAGAAGGAGAGGCTTGAGAATAGAAAGGAATAGCCATATCATCTTCTTCAAGGTATTGTTCTATTCTTTTTAGTTTTAAAAGTTTAGTTTTTCTCTTCCCAAATTCTCTGTAGAATCCTTGTGTAAGCATGAATTTTTGTGGTTATATGGCTTTATATGACATACTAGTGATGTTAAAACTATTTTCATGAGTTATAATCAATGAATTGATGATATGTATGTAATTTGTGAAGAAAATGTTTTTACAGAGAGTTTTTGTGAATATATATTGTTTAGGTTAAAGTAGAAATTGAGGGTTAATTAGTTGTTTAGTTGATAAATTGACCATTTATTTTGATAGAGTATGTATAATTATTGATAAAGATACTTTGAATTAATGGTTTTGGTTGAAAAACAAAATTTACAATGTTGATTTTCATTGAAATATCAAAAAGTGAGTTTTTATCAAAAATAGTGAAATTGAATGTGCTAAATTTGTTGTTTATGTTGTTGTATGGATAGAAACATGTTAGGAATTCTTGAATTTTGTTTACATAAAGTTTTTGTATGAATTATATGCTATTTAGTCTGTTAGAAACGAGCTTGTAGGCCAAAATTGGCTTTTTCCTCGCATCATTGGCGAAAGCCGCTTGAAACTTTAGTTTCACAGCGGCTCTGACCCAAAGAAGTTTAGTTTCAGCACACGCGTCGGCTACGTCGCAGCACGTGACTTTATACTTTTGTTCATACCGTAGCGCCATGCTCACGCTATAATTCGACCCATGATGTAAATCGTAAGCCATGCCATGAAAGTTAAAGGTAATAGTCTAACAGTGTTGATTTTGTACTCAAAATTTTAAGGAATTGTAATGTGATGATAGTAAGACTGTAAAATGTTGATTTTAGTATTTTTATACTATGAATAAGTATGTTATTAACGATTAACTTGTGTTATAACTTGATTATGTGATTAAAAATCCAATATTTACATGATGAACGTACTTAGTTATGTTGTAAAGTGGTAATGGCTAACTATGTCATGATGACATATGTTTATAGGATATTGTGATTCGTATTGTTCGGTTTAATCTACGAACAAGGCAAGTTTTCTAAACTCTCTCTTTACATTGAGCAAGTTTTCTAAACTCTCTTTTTACATTGAGCAAGTTTTCTAATCTATTATCTTGTTAATCAAACTACTATTTTCAATTCAATTATGATATAATGATGTACGTTATTCTTGAGCAAGTTATTCTTGTATTTAACTTGTTGTTTAGCATGAAAAATTTATATATTCTAATGTTAAACATTTTTATCAATTAAATTGTTATGCATGCTTAGTATTCAATTTTAATTAACCTTGGCTTAGTATTGTTCAAGTAAGGTGTTATAGCTATTCAAATTGTATGCTCTTAGATTATTCCTAAAGCATGACTTTAGTTTACTATGATTGATTCAATCACGATTATTTTATAGTATAATGTTGGTTTTATTTAACTAATCCTTAGTTGATGTTCGTTGAATTCCAAATTACCTTGAAAGCTTATCCAAACCAAACTTCCTTTGGTGCGGACTTGTATTCTAAATACTGAGATGAACAAACCTATTGTTATGATTAGGGGTTAACTTACGCGTAGCGTTAAAATGTTTGTGCACAATACATTGTACGAAGGGCTGATCCCCCTAAGTACGAGGTCCTTATAGTCTTATGACTGTTAAAGATGGAGTTGAAAGATTACTTGCAATCGTGGACGATTTAGTTCATGGTCTTATGACCCTCAAAGGATGCATATTCCATATTTTGGATTCCAAAGATCGATTTTCATTGTTAGAGTAATCGTGCAATCTTGATGAACCTATTACTGGCAATTATTATTGTTATACTCCTGTTGATTCTCTATTATATCCAGTGAGGAATTGTTTTGCTCACTCTTGCATATTTATAAACTCATTACAGCTAAAGAGGAGAAGGTAGATGAACCTTCGACTAGCAAAGGAAAGCGAAAAATGTACAAGTGATGAAGACTTGTAATCTTGACTTTGATTATGATGTTAGACTTTTATCATGATGATCTTAGACTTTATTTTAAAGAAGTTATGTAATAATTTATTTCCGCATTTGAATGACGTTTAAAGGTTAGATAACTTGGGATGTTTTGAACTTAATGATGTAACCCCATTTAAGGGGAGGTTTTTATGATTCAAATATTGTTTTATTTGGGTAGATAGTATGAATGTTTAAATAGTGAGCACCAAATCTTGTGGAAATGAAGTACCTGTATTTGGGGGTGTCACAATACTAATGCTACAATCAATAAAGATAAAGTTGTCTAAACATTCCTCCATGAATGATTTCGGAAGAGTATCTTAATTGGGGATACAAATCTATATAGATAGATTCAAGAAGATGCTAGACTTAACCCAAAGAACGTATATTCATTTGATGCTAAAGTCGTTTAGCATGGAAAACTCCAAGAGATGTCTCATTTTGATGAGCCTTGGAGTATATCTCTCTTAATAGTCCTCATAGACTCCTAAAAGAGAGATCGCACGAGTAACTATCATGTATACAATGAAATATATAAGACCTGATGTTGATCGGTCATATTCTGGAGAAAATCACTGTAAAACAGTGAAAAACATCTTAAAGTACTTAACCGGCACTAAGGATGTTATTAATATTATGGTGGGTCTAAATTAAAACTAAAGGGCTTAACAGACTCAAGTTTTTTAGACAGACCAAGACGACAGAAAATCCACTTTAAGGTAAAGGGTTACCTTGAACAGTGGTACAGTAAATTGGAAAGGTTTCAAACAGCAAAAAGTATTTGGTTTAGTGATAAAGACAAAGTATATAGCTATAAATGAAGCTTTTCAACAGTAGGAGAATCGTCACTTAGAGAAGAAGGGTATGAGATACCATGTCGATTGACTTTAGTGCAAGTAGGAGATTGAAAATAGTATGCACACAAGCCAATCATGTTTGATGATAAAGCATATACTTTGTAACGATCCTATTCATTTATTAATAAAAAGTATTAATTTATTAAAGGCTTTTAATTATCTACATGATGCTGCTTTATAATATGTGATAAAACCATAGTTTTAAGAAATGCTTTTAGAATAATGATGATGATCATTCTAATGAGATCTAAATTCTTAGAAAGCTAAAAACTAAAATAGTTCTCAATCGTTGCATTACTAAACGAAGGATTAGTGAATCCGGATAGATTAGTACATACGTTGCTTGCTCATTGAATGAGGATGATTGATCTCATGATCATTTGTGTGGAGACACTAAAGCAAATATGTAGGTGCATATTAGAGAATAAGTTCACTGAACGTGGCTTGCTAAGGAATACCTTATGTAGTTTTACTTGCCTATCAATAGGAATTCCTGTAGTGATAGTAGTACAAGTGATCCTTGGACTTGAGATCATCATAGTCTCTTGTGTATGATGAGTTATACTTTGACTTATTCCTTAAGACCCTTAGGGTATATCAAATGGTATGTTTGGGTATAATAAGTTATACATGGAGATAATGTATGATCAATAAAGAATCTACCGCTTCTAGTAAAAGAAGATAAATGTCCTATGTGATTCGATAAATAAATGACAACCCAGTAGTCCTTGGCCAAGGCAGAATGAAATTAGAAAGGAGTTTCTAATTTGCATTATTTGGAGTTGTGCATTTAAGAGTTGAAATACATATAATTAAATAAAATAAGACTTGACAATAATTCCATGTCTTATATTTAATTGAGACATTGTATGGTGGAAGAATTGAATTGCATTTGAGAACTATTTACTCAAAGGTTCTTTTACGATTAATGTTGAAATCTATATTATCTCGCAAAGTCGTTAATCGCTAGGAGAGGCTTATCCCTATTGTAGAATAAATATTATTTATTTAAATAAATTAATAGTTTAATTTATTTATTTAAATAAGATTAGAATTATTCTAATTGATTTATTCACAACCGATTTTATATGGAAAATCTAAAGGGTCACACCATAAAAGGAAGAATAATTATTTAAGAAGTTAATTGCATAAATCATAATAAGTTAAGTATATTTAATTTAATCTATGGTGATAGAATAAATTAAATAGCTTAATATTTATTATTTAATATTTTGGAAATATTAAATATAAATTAATAAGAGGAGTCTTATTATTATTATTACTATTATTATTATTTAATTCCTAAAAGAGTTTGGGAATTAATTAATAAAAGTACTCTCATTTATTCCTAATAAGATTAGGAGGCTAATTACTTAAAAGATTTTAATTAATTATTCCTAATAAGATTGGGAGCATAATTAATTAAAGGAGTTTATTTAAGTAAAATAAAATCCAATTTCTTAATTGTTAAGGAGGGCTGCCTACATCTATCAATAAGAGAAGTCTTATTATAGGTGTGTGTGATTGTTGACTTTTTCACAATAGACGTTATTCCAATAGTTGGGAGAGTATACCCTTTTCTATGAGAGATAGAAAAACCAGGGTTTTTCCAAATACAAATCTTCTTGAATCATTCTTCTTTCTTTGTGAATCACCTCTAGAGACCAAACACTTGGGTGGCTAACATTGATCAAAGGAAGGAACCAAACCCGATAGATTTAAGTTGAACGCGAAAAAGATTGGAGGTGAACTTGTACCTGAGGAAGCTCGAATCTTCAAGGGTATAATTCTTGTTCTTTATCTTTTCGTTTAATTAATAATTGTGCATAAAGGATGATCCGGGTATATGGTTTGTAAAATTTTAAAACATTAATTTTCCATGCTTCTGCTTACTTTGTACAATTTGATTGTGTCCATGAATCTTACAAACCTAAAATTTACAAGCCAAAAAGGCCGCCCCGACTGCAAACTCTCTATCCAAAGACGCCCCAGTGAGCTCTAAAGCCACCCCGGCGCCAAGCTCCCTTTGTAGGCCTAATTACCCACCCCGGCGGGCATGTCCAGATTTAGTTAACACATTTTTTGAGGCATACGCATTTTGATAGTTTTTTAGCGTGAATTTGTTTCCAAAACTCTATATTTCCAGTTTATTATTAGTATTCTATTATAACTAGGATATTATAGTAGATTTTGATTCCATATTTGATTGTTGATTCCTTTTAGGATTCCTTGGGTTTCAATTTCTAATATTTAAGACTCATGGATGTAATTCATAAAACATCAATTCAATAATATTCAAATTTATTCTACTTGTGAGATTATTCTCTACTTTTGGTTCTTTAAAGAATTCCTAAGTAATTTCTTAGTTTATTCTTTTAGATTCAATTTGACTTATCATATAACAATACATAGTTGTGTGTGGTGTCTTCTACCACATCAATCGTTGATTGTGCCGAGGTTCCTGTTTCAATATAAACACGGGGTTTAGACATCGTTGTTGTCAATTCAACGCTAGTTTTATTGTTTGATCGATTGTACCAAGGTTCTCGTACATCTCAATATAAATGTTAGGTTGAGGTGTCCAGAGAGTTCCACTCAATCAATTGTGCTAGAAAAGATTTGGGCTATAACCACCTCATGCAAGCGTGTTGTGGAGTCCATCATTTGGTATCAGAGCTAAGTTCTAGCGAGTTACTTATCCTTTAAGTTTCTGTTGAAATTGTTGACTAAAAAAAATAGTATAGAAACTTTTTTTGAATTTTAAATTATTGTCAATTGCATGCTATTGTGAGATTATGATTCTATAATTTGTTTCATGATAAGTTATTTTGAATTGGTTGGTAAACTGAGAATTTTGCTAGGTGAATTCAAAAAGAACCTTTTAGAGAGAATATTTAGAGGTAAGAGTCTCAGTAGTGAGATTAATTGAGGGTAAAAGCCATTAATTGAGTGAATACACGAGTGAAATCATTAATTCGAGCGAAATACATAAGGGAGTAGTGAGGAAACTATTTTTTACTAACCTTTGTTTTGCAGGAATTATGTCTAACTCCAAGGATAAAGGGACTTTTGAAGAGCAATCTTCAACAACGTTTGACATGAAGTTTATGTTAGAAGCCATGTCTCATTGAACATAATAAAAGGGGAGAACACAACAGCGAGAAACTAAAATGGAGGAAAATTACTTTGAGAGGGAATTCAGTGAAGAGGAAGATCTAGAATCTGGCTTCCTACATCAAAGGTCAAGAGGTCCTAGAGAGAGGGAAGGTCGAAATAGGGCAGATGATAACGTGGATAGCATTAAGATAAAAATCCCAGCTTTTCAATGGAGGAGTGATTCAGAGGCATACTTAGAATGGAAAAAGAAGATAGAATGGGTATTTGACTGTCACAACTATTCAGATTTCAAGAAAGCTAGATTAGTCGTTACTTAATTTTTAGATTATGCAGTCACTTGGTGGGATCAGTTGATTACTAGTAGGAGAAGATGTGGGGAACGCCTAATTAAAACTTGGGCGAGGATGAAAATAGTGATGAGAAAGAGATTCATGCCGAGTCACTACCATCGAGATTTATTTTGGAATTTACAAAATCTGAAACAAGGGAGTAGAAGTGTGGATGAATATTTCAAGAAGATGGAGATGATGATGGCTAGAGTTAATATGGATGAGGATAGTGTGGCAACAATGGCGCAATTTTTAGCAGGACTAATTGGGAATATAGCAGACTTAGTAGAATGACAACATTATGTGGAATTTGGGGATATGGTACACATGGATTTCAAGATTGAGAAACAGCTTAAGAGGAGAGGTGGCCAATATTCCAATGCTACCACGAGGTCGTCATGGAATTATAATGCTGCAAAATGGGAGGAGAAGCTAGCTGTGAATAAGTCGAGAGTGGAGTTTAAACCGAATTTGAATAATCATAGAAAACAAGGTAAAATGGACATATTATTTTCTTTAAATGTCAAGGTAGTGGGCATATTTCTAGTCAATGTCCAAATCAGAGAACTATGTTGTTGCTTGACAATGGAGAGTTAGAAACCGAGGGAGAAGATAGTGACACTGATTCTATGGCACCATTAGAGGAGATTGATGATCGGGAGGTTGCTATGCATGGCGAGATGTTGGTTACGAAGAGAACGCTTAGCCCGTAAGTGAAGGAGGAAAGCTTGGAGAAACGTGAGAATTTGTTTCACACTAGGTGTCGTGTACAAGGGAAAATTTGCTGCATGGTAATTAATGGTGGGAGTTATGCTAATGTGGCGAGTACAACTATAGTGGAGAAAATAGGATTGTCAACAACCAAACATCCTCAACCGTATAAATTGTTATAGCTTAACAAAAGTGCAGATGTGAGAGTGACAAAGCAGGTGTTGGTACCATTCACTATTGGAAGATATGTAGATGAGGTGTTATGTGATGTGTTTCCGATGCAAGCTGGCCATTTACTACTTGGTAGACCGTGACCATTTGATAGGCGTGTGAAGCATGATGGCTTCACTAATGAATACTCTTTTGTACACAATAAAAGGAAAGTCACATTGTGTCCTTTATCACCATAAGAGGTGCATGAAGATCAAATTTATTTTACAAAAAGACCATGATAAAAAAAAGAAAATGAGGAATAGAAAAATCAAGAAAAAATAAGTGAGAAAAAGAAAGAGAGAAAAAGAAAGAAGAAGAGAAAAAACAAATATATTTGCCAAAAAATTAATGTGAGGTGAGCTTTGGTTTCTAAACAGCCTATGATTTTACTTATGTATAAAGAGGCACTTTTGAATACTAATGCTAAGGATTTGTTGCCTAGTATTATTTCTTTTCTTCTATAGGATTTCAAAGATCTATTTCTCGATGAGCTTCTGATAAGTGGATTTTATATACGCGATTCAATATTCATTTCATACTTATTTGTTGCTAAATTCTTGTGATCATGTTCAGTTTTACTTGTTTTATGTTAATTCATGTGTAGGATGGTGGTTGTAGCATTCAACGTACATTTGGAACTATCTGGTGTGATTTGAAGTCAATTGGAGCATAATTGGAAGAAAGTTAGAAAACCAGCAAAGTCATTCGGCAGAAGACATGCCCGCCGGGGCGGGCTTCATTAGGTTATACACCCCCACCGGGGCAGGGGGTCTCAATCTCCAGTTAACAGAAAGATATCCCGTCGGGGCGGGGGGTCTTCAGTTGGGCTAGACAGAAAGGGTGCTAGCAAGGAATGGCGTTGATAAGATATAAACCCCGTAGGAAGGGTGTCGATTCTGAAGTTGTCCTGCTATGACTGAAGTTCTTCTTGGACATGGTTTCTAACAATTGCATGACAATGGAACTCTAATTGAAGGAAATTTCGGCTAGACCTTGTATGCTAGACATCTACTACTCTATCAATAACAACTTGAGCAATACAAGAGAAGAGATAACGGAGATTAATTCAAGTTTTTCATAGCAAGCTTTGGAGGGGTATTTTGAGAAGATTTTCAAGACGATTGCGATTCTAGACTTCGTGAAGGGCGTTGTTCAATATTCTTCATTTTAGGCTATTATTTGTAATCATAAGAATGATTTCTACGAATTATTCAGTGTTTATTTTGTTTAGTATGAACTAATTCACTTTTTAGGCTTATGATGGATCTTTAAGTGAAATGATGCTTTTGTAAATTTTGATTTCCATTTCAATAGTCTATTTCCAGTTTATCTATATTGGTTTGAGTTTGAATTTATGAATTGCCTGATCAATAATTCTTTGTGGATTTGTTTGGAATCGAGAGATGATATTCGAATCTAGACCTAATTAATATACCATGTGTTCATGAATTTTGTGAATAGCAAAATCTTGATGAATGTTAGGGTAGAGATATGCTTGACATCGCATGTAATCGGATAGAGAACTTATTCTTAAACTTTCTTTAATTGTAATTCACATAGAGATATAGTGAGTTAGTTAATTAAGGTGTTTAACTTTTTTCTATCTTAATTGTGGATTTAAGTTAATACGGTATTAGTGCATCGAGAGGTGGTTAATACTACGTTCGTGTTCTTGATTAATAAATTGGGATAGTAAATTAAAGTGGAATAAATGTGTTTAAATCAGAGTGAAGCTTAGGCTGAAATCATAAGTATAATTCTCCATTAATTGTTTGAAATTCTAAATTTTGATATTTGTGATAGTTTAATTATTCTTTAATTTAGATTCTTTAATTTTAATTATTGATTTGATTTGTTTAATAAAATTAGGGTTAATAGGAAACTAGTAATTGTAAGTTAAGGTTATTACGAGTTAGTCTCTATGGGAACGATACTCTACTTATCACTTTATTGCTTGTTGACCACGTATACTTGCGTGTTTTGTGCGTATATAGATTTTACCCAACAAGTTTTTGGCGCCGTTGCCGGGGACTATTTAGTATAAATCTTAATAGTTTAACAATATAAATTTAATTAATCCAGTTTTACTTAGACATTTTTATTTTTGTTTTGTGCTCCTTATTTCAGGTGTTGGAAGCAGTTTATGCAAACTCGGTCCAAAAATCCAGACTTGCTACCTTTTGACGATGACATTGAGAAAAGGTTTCAGAGGTTGAGTAAGTGGATCAAGGAAACGAGGCAAGAATTCGAAACATCTGAGAAGGAAGAGGAAATGGAAATCGAAGATCAGAAAGCGTTAAGGAACTTCGCTACACCCAAGGTGACTGAACTGTAGTCAAGCATCACCAGGCCCACAATAGCCGCTAACACATTTGAAATCAAGCCTAGAATGATTCAAATGATTCAGAATTTAGTTCAGTTTGGGGGATTGGCGAATGATGATCCGAACAAACATTTAGTCAATTTTCTGGAGATTTGCGACACCTTTAGGTACAATGGGGTGTCGGATGATGCGGTGAGACTTCGCTTGTTCCCATTCACTCTATGGGACAAGGCAAAGAGTTGGTTGCATTCTCTACCGCCTTGATCGATTACTACATGGGAGGACTTTGCTTAGAAATTCCTTGCCAAATTCTTCCCACCGGCAAAAACTACAAAGATGAGGAATGAGATAACGATGTTTGAGCAGCAACATTGGGAGTCATTATATGAGGCATGGGAGAGGTATAAACAATTGCTCAGAAAATGCCCAAATCATGGATTAACTAAGTGGCTGCAATTGAACACCTTTTACAACGGACTACATGGAAATCTTAGAACTAGTATTGATGCAGCGTTGGGTGGAGCATTCATGGCCAAGAGTTATGAGGAAGCGTATAATTTGATTTAAACCATGGCGGCTAACAACTACCAGTAGCCCACAGCGAGAATGACACAGGCAAAGGCAGCTGGGGTTTTAGAAGTGGATGGTGTGACAGCTATACAAGCACAGATTGCATCACTTTTGAAGAAGTTGGATTCTATGACAGGGGCATAGGCACAACAAGCACAGCAAGTGGCAGTTATATGTGAGTTGTGCGTGGGAGAGCACCCAACAGATCAATGCGCGATAAATCCAACATCTGTGTAGTTTGTGGGCAATTATAACAGAATTCCGCAGAACACATACAATCAGGGAAATAGGAATCATGTGAATTTTTCATGGAGCAATTACCAACAGCAACAAGCTCCAAGATCATCATATCCACTAGAATTTCAGAACCATCAACAACCAGCTCAACATCAAGAAAGGAAATCAGATCTAGAGGAGTTGGTGACAAAATACATAACTAGCAATGAGGTGGCTATGAAAAATCAATCAATGGCGATGAAATCACAAGAGCTGGCGATCAAGAATCTAGAGAATCAAATAGGACAAATTGCGTTGGCATTGAATAACAGGCCATAAGGGACCCTACCAAGTGACATAGAGAGAAATCCGAAGGGTAACCAGAAACAGTGTCAGGCAATCACATTGCGGAGTGGGAAACATCTTAAGGGTACTAATGCAAAAAATTCAGTGACTCCGGATGAAAAAGTTGATGATAGCAGCAAAATTGAAGGAAGCAAGGGTGAGGATAAACAGAATGAGGGAACAAATTTGAACAATAAGCCAATTGTTTATCCACCACCACCATTTCAACAAAAGGTCCAAAAACAGAAATTAGATAAGTAATTCGCAAAGTTTTTGGAAGTGTTCAAGAAACTTCAGATCAATATACAATTTGCAGAAGCCCTAAAACAAATGTCGAGCTATGAAAAATTTATAAAAGGGATTCTGTCAAGGAAGAAGAAATGGGAAGATTTTGAGACAGTTGCACTAACCGAGGAGTGTAGTGCAGTATTACAGCAGAAATTACCACCAAAACTCAAGGACCCAGAGAGCTTTACTATTCCATGCACAATCGAGAATATGCATTTCAGCAAGTGTTTATGTGATTTGGGGGCGAGTGTAAACCTTATGCCATTGTCAGTATACACAGAATTGGGTTTGCCCGCACCAAGACCTACAAATATCTCATTACAGTTGACAGATAGGTCAGTCACATATTCGAGAGGCATAGTAGAGGACATCTTAGTGAAAGTGGATAAATTTATATTCCCCGTGGACTTTATCATTCTAAACTTTGAGGAAGACAAGAACATCCCAATTATCCTAGGGAGACCATTTTTGGCCACGGGCAGGACACTTATAGATGTACAAAAAGGAGAACTGACTATGAGGGACCAAGATCAAGAAATAAAATTCAATGTGTTCAAGGCCATGAAATTCCCCACAGATGAGGAAGATCTGAAGCTGCCCCGGCGCCAAGTTCTTTGTCAACACCCGCCCCACGGGCTTTGTAGGCCAAATTACCCGCCCCAGCGGGCATGCCCAAATTTAGTTGGCACATTTTTTGAAGTTTTTGAGCGTGGATTTTTTTTCTAAAACTCTATATTTCCAATTTATTATTAGTATTCTATTATAAGTAGGATATTAGGCTAGATTTTGATTCCATATTTGATTATTGATTCCTTTTAGGATTCATAGGGTTTTTGTGACACCCCCAAAATAGGTATACATCACCCATTCTGTGTCGCCAAATACATGGTACATAAATAACTACAACTTCATTAATATAATTGTCGTGCAAAATATGACAACACATAAACTGTGGGTTTAAATACAAATATTGTCTTCTAGACAATATCCACACTCAGATAAAGTCCTCATTACAATTATTGATACACTATTTTACAAAATAGTGAGGACTGCTAAACAACTATCTAGAACCATCATTCCATACCCCGACTACTTCCCGCTATATTCTCGCTTCCTAAGAAGAAAAATGGAACAAAAAGGAAAAGGGTGAGCTCAACTAGCCCAGTAAAGAACATTATGACTAAGATAATGAACAACAAATTATCTTTAGCCTTCAACAAATCAGATAAAATATAATGAAAAACAAGTTTTAGATCAATATTCGCAGCGAAAATAACAATTCATTAGAAGAGTTAAGTAGAGAATGAAATCTACTATCATCTATGAATTTAAAAGTCCATCATCAATATTTTATCCCTATAACATCGATCAATATACATCTTGAATCAAATATTCATCTTTACACTACGGGCCAAAGATATTCATTTGTATCACCAGTTGGTTATGTTCATCTCAACATATGTCCATCTTTGCACTACGGGCCAAAGATATTCATCAGGTAATCATTCATCTTTGCACTACAGGCCAAAAAATATTCATCAAGTATCACCATTAAGGACTGAGGATGATGAAAAATATTTTAAAGAACGAATCCAGTGAGACAAAAGAACAAAGATTAGGTATTCGTACTTTAGATAATCCAAGTTCAAAAACACTCCATAATAAACCATAGTGTAGTAAAAATCAATAATGAAGATCAAAGCATGGATACAATCAAAGATAGTAACCATAATAGACATCTGGGACAAAGAAGAGAAAATTTTATTTTTTGGTGAATAGTGTCGTATTTGTGAATAGTGTCGTATACATGAATAGTAACCCCGACACAAAAAGGTAAACATTCCACAATAATATTCATACCAATATTTTGGCATAATGATATTGAAAGAAATAATATCATTTACGAAGAAAATAACATACCTTGCCTCAAAAGAACAGTACTTCTAACTGGAATATCAGATGTAATACTGAAGGAAACTTGCACTAAATAACAGCTCTCAAAGTATCTAAATACTCACAAAATACGCTCGATAATATAGAGAAGAGAAAACTTGTTTCTGGTGTGATTTTCAATTCTAACTAAGCACCCTATTTATAGGAAAATGCTAGAACGCCAAACCAGACTAAATTAATAAAATATTAGTATAATTTTTTTTTTCTACGCATGACACTTTTAAAAATTATCAGCCCACCACATTTGAAAAATTAATTCAGCACATTTTATCAACAAGGGACAAAAGTGGGTCCCACCCATAATTTTAATAAAAATATTTAATTTTTGAAACTTCAATAATTCATAATAAATAGCCATTTTATCAGAAAAATACGAATTTTATGTCCATTCCATAGGAAATTAAATTCTCTACAACTTTGTAGATTTGTGTTTTTCCAAATTCCAAACGAAAAATGCCCGAAATCCACATACGGACGATTTTTAATACCTCCATTTCGACAAAATACTGATAAAACACCTCAGCATTAATTCCTTCATTTATATCTACACAAAATAAATATTTTCCTATCCATCATTTATGTCCACATAAAATAAATATTTCCTTATCATATAAATCAGTAATTAATTATTCACAAATAATATTACAAAATCATAATTATGATAACCAGGTCGTTCCCAGGAAAGAGGGGGCTTTCCGATAAGGATTTCTCCGTACTGGCGCGCAATTAGGTGACCAAACCCCTTTCCTAGACATAACTTTCTTAGACATTTCCAATAATGCTATCTAATAATATTATTCAAATAATATGAATTATTGATCTGATAATGGAAAATAATGTGCAATGACAATTATTGAAACAACAATTATATAAAATATCAACGCAGCAATAATTGAATCAATAAAATAAAATATTGAACAATAATTACTGTAATAATTATTGAGTAGTGCCTTCTTATGTAAGAATCAATAATTCCAAAATATTTTGCAATACCGTGTGCTATTGTGCAACCACGCGTATTACTGTATTTTAACCACCAGGTAATCCAACAGTATTAACGATAACAATTACGACATTATTTATAAAATCTCAGACTTGTCGTTTTCTTCATCCGACCATTTTTCGTTATGGGGCCCACAAATGGTTGCGCCGTCGTACGAATATTCCCCGACAAAAGAATATTGCACGACCAAACGAATATTCCCCGACAATAATAAATATTTTATAACCACTTGCTTATTTTGTAAAATTTGCATATTTCACCCATAACCAAAGCATTATATCAAATTAACTCCTTATTATTTCAAGATAATGAATAGAGGAAATTCAATTTTATTTATTAAAAAGTTGGGGTCTTACAGTTTTGATTTCTATTATTTAAGACTCATGGATTTAATTCATAAAACATCAATTCTATAATGTTCAGATTTATTCTACTTGTGAGATTATTCTCTACTTTTAGTTCTTTAAAGAATTACTAATAATTTCATAGTTTATTATTTGAGATTCAATTTGACTTATCATACAACAATACATAGTTGTGTGTGACGTCTTTTACCGCATCAATCATCGATTGTGCCGAGGTTCCTGTTTCAATATAAACACGGGGTTTAGACGTCGTTGGTGTCCATTCAACACTAATTTCATTACTTGATCGAATGTACCAAGGTTCTCGTCTCAATATAGACGTTAGGTTAAGGTGTCGTTAGAGTTCCACTCCATCAACTGTGTTAGAAACGATCCAAACGATGACCAACTCACGCAAGTGTGCCGTGGAGTCCATCAGATATTATGTATGAGTTATAATTATTGGTGAATGGTCTTACATGATTATTAGCAAGTAAAGTATAAATAAAACTATACAAGCTATGTTTCAAAAGGAATCCAAAGATTATGAGGACCCAAGTATGGTTTTAAAACTTGTTTAGTTTTGTGTTGTATATGGCAACATATAATACTAGAAATGTCACGATGTTCCCACTGACCCTTTTGTACACATTAGGTTCATTCTTGTTTTGATAAAATCAAACTCTTTTGATTGTCTCATCAAAATAAATGTTCCATATTTGAGAAGCTTGCTTCAATCCATTTCTCTGAGTGTCTGCAACTCTTACCTCATCGTATATAACTGGATCATCATCTTCTATGATGAATCCATACCTACTAGGTATCTTCGGTACTATTCCAGACTTACGATTCGGTTGTGGTATAATAGTTCTATCTACAGGTTCCTCTTATTTGACTTATAGTGTTTTGTGGTTCTTGAACTCTTCAAGATCTATTATCCTCCCACTAGCCCCTTTAATGATAAACACCTTTATCTTAGAAGGTAGCGTGTTTAGCAACAAACACCTTTTTCTAAGTAGGATTATAGAACATATACCCTAAACTTACTTTAGGATGTCCCACAAATTTGTACTTCAAATCTTGTCCCAAGCTTATCCTTTGAAACCTTTTTCACATAAGCTGGACAACCTCTTATCTTGACATACTTAACATTAGGAATCCTCCCTGTTCATAACTCTTATAGAGTCTTGTGGTCAAATTTTGAGGTTACCTTTTTCGTAGATATGCAACAATTTTTAGGGCATGGCCCCAGAAGGATACTGGAATGTCGGTAAAATCATTATGGACCGTACCATGTCCAACAAGGTACGATTTTTCCTTTCATATACATTAATCAATTATTGTGTATCAGGAGGCGTCCATTATGAGAAAACTATTTGAGATGATCTAGAAACTTATTGCACAAGTATTTATTCCTTGATCTAATAAAAGAATCTTAATACTTTGCCAATTTGTTTCACTTCTGAATTCTTTGATGTGACAACTCAGAGAACCGGATTATCAAGAATTTAAGTTTAAAGAATTAGTTATTAATAAAATGAATTTTTATGAATAATATTCTGTGCTGTGTTTATTAATCGTTCTAGAACCTAGGATGATTATAATACGGGAGGATTCTGGCTACGAGATGGACTGAACGAGTAAGAATTTTCAAGACAAAAATAAAAAATTTCTGGGAACAAAAATATTTTTGGGGAAAAAGACGAGATAAACACTATTCACCTGACGAAATCTTAAGGGTTAGGGTTTGAATAACCTAAGCCTTTCCAAAAGTTCGGTATGTCAAAATGACATTCCGCGAAAGATTTGACGATAATATATCGTGAAAAGTTAAGTAAGCCGATAAAAGTTTTTCTCAAAAAACGTACAGAAATCAGACGAAATAGAAATGACGAAAAGTATTGTTATGTACTTTTCATTCATTTAACTACGTTAGGGGAAAACGTAAAGGAAAACGCTTAACATCAAAAGTGTTTTTCAATTTTTCATATTTCCGAAGAATGCGTAAAAGTTAATTTGTAAAGGAAAGATGAAATATCCAAAAATATTTGGATTCCGAGAATCACAGTTTTTCAAACTGTCGGACGAATTCCGCAAGATGGAAGCACGAAGCTTCTAAGAGAAGCTTCATGAATAGTAAGGAGATGTGAATAGTAACTTTAGGGGTGAAGTGATTATTTTGCCCCTAGCCTTGGTTTTCTATATAAGAGAAGCTTAAGCTCATTTGTTGGTTAATGAAAAATTCACAAACACTTGAGAGAGAGAGAGAAGTTGGATGAGGAGGAAAAGGAAGAGGAAAAGCTAGCCCGGGTGCAAATTTTGTCCAATGGAAGAAGATTAAAGAAGAAAGGTAATCGAAAACCTAGTTTAATATAAATTTTCTTTAAGTTTTCTATGTTAAAAACATAGCTTAATGAGGATAGAAGTAAAAGATGTTAAGAATGATTTCATATAGTAGAAATCATAAGAAAAAAAAGAAAATAAGAATTAGAAGTTTAGTTTATAAATTTCTTAAGGAAGTATGAATTTCGTAATGAATTTGAACGATCTGAATGAATCATATGAACGATTCGGTGAAATAGTGTTTTATAACACCGAATTCCAAGAAAAAGTGAAATCGTAATCAAGATATTGATTAGAGAATGAAGAACGCGAAGAACACGAAGAACGTTGTTGATGGACAAATTTAAAACCATCATAGTATAATTTGTTATTGATGGACAAGTTTAAAACCATTGCATATAAGTTAGTTTCCTATTGCTTGGTTAGGAATGATAGAAACTTTTATGAAGAACGGATAAAACTTAGTTATAACAAAGTTATGGCGAAAATTGCGTAAAAGACGAACGAGAAGTAGAAAGTATGTAAATGAACCCGAATGTGTAGGGTTTTATAAGAATGTAAGAAAACATAGAAAACATGAGTCATGGACTCAAGAAGAACAAGTTCTGAGTTTGGATGACAGAATTACGGACGAACAAACGAAGAACGTTAATATGGTAAAACGAACGAGTAATGAAATTTAAGCCAATTGAATGGCATGTTAATGGATTCAGAATAAATTTCTGTCCAAGGGAAGTTGAAGTATGTAAGATAAAAAAGAGAATGACATTGGAATGCCTCGTTCCAAGTTATAATGAATAAGTTAAGAGATTATAAAGTAAGCGTCTCAAACAAGTTCAAGACTTAGAAAAATTTTCAAAGTTCTAGGCCTGGCGCCGCAACGCCAGATAAGCCTTGGGAGGCGGTGCCACAGCGCCAACATGGGCATTCAGCTACTGCTTAGTGGTGTTGCAGAGCGAGAAGAAAGAAGGGGACTGGCGCCGCAGTGTCGGTGCAGGGCAAGGCCCAGTGATGAGCTTTTAATTGCTCAAATCATGGGGGAAGTGTAAGGAAAGCTAATGAACGTGTAGTTCACGTAATGTAACACTTAAACAAGTAATTTAAACCATTAGTAAAGGTTGAATGGAAAGATTGAACGGGATTAAAAGATAAAGAATGTAATCGTAAAATACGTTACCAATATCCGGGGACCGTAGTCGTGATAAAACGAACGTGGGGGATTGCTGTGATTGTGACAACGCTGTTGCGATGAACGATCAGTCTTAGCATACAACGAATCATATGGCTTTGACATTAAGAAAGAATGATGAATGCGGGGTTCATGTAATGGATAACAAATAAGAGAGATTAAAATCTTGGGTAATAGTTGAATAGAATTAAGAGACAAGCAACATGAACGTTGAATACGTAAACGATCCTCGTGAATCGTATTCATGTTGGGCGAACGTTCTAAGTATACATTGGTTGTATAACTCAGACGTTGACGAAGGTAGTATGTAAGATATGAATTATCAAGAAATATGTAACGAATGGTAATAAGAGTAATGAAAGGCCGAATGTGAGTAAAATAGAGAATGTTAGAATGAGATGTAAGCTTTAAACACTTTAACCGACGTGAGGGTTGAGTGTACACAAATATTAAACGGGCTGAACCTACACCCCGTGTATGGTTTAACCATAAGGTAATGAAGACCAATGATTAAACATGTGAACAGTGAAGAACTGAATTAAAGATAATGACGTATATCATTAAGAAGCCAAGTAATGATAAGAACTTGGATGACGTTCTAAGTCGAATGAACCAGACGTTGTAAGATAAGAATAAGGTAACGTAAAATGCTTAACGCTATGAATGCGTAGAATTAATATTAAATGATCGTTCTGAGTATATAAAGACTTTATGACTTAGACGATAAAGAATGAATCTTGAAGTATTGCATTTATTTGCCAGAAAGCCATAAGGAATGAGAAATTGACTTAATGAACATTACAGTTTTAATGGTTCAGATAAGTTAAGATAAGTTTAGGTTGTGGTACAATCTTAATCTTTGATGGTTGACATATGGGAGCTAGGCTAAACAATTCTTTCAGAGAGCGGAGGTATATACGAAACTGGCAACTGATCTAACTCACTGTGAAAGACAATGTAGATGAGATGGGAAACTAGTATGTTGGTTGTTTGTGGGAAACCACTCAGAGTACCATATGGACTACTAGTAGAGACACGATGTGTGCTGAGTCCTAGAAGAGTTATAAGAAGAAGATAAGAATGTAAATCATCAAAGATGATGATCGTATGAGTAAGACATCTCCATATGTCATAACGCCGTAAAATGGTAAAGAAAGTTGGTCGCATAAACTTAGATTACAAGAACACAAACCCTAAGAAGTAAAGTTAAGTAAACCTATGCGTAAAGTCAAGTATATGACTAATTGGTGTATGTGTTATTCCTTATGTGTTATATACAGATTGGAATAAACAGTTCAGCGTAAACTATAAGTTATAGCTGTGCATAAGGCAAGTTTCCTAACTTCATTCATATTTTAAATAAATGCTACTTTCTTAAACTTTCTCAGATGTTGAACTTGAGAAGTTTTGTCTATGTGCAAATGTGTGATATAACAGAATATGTTAGTAGGTGTTTAACTTGTCAGAAGGTTAAGGCAGAACACCAACGACCTAGTAGTTTGTTGTAATCATTAGAAATTCCAGAATAGAAATGGGAGCACATCACAATGAACTTTGTAAAATTCGGATCCTTTGTAAAATATTTTTATTTAATAAAATAATATTATTTGTTATTATTATGTGTTAAAAAGATGAATGTCGTTCTATAACCTAGAAAAGTTGGAACATCGTAGTATTTTAACTACGTCAAGGAATTAAAGTGTTTGAATTTCCAAGATGTAAATAAAAGTTTTCCGAGAAATTTTTTGAAAACACTATTCATCGATTTCTGCTCGGGAATTATTTTTGAACTTCCAAGAAATACGTAAAGTTATAATATCGAGGTGAGATGGAATATGTAATAATAATCTAAGTATGCAAAACGTAATATTTTACATGCGGAATTAAATTAAGAACGTTAAGGATTAAAAGACAAAAGGAATGGAATGATGGATCTTGTATGAAGTGCAAGCCCAATGTGCATTAAGGGACAAGCCCAAGATATATTAATGATTAAGTTAAGTGTTGGTTTAATCAAAAGCCCAAAGTAAATTACTGCAAGCCCAATATGAATAAGCTAAGTTAGATAACTTAAGCCCAATGTAATGATCCAATGGATTAAGCTTGATCCATGGAGCAAACAATGTTGATATAGGTTATCTTGGTGGGCAAGATCTTTGTGTGATAGCCAAGAACTTTAAGTAATGACCAAGTAAAGGATAAGTGTTGTGCTTAGCAAGTAATGAATAGTAAGGAGGTGACTTAAGGAGGTGGATGTCTTAATGTCCATTATGCCCTAACTTAGAGACTTCTATAAATAGCAAGCTCACAATTTCATTTGTTGGATTGTTAACTTTCATCCAACATAAAGTAACTTAATGGTTAGAGGGAATAAGCACTTTTAAGTCAAAACATTCTTTGTTAGATTTTCAAGAACAAGAAGATTAGTTCATTAAGGGTAAGACTCTTGTCCTATATTCTTCTATTTCTACCATGATAGCTTGATAGAGAAGTGGTGATCATGTATGCTAATAACATATAAGAATTAAATAAGCAGTGGACTTAAGCCGAATAAGTCATGAATAAGTAACTTGAACCTAAATAAGTTATAAACTTATAAAGAACTTATGATGAACTTGTCATAGGTTTGCCATATAAAGTTAGTATGTTTGATAAGATGTGAGAATGTTAATTAAAGGACTTAAATCTATAATAAGTCATAAGGAATAAAAACTTGTAGTTTATAAGTTATTAAGTTATGAATTTATGAATAATAAGCCAAAACATAGCTTAAACATAAGTTGATGTAATATGTAGTTTGGAATGTTCATATGATGGTTAGAATCCATTTAGAACGATGATGAAATTGTTAGTAACGAAGTTTTGCCGAAATTCACACGATTGGACGATAATCGTCGAATTCGTGAAATTTTCGGAATGGAAGTCGAATTTTGTGTTTGAACTCAGAAGCGTTGGTTTTTGATGGAGAGAAGTCATATTTGGCATTATAGAGTTGCGGACTCAAAAATGATCGGATTCCGACTTAGAGCGAAGAAACAAGCGTTGAACGTTCACGAACGTTTACCGTTTTTATTAAAAATGAACCAATAGGTGAATTTTGAGTAAACGAAGTCAAATAGATAAATTTCTTGCATGAACACGTAGAGTATGTAATTTGTGAACCGTAGTCTCTTGAACAAGCCAATTCGGACTTATAACGAAGAAGTTACGAGCCCGAAAATCTCACAAAGTTGAAATTTTATCAAAGTTTTCTGGTGCATAAAGTTGGCGCCAACCCAAGCTATATTGGTGGTGCTACAGTGCCATATACAGTGCACATACCTACTAAACTTTCACGTCGCAGTGTGACATGTAACACTGGGACTTGTGCCACAAAGATCGAGTCCGTCCTCGACCATCAGAGAGTGGCAAGTGCTTAAGACAGAGAAGAAAGAGGTAGGTTGCATGACAAATTTCCCTAGGGTTTTGACAGAGAAGGAAATTTACAAGTATAGCATGAATGGTAACTAATTTATAATGAACTAAGGAACTTAATGAAGCATTGTAAGGTATTGTTAAACCTTAATTATGTTACCTAAAGGTTGAAGATAAGTAATCAAACATGAACGTAATGTGAAGGTAAGAACGATGTAACGAAAATCCGAAACCAATAATAACAAATCTAAGTCATAATTAGATTGAGAAGAAGGGTAAGATTCATTAGGAACCATGTATGTTCATTCATGACCTAATGTGTTATGTGATGTTATCATTTACTGTAGAGACTTAAAGACTTAAATGAGAACGTGTTATAACTATAGCAGGCGCTAAAGGCAAGTATTCTAACCCTTATTTCAGTTCAATCTGGATAAGCTTTGTGGTTCATGTATTCTTATGCATGAATTTCTTTATCATGAAGTCAAAGCCAATTCTTTCGCCTAGACTTATATTATGTTTCTATTAAAGTATAGTCAATGTTTACCAAGTTATATTGGTGTGATTTTCAAACGAAGACTGAGTATGCTAAAAATGTTTTGTCATCAAATGACAGGCACGTGAGGTTGCCACAACTTAAACGTACATACGTTTAATGAATGTAGTGTTGATCAACATAGAGTACTATAGGTTGATCACCTAGACATGATCATAAGAAATGTCGGACTTACGGACTTAGTGTCGGGATGTCCTTTTCAAAAGAACTTATGAAATGCTCAAGGTCTTAGACCGGAATTGATGTTTTACTGAATATTGTTGTTGTAAAACGTTTTGAAGGAAAGGAAGTGCTATTTTGAATTATCGATAGTACTTCGTAACTATTGTTCAGTTATTGAAGATATGTGATTCCTATGTTTCAAGCTTGTTGTTTATTAGAATTATTGTACTTGTTGAGCTAGTCATGCTCACTCTTGCTCGAACCATATGAATACAGCTAAGATCGAACGGACCGAAGGCTCTGGCAAGGATAAGGGCAAGGCGAAGACGAACCCGTAGAATACTTATGTAATAGTATAGGGTGAATGATTGTAATATATTTGATATTATGACAAGAACAAATGTAATGGTTATAAAGAACCTGGGGGAATGTTAATATTATTTTGAATATATATAAGACATATTCATTCTATTGAGGCTTTTCAATTATGTGTGTGAATGGTAGTACCGTGTAGCACCATCTGTCGGGTTGTAAGATACCCAGATTTGGGGGTGTCATAGGTTGGTATCAGAGCATTAGGTTATAAAACTTAAGGGGAGATTAAAAACCTTAAGTCATAACCTTAAGAGAAGTCAAAGAAGTAAATAACCTTATAAAAATGCATTATAAATATGTTATGTATTTTTATTATTCTACTAATGTATACTAATCAACTTAATTGTTTTGTGTAGATGTCAAGAGTAAATTGAATGCATTTAGATGTAAAAGCAGTTAGTGAGGAATCGGTTAACCAAATAGAGGTTATACCTAATCCCATAGCAGAAGAGCCCGAAATGGTTGTCATTGAGTCTGGAGACTCATAGGATCCCGATCTCTTGTCCTTGTTTAACGACATGATAGAAGACGAGGTGGAGGTAGTGTCCTTCAACCCGGTAGCAATAGCAGCAGAGATGGCTCCAGGGGAGTCAGTGATGTCATTATTTATGTCAGTGTCGGATAGAAATATCCATTACTATCCAGAGGTTAAGGAGTTGAAGACAGAGCTCCGAGCTATTATAGAGGACAAGAAGGACGTGGAGTCCATGTGGGAACAGGAGCACGATGAGAGGATTTTGGCCAATGACAAAGTCCATGAGCTGAAACATGACGTTTTCAAGCTCAAGGAGGAGCTAAAGACCAAAAAGCAGAAGATAGGGAGAATGTCCTATATTCATAGGAGTTCTCATGCAGATTTCTAGCGTAGGAGGTGGCTGGGTTATCCCAGAGGCGAGAGGCGAATGGCATACTATCGGTCGTGATATTATTCTTGGGTCTTGCAAAGGAAAATTTTGATAATGCCTTAAGGCAGATGTGATCTAGTAGTAGACAGAGTAGTTTATGTATGTAAATATTTTTTATCTAGTAGTGACGTAAAACCCTCTTTTGTATAACAAAGGGTAGTCTTTTGTAAATCCCAATTTTTGGAAAGCAATAGCGGGAAAGTAGTAATGTAATCAGCTTAGGCTGTGTAATGTAAATGATGTAGTATTATACTACAATGAATGAATGAATAAAAGCCTTTTTATGGAACATAATAAGCAATGGATGTTGAAGTTATTGTTTAATATCGAATAATAACTAATTAATAAAGAAAGGAATAATAACGAAATGTGTTTTTTATTGTATCAGCAAAATGCCATCAAGAAGAGTACAATGTAACCAAGGAGCTAATGTAAATCAACCAGAGGGAGGTCCGATTAACCCTATGCAGGAGTTTGTTAATCTTTTAACAGTCGCATTTCATAGAAATGGGGCTAATATCCCCGTAAATCCAGGAGTAGCGCGAGCTATTACCTTTAAGGATTTTAAGAGTGTTGGTCTGCTAGAGTTCAAAGGAACTACGGACCCTATCGAAGCCCAAACGTGGGTAAAGGAAATCAAGAAGGCGTTTGTGATAGCAAATGTCGACGAGGCCCAAAAGGTTGCCTTTTCAACCTACATGATGAAGGGATAGGCCAACTTTTGGTGGGAAGCCAATCAGGCTAAGGCCGGGATAGAGAATCTAATGTGGGTGAGGTTCAAGGAGATATTCTTCGAGAGCTACTTTCCCACGAGCATGCAAGGAAGGATGGAGATGTGGTTTCTCGAATTGAAATAAGGGGACATGACAATTCCCCAATACGCCGCCAAATTTAATGAGCTGGGAAGGTTCGCTCCACACCAAGTGGATACCGAGGTTAGGAAGGCAAGACGGTTCGAGCAGGGCTTGAAACCCTGGCTTTATAAACTTATTTCTGTGTTCTAGAGTACTTCACTTTGGACCGTTTTAGAGAAGTCGATAATCGTCGAAGGTGGTAGCGAAGCGTTGAGCCAGTACCATAAAGAGGAGAAGAATAAAGGGAAAGTGGATGGGGTAGTGAAGGTCGAAGGAGCCAGCGGGAGTGGCGAGGGACAGAAGAGGAAAGATTTCAGCTCTAGGAATACCGGAGTAAAGCAAGGAGACCCGAAGAAGAGAATGGAGTCCTGCAAGACCTGTGGGAAAACTAATTTAGGAGTCTGTCTCAAGGGGAAGGCCGTATGCTACAACTGTGGACAAGAAGGACACATCTTGCCTAACTGTCCAAGTCAGAAGAAGAATCATGGATGCTTTGTGTGTGGGTCAACTGACCACATGACAAAGAATTTCTCGAAGAAGGGGACGGACGGGAATCGAGGCACTAGTAGTGGTAAGTTATCTATTAGTGGTCCAGTGCAGCCGGTTAGGTCGATGGGCCGTACCTTTAACATGACAGTCCATGATGAAGTTACATCAGGGGACGTCGTCACAGGTATTATTCCGATCAACGACATAAATGCTTACGTGCTGTTTGATTCAGGTGCCACTTGTTCATTTGTAGCATGTGATTTTGCTAGACGATTAGGATTACTTCCCGAAAAGTTGTCTATACCTTTAAATATTAAGGTAGCAAATGAAGGAATAATTTCTGTTGAAGATGTTCATAGGAGTTATTGCGTAGATATACGAGGTTGTAAATTATCGGTAGATTTGATACCGATAAAATTAGGAGAATTCGATGTAATTCTCAGAATGGATTTGTTAGTTAACCATGGGGCAATTATAGATTGTCAGAAGAAATGTATGAACCTTAGAACGTTAAAACAACCTAAGGTAGTATTTTATGGGAATAGATCACCGGGATGTTCGTGTTGTCTAACCATGACACAAACTAGGAAATTATTGAGGAAGGGATGTGTAGGTTATCTATGTCATGTTATTGATACCTAGAGAGTGGTAGCAACCATGGAACAAATAACTATAGTTAGAAAATTTGCCAATGTATTTTTGAGTTAATTATCAGGTCTTCCACCGGATAGGGAGACCGAGTTTGTAATAGACATTGTGCCAGGAGCGACACCAGTTTCTAGGGCACATACAACCGAGTGTTTCATCGTGGGGAACATCGGTATTGTTTGTCAAGAAGAAGGATGGATCATTAAGACTATGTATCGACTATAGAGAGTTGAACAAGTTGACGATAAAGAATAAATACCCATTGCCCAGGATCGATGATCTTTTTAATCAATTGAAAGGGGCTAAGTATTTTTCTAAAATAAATTTAAGAACGGGGTATCACCAGTTGAGGGTTAGGAAGGAGGATGTACCGAAGACAGCATTCAGGACTCATTATGGTCATTACGAGTTTCTGGTGATGTCATTTGGGTTGACTAATGCACCAGCTGCATTTATGGATATGATGAACAGAGTGTTCAAACAATATTTGGACAAGTTCATCATGGTTTTTATCGATGATATTCTAGTCTATTCTAAGATGCCAGAAGATCATGTTGAACACCGAAGGTTAGTGTTGGAGACACTAAGGAAAGAGCAGTTGTATGCGAAGTTCACTAAGTGTGAATTTTGGTTGGAAAAGGTACAGTTTTTAGGTCATGTCATTGACAATGAGGGAATTTTGGTAGATCCAGCAAAGGTGAAAGCCGTGATGAATTGGGAACAACTGAAAACGCCGACTAAGGTGCGTAGTTTCCTAGGGTTGGCGGGTTACTATTGGAGATTCATCCAGGATTTTTCAAAGATAGCTACCCCGTTGACTAACTTGACAAGGAAGACAGTGAAATACGCATGGACTGATAAGTGTGAGGACAATTTTCAAGAACTGAAGAAGAGATTGAGTGAAGTGCCTGTTTTGTCATTACCCGATGACACAGGAAATTTCGTAGTTTATAGCGTTGCTTAGCATAGAGGACTTGGTTGTGTTCTCATGCAGCATGGAAAGGTCATTGCGTATGCATCAAGGAAGTTGAAGGATTATGAGAAAGTTTATCCTACTCATGATCTGAAACAGGACGCAGTAGTTTTTGCTCTAAAGATATGGAGACATTATCTTTACGGGGAAAAATGTGAGATATACACGGACCATAAGAGTCTAAAATATATCTTCACACAGAAGAAGTTGAATATGAGACAAAGGAGATGGCTGGAGTTGATAAAGGATTACGACTGTGAAATCCTGTATCACCCGGGAAAAGCCAATGTAGTTACCGACGCCTTAAGTAGGAAGGGTCAGGAGAAGTTATCTATGTTAACGGCTCAAACTAAGTTAATAACAGAGATGGCTAGGATGGAAATAGAAGTGAAGTTTCCAAGAGAATCGGAGCAGATGTTGTTCGCAACAGAGATTCAATCTACCATTGTAGAAAGAGTCAAGGAGGTGTAGCTCAAAACTGATGAGTGTGACCGGGTAAAGACGTGGCTAACCGATGAAAAAGAAAATATTAAGTACATCTTAATAATGAGGGATTATTAAGATTTGAAGGAACAATTTGGGTTCCGAATGAGATGGAATTAAAGGAGCAGGTATTATAAGAGGCTCATAGTTCGAGGTTTTTGATTCATCCTGGTTGTACTAAGATGTATCAAGACCTTCGATGGAGTTTTTGGTGGCCGAACATGAAGAGAGAAATAGAAGAGTATGTGAGTAGGTGCTTAACTTGCCAGAAAGTTAAGGCCGAACATCAACGACCAAGTGGCTTGTTACAGTCATTGGAAATTCTGGAGTGGAAGTGGGAGCATATCACAATGAACTTTGTGGTGGGACTCCCGACTACAACGAAAGGGTATAATGCGATTTGGGTAATATTGGACCGGTTGACGAAGTCGGCTCACTTTTTTCCAATTAGGGTCAAGTATAACTTAGACCAGCTAGCTAGACTTTATGTTAAGGAAATAATTTCTAGACATGGAGCACCAGTATCGATTGTATCAGATCGTGACCCACGATTCACATCAAACTTTTGGAGGAGTATACAAGAGCAGTTGGGAACGCAGTTGAAGCTGAGTACGGCGTATCATCCACAAACTGATGGACAGAGCGAGAGAATAATTCAGACATTAGAAGATATGTTAAGATCTTGCGTCATAGATTTCAAGGGTAGTTAGGATGATCATCTACCATTAGTAGAGTTTGTGTATGACAATAGTTATCATGCAAGCATAGGTATGCCGCATTACAAAGCTTTATATGGGAGGAAGTGCAGAATACCATTGTATTGGGATGAAGTGGGAGAACGCCGAATGCTAGGGCTAGAATTGGTGCAGTAAACAGCGGATATGGTGAAGCTGATACGAATGCGTCTTATTGTAGCTCAAGAAAGACAAAAGAAGTATGCGAACTTGCATCGAGAAAATAGGGAGTTTGAAGTAGGCTCTTGTGTATTTCTAAAGGTATCTCCCTGGAAAGGAAAGATACACTTTAGAAAGAAGGGAAAGTTAAGTCTGCGGTTTATAGGACCTTTTGAAGTGTTAAAACGGGTAGGGGAGGTAGCTTATATGATAGAATTACCTCCAGACCTAGAACGAATATATAACGTGTTTCATATATCGGTATTACGTCCTTATAAGCCAGATTATAAGCACGTGGTAGAATATGAACCTATTTATATCGAGAAGGACTTAACATATGAAGAGACGCCAATTTAAATTGTCGATAGAAAAGAACAAGTTCTGCGGAATAAAGTTATACCTTTCGTGAAGGTGTTATGGAAGAACCACGATGCAGAAGAAGCAACGTGGGAATTGGAAGAAAAGATAAAGAAGGATTACCCTCAGTTGTTTGAATAATGAGAGACAAGATTCTGGGAATAGAATCTTTATAAGGGGGAAAGAATGTAACGACCGAGAAATTCAGATCCTTTGTAAAATAATTTTATTTAATAAAATAATGAATAAAATAATATTATTTGTTATTCTTATGTGTTATAAAGATGAATGTCGTTCTATAACCTAGAAACATTGGAACATCGTAGTATTTTAACTACGTGAAGGAATTAAAGTGTTTGAATTTCCAAGACAAAAATAAAAGTTTTCTGAGAAATTTTCCAAAAATACTATTCATCGATTTCCGCTCGAGAATTATTTTTAAACTTCTGAGAAATACATAACGTTATAATATCGAGGTGAGATGGATTATTTAATAATAATCTAAGTATGGAAAACATAATATTTTGCATGCGGACTTAAATTAAGAACGTTAAGGATTAAAAGACAAAAGGAATGGAATAGTGGATCTTGTATGAAGTGCAAGCCCAATAAGCATTAAGGGACAAGCCCAAGATGTATTAATGATTAAGTTAAGTGTTGGTTTAATCAAAAGCCCAAAGTAAATTAATGCAAGCCCAATAAGAATAAGCTAAGTTAGTTAACTTAAGCCCAATGTAATGATCCAATGGGTTAAGCTTGATCCATGGAGCAACCAATGTTTATATAGGTTATCTTGGTGCGCAAGATCTTTGTGTGATAGCCAAGAACTTTAAGTAATGACCAAGTAAAGGATAAGTGTTGTGCTTAGCAAGTAATGAATAGTAAGGAGGTGACTTAAGGAGGTGGTTGTCTTAATGTCCATTATGCCCTAACTTAGAGACTTCTATAAATAGCAAGCTCACAATTTCATTTGTTGGATTGTTAACTTTTATCCAACATAAAGTAACTTATTGGTTAAAGAGAATAAGCACTTTAAGTCAAAACATTCTTTGTTAGATTTTTAAGAAGAAGAAGATTAGTTCATCAAGGGTAAGACTCTTGTCCTATATTCTTCTATCTCTACCATAATAGCTTGATAGAGAAGTGATGACCATGTATGCTAATAACATATAAGAATTAAATAAGCAATGGACTTAAGCCGAATAACTCATGAATAAGTAACTTGTGTAGCGCCCCCAAATTTGGGTCCTAAATCACCACGGATCTGGTACACTAGTTCTAACTATTGTGGAAGATATAAACATAAATTGTTTATACATTAAACATTATATACTAATCCCAAGGTCGAGTAACCATAACTTATACACAATTTATTATCCTATCTGACATACAAAGATTTTATCATACATTATTGTTACCAATCTATCTACACATGTAAACTAAAGTTGGAACTGTCTTTAACCTTTCCTTGTATCCGACGCATTCGCCTTAATCTGTAATGTTTTATCATGATATAGCAAGGGTGAACATGAAGGTTTCCCATCAAAGTTTAAATTTTATTTAAGGATATATCATGATTGAAAGAGTCTGAATAATAAGCTGGCTATAATTCAACAATGTAGTTATGAATTAGGACGATCAAACTTTTGACTGAACAAGTATTAAACATGAACAAATATATCTGAACCGAACGGTAATGAAGGTGATCAGCCTTTCATACCTGACTTATATATGCAATATGTATAGAGTACAATTCTACACTAGCAATCAGCAATGATTAACCATAAGTATATCTGAATGAAATAACTCTTAGTAGAGTTAAGAAAAACTTGCATGTACCGTTGATTACCATTACGGAATATAACTTAGCTTTATCCGAAGACCTAATATAGATAATACCGATCTCAAAATATTAGAATAATATCATTACAGTATAAAATAACCTAAACACATTGCCACATAATCCTATCAGTCCATATAGCACATAAGACCTAGCATTAAGTCAAACTATTGCAGTCTGAGTTCAGTTCGGTACTAATATTACATCCCGACGGCCTAGTCGGATAATTATTAAGTTTAAGTTCAATTAAACTCTGCTCTAACACTTATTATCAGTCAAAATAATTTTCATAGGCCCATAATAATCTTCAGATAATTATTACTATTTATCATGATTTTTCAATCATTAATATCATATTTATATGATTTAAATACTGCTTAGTTCTATTATCATTAATATTTATTTAATATTAAATATTAATGAAATCTTTATCATAATATTATAATATATTTATAATATCTCAAAGTATTTTGATACTTTATTATTACCATTAAATGATTTTAAATTAATTAAAACCATTATTAATTATCTCGCCATTAATATTAAAATATTACTATTTTTCATGAAAAATATCAAAAGTTATATTTTATAACTTCAAATATTTTTATAATAGTTAAATTATTTTTATATAATTTTTAAAGCATTAATTCTATTTTTTTGCATAATTTATTTAATACATTTGTTAAATAAATTAATTACCATTAATATTAATTTATTAATGAAATTCATCACAAAATATTAAAAGTCATTAAAATAACTTAAAATATTTTCTTATATCATAATATAATTTTAAATGATTTTTAAAGTATTAAAATCATTTTTAAATAATTTATTTAATATTATAATTAAATAAATTAATTACCTTTATATTCAAAATATTAAATATTTATGAAATATACTCAAAATAATTAAAAATAAATTTTAGGCTTTAAAATAATTTTTAGGAATTTATTACTTAATTTTAATAATTAAAACTATTTTTATTTAATTAATAAATAAAATAATTAATTTCCATAAATAAACTGTCACTAGAGGTCCCTATCGCTATAGGTGGTCTTGAGCTGTTCTTGATCAAACCCAGAAACCCATGTTAGACACTAAGGTGGTAGGTTTGACCGTAATTAGATCTATGATCCTAATATTTTCTAGGTTGTAATTTGTGTTGCTGTTGTAGTATAAGTGTAATACTACAATTAAAATCAAGTTGCATGGTCATTCTACATCAAATCAGAGAGATCTAAGCTCTCCAAATTGTTGTCAGACTTGTTCTTCAATTTTTGGGTTTTCCATAATTGAAGAACAGTTGAGGTGCCTATTTTGAAAGCCTTGAATCTAGAGTTTTGGGCTTGCTCAGTGCAATATGAAGGTTCAATCGTGTAGCATACATGTCAAGGAACACGTATATAACTTTACATCAACCTAACAACATAACAGGTGATAGATCTAGACTGGTCAAATGGCATGCCAAGAACAGTTCTTGGTGAATTCTGGGTTTTCCAGAAATTCATCCGGACAGTTGGTCAACGCTTGTTTGACCACTGATTACTTTGATCATATGCAAGATCTTTTTGTTCTATTAACTTTAGTGTTTAGTCTACATACCAGTCTATAATATATAACCAACAAGATAACAAAAACAACAAATCATAGAAAGATATAGCGCCTGCAAAACGTTGTCAGAAATTCTGGGTTTTCCAGAAACGGTTTTCGTGCTTGGTCAACGTACTTTTACCATTAATAACTTTTAATCTATGCATGATATGGGTTGTGACGCCCCCAAATTTGGGTATCTTCCAACCCGACATATGGTGGTACACGATACTCATAACTATACAATCATTCCATTGAAATACAACATAATGAATGTAATTACTATCTTCTTATTACAATCAAAGTATAATCCTTCCCAAGTTCATAAACCGATTACATAGTTCGTTGTTCATAATGTATAATACATACAAACATATTAATCTATTACATGATGGCTAAGTATCCATCTTAGCTTTGTTGTGACACCCCCAAATCCGGTACTTCTATTTCCACAGGATTTGGTGTTCACTGTACAAACATCATCTATCTATCTACCCATAAATAAATGCAAACCATGCAATAGATGGAAATAAATAATAAAATCTCTCCCCTTAGGGGGGTTACATCAACCACATAATAAATAAATCCCAGGTTACTCTAACCTTAAATCATCTGTACGGAAAATATAAACAAATAAGTCTTAAGTAACATCAATTCTAATCATCATTACATAACCACAATTATAAAGCAGTCTTCATTACTTTCTAATCTTGCCCTTGCCCTTACTAGTGGAAGGTTCGTCTGCTCTTTCGTTCTTAACTGCAATGTTATTATTACGCAAGAGTGAGCACGATTTCCCACAAGTATAACAATATAACAATGAATAATAACATGCGAGAGAAATAAATACTTCTGATATAAAGCTCAATTTTTGAATCAAGAATGGATAACAAGAATCAAAAGAAATTCTGAGGGTCATAAGACCTTGAACTATGTCCTAGGTTGTCAAGTGTTTTTACTTGAAACCTTCAACAGTCATAAGACTATGGACTCTTCTTCTCGTACTTAGGGGGATCAGCCCTTAGTACCATACTGTGCACAATATCTTAACGCTAAAGCGTAAATAATCCCCTACACAGGGTTAATAAAACTCGTTCTTTGATTTAAATCCTACATATCATTCTTGTTCACAACACCAATCAATTATCACGTAATAAACATCACAAGTTTATTCTTTGTCTAACTCGAGTTCATGACTATATTTAGTCAATTATTACACTTAGTGTAAAATTAAGACTTCACGAAAAATAAATTAATTATGCATTCGATCATTAAATTCACACGTAATTGTGTTATGGACATGTTAAGAATTTATTTTAACATCTCATTATAGGTCCAACATGTCTTTATAATCATTAGACTAAGTTGCTAACTCGTTTCTATACTTGTACACTTTTAAAAACTCAATTCTAACCATTCTGCTAAGTGGCGCTCTGCTATGGCAAGTAGTGTATGTTATTTATTGCTGGCCCGAGTCTCGAGTTCGAGTTGGCCTTGTGCATGACACTCCAGATCTCAATTTCCGATTCATGAAGAACACGAATTCAAATGAAATAAACTCTACATAATCATAAATTCACCAAATTAAACATACCCACATGCTAGAATTTATACATAACCATTACCCAACATATATAGAGTGATTCTCACCCATAAAAACATATAATTACAGAATTCAACGTGTAAATTATAGTATTCTTGATGTTCTTGAAGTTCTTGAACAAAAACATGGATTTTAATGCTACGGATTCTTTATAAAGCCAAATCCAACCATTCAAGTTTCATTTTGTTCATTTTAACATGCATAATCATATACCATTGTGAATTTTGTAGAAAAATTTATGGTTAACACATTAAAAAATACGTATAAGGGCTATATGGCCATATCACATACTCTGAAATCTTTTACTATATAATTTCATGAAATTGAAGATATGAAAACCCATATAATATATATTAAAACATGCTATACTACTCGAATCATTACACATATCCCTATAACAACACCCTTTCCCAATTTACAGAGACTTACAGAATAAATGAAAGCCATATTCATGAAAACTTTAAAAGACGTAAAATAAAAATTTGGGTTGAAGAGAATTACCCAAGCGTAAAGCGTAGATTAGTGTGTGAATGAATTCCTTCTAAACTATTCTTCAATCACAATTCTCCCTCAATACTTCTCAATCTCTCTCTGAAACTCTCTCTGTTTCTATTTTTCTAGACTTAGGAAAAATGAAGAAGAAGGCGTAATAAAGAAAATCAACTGACGCGTTGTGGTCAATTACCCAGTCATGGGTAACTTCCCTCAACTCCCATTAAGGCCATGTTTGGCTAGCATACTAGGTTTCAAAACCCATTATTTTAATATAACCTTATCATATAGTTTAAAAAATGTCACATCCATATAAAATAAATCTAATATCTTATTTAATTTACTTTAAATAAAATATAATAATTTCTCATTAATACAGATAGTCACATAATTCAAATTCTCTTTGATTAATAATGTCAAATTATTAAATCTCTAATTAATAATTAAATTAAATAACATAGGCTTATTAAATATTTCTTTTAATTCAATAAGCTCACATAATCACATACTTCGAATAATAAAAATTCTCCACATTAAATTAATAAATATAACACATATAATTAAATTAATCTACCACAACTTCATCAATTAATTATTTAATCTAATAATTAACTCATCGAAAAATACTTATTCAATCAAATAAATATTAAAATTAAATTACAAAATTACGGTTGTCACTTCTTTCACCTCTTAAAAGGATTCTGTCCCCAGAATCATAACCCAAACAAGTCGTCCCGTTACATTCTCCCTCCCTCCCCTTACAAAGATTCTGTCCCCAGAATCACATATAACAATCTAAGTAAATAAATGAGGATAATTGTTCATCATATTCTCTTCGAGTTCCCACGTAGCTTCTTCAGCGTTGTGGTTCCTCCAAATTACCTTAACAGAAGGTATTAGTTTATTTCTCAGAACTTGTTCTTTGCGGTCGACAATTTGAACAGGAATTTCTTCATAAGATAAGTCTTTATCGAAATGTAGGGGTTCATATTCAATCACGTGCTTGTAATCAGGTTTGTAGGGGCGTAGGACTGAGACATGGAAAACGTTGTGGACATTCTCTAGAGATGGAGGTAAGGCTACCTCATAAGCAACTTCTCCGACCCTTCTCAAAACTTCAAAGGGTCCAATGAATCTTGGGCTCAATTTCCCTTTCTTTTCGAATCTGTTCTTTCCCTTCCAAGGAAAGACCTTTAAGAACACATAACTACCTGGTTCGAACTCAACATTCTTACAGTGTGGATCGGTGTATTTCTTCTCATCTCGCATCTTGGGTCATATCAATCTTGCCGAATCACTTTGACTATCTCTCTTTGTTTGTTGTACCAATTACGTCCTAGTAATTGTCTTTCGCCAACTTCATCCCAATATAGTGGAGTTCTGCACTTTCTACCGTATAACGCTTCATAAGGCGGCATTCCAATACTAGCGTGGTAACTATTGTTGTAACCGAACTCTACAAGCGGTAAATGGTCATCCCAATTTCCTTTAAAATCCATTATGCAAGCTCTTAACATATCTTCCAATGTCTGAATTGTTCTTTCACTCTGTCCATCTGTCTGAGGGTGATATGTTGTGCTCATTCGCAACTGTGTACCCATGCGATCCTGTAGCCGTTTCTAGAAGTTCGACGTAAAACACGGATCTCTATCAAAAATAATTGACAACGGAACTCCATGCCTTGAAACAATCTCTTTCACATATAACCTTGCTAACTGATCTAGATTGAATCTGATTTTGATCGGAAGGAAGTGTGCGGATTTCGTCAATTGGTCAACAATAACCCATACTGCATCGTAGCCTTTCTGACTCATCGGTAGGCCAAACATGAAATCCATCGTAATATGTTCCCATTTCCATTCTATAATCTCTATAGGTTGTAGCAACCCACTCGGCCTCTGATGTTCTACTTTCATTTTCTGACATGTTAGGCACCCAAATTCTGCTCTCAAATCTTAGTAATCCCTCACTGTCTATTTTGAATCTAGGTTCAGTCCCTTCAGATATCTTCTTCTTCACTTTTTCACATTCTTCGTCCTGAAGTTGAGCCTCCTTAACTTTATCCAGTAAGGTTGTACCAGCTTGCATCTGGAACAGCTTCTCGTCAATCTCCATAGGATACTTCACTTCCAATTCTAGCTTCTCCATTGCTAAAATTAGCTCCTCCTGAGTAGTCAACATCATCAATTTCTCCCGACCTTTTCTACTTAGGGCGTCGGCCACCACATTTGCCTTACCCGGATGGTATAGAATCTCATAATCGTAGTCCTTAATTAACTCCAACCACCTTCTTTGACGCATGTTCAAGTCTTTTTGTGTAAAAATATATTTCAGACTCTTATGATCTGTATATATTTCACACTTCTCCCCATAGAGATAGTGCCTCCAAATTTTCAAAGCAAAAACTCATCAGAGCTAACTCCAAGTCATGGGTGGGATACCCCTTCTCATAATCTTTTCATTGTCATGGACGCACACGCAGAATGACTCTACGCCATTCTACATAAGCACACAACCAAGTCCTTTATGTGATGCATCACTATAAACCACAAAATTTCCTGTGTCATCTTGGAAGAGATACCACAGTGCTGAACTCAACCTCTTCTTTAATTCTTGAAAGCTTTCCTCACACTTCTCCGTCCAAACAAATTTCACCGATTTCCTAGTCAAATTAAATCCAGAAAGTTGCGATCTTGGAAAAATCCTGAATAAATCTTCTGTAATAACCCGCCAATCCAAGAAAACTTCTTACTTCCGACGGCATTTTTGGCTGATCCCAGTTAATCACAGCTTCGACTTTGGAGGGATCCACCGAAATTTCGTCTATATCAATCACATGTCCAAGAAATTGTACTCTTTCAATCTAAAATTCACATTTCAAAAACTTAGCATACAAATTCTCTCTTCTCAATGTCTCTAATGTCAACCTCAAATGCTCTTCGTGTTCTTCCTTGGTTTTTAAATATACCAAAATGTCATCTATAAATACTACTACGAATTTGTCCAATAACATCTTGAACACTCCATTCATTAAGCCCATAAATGCTGCAGGAGCATTCGTTAGGCCAAATGACATTACCAGAAATTTGTAGTGACCGTATCGTGTTCTAAACGCTGTCTTCGGCACATCCTCTGGTCTCACCTTTAGTTGATGATAACCACTTCTCAAATCTATCTTCGAAAAATATTTTGCTCCCTTTAACTGATCGAACAAATCGTCGATTCGCGGTAATGGATACCTATTCTTAATCGTGACCTTATTCAGTTCTCTGTAGTCGATGCAGAGCAGCATCGTTCCATCCTTCTTCTTCACAAATAAAACCGGCGCTCCCCACGGTGATACGCTTGGTTGAATATACTTTTTATCCAGTAATTCTTGTAGTTGGACCATCAGTTCTTTCATCTCTACCGATGCCATTCGGTATGTTGCCTTCGATATTGGGGTCGTTCCTGGAGCCAGATCGATCACAAATTCAATCACTTTTCTATCCGGAGGAAGTCCCAAAAATCGTCCAAAATATATCTCATAAATCTCTCACTACCGGAATCTCATCTATTTTTGAATTCTCTTTACGACTATCGACTATATAAGCTAGATATCCTACACAGCCTTGCCTTAACAATCTTCTGGCCTGCATCATCGTCAGACAACTCTCTTGTCTAGGCGACTTGCTACCATAAAACACAACCTTTGACTGAGTCATAAGGTTATCGCTTCTTCTTCCGGTCAATTACCACCCCATAATTGGATAACCAATCCATACCCAAAATAACATCAAATTCTCCAAGTCGAATAGGGATAAGATCTACGTTCATGATATTACCCTTAATATCTACTCTACAGTTCTTGTGTACGTACTTAACAGGGATAATTTCTCTATTCACAATTTCTATGTTCATGGGATATTCTAACTTGTCCTTAAACAATTCTAAGTTCTTAGCGAAGTCATCGGATATAAATGAACAAGTAGCACCCGAATCAAATAACACGTAAGCATTAACTTTATTGATCGGAATGATACTTGACACCACATCGCGAGACTGTACCGCATCCTGCACTGTCATGTTGAACGTTCTGGCTGTTGGTCTATTGGTTGCGGTTGGTCCAGCAATGGTTAGATTGCTTCCACCAGTATTTCCTCTGTTTCCTCCTGAACTCGTCCCTCCCGATCCCTTCTTAGGACAATATCTTGCAAGATGGTCCTTTGATCCACATGTGAAGCATGCACCCTTCTTTGGGTTCAGACAGTTTGGTGCTATGTGGCCTTCCTGACCACAATTGTAGCACACCCGCTTCCCCTTCAAACAAACTCCCAAATGCATTTTTTCGCAGGTTGGGCACGATTCAATCTTCTTCTTCTGCCCTCCCTATTGACTTCCAGCCGATGAACTATCAGACCACTTCCTCTTCTGACTGTGATTACCCCCAGTGCTACCCCCACCAGTCTTGTTATTACCTTCCTTCTCACTCTTCTTCTTCTTCTGCTCCTGATTACACTTTGTTACTAAATCACTTCCACCCTCAGCAAGTATGGCCTTTTCTAACACTCCAACAAAAGTGTTCAATTGGAACATTGACACTTTGTTATACAACCAAGGCTTCAGTCCTCGCCAAATCGCCTCCTTTCCTCTCTCACTCCAGATGTACTTGGTACGTGGCAAACCTAGCCAACTCATTAAACCTTGCCGCATAATCAGCTACTGACATATTTCCTTGTTTCAAATCTAGAAACTGAACCTCCATCTGATTTTGTGAACTAGCCGGGAAATACATCTCGAAAAACATCTCTTTGAATCTCTCCCAGGATATTACACCTTCACCTCCTCTCACTTTGTTTGCCTACCACCAATAGTTGGCTTCGGACATCAGCATAAACGTTGCATAAGCAGTCTTCTGATCTTCCCTTACCCTAGCAACATCTAACACCTTCTCCATCTCCATTACCCAGGTCTGAGCTTCGATTGGGTTTATGGAACCCTTAAACTCTGGCGGTCCCACCGCCTAGAAGTCCTTAAACGAAGTATTTGGTGGAGCTTGGGGTTTATTACTAAGTGCTCCAGCTAAAAGGTTTACCAATTGTTGAACGGAGTTAGCATTGGCGTCGTTGTTATTGTTTGTTGACCCTTCCTGGGCTTGCTGACGATTTTGTCTTCTAGGCGACATATTTCTGTTAAGAATATACGCTTATTGGATCTTTACTCAATCTCTAAAACATTTAAGACTTAACTAAAAATTTAATCATAACTCACTTAATATATTACTTCAAATAAACTTTGACATTTAATTTAATTCAAAAGTCTTTACATCATAAGATAGCATCACTGCTATTTACATCAACTATCCTGAGATAAAGAATCTACATGATTTAAAACATCACAATATTTCTTTATTTATGAACATATCGGAATTTACATCATTAACTATCAAATAGTTTTCACATATTTAAACTAATATTATCACTGTCTGTTAAGGCGCTGGATGGCCTTGCTATGTTCCTCCTCCATGATGCGGCACATCGTTCTGCGATCTAGCATATATGATGGTAGATCATCAAACTGGATTAGATACTTCCTGACTCGATCTTGGACAGCATCCTTTGCATTTTGTAGTGTAGAGTACGTCTCCTCAAGTTTAGCCTTCTTCGCATGGCGATCATCTTCTGCACGATCAGCACAACGTGAGTCTCGTACACAGCCCTCCTCTGTTATGGCAAGCCTCTCTGAGCTCTCCTTCAGATCCTTCTTTAACTTCTCTATTTCTGCGGACATCCTCGGTCTGACCCTTCTCGTGAACCAGATCCCACTCCACATTTCTTAAATGTGTGTGAAGAGTCACAATCTCTCTATCCCTCTGCTAAATAGTAATATGCTGACTAACCGCCTGCTCAGTCAGATCCCGAATAGTATCCTGCAACTCTACATTACGATCATAGAGTGCATCATACATCTCTGCATCAATGGAGTTCGGTGGGAACTCCTCTTCTTCTTCCTCTTCCTCAGGATCCTCCTCTAGATCTATCTCCAGCTCATGCTCCTCGACCAAAGAATGTGGATCAACGGAGATGGCTCTCTCATAAGTTGTTCCTCGACGACATGAATGTCTCGGGGCTCCTCCTCTATAGGTAGTCGGGGTTCCTCCTCCCCAGCTCGACTAGCTCCTCCAACATCCGACATCCTGACAACAAAATTTTAAGTTTTAGTTACTAATCTGTGTTAGCGAACACATAGATTAACACATACGCACATAAAGTCTTTTATTATCTTCAATGAATTTAGAAATTAATTTCTTAGAACTCGATAAGAGTTTACCACTACTATGTTCTCGATCTCCTACAAGGCTATTACCTAAGGTTGTTCCCCACCTAAGGTTCATAACCTCGACTTTGATACCAACTCAGTGACACCCCCAAATCCTGTACTTCCATTTTCACAGGATTGGTGTGTTCATCTGACAAACATCATCTATCTATCTACCCATAAATAAATGCAAACCATGCAATAGATGGAAATAAATAATAAAATCTCTCCCCTTAGGGGGTTACATCAACTACATAATAAATAAATCCCAGGTTACTCTAACCTTAAATCATCTGTGCGGAAAATATAAACAAATAAGTCTTAAGTAATATCAATTCTAATCATCATTACATAACCACAATAATAAAGCAGTCTTCATTACTTGTTAATCTTGCCCTTACTTACTTGAGTGGAAGGTTAAATGCACTCTTCTTTTCGTTCTTAATCGCAATGTTATTATTATGCAAGAGTGAGCACGATTGCCCACAAGTATAACAATATAACAATGAATAATAACATGCGAGAGAAATAAATACTTCTGATATAAAGCTCAACTTTTGAATCAAGAATGGATAACAAGAATCAAAAGAAACTCTGAGGGTCATAAGACCTTGAACTATGTCCTAGGTTGTCAAGTGTTTTTACTTGAAACCTTCAACAGTCATAAGACTATGGACTCTTCTTCTCGTATTTTAGGGGATCACTTCTTAGTACCATCACATCAGTACACAATATCTTAACACTAAAGCGTAAATAATCCCCTATACAGGGTTGTTCATCTCAGTTTTGACATTCGAGTCCGCACCAAAGGAAGTTTTGTTTGGATAATTCATCAAGGGATTCTGAAATTTAGAACGCTCATCAACTATGGACTAGTCGAATCAATAAGGGTTCGCTAGTCTAACAAGGTTTAACAGTGAATGAATATTTAACTTGAATAACATTTAAAAAGGTATACAATGGAATAATTATTGTATAACAACATCATGCTTGAAGATTAATAAACTTTAATATATAAGACAGGCTTGATCAATAATAATGAGAACTTGCTCAATATCGAAAGATGAATTAATCAACCTATATAACAATAACAAGTAGGGTTAGGAAACTTGCTCAACGAAAGTTTAGGGTAAGAAACTTGCTCAACGTAAATGTAGAGTTAGAAAACTTGCTCAATGTAACCAGATAAGGTTTAGAAACTTGCCTCGTCGTATGAGATACACGTTAATAAAACTCGTTCTTTTTGATTTAAATCCTACATATCATTCATGTTCACAACACCAATCAATTATCACGTAATAAACATCACAAGTTTATTTTTTGTCTAACTCGAGTTCATGACTATACTTAGTCAATTATTACACTTAGTGTAAAATTAAGACTTCATGAAAAATAAACTAATTATGCATTCGATCATTAAATCCACACGTAATTGTGTTATGGACATGTTAAGAATTTATTTTAACATCTCATTATAGGTCTAACAAGTCTTTATAATCATTAGACTAAGTTGCTAACTCGTTTCTACACTTGTACACTTTTAAAAACTAAATTAACCATTACTCTAAGTGGCATTGCATACCGCCTACTTTTAGACTATATGACTTGGCTTTGCGGCCAGGTGTATATATTTGCCATTATATGCGGTGATATGTGATTGCCATGCTGAAGTCTCAGTCTTCGGAGTTGAGCCACATGACACTCTCCAATTCTCAATTTCCGGTTTCATGAAGAACACGTAATTCAAATGAAATAAACTCTACATAATCATAAATTTCACCAAATTAAACATACCCACATGCTAGAATTTATACATAACCATTACCCAACATATATAGAGTGATTTTCACCCATAAAAACATATAATTACAGAATTCAACCAGAAAATTATACTATTCTTGATGTTCTTGAAGTTCTTGAACAAAAACATGGATTTTAATGCTACGGATTCGTTATAAAGCCAAATCCAACCATTCAAGTTTCATTTTTTTCATTTTAACATGCATAATCATATACCATTGTGAATTTTGTAGAAAAATTTATGGTTAACACATTAAAAAATACGTATAAGGGCCATATGGCCATATCACATACTCTGAAATCTTTTACTATATAATTTCATGAAACTGAAGATATGAAAACCCATATAATATATATTAAAACATGCTATACTACTCGAATCATTACACATATCCCTATAACAACACCCTTCCGAATTTACAGAGACTTACCGAATAAATGAAAGCCATATTCATGAAAACTTTAAAAGACGTAAAATAAAAATTTGGGTTGAAGAGAATTACCCAAGCGTAAAGCGTTGATTCGTGTGTGAATGATTCCTTCTAAACTCTTCTTCAATCACAATTCTCCCTCAACACTTCTCAATCTCTCTCTGAAACTCTCTCTGTTTCTATTTTTCTAAACTTAGGAAAAATAAAGAAGAAGGCGTAATAAAGAAAATAAAAATCGCGTTGTGGTTGGGTTACCCGATCATGGGTAACTTCCTCAACTCCCATTAAGGCCATGTTTGGCTAGCATACTAGGTTTCAAAACCCATTATTTTAATATAACCTTATCATATAGTTTAAAAAAATGTGTCACATCCTTATAAAATAAATCTAATATCTTATTTAATTTACTTTAAATAAAATATAATAATTTCTCATTAATACAGATAGTCACATTATTCAAATTCTCTTTGATTAATAATGTCAAATTATTAAATCTCTAATTAATAATTAAATTAATTAAAATAACATAGGCTTATTAAATATTTCTTTTAATTCAATAAGCTCACATAATCACATACTTCGAATAATAAAAATTCTCCACATTAAATTAATAAATGTAACACATATAATTAAATTAATCTACCACAACTTCATCAATTAATTATTTAATCTAATAATTAACTCATCGAAAAATATTTATTCAATCAAATAAATATTAAAATTAAATTACAAAATTACAGTTGTCACATTTGCCCTTATCTCTCTTAGCATTCACAGTACGTTTATCCTTAACTACTGTCATATAATTCATGCAAGAAGTGAGCATAACAAGCTCAGCAAGTTTATCAAAGGATAACAGTAATACCACATTCGTGAATTATATAACAATTCATACATAACTGAACAAATAGTTATGAAGTATTATGAAACAATAATACTTTAAAATTTCATAACATCAATTTCCAAAATATAGAATAGATTAGGAATTTTGAACCGGTCGATAGACCATGAACAGTAGCTTTCTGTTTCCATACTTGAAAAGGATATCACAGCACTAAGGATGTACATCAGCATTACTTACGAGCACTTCTAGGTGATCAGCCTATAGTACTCTATGTTGATCAACACTCATTCGTTAAACGTATTTACGTTTAACATTTGGCAAACTCGCGTGCCCATCGAAATATCGATGAAAAATACTTTTATTTGTTCATAGACAAACCTTACCTTCACATCCATACCAATTACTTGGCATAGGATAGCGTTAACATTTCTATATAGAAAGATATGAATATCAATCAATGTATATCTTACGAGTAGTCTAGCCAAGTTAAATCTGGCATTGACCCTTTCTTTAAAACAAATCATGCAATTCAGTACAATGAATCACATAAAACTTGACTAACTTGAAAGTTAGACAAGCGTTAAGAAAACATGCCTTTCAACGTCTTCAAATAACTTAATCGACTGACCATAGCCTTTACAAAATCTACATGACATATTCACATAGCACACTGTAATTAGCTATCAAATAATTATTCACATTGTTCCTACCAACTTCTTTCTCTTCTATATCTTTGTTAACTTAATATCATTAATAAAGTTAACTCGACTTAATACCCTCCGTCCTGACTTATTAATCAACTTACGTCATTAATCGGACTCTAAAATTGTTGGCGAAGTACCAACGTTGTTTCCCCGACTAGGGTTTATTGACAACACTTTGCGTTCTTTGTTCATACCTTATTAACATGCATTCAATTCCTAAGTTCATCACCATATACACTAGTATATGTAACATAGGATTAGTCTTAGTACATTCATTGAGTATATAAACTCAACTCATGTAGGTCTTAGAACAACTGAAGTTCAAAACTTAGCTTTTCTAACAAAACCCCTGACTCGGCGCCGTGGCGTGACTTTTTTATACAAGATTGGCGCTGCGGTGCCAGTTTCGAGTACCTAAGTGCCGGCCTCGGCATGAGACTTCCTTCTATCAGTGGTGCTGCAACGCAACTTTCTAGTAGCTAACTACACTGTGTAGGCACTGCGGCGCGGCATTTAACACACTATCTGGCTCCGCGGCGCCAGACCTCAGCACTAGAAAAATTCAACGAATAACAAATTTGGTGAGATTCTCGGAGCCATAACTTCTTCGTTATGAGTCCGATTTGGTCCGTTCAAAAGCCTACACATCATAAATAACATACTTTATGCGTTCATATAAGAATTCGACAATTTCAAATCTGTTAACTCAAAATTCACTATTGAGTTCATTTTCTAAACGCTCATAACCGTTAATGAGCGTTAAATGCTCGTTTTCTTCGTTTTAATTCGGAATCCGACGATTCTTGAGTCCACGACTCTTAAATACCCTATCTCATGTGTTGACATTGAAAAACAACATTTTGAATTCTCACGGTAACATTCGAACACCAATCCAGAATTTCAACATTTTCAACGTTTAACGTCTATTTCTGAGAAATTCGCCATAACTTCGTTACTAATGTTCTCTAATCCAAATCACATAGAATACTCCATGGATTTCATATCTACATCCTAACCAAGCAAGATGCACATATTAACGTATTGATGGAGTTCAATTGTTTAACAACAATCAATCTCAACAATCAATATGTTAATGATTTTAAGCTATAACAACTCTTATGATTATTATGATCTCATGACTTATAGAGATTGAATCTATGGTAAGTCACTCTTATTCCACCATACAAGCCATACCGTACCCATCTATGATTCTCCATGTTAAAAGAAAACCAAAAGAGATGGAACTAATATTAAGGAATATTGCCTTAACCAATCTTTGTGTTCTTAATGAACTTCTAATGAAAAAGCTTCAAGGTAAAAGAATGGTTTAAGTCTAGATCTCTTTATTTCTCAAATATGTTGGTTGAGTCTTGAAAAAACATCAAATGGCCAACTCTAGCTTTCTATTTATAGACAAATGAAATAGAGGGCAAAATAGGCATTACACCACCACCTCCTTACTATTCAACACTTTGTCACCAAGTAAAATACTTGGTGATCAAGTGATTATCTTTCCTTGCACACCAAGTGGCCGGCCCACCATGCCCATGGGTCATCCCTATGGGTTGCCCCATGGGTTTTACCCATCGGTGACCCACCGGTTTTATCCACGGTTCAGTTTTCTTGCATTGAGCTTAACCAATCTAATATTGGGCCTTGACTTGGGTGTAGCACATTAATTCATTGGGCTTGCCTCTATAATTGATTGGACTTAGCATAATCCAAACAATTGAATTATCATTAAATCTTAACTTAATTTCATAATACTAATCATATTCCATACGTATAATTCACGTATTCTCTCCGTATAATACTAGTACGATAATCATATTGTACTTCGTATTAACTCATCGTATTATACATAGATACTAAATAGTATCATCCTAGTATAACACACACATTAACAATAACGAAATTCCTTCTACGCATTTCATTTCCTTCTCGGAAATCATTCTACTCAACCCTTAGGTTTTAAGTCCGCAGGTGAAAACTTCGTTTGCCATAAATGAAATATTATTAGATATTTCATCTTATCTCGATATTCTATCATTACGCTTTTCTCAAAATTTCAAAATAATTACCCGAACAGAAATGGATGAATAGTGTTTTTACAGGAATTTCTCGGAAAACATTTATTTTCATCTCGAAAATTCTAAACAATTAATTCTAGCACGTAGCCAGATTACTAACCACGTAAACACATTCTAGGTCATAGAACGACCTTCACATAGCTTACTCACAAAATAAATCAATTAAATTCATTTAATTCGCATAATCAAATAAAAATTTAATTGTCATAAAAATCTGATTTTCTCGGGCGTTACATTCTCTCCCCCTTATAAGGATTCTGTCCCCAGAATCTAGCTTATAATTACATAAATAAATGAGGAAAATCTTCCTTCATTTTACTCTCAAGTTCCCATGTTGCTTCTTCAGCATTGTGGTTTCTACATAACACCTTCATGGAAGGTATTACCTTATTTCTTAAAACTTGTTCCTTCCTATCAATAATTTGGATTGGAAGTTCCTCATACGATAAATCTTTCTCTATCTGGATAGATTCATACTCTATTACGTGTTTATAGTCCGGTTTATAAGTAAGCAACAGAGACACATGAAACACATTATGAATGGGTTCCATTTCTGGAGGTAAGGCTACTTCATAAGCCACCTCTCCTACCCTTCTTAAAATCTCAAAAGGTCCTACAAACCTTGGACTTAACTTCCCTTTCTTCCCAAAACGTATCTTCCCCTTCCAAGGCGATACTTTCAGAAAGACAAAAGATCCTACGTCGAATTCTCGCTTCTCTCTATGAGGATCTGCATACTTCTTCTGCCTATCTTGGGCCGCAACCAATCGAGCATGTATTATCTTCACCATGTCTGCCGTTTGTTGTACCATCTCAGGTCCCAACATCCGACGTTCACCCACCTTATCCCAACATAATGGAGTTCGGCACTTCCTTCCATACAACGCTTCGTAAGGCGGCATGCCTATACTAGCGTGAAAACTATTGTTGTACGAAAATTCCACCAACGGTAGATATTCATCCCAACTCCCTTTGAAATCCATAACGCAAGATCTTAACATATCTTCAAGCGTTAGAATTGTTCGTTCACTCTGACCATCCATCTGAGGATGATACGCCGTACTCAATCTTAACTGCGTTCCCATTTTCTCTTGCAAACTCCTCCAAAATTTCGATGTGAATCGTGGATCACGATCTCGACACAATCGAAGCAGTCTCGCATGTCCGCGAAATAATTTCCTTGACATACAGCTTAGCTAACTGATCTAGGTTATACCTAACTCCTATTGGTAGAAAATGAGCCGATTTCGTCAATCGATCCACTATCACCCAAATAGCATCGTATCCTTTTCTTGTTGTTGGTAGCCCTACCACAAAATCCATTGTGATGTGCTCCCATTTCCACTCTGGAATTTCTAACGGTTGCAATAACCCGCTAGGTCGTTGGTGTTCAGCCTTCACTTTTTGACAAGTTAAGCACCTACTAACGTATTCTGCTATCTCCCTTTTTATGTTCGGCCACCAAAATTTCTGACGAAGGTCTTGGTACATCTTCGTACTACTGGGATGTATCAAGTACTTCGAACTATGAGCCTCCATCATTATTTCCTCCTTTAATTCGGGATCATTGGGAACCCAAATTCTTCCTTCAAAACGAAGTAATCCCTCCTTATCAAGGTTATACCTAGTATTTTCTTCATCTTCTATCCTCTTCTTCATCTGCTTGCATTCCTCATTGCTCAATTATACTCCCCTAACCCGTTCCACTACGGTTAGTGGGTTTCCATGGAAAATATCATTTCCACCGCTTCCTCCGATAACTTAACTTCTAACTCCATTCTTGCTATCGTTGTTATCAACTCATTCTGAGTTGTTAACATTGATAGTTTCTCTCTACCCTTCCTACTTAGCGCATCGGCTACTACATTTTCTTTCCCCGGATGATATAAAATATCACAGTCATAATCTTTTATTAACTCTAACCACCTTCTCTGTCTCATGTTCAATTCCTTTTATGTGAAGATATATTTCAGACTTTTGTGGTCCGTATATATCTCACATTTCTCACCATATAGATAATGCCTCCATATCTTCAAGGCAAAAACTACAGCTGCCAATTCCAGATCATGAGTAGGATAGGCCTTCTCATAATCCTTTAATTGACATAACGCATACGCAATGACTTTGACATGATGCATGGGCACGCAACCCAGTCCTTTATGCGAAGCATCGCTATACACTACAAAATTTCCTGTATCGTCTGGTAAGGACAATATAGGTGCCTCACTTAACCTCTTCTTCAACTCCTAAAAACTGTTCTCACATTTTTCAGTCTACACATACTTTATCGACTTTCTTGTCAGATTCGCCAATGGAGTAGCTATTTTAGAAAAGTCTGGAATGAACCTTCTATAGTATCCCGCTAACCCCAGAAAACTCCTAACCTCAGTTGGCGTTTTCCGTTGTTCCCAATCATTAACTGCTTCCACTTTTGCTGGATCTACGAAAATGCAATCTTTGTCAATAACATGTCCTAGAAACTACACTCGCTCAAGCCAAAATTCACACTTTATGAATTTCGCATACAGCCTTTCCTTCCTTAGTGTTTCCAACACTATTCTTAAAAGTTCTTCATGATCTTTTGGCGTCTTTGAGTATACTAGAATATCATCAATGAACACTACGACGAACTTGTCCAAATACTGTTTGAACACTCTGTTCATCATATCCATAAATGCGGCTGGCGCATTAGTTAACCCAAACGACATCACCATAAACTCGTAATGACCATAACGAGTTCTGAACGTCGTCTTAGGTACATCCTCCTTCCTCACCTTTAACTGATGATACCCCGTGCGCAAATCTATCTTAGAAAAATACTTTGCCCCTTTCAACTAATCAAACAGATCATCGATCCTGGGCAATGGGTATTTATTCTTAATCGTTAACTTGTTCAACTCTCGATAGTCGATACAAAGTCTTAACGACCTATCCTTTTTCTTTACAAACAATACCGGTGCTCCCCAAGGAGACACACTCGGTTGAATGTACTTTCTATCTAATAGTTCTTGCAATTTAACCATTAACTCCTTCATCTCAACTGGCGCCATCCGATATGGTGCCCTTGAAACTGGTGTCGTACCCGGTAACAGATCAATTACAAACTCAACCTCCCTATCCGGTGGAATACCCGGTAATTCCTCCGAAAATATATCCGCGAACTCTTGCACTATAGGTATCTGGTCCAAGGATGTTCCCACTCTTTAGGTATCCACAACATGGCACAGATAACCTACACACCCTTTTTTCAACATCTTCCTAGCTTGTGTCATCGACAGACAACAAGAGCGTCTCGGTGATTTACTACCGAAGAACACTACCTTGGTTTTCTTAGAAAGTCGAAGGTTTACACTTTTTCTATGGCAATCTATTATCGCCTTATGTTTAACCAACCAATCCATACCAAGAATTATATCGAATTCTTTTAACCTTATCGGTACTAAATCTACCGATAACTTATTCCCTCTAATATCTACGCAATAATCCTTATGAATATGTTCAATGGGGATTATCTCTTCGTTTACTACCTTAACGTCTAAAGGTATTAGAAATTTTTCAGGGATTAAACCTAATCGCTTAGCAAATTCACATGCTATAAAAAAACAAGTAGCACCCGAGTCAAATAGCACATAAGCATTTATCTCATTGACCGGAATGATACCTGCTACCACATCCGTTGATGCAACCGCATCTTGGACAGTCATATTAAACGTATGGGCTGAGGGTCTACCCACTGATTGTATTGGTCCAATAATGGCTAACTTACCACTACTAGAACCATTATTTCCCTCTAACCCTTTCGTCGGGTAATTTCTTGCCATGTGGTCCAATGACCCACAGATAAAACACCCCTGGTTCTTCTTAGGGTTAGGACAGTTGGGTGACAAATGTCACTCCTGCCCACAGTTGTAACACACTGATTTCCCCTTTAAACAGACTCTCATATGAGTCTTTCTGCATGCCTCCGTCCTACGCTTAGGATCTCCCTACTTTACCCTAGTATTCCCAGGGTTGAAACTCTTCCTCTTAGGCAAGTTGCCGCTTCCGCTGGTAACTTTAGCCTTACTACCTCCTTCTAACTTACTCTTATTCTTCCGCTCTTTGTGGTACTGAGATAATTCCTCACCACCACCTTCTGCTATTGTTGCCTTTTCCAGAATGGTCCTGTAGGAAGCACTCTGAAAAACCGATATTCTATTGTAGAGCCAGGGTTTCAAGCCCTACTCAAACCTACGTGCCTTTCTCGCTTCTGTATCCACCTAGTGTGGACCAAACCTTGCCAATTCATTGAATTTGGTGGTATACTGGGGAACTGTCATATCCCCATGTTTAAGTTCTAGGAACTTAATCTTCATCCTACCTTGCATGCTAGTAGGGAAGTAATTCTCGAAGAAGACCTTCTTAAACTGTTCCCACGTAACAGCTTTAGTCCTAGCCCCACCCTGGTGAGCCTCCCACCAGTAGTTGGCTTCCCCCTTCATCATGTAAGTTGCAAAAGAAGTCTTTTGCGCCTCACCTACGTTTGTTATCACAAACGCCTTCTCAATTTCTTTTACCCATATCTGGGCTTCTAATGGGTCCGTCGTTCCTCGGAACTCAGGAGGACCCACACTCTTAAATTCCTTAAAGGAAATTGTTCTTACTACCCTAGGAGCTACAGGAATACCTCCCCCAACTTGAATAAATGCAGCCGTTAATAAATTAACGAACTCTTGCATAGGGTTATTAGGACCCCCCTGATTCTCATTATGTGACTCGGCCTCTTGGTTACGTTGTCTCCTTCTTGGCGGCATAATTCTGATTAAATAAATAAAGTTTCGTTATTATCTATTTAACTACTTGATTACCATTCTCAAACAACAACAACTCATACCACAACAAGCACATTAAATAAAAACTTCATTATATTAATATGCTTTCATAGTCAAAACTATTTACATCATGTTCCCTTAGCCAAAAAGCTACTACATACTATCCCGCGATTTCCTTCTACAAAATTGGGATTTACAAAAAAAAACTACCCTTTAATTATACAAAAGAAGGTTTTACGTCACTACCTATATATAAAAAGATCTAGCGATCTACTAACATTGTCGAACGGCATTCTAATATTTCTAATTTGCCAGTATCGACACAATATCTCGACTTATAGTATATCGAGTCTGCCCGGACTCAATAGAATAACAAGCAATTTTTAGCTTGAAATCCTCATGAGCACATTCGTGGATGTACGACATCCTAGCTATTTTCTGGTCTTTCTCGACCAGTTTCTTTCGAAGCTCTACGGCCTCTTCCTTATAGTCTCTCGCCTTATCCGTCATAAGCACTTTCTCATCGTGCTCTAAATCAAAATCCGCCTCTGCAGATTCCTTTGCCTCATATAGGGTGGTTATCTCCTCATTCTGCGTCTGTACCACAATGTGCAGATGCACATTCCTATCCAACACTGCCAGATACAATGATATCATTGCATCCGGAGGTGTTGGCTCCTGAGTAGGTACCACCGTATTAATCGGTGTTACCTCCATCTCCTCCTCCACGTCAAGCATCTCATTCAAATATAATGCTAATCCCATCGTCTCCTCAGAGTATTCCTCCTCAGAGATGTACTCCTCTATGTCTGATTCTTCTAGAACCACTAACGGTACCTCCGCCACTGGCATTGGTACAATCTCCACTTGGTTCACTGACTCATCATTCACAATGTGAATGTCTCTATACATCGTGCTATCGATTGACATCTACAATAGCACATAACAAGTTGATTAGTACATAATACACAATAGTATAAGTATAAATCACATTTAATTTATTTAAGATTAATTTCCATCTTTTAACTCTTTCGATACTGAGTTTTCAAAATACCTTATTAATTCATTTGACTTCAATTTCATTCTTCGGACTTTACCTTCCTTACGAGGTTATTAGCCTAAGGTTCTTTCCCCCTTAAGTTTTATAACCTAATGCTTTGATACCAACCTGTGACGCCCCCAAATTCGGGTATCTTCCAACCCGACATATGGTGCTACACGATACTCATAACTATACAATCATTCCATTGAAATACAACATAATGAATGTAATTACTATCTTCTTATTACAATCAAAGTATAATCCTTCCTAGGTTCATAAATCGATTACATAGTTCGTTGTTCATAATGTATAATATATACAAACATACTAATATATTACACGATGGCTAAGTATCCATCTTAGCTTTGCCCTTATCTCTCTTAGCATTCACAGTACGTTCATCCTTAACTGCTGTCATATAATTCACGCAAGAAGTGAGCATAACAAGCTTAGCAAGTTTATCAAAGGATAACAGTAATACCACATTCGTGAATTATATAACAATTCATACATAACTGAACAAATAGTTATGAAGTATTATGAAACAATAATATTTTAACATTTCATAACATCAATTCCAAAAATATAGAATAGATTAGGAATTCTGAACCGGTCGATAGACCATGAACAGTAGCTTTCTGTTTTTATACTTGAAAAGGATATCATAGCACCAAGGTTGTACATACGCATTACTTATGAGCACTTATAGGTGATCAGCCTATAGTACTCTATGTTGATCAACACTCATTCATTAAACGTATTTACGTTTAACATTTGGCAAACTCACGTGCCCATCGAAATATCGATGAAAAATACTTTAGTTGTTCATAGAAAAACCTTACCTTCACATCCATACCAATTACTTGGCATAGGATAGTGTTAACATTTTTATATAGAAAGATATGAATATCAATCAATCTATATCTTACGAGTAGTCTAGCCGAGTTAAATCTGGCATTGACCCTTTCTTTAAAACTAATCGTGCAATTCAGTACAATGAATCACATAAAACTTGACTAACTTAAAAGTTAGACAAGCATTAAGAAAACTTGCCTTTTAGCATCTTCAAATAACTTAATCGACTGACCACAGCCTTTACAGAATCTATATGATATATTCACATAGCACGCTATAATTAGCTATCAAACAATTATTCACAATGTTCCTACTAACTTCTTTCTCTTCTATATCTTTGTTAACTTAATATCATTAATAAAGTCAACTCGACTTAATACCCTTCGTCCTGACTTATTAATCAACTTACGTCATTAACCAGACTCTAACATTGTTGGCGAAGTACCAACGTTGTTTCCCCGACTAGGGTTTATTGACAACACTTTGCGTTCTTTGTTCATACCTTATTAACATGCATCCAATTCCTAAGTTCATCACCATATACACTAGTATATGTAACATAGGATTAGTCTTAGTACATTCATTGAGTATATAAACTCAACTCATGTAGGTCTTGGAACAACTGAAGTTCAAAACTTAGCTTTTCTAACAAAACCCTCGACTCTGGTCATGTGACTTTCTTATACAAGACCGCTGTTATGGTGCGATTTCGATACCTAAGTCCCGATCTCTACGTATGCCACTTTCCAAAAGAGCTAACTACATCTGCACTCTGCCACGTGGAGCAAAAGATTTAACACCGTTCTGGCCATGGCACCAAAACCTCAACACACGTAAAAATTCAACATATAAAAATTTTGGTGAGATTCTCGGAGCCATAACTTCTTCATTCTGAGTTCGATTTGGTCCATTCAAAAGTTTACACATCATTAATGAAATACTTTATATGTTCATATAAGAATTCTACACTTTCGAATCCGTTAACTCAAAATTCAGTATTGAGTTCATTTTCTAAACGCTCGTAACCGTTAATGAACGTTCAATGCTCGTTTTCTTCGTTTTAAGTCAGAATCCGACGATTCTCAAGTCCACGACTCTTAAATACCCTATCTCACGTGTTGACATTGAAAACCAACGTTTTGAAGTCTCACGGCAACATTCAAACACAAATCCGGAATTTCAACGTTTTCGACGTTTAACGTCTATTTCCGAGAAATTCGTCATAACTTCGTTACTAATGTTCTCTAATCCAAATCACATGGAATACTCCATGGATTTCATATCTACATCCTAACCAAGCAAGATGCACATATTAACGTATTGATGAAGTTCAATTGTTTAACAACAATCAATATTTTCATGATTTTAAGCTATAACAACTCTTATGATTATTATGATCTCATGACTTATAGATATTGAATCTATGGTAAGTCACTCTTATTCCACCATACAAGCCATACCCCACGCATCTATGATTCTCCATGATAAAAGAAAACCAAAAGAGATGGAACTAATATTAAGGAATATTACCTTAATCAATCTTTGTGTTCTTAATGAACTTCTAATGAAAAAGCTTCAAGGTAAAAGAATGGTTTAAGTCTAGATCTCTTTCTTTCTCAAATATGTTGGTTGAGTCTTGAAAAAACATCAAACGGCCAACTCTAGCTTTCTATTTATAGACAAATGAAATGGAGGGCAAAATAGGCATTACACCACCACCTCCTTACTATTCAACACTTTGTCACCAAGTAAAATACTTGGTGATCAAGTGATTATCTTTCCTTGCACACCAAGTGGCCGGCCCACCATACCCATGGGTAATCCCTATGGGTTGCCCCATGGGCTTTACCCATCGGTGACCCACCGGTTTTATCCACGGTTCAGTTTTCTTGCATTGAGCTTAACCAATCTAATATTGGGCCTTGACTTAGGTTTAGCACATTAATTCATTGGGCTTGCCTCTATAATTGATTGGACTTAGCATAATCAAAACAATTGAATTATCATTAAATCTTAACTTAATTTCATAATACTAATCATATTCCATACGTATAATTCACGTATTCTCTCCGTATAATACTAGTACGATAATCATATTGTACTTCGTATTAACTCATCGTATTATACATAGATACTAAATAGTATCATCCTAGTATAACACACACATTAACAATAACAAAATTCCTTCTACGCATTTCATTTCCTTTTCGGAAACCATTCTACTCAACCCTTAGGTTTTAAGTCCGCAGGCGAAAACTTCGTTTGCCATAAATGAAATATTATTAGATATTTCATCTTATCTCGATATTCTATCATTACGCTTTTCTCAGAATTTCAAAATAATTCCCCGAACATAAATGGATGAATAGTGTTTTTACGGAAATTTCTCGGAAAACAATTATTTTCATCTCGAAAATTCTAAACAATTAATTCTAGCATTTTTCCAGTTTTCTAGATTTTTGAAATCTTTAATTTTGAGCATCTAGATGATATGGATCTGGGATCTAGCAACCCAGATCACTAAATGACACCCTCTAGTACCAATCTAAACAACAACTAACATAAAATCACATGATTTACAAAATTTAGGGTTTATACCTCATTCATGCTTTGATCTTGAATCTAATCTTTGTGATCTGTTCCTAGCTTGCTAATGATCACACTAGTGACTGATTCACTTAAAATTTTCGTGGCTAAGGAGAGAGAAAAGTTTGGTTGAGTGTAAGGATGCAAATGAGCTTAGTTTGGTGACTTTCCCTCTCTTTGATCTATATATAAAATGATGAAATGCCTATGGCTGATCATGTGATCAGTTGTTGGCTGATTAAAGTTGATTTCTAGACCACTGGCTAGCTTAGGGTTGGTCACCAACCATTAGTAGGGCTAGATCTACACTCCACCTCATTAAAATATTAAAAAGGGTAGTTTGGTCATTTAACTCATAAAGTGAATGGCAACTTGGTAACTTCTCATAACCATTAGGTTTTAACCCTTAGGGTTTGACCCTAAGGTTACACAAATTTATTTTCTAGGCTTTTCTAATTAAATTTTAAAAATAGAAAATTAATATTTCTAAATTGTAATTAGGATTTTCTAGATACATTAATATTTCCTGATCACATTCAAGCTTGCCAATTAAGGTTAATATTTCCTTAATTAAAATTGCTAATTTAGCATTTAGGTTCCATAATTGTACATTAGGGTTTCCAGTTGAACAATTAGGGTTTTCTAATAATCAATTAGGGTTATCCCTAATAACATAAAAACTTTATACTTATCTTCAAGCTTCCCAATTAGGGTTTTAATATTCCGAATTAGGGTTACAGATTCCCAGAACTGAAATTAGGGTTTCCATAGCCAATAATAGGGTTTCTTATCAATCGTTATGGTTTTCTAACTGAACGTCAAGGTTCTAAAATATTATTAAGGTTTATGACTGATATAGTTTATCTGGTCAACCCTCGACCCTTAACCACATCTGCGCATTACATAATATACGACCATATACACAAATACTCTTAACACTGTAAACCTTCACCAAGAGTTTTTAAATTCACAAAATTCATTCCCAAAAATGTCAAATACATACACTTATTTTTTGTCTAGGTTTATTATTCAACCTCTATTCAATCTTTTAAGATTCTATAAAATTGTCTAAATTCTCTGGTTGTCACAACTTGAACCTAAATAAGTTATAAAATTATGATGAACTTGTCATAGGTTTGCCATATTAAGTTAGTATATTTTATAAGATGTGAGAATGTTGATTAAAGGACTTAAATCTATAATAAGTCATAAGGAATGAAAACTTGTAGTTTATAAGTTATTAACTCATGAATTTATGAAGAATAAGCCAAAACATAGCTTGAAAATAAGTTGATGTAATATGTAGTTTGGAATGTTCATATGATGGTTAAAATCCATTTAGAACGATGATCAAATCGTTAGTAACGAAGTTTCGCTGGAATTCACAGGATTGGACGATAATCGTCGAATTTGTAAAATTCTCGGAATGGAAGTCGAATTTTGTGTTTGAACTCAAAAACATTGGTTTTTAATGGAGACAAGTCATATTTGGCATTATAGAGTTGCGGACTCAAAAATGACCGGATTCTGACTTAAAACGAAGAAACGAGCGTTGAACGTTCACGAACCTTTACCATTTTTGTTAAAAATGAACCAATAGGTGAATTTTGAGTAAACTAATTCAAATAAATAAAATTAATGCATGAACACGTAGAGTATGTAATTTGTGAACCGTAGGCTCTTGAACGAGCCAATTCTGACTTATAACGAAGAAGTTATGAGCCTGGAAATCTCACAAAGTTGAAATTCTATCAAAGTTGTCTGGTGCACAGATTTGGCATGGCTGGCCAACCCAAAGTATATTATTGGTAACATTATTTATATACAAAGGTACATACCTCTCGAACTTAATTTGGGACTCAAGACCATGAAGATGACAGAAGTCCTGGTCCTCACCATCATAGAGTGACGCACAAATAAGGAACAGAGAAGAAAGGTTAGGCCCATGACTCAAAATTTCTAGGGTTTTTGACAGAGAAGGAAATTTACACGTATAGCATGAATGGTAATTAATTTACACTGAACTAAGGAACTTAATGAAGCATTGTAAGGTATTGTTAAATCTTAATTATGTTACCTAAAGGTTGAAGATAAGTAATCAAACATGAACGTAATGTGAAGGTAAGAACGATGTAACGAAATGCCAGAACCAATAATAACAAATCTAAGTCATAATTAGATTGAGAAGAATGGTAAGATTCATTAGTAACCATGTATGTTCATTCATGACCTAATATGTTATGTGATGTTATCATTTACTGTAGAGGCTTAAAGACTTAAACGAGAACGTGTTATAACTATAGCAATGCTAAAGGCAAGTATTCTAACCCTTATTTCAGTTTAATCTGGAAAAGCTTTGTCGTTCATGTATTCTTATGCATGAATTTCTTTATGATGAAGTCAAAGCCAATTCTTTCGGCTAGACTTATATTATGTTTCTATCAAAGCATAGTCAATGTTTACCAAGTTATATTGGTGTGGTTTTCAAACGATAACTGAGTATGCTAAAAATGTTATGTCGTCAAACGACAGGCACGTGAGGTTGCCACAACTTAAACGTGCATACGTTTAATGAATGTAGTGTTGATCAACATAGAGTACTATAGGCAGAACACCTAGACGTGCTCGTAAGAAATGTCGGACTTACGGACATAGTGCTGGGATGTTCTTTTCAAAAGAACTTATGAAATGATCAAGGTCTTGGACTAGAATTGATGTTTTACTGAATATTTTTGTTGTAAAACGTTTAGAAGGAAAAGAAGTGCTATTTTGAATTATCGATAGTACTTCGTAACTATTGTTCAGTTATTGAAGATATACGATTCCTATGTTTTAAGCATGTTGTTTATTAGAATTGTTGCACTTGTTGAGCTATTCATGCTCACTCTTGTTCGAACCATATGAATACAGCTAAGATCAAACGGACCGAAGGCTCCGACAAGGATAAAGGCAAGGCGAAGACGAACCCGTAGAATACTTATGTAATAGTATAGGGTGAATGATTGGTATATATTTGATATTATGACAAGAACAAATGTAATGGTTATAAAGAACCTGGGGGAATGTTAATATTATTTTGAATATATAGAAGACATATTCGTTCTATTGAGGCTTTTCAATTGTGTGTGAATGGTAGTACAGTGTAGCACATCTGTAAGGTTGTAAGATACCTGGATTTGGGGGCGTCACAGCGATTAAAACCTTGGGTATAGGTTAAATAAAATTAAGAGACGAGCAACGTGAACGTTGAAAACATAAACAATCCTCGTAAATCGTATTCGCGTTGGACGAACGTTCTAAGTTTACATTGGTTGTATAACTCAAACGTTGATGAAGGTAGTAAATAAGATATGAATTATGAAGAAAGCCGTAATGAATGGTAATAAAAGTAATGAAAGTCCGAATGTGAGTCGGATAGAGAATGTTAAAATGAGATTTAAGCGTTAAACACTTTAACCGACGTGAGGGTTGAGTGTACGTGAATATTAAACGGGCAGAACCTACACTTCGTGTATGGTTTGACCATAAGGTAATGAAGACCAATGATTAAACTTGTGAACGGTGAAGAACTGAATTAAAGATAATGACATATATAGTTAAGAAGTCGAGTAATGATAAGAACTTGGATGACGTTCCGAGTTGAATGAACCGGACGTTGTAAGATAAGAATAAGGTAACGTAAAATGCTTAACGCTGTAAATGCATAGAATTAATATTGAATGATCGTTCTGAGTATGTAAAACTGTATTACTGAAAGTAATATGCATACAAGCCAATCATGTATGATGATAAAGCATATACTTTGTAATCAATCTTATTTATTTATTAATAAAAGAATTATTTATTAAAGGCATTTATTATCTACATGGTGATGTTTTAATAATATGTGATAAACCCATAGTTTTAAGCAATGCTTTTAGAATTATGATGAGATCATGCTAATGAGATCTAAATTTTTAGATAGCTTAAAACTAAAATGTTCCCAATCAATGGATTACTAAAAAGGGGATTAGTGAATCCGGATAGATTGGTACGTATGTTGCTTGCTCATTGGATGAGGATGATTGATCTCATGATTATTTGTGTGGAGACACTAAAGCAAGTATGTATGTGCTTATTAGAGAATAAGTTCACTGGACGTGACTCACTAAGGAATACCTAATGGAGTTTTACTTGTCTGTCAATAGAAATTCCTGTAGTGATAGTAGTACAAATAATCCTTAGACTTGAGATCATCATAGTATCTTATATATAATGAATTATACTTTGACTTATTCCTTAAGACTCTTAGAGTATATCAAAGGGTATGCTTGGGTGTAATAAGTTATATATGAAGATAATGAATGATCAATAAAGAATTTACTACTTCTAGTAAAAGAAGAGAAATGTCCTATGTGATTCGATAAATGACAACCCAGGAATCCTTGGCCATGGTGGAATGAAATTAGAAAGTAGTTTCTAATTTGCATTCATTAGAAGTTGTGTATTTAGAAATTGAAATACATATAATTAAATAAAATAAGACTTGACAATAATTCCTTGTCTTATATTTAATTAGGACATTGTATGGTGGAAGAATTGAATTATACGGTAACTATTAACTCAAAGGTTCTTTTATGATTAATGTTGAAATCTATATTATCTGGAAAGTCGTTGATCACTAAGGAGGCTTATCCCTATTGTAGAATAAATATTATTTATTTAAATAAATTAATCGTTTAATTTATTTATTTAAATAAGATTAGAATTGTTCTAATTGATTTATTCACAACCGATTTAATATGGAGAACCTAAAGGGTCACACCGTAAAAGGAAGAATAATTATTTAAAAAGTTAATGGCATAATCGTAATAATATGTTAAGTATATTTAATTTAATCTATGGTGATAGAATAAATTAAATAGCTTAATATTTATTATTTAATATTTTAGAAATATTAAATATAAATTAATAAGAGGAGTTTTATTAATATTATTACAATTATTATTTTTTAATTTCTAAAAGAGTTTAGGAATTAATTTAATATAAGTACTCTCATTTATTCCTAATAGGATTAGGAGGAAAAATTAGTTAAAGGAGTTTAATTAATTATCCTAATAAGATTAGAGAGCCCATTTAATTAAAAAGAGTTTAATTAAATAAATAATATCTTATTTTAATTAAATAGGATTACCTGATATCTTTATAAGAGGAGTCTTATATCAGATATCTAATATACATAATTCCAAGTTGTTGGAGAGTACGCCCTCTTTTTTCTATAGAGATAGGAAAAAACTAGGGTTTGAGCCAATACACCCTTCTTCTTGAAAATTCTTTCTTCCTTGGTGTATTACCTCTAGAGGCCATACACTTGGGTGGCTTACATTGATTAAAGGAAGGAATCTACCTGGAGATTCAAGGAGATCGCGGAGAAGTAGGAGGTGAACTCATATCTGTGGAAGCTCGTATCTACAAGGGTATGATTCCATAACTTCTTGTTCTTTGTTTTAATTAATAATATGCATAAAGGATGATCCGGGTAATTAGTTTGTGAAAAATTTTAAAATTTTATTTTATTTTGCTTCTACTAATTTTGCAATTTGATTGCTACTTTGATTTTCACTAAACCTAACAGTGGTATCAAGAGCTAAACTTTATGCTAATTATTAATTGTATTGATTCCATATATATATGGGTATGTATTTAGAATAATTTATTGGGCATAATTTGTTGTATAAAATTAATATTTTATAAAAAAAATTAGCGTAAACCTGTTGCTATTTTTTTTTCGTTTTTACGCTGAGACGGTTTATTTTAAAAACAGCTTTTAGTGTAAAGCTGAGACGGTTTATATATATAACGTGAATCACCTTGAGTATACTGCTGGATAATCTATAAATATACATGTATACTCATTTTTACCAAAGTACAGGATGTCAGGTTCACATGTTAACTATATATATATATATATATATATATATATATATATATATATATATATATATACACTATTAATTCAGCTGTACAGGAATTCCTTAACTGTTCTTCAGGTTTCGTTGAAACTGTTTTTAAAAAAAATGTGATTTCGCTGCATCCTGTTGTAATATATATATATATATATATATATATATATATATATATATATATATACATATAATAATTTTAATTTTATAATTAAAATAAAGAGTTTATTTTAATCTTGAAATTGGATTTCATGCAACTTAAAATTGTCCATTAAATGATACTCATATATATGGAATGATTTTATTTATTGATACATATGATGATATGTATGATAATAAATGAGATTGATTATGAACTATTGATCAATGTGATTAAATTTATTTTGGTTGGATGTTTGAATGAATGGGTTTTATTAAATGGGATATGTGTACCTTGTCTTTTCTGATTTTCTTCTTGATGTAAATTCTATCTCTCTCATATGTACTTTCCCTTGACTGCTGATCAAGGTTTCTATTTAAATTAAATAGTTTATTTAATAGGATTAGTTAGAATTTTTTCGAAGAACCGGCGATCAAGGAGCAAAGAGTGTTCGAAGACCCGTTTGTAATGGAGCCCGGGTTTAAATATAATAGTTATATTTAAATGTTTATTCTTGCACCCTAGGGTTTGACCTTTTGGTTCACTTGGTGGCTCTAGTGAACCAAACTAGAATAAAAGTTCATAATCAATCCGGGTAGAATATAGTATTCTATATGTGCATGCTAGTATTATATATATATATATTATATATTATGCAAACATGCTGTGCATGTTTAATAATATGACGCGTATTTTATATATATATTTGCATGCGCACTAAATAAGATGAGACTAATAATAACAAACCCCTCAATGAAATTATATTAAGTTGTAACGTTCAAAGATATTTGGAATATCGAACGTCGCCTTCTAGCATGATAAAAACAATAGAGCATTGAATATTTAATATGAGTTTGTTGTGCACGCACAAGGCGAGTATTAAATATTTGAGATGTTATTTTTTTTACATTTGATGTTTATAAGGAATTGAACATTACCTCTTTGTTGTGCACACACAAGGGCTGTAGTTTTCTCTTCACTTATATGGAAATGTTGGGTATAACTTAACTTAAATCATTTTAGTTCAGATGTACACAAACTTGACAATTATGATTTAAGAGGCAAAATATAAGGAGTTACATGATGATGTAATTGACAAGAGTTGTCTACCTATTTATTTATATATAGTTTGTTGTGCACATACAAGGCTATATACATTTGAAATGGGATCCTTATTCTCACTAGAAAATCTTTAATTAGATATTGCTGAACTATATTCATAAGGGTAATATAGTTTAAAGAAAATAGTGGGAGATACCAATATAAAATAAGACCTAATTTATTTTGGTAATTAATTAAATGAATGTTTGCTAAAATATTATCTTTTTACATGCAGAATTTTGAAAATGTCACATTCACTAATTTCACTGCGTAGCATACTTGATGCTAACAAACTGACCGGAGCGAATTACACGGATTGGTTAAGGAATCTGAGAATTGTTCTCATTCTCAAAAAGATTTCTTATGTCCTAAATTTTCCGTGCACTGCTGCAAAAAGTTGCGAGAGGCGACCTCTCCTCGAAGAGATTGCTACTTTTAAAAGTGGCAAGATGATGCATCGTGGCTCAATGCATCATGCTCGCATCCATGAGTAACGAGCTTCAAATTAGCAAGATGAACCATGGATGCTCCTACTATACTCTTGCACCTTCAAGAGTTGTGATGGTGAGCAAAGTAGGATCACTAGATATGAAATATCTAAGGAGCTCTTCCGATCTCTGGATGACCGAGGGTACTACCGCTGAGACTCATGTCTTAAAGATGATCAATCTGATTAAACATCTTGTGCAAATTGGGTTAAATCATGGATGGGGAGTTAAGTCAAGATTTAGTCTTGCGATCACTCCCGGACACCTTCTCACAATTTGTTGTGAATTTTCACATGAATAAGTTAGATGTCAGCTTGCCTGAATTACTTAACATGTTGAAAACTGCTGAAGGTCACTTCCCATCCAAGAAGAACCATGTCTTACTGGTGGATGATTCTTCCAAGAAAAGGAAGAGGCCCAAGGTATCTTTTGAAAAGAAGAAATCCAAGAAGGCTAAGGGAAAGGCGAAAGTGAAGTATCAAAAGAAACCTGATCCAGCTAGTAAAGGAATTTGCTTCCATTGCAACAAGTCGGGTCACTAGAAGAGGAACTACAAGGATTATCTTGCGGAACAAAAGCAGAAGAAGCTTGGAGAAGCTTCGAATCCTAATCAAAGTTTGTTAATGATTGAAATTAATTTTTCTGAAAGTCAATCTTCTACTTGGGTATTGGATACCGGTTGTGGTTCTCACATATATAATATTATGCAAGGACTGGTCAGAAGTAGAAAGCTGAGCAAGGATGAGGTCGTCCTACGAGTGGGAAATGGAGCAAAGGTTGTTGTATTAGCTGTAGGGACTTATTGTTTAAAGATCGCCTACTGAGCAAGTCCATTAGTTTAAATAATTGTTATTTTGTTCCGTCACTTATTAGAAACATTATTTCAATATCTGTATTGGATATGGATGGTTTTGACATTATAATAAAGAACAATATTTGTTCTATTTATAATAATAATGTTTTATATGGTGTTGGTAATTTACGAAATGGACTTTACATTCTTGACTTGCATGAAACTATACTTCAAGTTGAACAAACAAAGAAAAGGAAAAGAGATGATGTAAAGTATACCTTCATGTGGCACTGTAGAATCGGTCATATTAATGAAATAAGATTATCCAAGTTGCATAAAGATGGGCTTCTAGAGCTATGAGATTATGAATCATATCCAACTTGTGAATCTTGTCTCATGGGAAAAATAACTAAATCTCCTTTTAGTGGAAAAGGAGAAAGAGTTACAGAGTTGTTAGCGTTGGTACACACAGATGTATGTGGACATATGACAACGAATGCACGAGGAGGGTATTCTTATTTTATTACATTCACTGACGATCACTCAAGATTTGGAAATGTGTCTTTAATGAAATACAAATCTGAATCATTTGAAAAGTTCAAAGAGTTCAGAAGTGAAGTAGAGAAACAAACGGGCAAAAGTATTAAGATTCTTTGATCAGATCGAGGTGGTGAATACTTAAGCAGTGAGTTTCTCAATTGTCTCAGATAAAATGGTATAATCTCACAATGGACTGCACCAGGGACGTCACAGCTGAATGGTGTATCTGAAAGGAGAAATCAAACATTGTTGGACATGGTTCGTTCCATAATAAGTTTTACCGATCATTCGGTATCATTCTAGGGATATGCCCTAGAAGCAGCTACATATCTACTAAATAAGGTTCTCCCGAAATCCGTCCCTAAGACTCCATATGAGATGTGGACAGGGAGGAAGCCTAGTCTTAAGCATGGTAAGATTTGGGGATGTCTAGTTTATGTGAAAAGGTTTCAAAATGATAAGCTTGGGATAAGATCTGATAAGTGTACTTTTGTGGGATATCCTAAAGAAAGTCTAGGATATTATTTCTATAATCCTACTGAACAAAAGGTGTTTGTTACCAAACATGCTGCCTTTTTGGAAAAGGAGTTTATCCTTTAAGGGGCCGGTGGGAGGAAAATAGATTTTAAGAAATTCAAGAACCACAAACCACTACAGATCAAATGGATGAACCTGTCCAAGTAGAGATTCCTTATGTACCACACCCTATTCGTAAATCTAGAAGAGTACCAAAGATACCTAATAGGTATGGACTTATCATAGAGGATGACGATGAGGTACGCATCATAAATGATGATGATCCATTGAATTACGAACACGCTATGAGTAATAAAGACTCAGAGAAGTGGCAAGAAGACATGAAATCCGAGATGGACTCCATGTATGAAAACTAAGTATGGACTTTGGTTTCACCACCTGAAGGCATTAAGCCTATTGGGTGTAAATGGGTCTTTAAAAGAAAGACTGGAGCAGATGGCAAGGTTGAGACCTATAAGGCCCGATTGGTCGCAAAAGGTTTCAAACAAAGACAAGGAGTTGACTATGACGAAACCTTCTCACCAGTAGCAATGCTCAAGTCTATTCGGATTTTGCTTGCGATTGCAGCTTACCATGGCTACGAAATTTGGCAGATGGACGTGAAAATGGCCTTCCTCAATGAGAAACTTAAGGAGGATGTGTATATGACATAGCCAGAGGGATTTGTTTCAAAGGTTGGAACAAATCAAGTCTATAAGCTACAACGATCCATTTATGGATTGAAGCAAGCTTCTCGTAGGTGGAACATCCATTTTGATGAGACAATTAAAGAGTTTGATTTTATCAAAAATGAGGATGAACCATGTATGTACAAGAGGGTTAGTGGGAGCGCTGTTTCATTCCTCGTATTATATGTTGATGATATATTAGTAATAGGGAATGATATTCCTATGCTACAATCAATTAAAATCTAGTTATCTAAACACTTCTCCATGAAGGACTTGGGAGAAACATCCTATATTTTGGGGATAAAGATTTATAGAGATAGATCTAAAAGGATGCTTGGCTTGTCCCAAGGAACGTACATTGACTCGATGCTAAAGTGGTTTAGCATGGAAGATTCCAAAAGAGGTCTCATACCGATGAGCCATGGAATACATCTCTCCAAGAAACAGGCCCCAAAGACACTTGAGGAGAGAGACCGTATGAGTAAGATTCCTTATGCTTCAGCAATAATATCTATCATGTATGGTATGATATGTACTAGACCGGATGTTTCTCATGCACTTAGTGTAACAAGTAGATATCAGTCGAATCTAGAAGAAGAGCACTGGAAGGCAGTGAAAAATATCCTAAAGTACTTAAGAAGAACTAAGGATGTATTTCTTGTCTACGATGGGTCTGAATTGAAACTAAAGGGCTTCACAGACTCATGTTTTCAAATGGACCAAGATGACAGTAAATCCATTTCGGGGTATGTGTTTACCTTGATTGGTGGCGCAGTTGTAACGTCCACGAATTGGAAACTCCTTATTAATTAAAAATGTGATTTAATTGTAATGAGTTAGTTTTGTGAGTCTATTAAAATCTTATGTGGTTATGTGGTTATGAAATGATTAAAGGAAGTCACTAATAGTTTATTTAAATTAGTGGACTAACCCTAAGAGTTTGATATCAAGGAATTGATAGGATTATTAATAATTAAATATTCAATTTATTTGAATATAGTAGCAAGAGTTGAACATATTGATTAATTGCAATTATGAGTAATTAATTGATAATGTGTTAATTAATAATTATTATGAATAAATAATAATTAATGAGTAAGAGATTAATAATTTATAAAGTGATTATATGTTTACTTGATTAATTTGTGCACGCATGAATAGTAAACCTTTATTATATGGTAGTTAACTATATATTTTATATTGTACAAGGTGACACATTAATATGTTTATATATAGACTATATACTAATGAATTATTTGTATTCATGTGAGTTGCATAATAATATTGTTATATGAAATTAATTGTGTATATATATTTTATAACCAAAGTATATAGTATGTGTATAGTATAAACAAATGTTGTTTTTGGTATTTCATTTTGTGCAAGTTCTGAGAATTCCTTGTCCCAAATTAAGTGTCACCAAGTACATGAATAGTAGCATAAAAGCTAACTTACGTATTTTTTCTAAAAGCTAGTAAGCCTACTCTATTCTTCATCTCAAATTCACCAATCTAGATCAATTAGTGGATGAGGAGTGGGATTCATGATTGAGATTACCAACTCTCCCTTAACCCTTGTACATTCTTGAAATCCAATGGTTTGATTTGTGAGGTAATGGCATTATCTAGTTAACCATTCTTCTATAAATAAGACCTTCATCTTCCTTGTTGCAATTGCTGAGATTTATTTCCTAAGGAGCTTGTAAGGAGTGATAGTATTGCAACTCAATTACCTCAAGAGGTATGAAAATCCCAATTTATGTTCTTAGTTGAGTTTTATTAAGATTACTTGAATTAGCATGACTTAGCATACTAGAATTTTGCTAGGGTGTACTTGTATATACATAGAACTTGTAATTATGGTTGGGAGCATGTTTAAATTAGAGAATTGTATGGGTGTTTGATGCTCTGCAAAACAGAGAAAGTTATTATTGTCTCGATGCGAGGCATGGCGCAATTGCATTCTATTTGTACTAAGTGTGCAATAATTGCTACTGCAGTAACCCAAAATTAGTTTTGTTTCTGGCATGGCGCAGCTATGCCCTAATTGTACTAGGGGCAAACCGACAATTTACACTGCACTGACCTACAAACCTGATGTTTTCTGTTATGTTTTTGTTATGTTAATTTGTTAGTACATGGTTAGAGGAAGTTTGTAAACTGTTGTAGCACACGCACATAAGCATGTGTATGTAGTATGAACAAGTATAACCATGTTAGTACCTACAATGGACACAACACTTGCGGTATTGAAATGAGATTTATGATTTCAAAGGTGAACTTTATCACGAGCACATCATGTGAGCATTCTAACTTTATAAGTAAGATAAAATGGTTTATATTGACATGAAATGCGAGACTAAAGTGATTGAACACACTAGCATATATGATTGAAAGTTAAGACTATATCAAAGATAAGAAACTTAAAGCTTTTCAAAGTGAACTTGACCAAGACTTTTATCAAATAAGTTCTGACTATTTGAACATGTATATGTGACTTTAATATATGTTGTAAAGGCATAAGAGTTATGTGTTAAGATGCCTTGTATATACTAAGTTGACTTAGTGTAAAATTCAAAGAAAGTTAGAATGAGAAAGCTAATGTCATCAAGAAATGAGTAAAGTACGTTATGACAATGCAAGCATGTATATAAGGACTCATTATGCCTATAGATATATTGGCATGAACATCGTTTGGTTAATGTATGGTTTTTACTTATTCACACATAGTCATAAAAAGGGAAATTTCTAAAATATGAACTATGTGAGTAAAGTATACATGTGTTGTCTATATACAAGCATGACTACTGAGTATTGAATGATCAAGTTGTAAGGCACAAATGATTACATGACCTTTTTATGTTTTAATGACATATAGAGAGTAAGTTAAACTTGTTGTAATGAACTTGAGTATGGTCATGTGTTATATGTGAAACTCTAGCATGTATGTATGTTAACATAGGTGTGTAATTAGTGTGTTAGAGTTGGACTGAAGTCAGCTGTGCCATCCCTAAGCCTAGACCAGGCGCAGCTGCGCCGTCCTACAGTCTTGCCAAGATTCTATTTTTGGTACTGAAATTTAAGGCATGCTTACATGATCTCTTTATCTTGTAATATGTGACCAATGTGCCATGTAATGTATTGAGAAGCATGCTATGTGAAGACTTGATTTTTGTAAGTGTAGACTCGTATTAGTTTACACATACTAATTGAAATGATTGACCTTATAATGTTAGGTCGTTTCAACGCGAGTTAGTTAATGTGACGCCCCCAAAATAGGTATACATCACCCATTCTGAGTCGCCAAATACATGGTACAGAAAATAACTACAACTTTATTATTACAATTGTCATGCAAAATATGACAACACATACTATGAGTTTAAATACAAATATTGTCTTCTAGATAATATCCACACTCAAATAAAGTCCTCATTACAATTATTGACACACTATTTTTCAAAATAGTGAGGACTGCTAAACAACTATCTAGAACCATCATTCCACACCCCGACTACTTCCCGCTATGTTCTCGCTTCCTGAGAAGAAAAATGGAACAAAAAGGAAAAGGGTGAGCTCAACTAGCCCAGTAAAGAATATTATGACTAAGATAATATACAAGAAATTATCCTTAGTCTTCAACAGGAAAAAATCTGATAGAATATAATAGACAACAAGTTTTAGATTAACAACTGAAGCGGAAATAACAATTCATTAGAAGAGTTAAGTAGAGAATGAAATCTACAATCATCTATGAATTTAAAAGTCCATCATCAATATTTTATCCCTGTAACATCAATCAATATACATCTTGCATCAAATATTCATCTTTGCACTATGGGCCAAAGATATTCATTTGTATCACCTGTTGGTCATGTTCATCTCAACACCTGTTCATCTTTGCACTACGGGCCAAAGATATTCATCAGGTAATCTTACATCTTTGCACTACAGGCCAAAGATATTCACCAATTATCACCTATTAAGGACTGAGGATGATGAAAAACATTTTAGAGAACGAATCCAGTGAGACAGAAGGACAAATATTAGGGATTCGTATTTCAGTTTATCCAAATTCAATAATACTCCATAATAACCAATTGTGAAGTAGAATTCAAAAATAAAGATCAAAACATGGATACAATCAAAGATAGTAACCATAATAGACATCTGGGATAAAGAAGAGAAAATTTCATTTTTCGATGAATAATGTCGTATTCGTGAATAGTGTCGTATACGTGAATAGTAACCCTGATACAAAAGGTAGAAATTTCACAATCAAACTCATATCAATATTTTGGCATAATGATATTGAAGAAAATAATATCATGTAAGAAGAAAATAACATCCCCTACCTCAAAATAACGGTATTTCTGATCGGAGTATCGGATGTAAAGCCGAAGGAAACTTGCACTGAATAGCAACTCTCAAAGTATCTAAATACTCATAAAATACGCTCGATAATATATAGAGAGAGAAAAAAAAACTTGTTTTTGGTGTGATTTTCAATTCTGACTTAGCACTCTATTTATAGAAAAATGTTAGAACGCCAAAGCAGACTTAACCTGTAACCTGATGGCTTTACCTACTACTATTCCCACCCACCACATTTGAAATAAATTTTTAGCACATTTCTTCACCAACCATAGGTGGGGCCCACTCATTCTAGAATTTTCTACCAAAATGATAAATTCAGAAACTTTAACAATTTCTGAACCAGTCACCTCTTAAAATTCATAACAAATTTTACGTTCATTTTTAACGGTTCAAAATTTGTGGACATATACTCAACTTATATATGTATAACATATCCAAAAATCACAACGATCCAACAGTCGGATTAAAAATTATAACTCACGTAATATATCTCAAGAACACTGATTTTTTGGATTATGAGTCATTCGAACTAGTTTCCTTCATTTATAACCACATAAAATAAATAAATCCATCATTTATATCCATATCAATAAATATTTCCTTATCATATAAATAAATAAATAAATATTCATAAATAATATTACAGAATCACAATAATGACAACCAGGTCATTCCTAGGAAAGAGGGGGCTTTCCAATAAGGATTTCTCTCATCTTGGGCAATTGATTAGGTGACCAAACATCTCCTTGACGAACTTTCTAGACATTGCCAATAATGCTATCTAATAATATTATTCAAATAATATGAATTATTGATCCGATAATGGGAAATCTTGTGCGGTGACAATTATTGAAACAACAATAATATAAAATATCAACGCAAAGAATTATTGAATCAATAAAATAAAATATTGAATAAAGAATTATCGTAATAATTATTTAGTAGTGCCTTCACGTAAGAATCAATAATTCAAAATATATCATGCAATCTGGTAATCTTTCTTTGTGCAACCACACGTATTCTCGTATTTTAATCACCGGGTATTCAACAATGTTAACGGTAATAACTACACCGTTATTTATAAAAACTCAAACTTGTCATTTTCTTCATCCGACAATTATTTTGTTATGGGGCCCACAAATGGCTGCGTCGTCGTATGAATATTCCCCGACAACAAGAATATTCCACGACTAAACGAATATTCCCCGATAAAAATGAATATTTTATAACCACTTTCTTATTTTGCAAAATTTGCACATTTCACCCATAACCAAAGTATTATATCAAATTAACTCCATATTATTTCAAGATAATGAATAGAAAAAATTCAATTTTATTTATAATAAATTGGGGTCTTACAGTTAAAGCTAGTATATATTGTAGTTGAGCAAACAGGCAAGTTACTTAAACTTACTCCAATTATTATTGAGCAAGTTTCCTAACTTACACAAACTTTGGATTTTGTGCAAGTTCTTGAATTTCATACGATTCGTATGTTGAATGCAAGTTTCCTGAATTCTTACTCTTTTACTTGAGCAAGTTTCCTAACTTACATAACTTTGTTTGTTATGAAAGTTTCTTATCCTTCTCATATTGTATTGAGTAGGTTATTGTTGAATTGAAAGTTATTCATTTAAGATTGAATCTTATTTCCAAGCATGTTATTAAGTGGTTTAATTACCTTACAATTATTCCACATCGATATTATTGATATTTGCACTTATCGACTTGAGTTCGCATACTTTGGACTTGTACATCATTTAAAGTTCAATAATTCTTGAATCGTAATCGATAGAGTCCGAACCTTTGTTCAGTCAGACAAGTGTATGAAGTTTTATAAAATCTATCCAAACCAATTGATGGTAAGGATTCTTAGACTGAAAGAACACCCCTTCTATGATAGGGGAGTACCCCAGGTATCTAATATAAGATACACAGAGCAGATTTAAATGTTATGCATATACAAAGTGTATGTGAGGCTGATCCCCTAATGTACTTATTCTGTTGCCAGTAACCAAAGGGTCAATTAGCTATTGAGTCCATTGGAGTGTTATAGTTCAAAGTCTATTTGACTAGCAGTTATTCTAAAAGCAATCATTATCTTTGTTTATAATATTCATATTATTGAATCTTCAGATATTCATATTATTGAATTCATTGCCAAATATTTTTCCATTCATCATGATATATCCTTTTGTTGTATTTAAACTTTTTGGGCAAACTTGTTGCTCATCCTTGCTATATCATGAATTATATTGCAGCTAAACCCGAGACCTCAGGAAAGGACAAGGGTAAAGGGAAGATGTAGGATAATTGCGAGAAGCTGAATTTATCTTATACTTAGTTTAAATTACGGTTATGTAATATGAACCCTAATATTTATTTTAGGGTATGATTATAAGATGATATTAAGGTTATCGTATCTTGGGACTAGTAACACCTTTTGAATGAACGACGTACATTTATTATATTCTACATTTTAGTTATCGTATTTTGTTTAGAGGTGGATGTTTGTATTTTATCGTGATGACCGAATCGGGGTCAGAGGACCCGGATTCGGGGGTGTCATAGCAGTGAGTTGGAAGAGTTCCAAACTGCAAACAGTTGCTAATTCAGTGGCAGAGGCAGAGTACATAGCTGCACGTGAAGCTTCAAAGGAAGCTGTTTGGATGACGAAGTTCATTACCAAACTTGGTGTGGTTCCTTGCATTACAGGACCAGTACCTTTATTCTGTGACAACACCGGAGTTGTTGCACAGGATAAGGAACCCAGGTCTCATCAGAAATCCAAACACGTGTTGCGGCGGTTTCATTTGATCAAAGAGATCATTGAAAGAGGAGACGTCACCCTTGAGCGTGTGGACTCTCAAGAAAATATTGCAGATCTATTAACTAAAGGGTTAACACAACAGCAGTTCGATCGTCACTTAGAGAAGATGGGTATGAGATACCACGGCGATTGGCTTTAGTGCAAGTGGGAGATTGAAAGTAGTATGCATACAAGCCAATCATGTATGATGATAAAGCATATACTTTATAATCAATCTTATTTATTTATTAATAAAAGAATTATTTATTAAAGACATTTATTATCTACATGGTGATGTTTTAATAATATGTGATAAACCCATAGTTTTAAGCAATGCTTTTAGAATCATGATGAGATCATGCTAATGAGATCTAAAGTCTTAGATAGCTTAAAACTAAAATGTTCCCAATCAATGGATTACTAAAAAGGGGATTAGTGAATCCGGATAGATTGGTACGTACGTTGCTTGCTCATTGGATTAGGATAATTGATCTCATGATCATTTGTGTGGAGACACTAAAGCAAGTTTGTAGGTGCTTATTAGAGAATAAGTTCACTAAACGTGACTCGCTAAGGAATACCTAATGGAGTTTTACTTGTCTGTCAATAGGAATTCATGTAGTGATAGTAGTACAAATGATCCTTAGACTTGAGATCATCATAGTATCTTATATATAATGAATTATACTTTAACTTATTCCTTAAGACTCTTATAGTATATCAAAGGGTATGCTTGGGTGTAATAAGTTATATATGAAGATAATGAATTATCAATAAAGAATCTACCACTTCTAGTAAAAGAAGAGAAATGTCCTATGTGATTCGATAAATGACAACCCAGTAGTCCTTGGCCAAGGCAGAATGAAAGTAGAAAGAAGTTTCTAATTTGCATTATTTGGGGTTGTGCATTTAAGAGTCGAAATACATATAATTAAATAAAATAAGACTTGACAGTAATTCCTTGTCTTATATTTAATTGGGACATTGTATGGTGGAAGTATTGAATTGTACGGTAACTATTAACTCAAAGGTTCTTTTATGATTAATGTTGAAATCTATATTATCTGAAAAGTCGTTGATCGCTAGGGAGGCTTATCCCTATTGTAGAATAAATAATATTTATTTAAATAAATTAATCATTTAATTTATTTATTTAAATAAGATTAGAATAAATTGATTTATTCACAACCGGTTTAATATGGAGAACCTAAAGGGTCACACCGTAAAAAAAAGAATAATTATTTAAGAAGTTAATGACATAATCGTAATAGTATGTTAAGTATATTTAATTTAATCTATGGTGATAGAATAAATTAAATAGCTAAATATTTATTATTTAATATTTTAGAAATATTAAATATAAATTAATAAGAGGAGTTTTATTAATATTATTATTATTATTACTATTTTAATTTCTAAAAGAGTTTAGGAATTAATTTAATATAAGTACTCTCATTTATTCCTAATAGGATTAGGAGGGAAAATTAGTTAAAGGAGTTTAATTAATTATCCCTAATAAGATTAGGGAGCCCATTTAATTAAAAGAGTTTAATTAAATAAATAATATCTTATTTTAATTAAATAGGATTACCTGATATCTTTATAAGAGGAGTCTTATATCAGATATCTAATATACGTAATTCCAAGTTGTTGAAGAGTACACCCCCTTTTTCTATAGAGATAGGAAAAATAAGGGTTTGAGCCAATACACACTTCTTCTTGAAAATTCTTCTTCCTTGGTGGATCACCTCTAGAGGCCATACACTTGGGTGGCTTACATTAATCAAAGGAAGGAATCTACCTAGAGATTCAAGGAGATCGCGGAGAAGTAGGAGGTGAACTCGTACATATGGAAGCTCGTATCTACAAGGGTATGATTCTATAACTTCTTGTTCTTCAGTTTAATTAATAATATGCATAAAGGATGATCCGGGTAATTGGTTTGTGAAAAATTTTAAAATCTGATTTATTTTGCTTCCGCTAATTTTTCAATTTGGTTGCTACTTTGATTTTCACAAAACCTAACAATGACTTGGACGATAAAGAATGAATCTTGAAGTATGGCATTTAGTTGCCAAAAAGCCATAAGGAATGAGAAATTGACTTAACAAACATTATAGTTTTAATGGTTCGGATAAGTTAAGATAAATTTAGGTTGTGGTACAATCGTAATCTTTGATGGTTGACATATGGGAGCTGGGATAAACAATTCCTTCAGAGTGCGGAGGTATATACGAAACTGGCAACTGATTTAACTCACTATGAAAGACAGTGTAGATGAGACGGGAAACTAGTTTAGTGGTTGTTTGTGGGAAACCACTTAGAGTACCATATGGACTACAAATAGAGACACGATGTGTGCTAAGTCCTAGAAGAGTTATTATAAGACCCTGAATTTTATGAAATAAAAGTATTCAATTTTTCTTATAATTATTATTCAGTAAATGGTTAAATTGATAAAAAGTTAAAGTTAAAGGTGATATATGAACATTTTCAAAATAAACAAGTGCCTATAAAATACTTATTGTTGTCGGAGAATATTCGTTTGGTCGTGGAATATTCTTGTTGTTTGAGAATATTAAATGCGGCACGCAGACCATTTATGGGCCCCATAATGAATAACTTGTCGGATGAAGAAAGCGACAAGTTTGAGTTTTTATAAATAACGACGTAGTTTTATCATTAACACTATTGGAATACACGTGGTTAAAATACGTGATGTCTGGCGTGGTTGCAACAAAGAAGCATGGTATTATGCGATATTTTTGAATTATTGATTCTTACGTAAGAAGGCACTACTCAATAATTGTTACGATGAATTAATGTTCAATACTTTATTTTATTGATTCAATAATTGCTGCATTGATATTTTAAATTATTGTTGTTTCAATAATTGTCACGACACAGTATTTCCCATTATCGGATCAATAATTCATATTATTTGGATAATATTATTAGATAGCATTATTGGCAATGTTTAGAAAGTTCTGTCAAGGAGAGGTTTGGTCACCTAATTGCGCGCCAGTAAGGAGAAATCCTTATCGGAAAGCCCCCTCTTTCCTGAAAACGGCCTGGTTGTCATTATTGTGATTCTGTAATATTATTTGTGAATAATTAATTATTGATTTATATGATAATGAAATATTTATTTTATGTGGGCATAAATGATGGATAAGAAAATATTTATTTTATGTGGTTATAAATGAAGGAATTAATGTTGAGGTGTTTTATCAGTATTTTGTCGGATTGAAGGTATTAAAAAATCAAATCGGTGTTCTTAAAGCTCTATTGCGTGAGTTATAATTTTAATCCAACCGTTGGATCGTTGTGATTTTTGGATATGTTATACATATATAAGTTGAGTATATATCCACAAATTTTGAACTGTTAAAAATTAACGTATGATTTGTTATGAATTTTAAGAGGTGTTGAAAATCATCCGTTTGTGGATTTCGGATATTTTCTGTTTGGAATTTGGACAAACTTTCTTCTTCAAAGTTGTAGAGAATTCGATTTCGCGTGGAATGGACATAAAATTTGTATTTTTCTAATAAAAGGGCTATTTTCTATGAATTGTTGAAGTTTTGGAAATTAAAATGTTTTTATTAAAATTATGGGTGGGACCCACTTTTGGTTGGTGTAGAAAACATGTGCTAATTTATTTTTTCAATTATGGTGGGCTGGTTTGGTTCAAAGGCATGTGTAGAAAATATAAATTATAATATTATTTTATTATTTTAGTCTCCTTTGGGGTTCTAGCATTTTCCTATAAATAGGCGCTTAGGTTAGAATTGAAAATCACACCAGAAATCATAAGTTTTCTCTCTCGATATTATCGAGCGTATTTTATGAGTATTTAGATACTTTGAGAGTTGCTATTCAGTGCAAGTTTCCTTCAAAGATTACATCCGATATTCGATCGAATCTTTGTTCTTTTCGAGGTACCTGGATTGTAAGGGATGGTAAGGGATGTTATTTTCTTCGTAAATGATATTATTCCTTTTGATATCGTTATACAGAAATATTGATAAGAATTTTATTGTGAAATTTTTACCTTTTCGTGTCGGAGTTACTATTCACGTATACAATACTATTCACGTATACGGCACTATTCATGTATATGGCACTATTTACGTATATGACATTATTTACATATACGGTACTATATACGAATACGGGTTACTATTTATGAGTTACTATTCATGAGAGTTACTATTCATGAGAGTTACTATTCATAAGTTACTATTCACAGGGTACTATTCACGATAAAATTGGTTTCTTTTTCTGACCAAATTATCATTGATTTATGAATATTGCTCTTGAAATTAAATCCATGTTTTGATCATATTGTTTTTATTATCATATATAACATTTTTATAACCCTGGTGATGAAATTTCTCTTTCACTGGAGTGTAAAGATGGGTAGATTATTGGTATGATCGTGACTATGGGTTCTCTTTGACCAGTAGTGCAAAGATGAATTGTTGACTGGTATGATCATGACCATTGAATTTATAATTGAATATCTTTAGCTTTAAGTGCAAAGGTGAATTGATCAACATGGTTATAATTATTGTTTATATAAATTTTGAAATGATTATATATTTCTTTGAGATTTTAATATTTTTGGCTCGTAGTGCAAAGATGACTTGTTGTTGAATATCTTTGGCTCGTAGTGCAAAGATGACCTGTTGTTGAATATCATTGGCCCGTAGTACAAAGATGACTTGTTGTTGAATATCTTTGGCCAGTAGTGCAAAGATGAACTGTTGGTAAATATCTTTGGCCCGTAGTATAAAGATGAATTTATTAGTATGATTATAAACAGGAACTGTGATTTGGTATAACCATGATCTTTGATGTTTCAGGTAAAGACATGTGATGAAAATTATCTTCGTCCTGAATGAGAAGGGGAATTTAGAACTACAATTATGATTATGAGTTATTCACATGATTGTGGACAGGAACTGTTGATTGATGTTACAGGGATAAAACATTATTGGTGGACTTTTAACATGGAGAAGATAATAGACTTTATGGTCTATTTGACTCTTCTAATGAATTGTTCGTTCCGCTGCAACTATGGTTGAAAAGTTTTATCATCTACCATATGTTCTAAATCTCTAATTTACTATTGACGAAGGCTATTGATAATTTAATTATCTTTACTCATGATATTCTTTACTGGGCTATTTGTGCTCACCCTTTTGCTTCACAATTCCTTTCAGGTAATAAAAGTGTAGCTGGGTCGAGCGGAGTTAACAGGGGAATAGAACGGTGGTCTATAGTTGTTGAGGTTCTCCCTAAACAGTATGGAAAAATTTTTATTGAGAACCTTAGATAAGTGTGTTTTATTTTATACGTCATTTAATATTTAATTGTGGTGAACAATAATAGGGTGAGGCGAACCCAACTTTTGAATGGTGTTTTGCCACTATCATATAATATGCCTAATGATATACAACCTCATGTTATCATAAGACAGGGTTGTGCACATCCACTTGCTGAGTATATCTATGAGCACTACCTATATAACCTTGGAGTTTGGTTGAAATATAATTCTCAACTGGAGATAGTAGAGATAGTTATATGTCAAGAGAAGACTCACCATTGGAAAGAGCATGATAGTAATCTTCTCATTTTTCTTTGGGGACTATTGGGTCAACCAAGGATAATTCTGTGGACATATGATATCTATCATAACCTAGACGCATGGCCTCCCATGTACGAAGGTTTTCTTGAGCATTTTCCAAAGATTTTTCCAAAGGTTTCCTTGCATATGGGTCACTATTTTTGTAAAATAGTGTATGAATAATTGTAATGAGGACTTATTTGAGTGTGGATATTGTCTAGAAGGAAATATTTGTATTTAAACTCACAGTATGTGTTGTCGTATTTTGCACGACAATTGTAATAATAAAGTTTTAGTTTGCTTTCTGTACCATGTATTTGGCGACTCAGAATGGGTGTTGTATACCTATTTTGGGGGCATCACAGTTGGTATCAAAGCTTAGGGATATGGTCTCTGGCAGAGATCGGGGAATAGAACTAGGAGGGGAGAGATGAGTAAATCTTTCGCTAGTGTGTCCTATCTAAGCTTATTTGTTGGTTGGTCATAACATAGGGATATTATGTGATATGTTAATTTGTTTAATTAACCCTTGTTTTATGGCAGTATTTAAGAATGAGAACGTTAACAATGGAGTGTATGAGACTGTGGAACAACCTTTAGTCACAAACCAGGAGAACGTGCAACAGGAAGGCAATATTCCTCCTGTAAACAACACTACCGAGCAAATGATGAATGATGGAATGTTTAGGAGCTTTTTACAGTTCATGCAAAAATCGAATTTGAGGGAGACTCGTGTACAAAATACGGTGGAAATGATGGCCGCGCTATCTATCACAGCCAAGCAGTTTAAGGAGTTGGGACCACCAGATTTCTGGGGAAAGCCCAATCCGATTAAAGCGAAAACATGGGTCAAGCAAATTACTAAGATATTCGATGTCTTGGGATGCACGAGGAGCGTAGAAGGTTCCATTCGCCACCTTTATGTTCCGTGGTGAGGCGATTCTCAAAAGCGAATCAGAAGCGCACTCCACCACCACACTTAACATGTCTTTGGAAAGATTTCTCAGAATCGTTTCAATGACAAGTACTTTCCAGAAAGTATTCGTCATATGAAGGAGGTAGAATTTATTAGATTGGAACAGAACAACATGACGGTGTCTCAGTATGAGGTGAAGTTCTCGGAGTTATCCAGGTTTCCACCTCATTTGGTAGAAAATGAGGAACGTATGACGCGGATGTTTCTGAGAGGTCTAAAACCCGATATTCGTCAATACCTTATCTCTCATAAATTTTTTCTGTATTCAGATGTTGTCAACAGGGCTCAATTACTAGAGTGAGATAATGAGTATACTCAACCGAGGGACCACAACCAGGGTCATACCGGTGACAGCAGTCATCTGAACGATGATAACCAGCAATGAGGATAAAATACGGACAAAGGCGGTAACCACTCGGGTGGTAATCGTAGCCATGATAATAGAAGAGGTGAGTCAAGTGGAAATTTCAGAAAGAGGAGATTCAACAATGACGGAAAGACATCAGCAGCAGCACCAGCACCAACAACAAATTCTAGGTGAAGAGAACGACCGCCAGTTAGATGTTACAAATGCGGGAAGAGGGACATATCAGCCCAAACTGCCCACAAAAATCCAAGGTATGTTATAACTACGGAAAGGAAGGCCATATAGCTCGGGATTGTTCTGTAGCAAAACCAAGTTCAGCGGGTAAGTCAAAATCAGCGGTTCCTGGAAGAGCGTTTATCGTGACTGGCCAAAACGTGAGGAACCCGAACGAGGTGATCACAAATAAGCTAATCTTGAATTCTTGCAAGGTTTATACCTTACTAGATACCGGTTCTACCCATTCTTTTATCTCTCCTGCTTGTGCTCAATGTTTAAACTTTACTCCAGAGAAATTGGACTTTAACTTATCTGTTGAAACTCCGTTGGGTGAAACCTTCGTTACATCTACAGTTTATAAATCTTGCTTGATCCAAGTTGGCATTATCACATTACCTGTTGATCTTATCTCTTTAAAGATACTTGCTTTTGATGTGATTTTAGGAATTGATTGGTTAACCACTCATCATGCCAAAATAGATTGTTTTCGTAAGGTTGTTAGTTTTCATATTCCTAACCAACCTGTTATGCGAATTCAAGCAACTAAACCACTAAAATCAGTAAGTGTCATATCAAGCCACAAAGCTAATCATTTATTGAAAAACGGATGTCAAGCTTTCTTAGCCCACGTTATGGATTTGAATAAAGACAAGTCAGATTTGGATAATATTTCTGTTGTTAGAGAATTTCCTGATGTATTTCCTGAAGAACTTCCCGGTCTACCCCCAGAACGTGATGTTGAATTCTTTATTAACCTTGAACCGGGTAAAAAACCCATTTCTAAAACCTCATATTGAATGGCTCCTATTGAACTTCGGGAGTTAAAAGTCCAATTACGGAGTTATTAGACACTCGGTTTCATTCATCCTAAAGACATCTCCTCGGGGTGCTCCTGTTTTATTCAGTAAAGAAGAAAGACGGAGTATGCGACTTTGTATTGACTCTGAGAATTAAACCATGTCACCATCAAGAATAGGTATCTCACACCTCGCATTGATGACCTATTTGACCGATTCATGAGGAGCACAATTCTTTTCAAAGATCGATCTTCGCTCGGATATCATCAAATTGAAGATTAAAATTGAGGATATTCCAAAGACCGCCTTGAAGAACTCTTGCAGACGGCATTATGAATTCTTAGTCATGTCTTTTGGATTGACTAATGCTCCTTGCTTTCATGGATATGATGAACCGAGTATTCAAGGAATATTTGGATCGATTCGTTGTTATCTTTATTGATGACATCCTCATCTATTACAAAAGTGGTGAAGATCATGAGCACCATTTGTCGATACTTGAAAGGCTTCGTGAAAAAACAAGCTTTATGCCAAGCTAAAAAATACGAAGTTCGGCTTGAGGAAGTAGCATTCCTTGGGCACGTGGTGTCAAAACATGGAGTATCTGCAATAACCTTACGAAGATTGAAGCAATATAAAGTTGGAAGGAACCAAGTGGGTGGATCAAAATCTGCAGACTTTTCATGGCTTATTTGGTTATTATTGGAGATTCATGGAAGGATTTTCTCGGTTGCTACTCCGCTAACTCAAATTGACTTTAAAAGATACAAAATTCATATGGAGCGAAGAATGCGAGAAGAGTTTTCAAGAGCTCAAGAGGAGAATCATTTCGGCACCTGTTCTGGCAATACCATCTGGTTCGAATGGATTTGTTATCTACAGCGATGCTTCAGGCAAAGGGTTAGGATATATTCTCATACAACATGGAAAAGTCATAGCCTATGCCTCACGACAACTCAAAGAATATGAGAGGAATTATCCTCCTCATGATCTGGAGTTGGCAACAGTCGTTTTTACGTTGAAAATCTAGAAACACTACCTGTATGGGGAGAAAGTGGAGATTTATGCGGATCATAAAAGCCTCAAATATTTCTTCACCCAAAAAGAACTCAATATGCGGCAAAGATGTTGGCTTGAGCTGTTGAAAGATTACAATCACACTATTCAATATCATCCTGGAAAAGCGAACGTAGTAGCTGACGCATTGAGTAGAAGATCATATGCGAGTACGAGTGAGATATTGTCAACGCAAAGGCCCATTTTGTATGACTTGCAAAGGATGGAGATAGAATTAAAGACTCCAAGGACCCACATGATAATGGCAAATATACGAGTAGAACCAACTTTAATCGATAAAGTTAAAGCTGCTCAAGCTACGGACCAAATGGCGATCGTATGAAGAAGAAAGTGCAAGAAGGAGCTATTCCAGAAGCAAGAATCGATGAAGAAGGAATACTTCGAGTCAACTCTAGACTTTGCATTCCGAACGATTCTGACTTGAAGCATAGAATCATGATGGAGGCACACAACACCCCATTTGTAATCCATCTTGGGAGAACAAAAATGTATCATGATATTCGACATACATTTTGGTGGAATAATATGAAGAGAGAGATTACAGAGTTTATCTTGAGGTGTTTAACTTTTCAACGTGTAAAGGCGGAGCATCAAGTGCCAAAAGGTCCATTGCAACCACTTGAGATTCCGGAATAGAAGTGGGAACACATTACCATAGATTTCATTACGGGTCTTCCCAATGTTTCTCAAGGTATAGATGCGATTTGGGTTATTGTTGATAGATTAACCAAGTCTGCTCATTTCTTGCCTATACTTGAGACTTATTCCCTTGAACGTCTTTCTCGTATGTACTTGAATGAGATTGTGAGATTGCATTGCATGCCAGTATCCATAGTTTTGGATCGTGATCCAAGATTCACTTCATGATTTTGGGTTAGCTTGCAGAAAGCTATGGGCACAGATTTACGATTCAGTTCGGCATACCATCCTCAAACGAACGGGCAATCGAAAAGGACTATTCAAACTCTTGAAGATATATTAAGACTATGTGTCCTCTATTTCAAAGGAAGTTGGGATAAGTACTTGCCATTGGTGGAATTCTCCTACAACAACAGTTATCAAGCAAGTATAGGCATGGCTCCATTTGAGGCGTTGTATGGACGAAAGTGTCGTTCTCCAGTATGCTGGGATGAGGTGGGTGAAGCAACTTTGTTGGGACCAGAATTTGTATGCATGACTACAGAAAAGATCCAAATGATTCGACAATGTATTCAAACCTCACAGGATCGACAAAAGAGTTATGCTGATCTTCATCGAAAGGACATGGAATTTAATATTGGGGATCATGTATTGTTACGTGTTGCTCCATGGAAGGGAGTTACAAGATTTGGAAAGAGAGGAAAGCTCAATCCAAGATTTATTGGTCCATTTGAGATTCTTGATCGAATAGGAAATGTGGCCTATAGACTCGCATTACCTCCAAATATGTCTCGTGTTCATAATGTTTTTCACATATCTATGCTTTGTAAATATGTGAAAGACCCGAACCACATTATTCAGTTAGAACCAGATGAGATAGCCGAAGATTTAACGTGCGAGGAGGTACCTGTTAAGATCTTAGATAGGAAAGAGCATGTCCTACGCACCAAGGTTATACCACAAGTTAAGGTTTGTGGAGGAACCATGCTATTGAGGAAATGACCTGGGAGTTGGAATCGAAAAATGAAAGCAAAGGTACCCTCACCGCTCTCAAACACTGGTATGTCACGTCCAATTTCGAGGACGAAATTTTATAAGGAGGGGAGGTTATAAGACCCCAACTTATTATAAATAAAATTGAAATTTTCTCTATTTATTATCTTGAAATAATAAGGAGTTAATTTGATATAATACTTTGGTTATGGGTGAAATGTGCAAATTTTGCAAAATAAGCAAGTGGTTATAAAATATTCCTTTTATTAGGAATATTCGTCGTCGTGGAATATTCTTTTGTCGGGAATATTCGCATTTACCAGCCAGCTATCGTTCATTGGGGGCCCTATAACGGAATAACTATCTGATGAAGAAAATAACAAAGTTGAGTTTTATAAATAACGGCGTAATTGTTACCGTTAATAATTTCTTGGATTACACGGTGGTTAAAATACGTTAATACACGTGATTGCACAAAGAGCACACCAGACACAAAGATTGTTGAATTATTGATTCTTACGTAAGAAGGCACTACTCAATAATTGTTACAAAGTAATTACTTGCTCAATATTTTATTTAATTGATTCAATAATTGTTTGCGTTGATATTTTATATTATTGTTGTTTCAATAATTGTCATCGCACGATATTTCCATTATCGCATCAATAATTCATATTATTTGAATAATATTATTAGATAGCATTATTGGCAATGTCTAGAAAGTTCTGTCAAGGAGAGGTTTGGTCATCTAATTGCGCGCCAGTAAGGAAAAATCCTTATTGGAAAGCCCCCTCTTTCCTGGAAACGTCCTGGTTGTCATAATTATGATTCTGTAATATTATTTGCGAATAATTAATTATTAATTTATATGATAAGGAAATATTTATTTAATGTGGATATAAATGATGGATTTATTTATTTTATGTGGTTATTAATGAAGGAATTAATGTTGAGGTGTTTTATCAGTATTTTGTCGGATTGGAGGTATTAAAAGATCAAACCAATGTTCTTGAGATATATTGCGTGAGTTATAATTTTTTATCCGACCGTTGGATCGTTGTGATTTTTGGATATGTTATACATATATAAGTTGAGTATATGTCCACAAATTTTGAACCGTTAAAAATGAACGTATGATTTGTTATGAATTTTAAGAGGTGACTGGTTCAGAAATTATTGAAGTATCTGAATTTATCATTTTGTTGGAAAATTCTAGAATTGGTTGGCCCCACTTTTGTTTGGTGAGAAATGTGCTCAAATTGAATTTCAAAGGTGGTGGTTTGTAATAGTAGTAGGTAAAGCCATCAGGTAGCAGGTCAAGTCTGCTTCGGCGTTCTAATATTTTCCTATAAATAGAGGACTAAGTTAGAATTCAAAATCACACCAGAAACAAATTTTCTCTCTTTCTCTCTCTATATTATCGAGCTTATTCTTGTGAGTATTTTGATACTTCGAGTGTTGCTATACGATGCAAGTTCCTTCAGCACTATATCTAGTATTCCAGTTAGAAGTACTATCTTTTTGAGGTAAGGGATGTTATTTTTTTTTATAATGATGTTATTCTTTCAATATCATTATACTGAAATATTGGTATGGATTTTATTGTGGAATTTCTACCTTTTTGGGTCGGGGTTACTATTTACGTATCACTCTACACTATTCACATATACGACACTTATTCACTTAATTTACACTATTCACCTGAAAATGAAATTTTCTTCTTTTGTCCAAGATGTCTATTATGGTTACTATCTTTGATCAGTATCCATGTTTCGATCTTTATTTTGAATTCTCGCTTCACAATTGGTTATTATGAAGTATTATTGATCTTGGATAAACCGTTATACTCTGAATCCCTAATATTTGTCCTTATGTCTCAATCGGATTCGCTTTTATTTAAAATATTTTTCATCATCCTCACCCTAAATGATGATATTACATCAATATCTTTGGCACTCAGAAGTGCAAAGATGACCGATTAATTGATGAATATCTTTGGTCATGTAGTGCAAAAGATGAAATGTATTGAGATGAACATGACCAATCGGGTGATATAAATGAATATCTTTGGCCCAGAGTGCAAAGATGAATATTCATTAAAGATGTATATTGATTATTATTACATGTTGATAAAATATTGATGATGGATTCTTTTAATCTTAGAAGATAGTAGAACTCATTCTCTACTTGACTCTTCTAATGGATTGTTATTTCCGCATTGCAGAATATTGATCTAAAACTTGTTGTTCATTATATTCTATCGATTTTCCTCGTCAAGACTAATGATAATTTGTTGTATATTATCTTAGTCATAATATTCTTTATCGGGCTAGTTGAGCTCACCCTTTTCCTTTTTTTGTTCCATTTTTCTCTCGTGGAGGTTAGAACATAACAGGATCTAGTCGGGGTATAAAGTGATGGTTCTAGAAAGTTGTTGTAGCAGTCCTCACTATTTTGTAAAATAGTGTATGAATAATTATAACGAGGACTTATTTGAGTGTGGATATTGTCTAGAAGGCAATATTTGTATTTCAACTCACAATATGTGTTGTCGTATTTTGCACGACAATTGTAATAATAAAGTTGTAGTTTGCTTTCTGTACCATGTATTTGGTGACTCAGAATGGGTGTTGTATATCTATTTTGGGGGCGTCACAATGTAGATAATTAAAAGCCTTTAATAAATTAATACTTTTTATTAATAAATGAATAATATTGTTACAAAGTATATGCTTTATTATCAAACTTGATTGGCTTGTGTGCATACTATTTTCAGTAAAGCCCACCGGGGATGGTGTGCTGATTTTCCAAACTTGCAGCCTCTTTTCCGGACTTGCATTGGATTGTTCTAGAACGCAACCATGGACCATATTGATGTACTTGGGCATATTCTCATCCTCTTTAGACCAAGTTAACATGTTATTTTTAATTCACATTGCTTGTACCAAAGCCATAAGTCTTTCCTTGAACCACTTAGCTCTCTTAACTTGTCCTCTCGTCACGGGTCCAATTGATACTTGCACCAGGTCTGATTCACGACCTCCATTTGAATCCAAGCTAGTCATGTTTTCATCAGTATCCTTGAATGATTTAAACTAAGTTAGGTTTATAATTGTTTTATTCTTCTTTTTATTTTCAAAATTTAAAGACTTGAACTAATCATGCTAAAACAACTCCTATCTTGCAAAACATCATATAGGACACTATTTTAGGAATGAGTGTATCTATTACACCTGTCCAAAAACTAAACATGCAAAAAAAGTAAAAAAATTTATTTTATTTTTTGAGGGAACAACGCATATGCACTGATATTGACTTGGGAAGTGGCGCAGCTGCGTCACTTCGAGTTCAGACCCAGACATCACTCTGTTTCCTACAAAACTCTAATTTCATGCATAAAAATTACATCTTTACTTCTTAGCTGCTAAACAATAAGTATATATGTTCTTAAAACATGATTCTATTATTAGACCATTCAATTTAATATCTATTGATTCCATTAATCTAGACTTTCTATAAAGATTTTTGTTTGAACAATTTCAATAATTTGTTAATGAGCATGAGTTCAAGCTCTTACTTTCAATGCATTTTAATTGAGGTTCAGTCCAGATTTCAATAAAAAACAATCCACATACAGTCAAACAATACCGAATTCAAACTATTTTTCATAGAAATCAATTAAGCCAATCACATATATAGTATGTACTTTGATTGCATAGCTTATATATGATATATATATATATATATATATATATATATATATATATGTGTGTGTAGGGATAGGATCCCGCCCTGCACTCCTACGTGTTTAAAATTCTAATTCCTTTTTTTTGCTTTTTTTTTTGCTTTTTTTTTAAAACAACTAAAAAAAATTATGGAACTTGAATTTTTACATAATACAGGTTTTGGGTGTGATTTGGATACATATAACAAAACATGTATGTACAAACTGTAGAGACTGTACAAACATGTTTTGTTATATGTATCCAAATCACACCCAAAACACTGTATTATGTAAAAATTCAAGTTCCATAATTTTTTACTTTTTTTTAGATGTTTTAAAAAAAAGCAAAAAAAAAAAGGTCCAGCTTTTGGTCAGGTCCGAGAGTCCGGACCTGATCCTGATCCTCTATATATATATAACACCACTGTAAGACCCCAACTTTTATGAATAAAAATAAATTTTCTATAAATATCATTTTTGAATATTATGGAGTGAATTTAATATAATGTTATAGTTGTGGGTAATATTTATAAATTTTTCAAAGTACGCAAGTTGTTATATTATATTCGATTGGTCAGGGAATATTTATTTTAATACGGAATATTCGTATTTACAAAGACAATTATTAGTCGATCGCATTAATCTAATTATTATTTTGATTGAGAAAACGAAAAAAAAATATCTTTTTATGAAAATAACGGCGGAAGTTTTATCGTTAACTATTGAAATACCCAATGTTAAAAGTACAGTAATACGCGTGGTTTCATAGTAACACACGATATTGATTATTAATGCTTACGTGTGAAGTCACTCAGTTTTATTCAATTATTGCTACAGTAATTGCTGCATAGTATTGATAAGTGGTATTTTTACCTACTTATTGAATATAAATTCATGGGAATTGTGCCCATCTCAAGTGCATTTTATTGTGTTTTAGTTGCATTTTATGTTATTTTGCATTGCATTTACTTGAAACTCCTTTTGGTGAATAAGTGCAGGAATTTGCTTAATTTGGTGGTATTAGAGGTCACGAGGCTAATGGATGCGTGAAGGCGAGGCACAAGAGGGGATGTGCATGTCATGGAGGTATAATGAAGCATGGAGACAAAGCATGGAAGAAGATCAAGCATGAAAGAACAAGCAAAGCAGAGTAGATAAAGAACTCGTAACTTGCAGATCAAGGTCATGCGTAGTAGAAGAGCCAGGGAGCGCCAAGCGCCAAGCATGAGGACTCTACCGACAGGCAAACTGGTAAGTCTTGCTACCGCCGGAGGATATATCAAGGAGCGCCACACAAGCTCATCTCAAGTCAGTATTTATTTTATTTTTAATTTTTAATTAAAAGAGTTGTAATTGGTTTTAAACGATTCTGACTGGTGTCAGAGGTACACTTGATAACTTTTAGCATATTTTCATCATAAAAACTAGGGTTTACACCTTGGGAGAGATTCTAACGTACAACGAGGCCAAAACGTTTACTTCTCCAAATCTTCTTGGGATTCTCTGTCATTGTGGATTTTTATTATTGTTTACTGGATTTTTATGAGGAGTTGAATGTTATCATTGGTTTCTATTCAGCTATTGGGTTTGATCGTTCTATCTTTCATATTTTAATTGTTTGCTTATTGATCATGTTTAGCGTTGATCCCATAATGGCTTTTGGTTCAGTTATGAGCTAAACTCCATTATGGGATTCTAACGGATTTTAATATGTAGTTTGGTTGCACGCTTAAATGCTAGGGTTGTTTAAATATTATGTGGGATATCTATCATGATTGTTTTGCATGTATGAATTCTTAATCACCATTCGTCTCAGTACTTGTATGGAATTGACAATGAACATGCGAGTATGGATTGTAATCATGATAGAATGCAAATATGGGGCTGTTGTATATGGCTTGCGTATTTTGTGAACCAGATAGACATATACTATTTCACCGTATGAGCTAGAGTAAGGGCTTGAGCTTAAAATCAATATAATTATAATTTCACATAGACATATAGTGATTTTGGTTGTGTTGATGATTACATAGAGTCTATCACCTGTGGATGCTGTGTAAGTAGGTTATAGTGAATTGAAAAATGGTTATAACTCTATTCGTGCTCTTGGTTATTTTCCTATGATATGTGAACACTTCTTGCATGATAGTGGCGATTAGATGAAATATTAAATGAAGTTAGGGTCCCATTATTTCCAGATTATATTTATTCCATTATTATTCTTATTTTTAGTTGTTAGTTACAATTAGTTTAATTCAACAATTTTAGTCATTAATATAAGCATAAAAATACAGTGAGTTAATTGATGTATGATAGTTTAAATTTAACAACTTTCTCTATGGGATCGATACTCTATTTACTCCGTATTACTTGTTGACACGTGTATGCCTGCATGAGTTAGAGATCTTTTATTAGGACTATAAAAGAGGCAACAAGTTTTTGGCGCCATTGCTGGGGAAAGGCGTTGAATTTAAATAATTATCATTAGTTTAAAGCTATATTGTATGACTTAGACAATTCTGATCGTTTCTCATTTCTATTTTTGTTTTGTTTTTTGTTTCAGGTACTTGTAGATTTTTATGCACACACGATCATCCAACCCAGAGTTAATACCAGCGCAGGATAACATAAATGGAAGAGGTTGGAAAGTAAGTAAAAGTGAGAAGTCTGCAAGATCAGTTAGACAAGACAACAATTAGTATGGCGGAAGAACCGAGAATTGAAAGAGAACAAAGATTTGCCTCTAAAGGACTATTCCATGCCGAATATAAATGGATTACAGTCTAGCATATTCAGACCAGCGATAGCAGCCAATACCTTTGAGATTAAAATGGGCACTATTCAGATGGTGCAGAACTCGGTACAGTTTGGGGGTGCTACTACGGATGATCCGAATGAACACCTATTAAGTTTTATCGAGAATTGTGACACATTCAGATATAATGGTGTGACGGAGGATGCTATCAGACTAAGGTTATTCCCATTCTCATTGAGGGATAAAGTGAGAAGTTGACTACATTCTTTGCCGGCAGGGTTAATCACTACATGGGAGGATGTTGGTTGATTTCAAAATCAAAGCAACGTGCAAGTATACACAGTCAACAAGTAATAGAGTGATAAGATAGAGTGTCGATCCCACAAAGAATTCTAATTAATAAGTCCCAACTACTAGCACTATATCAATCCAATTTTATTTAAACAACCATAAAATGTGATTTTTTTACTTAAGAAAACTAAATTAAAATAATTAAAAGAGATTATTCTAAAATAAAGCAAATAAACAAAACTAATATTTGATTAAACTCAGCTAAATAAGGATTAAGACTCCAATATCCCCAATTATGAATTATAAATCAATTATTCAATTATCTCAATTATTATGTCTACTGAATTGTTAATAGGAATTCTCAAATGCCAAAGTCCTTTTTCCAAGTGATCAATTGCCTTCTATTTAACCCAGATTAATTTTGTTATATTCCTATGCAAAACAATTGAATTAAACTCGTTACAATCCCAATTCCTTATGTGTTACATTCGGCAAATAGATATTTTCATTCTATTCACAAACCTAATTATTCACTGTGCAAATAACTAAGTCACATGTCATCATGCCCAGTTCTAACCCTAGAATTCCTCTTTCAATTCCTTCTAGAGTAACAAGGTAATTATTGGCCAGATAATTAAACAATTAGCACAAAGCAAGATGAACAATTCACTTCAACATAATTAATTGGAATAAATCAAATAATCAATTCATAATCATAAAAGGTTCAATTAGAATCTTAATAAAAGAAATTAGTTCATAACGGAAATTTGAATCAACAATAATTGAAAAATCATCCTTAATGAATTACACAAATTAAAAGAATAAAGAAGAAGAAGAACTCCAAGTCAAAGTCTTCAAAATCTCCTCTCGCTCCTTGATTAATCTCCCAAATTGTGTAGATGAGTCCCCCAATTCAATGTAAATAACCAATATATACTTTCATCTTGTTCCACACTCCAATTCCCAATCAATTTTGAAGACATGTACCAAGCCAAGTCAAACGCAAAGTTAAACATGCGACCCTGGTCAACTGCAGCCGAGGCCCAGCGCCCCGGCGCTAGGATTAAGTCTATAATGAGCGCCCCAGCGCTATAAGGCAGAAAGTTCCAGTCATGCCCCTTTTTAGCCCAAATGCTCCCAAATATTCCCACAGCTCACAAACCTGCAATAACATAACTAAACACAGTAAAACGAATCTAAATGCTTAGAGAATACAACAAATTAAGCCCAAATATATCCAATTCATGGGTATATTACCCAATCATCAAATACCCCCAAACTTAAATCGTTGTGTGTCCTCAAGCAACAAAACACAAATAACACAAAATAATACAAAAACGAAAAACCATGCAAATGCAAACTAACTAAATGATCTTAATTCCAGCAATCCAATAGCTCACGTATATCTATAAGCCTCAGAAAAATCACAAAAACATGCTAATACATCATGTTAAAGTAGATCAATAATATCCCAACAATCAATGAATCCAAATCTGTTATTACTGATATTGTGAGTGTGTGTTCAACAACCATGCCAACCAATGAACAGCAAAATATGAAGGAAAATAAATTTCTTAATAGGCATCATACAGTTTCAACTCAAGAACTCATCAAATAAACTAGATTCAACTGAAATTAAACAATCACAAAAATCCAAGGGTCAAAGTGGAATACTTATGCCTTTTTTTTATTACGGGGGCTTTTTGCACTTTTCCCACTTTATTATATTTTTTCTCTTTTTTTCTCTCATGACTATGCAGTGTCTTATTCCCTCAGGCTTTTCAGTGTTACCTTAACGAGCTTTCGACCAACGACTCCCAAGCCATTAAGACCTTAGCGCGCTAGGTGTAAAGACAATCTCATCAGGCTTACTTACTCAAGTAACAAAGGCCACAAAACTAGACAAGCATGCCACGGTGTTTATGTATTTTTTTAGCTTATATATTCCAAATATTTTTCCCCCAAACTTGAGTTTATGCCTAAATTCAGTCTCACTAGCTATTCAAATTATTCCTTCATTTCACTAGCATTCCTCCTATAGAACTCTATTATCTATCCATTTAAACTATCATAGCCAACATGGTCATTTTTCAAAACGTGTTATCCTTATAATATCAGTCTCAAACAGATAAAGATTTAAATCATGTCGAAAAGATCATATCACTATCCTAAAAATCCTTACTAGACTTGTTCCTGCAATTTTAATTTCATCATTGGCCCCAAATATACGTACTATCAAAGGCTGGAATTAAAATGCAATCCTAAATGCAACATTAATAACAATCACAGCATCAACAAACTATTAACAATCACAATTTACTAATGCAAATAAAAATAAACTACCCCCAAACTTATCTAGAGCAATGTCCTCATGCGAAAAATAAATCAAAAGAAAACAGAGGACTTCCCTGACGAGCTTACACTACTAGAAATTCAATGTATAGCGACGAGCTATAGCGATTTGGCCAAGACGAACTGGCTTGTCAGATAGAGGATTTTTAAAATATAAAACCCTCCCACTTTCCCCCAAATCATTTCAGTTCACTCTTTCTCTCTCGTTACAAACGAACGGTGCAGTAGAACTTAGGGTTTTAGTGCAAAATTGATCAAAAATTTTGAGCTATTGAAGCTTAATCAAGGTACTTTTCTCTCGGCTCTCTCAGCGCTTTCTCAAATTTCAATTCCTCCACTCGCTCCTCACTTTCCACCTCATTTCCTCATCTCTCCTCGTCATCCACCTCTATCGGCTTTTTGATTTGAGCCCATCGCAAAAAGCAGTGATTGATCTAATAATCACCTTTGTGGCTCAAGTGAGGAGTCGATCTACTACGAGTTCAGTAGCTAGGGTTTCTGATCGGTGGCGTGTCAAGGCGCTACCGGCTTGGGGGTAGAGACGCCAGTGTTTATGGTATGCTTCTAAATTTGAAATTTGGTGAAATTTTATGATTATAATTTATATGTCGTCCATCTTAAAATAATTTGTCGCTTGAATTTGGTTGATTTTGCTATTCCCTATAATACAATGTATGATTTTACGTTTCGTTGCACAATATAAATTGGTCTGTATTGTGATGGTGTAGATAGCATCTCTTGTGATGGGGACCATGCTTAATGAGGAGGTTTCTTATACTAAGGAACCAATTCTTTATCTTCAATTGGCTTTCACAAAGATCTTTCTTCATGGTGTATTTCGTGCTTCTCTTGGTTTACTAAGGTATTCAATTATGTGTTTTCTACTATATTGTTGAAAAATTGAAAAAAAGTAACTTGATATCAAGGTTACTGGAGAAACAAATACTAGTATTCCACAAGAATCATTTAAAATTGCACAAATAAAAAGATTTAAATATCTCCTGCTACACAAATTATTAGTGGAGAAATGCCATATCCCAATATTACGTAATATTATAAAAATTTAAAAGTACAAAAACACCAGTTTTTGTATCTCTCTATTGATAAGAACCAGGGCATTAACAGATTGGGATTTGTAATTGATTTTCTATCGAAGGCAACTCTTGTTGGGTTCATGGCTGGTGCATCAGTCATTATATCATTGCAACAACTGAAAGGACTGCACTTGCACTTTTTTTAATATATAGAATAAGGTATATCTTCAATTTATATGGAATACAACTGAATTACAATTGATTTGAGTACTTTTATTAGTTTATTGTCTTCTTGTAATATAAATTGGGATGCTAACTAAGATATGGTTTCCAGATACTTGGTTTCTTCTTTGCGAGGATCGTATAAATCAATTTGGCTTGATTAGGAATCTTACAGATGTTAAAGTTCTATCTGAGTGGGGATCCTCTTTTGGTATGCTTATACTTCAATTTTTACTTTTCCTCTCTCTCTCCCCAATGATTTTCCTTATGAGTCCAAAGGCCATGGGGCTCTTTGACCAAGCTAGCCCGCAGATGAGAGAGTTGTTTATATGTTGGAAATGTCAGAGTATACAATTATACATAAGATAAGATTGAGAAATACTTTGTCAAACATTTGTCATCATGGTGCTGAACTAAAAATTGTTTAGGCAATGGGCCCAAAGAACAGTTTGATTTTATATACTTAATGTGATGTTTATTGTGCTACTAAATATAATAATACATTTTAGACGTTATCTTATAAAGCAAAGAAATTCCATCGGGTTGATAAAAAAAAAATTCACGAGAAAAAGGAGAAGGAAAAAGGAACAAAAGAAGAGTACATTTTGTTAATTTGCGATATTCTTCAAACAGATGATAGGATATATGTATATTGGTTTTGTGTGTACAATATATTAGTGTAATACTCTTTTGGTGGTCTCTGACGTTAATTACTCATTTTACCAGGTTAAGTTAGTTGTGGGTGCACTGTTGAATACCCGCGGATTGAATTGGCCAGTCTCATTTGATCAACAAAGAACGAAACTCCAGCTGTGGGTGCACTGTGATAATATGTTGCATTGGCAGAAATTGTACAAGGGAAGTTTCTTAAGGTTTAAATATTCTGGAATTTGACTGCAGAATATGTAGTGCTGTTGCCATTTTCCTCTGGGTTTTAATGTTCTAGTGTAGTTGTTAAGCAAAGAATGTGCACATCTAATAGTATTATTTTCGCTTTGACACTTCAATTTTATAGTCTTACTCCAAATTTGTGATTTTTGAACAGTGGATGATAAACTTTATATATATTTGGAATATGTTCTGGTGGCTCCATCTATAAGCTTCTCCAAGAATATGGACTATTGAGGTCGCTCGAGTTCAAAGATCTCTTCTTAGATGTAACTAAAATATTGTATTGTAATGTTGTAATGATTGTATTGTGAATGATTATAATGTTGTAAAATATCTCTTCTTATATTGTAATGTTGTAATGTGAATGATTTTAAATGATGTATATAATATTTTTTATATTTTATTTTATATTGTATATTTGTGTTTGTTGAATAAATGTGCATTATTAATTTTTTTTTTATTTAAAAAGGCTATAAGGACGGTCACTATCGATCAGTAGCTATAATATGCTAGAAAACACATACCTATAGCGATTTTATTAGATCGTAGCAATAAATTTCAATGACCGTAGCTAAAGAGCAAATATAAGGTTTTGCAGACGACCTATATTGCGACGGTCACGCCATCGTCGCTATAGGTTTTAGCATCGGCTTTACAATGACGGCGCATGTAATCGTCCGCTATAGCCTATAATGACGGTTTTTGAATTATAATGATTACGGTCACGACCGCCGCTATAGGCCGATTTTCTAGTAGTGTTATGCCTCGGGTGGAGCATCATCATCCTCGCTCATCTCTAGATCTGAAGGGGAAAAAACTGGTAGGATCAAAGGCAGAGGGAGAATGATCGAGATTAACACCTCAAACAATCGGACGTTCATGGCATTCTGAGCCGCAAACTGGTCGACCAAATATTTATAGATCACAACTTGGCGTTCAAACAGGCGGATATTTTGGGCTTCGAGATTGTAGAACCATCCGTCTATCTCACGCTGGACTACTTCTGGGACCACACCACGGTAAGCTGCGGAAGAATGGCCATAAGTAGGTGGAGCCTGAGGTGGTGGAGCTTGAGAAGCTTCGACTTGGGGAATTATGAAACCCAATCCCCTCGGGTGATTTGTTCCACCTATCTACACTTTATATCTGCTAATCAGCTGGTGGTCTAGAACGGGCATTGGCGTTTGAATCATCATCTGATTTCCATTTGACCCCAAACTTAGCACACAAAACACAAATAAGAGACGGATGGGGTAGCCCTCCTGTGGTCCCCCCTCTTGACGCTCGGAGCATAGACTGCTGGATAAGGTGGCCGACATCAATTTTGAATCTTTTAATGATTGAGTATAAAAGCACTGCTCGTTCCCTCGTGACATGACTTACATGGGTGCATGGCATGATTTTGGCGCAGATAAATGCATACCACGCCTTCCCATATAAGCTGAGGTTAGATAGTGGAAAAGTCATGTTGCCGCGTTCATGAACTGTCCATGTGGTGCCCGGCTGACAAAGTTCGCGAATTATCTTTTCATAGTCTGGCCCGTCACTCACAAGATGTGCATACTCATCATTCAGGCCCTCTACTGGCAATTGATAGCACCCGTTAATGTCTTCTTCACCAATTTCAACTATTTTGCCCCTTACAAAGACCCCATAATGATAATGCTCGGGCACGTTGGTGTAGAACTCTTTAACTACTGCATTGACTGCTGGGTCTAGTTGTTTGGTGAGGGTGAACCAATTTCGTTCAGCTATCATAACTGCCATTTCTCCATCCTTTGATTGATCGGGTCTCAAACCGCGTTCTGGGACTAGTGAACGTGTAGCCATGTGGTTGTAGCGTTCTTGAGCCGCGGCACTGACAAAACGGCGGCTATCAAATTTTGGAGGTGGAGTCGAAGCGGTCCCTGAACCTTCGCCACGTTGACGCTTAGAAGCCATGTAGGCAATTCTGCAATTAATGGCATAAACATGTATTAGTGTTGAACAGAATTTTAATGTGGGTTAACGCATCCTTGACACTACCCCCAAATTTCAAAATTTATGTGTACATTAATTACATGATTGGGGTGTAGCAGGACACATAGTAGCATGAAAATGCACAATTACACCAAGTAGACGCATGTATGATTCAACTTCTATAATTTTCAAAGGAAACACACGATTTGCTCAAAAGCTTTGTCATGTCAAGCAAACTAAAACCTATGCCATTGAACCCCCCACCATAGTAAGATATGTACTCGACAGTAAACTTATAACATTGAGGTGTCAAGATGACAAGTAAATGTAGTATGTGTGGTATGGTGTTGTGTGATATTGGCAAAAATAATTGACTCGGGCATATTTTCAAACACCTTGTGGGCTATGTGTAAATCTTTGGATGTCATCACATAAGGGCACATTTTGTACACAAACTCAAAAATAGAACAAAACAAACATGTCATCCAAACTCACTATAGCAACTAGGGGATTCCATTGGCATTTAATAGCATGCATGATCCATAAAAAGTGACCGTAGCATATGAAGGAGAACACTTTAGGAATCACCCATTGAAATTGAGGGAATAGACACTTGCCTTCAAGAGTATGTAGCAAAAACAAAAATAAGTGATAAAAGAATTTAATTGCTCAACATACCTTTTCCTCCTTTAAAGAATATTGAAATCAATTATGGTGTAGAAGTAATTGAATCAAAATTAAAATTAAAGTGTTAGGAGATGAATCGTGGAAGGTGGTCTAGTGATAGAGAAGTTAACGTGTGAAGTTGTGGAGAAAGATTAGAAGTGTAGAAGGTTTTTGAAGTTTTGGTAAATGAGGAGTCCTGATCGTGTATGGTTCCACTTCAAAACTGACCCTAGCGCCGGGGTGCTGGGTTAAAGCATGGCTAGAGTGCCAGGGCACTACACGTCAGGGCCTGGTGATCGTCTCTAGTGTTGGGGCGTCAGATTAAGATTTGCTATTCTTCAAATGGAAGCGCAGACCATCTGAAGCTTGTTCTTTGGGACTCAAAGGCGTCGGTGACTGAGTTGTAGAGCCTGGAGCGCCTTGTATGCTATATGTCAGGGAGTTCTGATTTAGCCAAGCGTCGGGGCACTGATTTTGTGGGTTAGCTAGGCACCGGGTCGCTAATAGACAGGGCTGGGAATGCTATCTTACTCGACTTGTACTGTACCAAAACTTGGTGATTTTCATGCTGTGAACAAGGACCTGCACAATGGGAAATTTGAGACTTAATCTAGCAAAATCTTATTCTAGCTATACTAAAGGATTAAAATAAGGAAATAAGAGAACATTAAATGGAATAAAATAAAAACTTAATGGGTTGCCTCCCAATAAGCGCTTGGTTTACAGTCGTCAGCCCGACTTTTCCATTGTGCTTAGTTGTCCACTGGGTCGGAGAGGTACATGACCATGGATTGACATTCAATAGGTCCACTCCAGTAATGTTTAAGTCGTTGACCGTTTACTTTGAATTTGCGTTTGGAATTTGGTTCTTCGACCTCAATGTTTCCATGTGGTGCGACAGATACAACTATAAAAGGTCCCGACCAACAAGATTTTAGTTTCCCAGGAAATAAACGCAGTCGAGAGTTGAAAAGCAAGACTTGTTGGCCCGGTTCGAATGTTCGATCAAGAATTTTCTTATCATGCCAGGCTTTGACTTTCTCCTTGTAGAGAGTTTTATGCTTCTCATCGCGTTGAACCGAAATTCATCCATCTCGCTTAACCCAGAGTAACCTTTTCTCACCCGCTGCTTGGAGATCAAAATTAAGTTTCCGAAGGGCCTAGTGTGCACTGTGTTCTAGTTCAACTGGGAGGTGACACGCCTTTTCGTAAACCATTCGATAAGGTGACATGCCAATCGGATTCTTGTACACTGTTCGATATGCCCATAGAGCATCGTCAAGAGGCAATGACCAATCTTTTCGGGACGGATTGACCACCTTTTCTAGAATCCGCTTGACCTCCATGTTAGAGACCTCCGCTTGACCATTGGTTTGGGGATGATATGCGGCAGAAATTTTATGACGAACCCCATACTTTACAAGCAATTTTGTAAACTGCTTATTACATAAGTGAGTTCCCTCATCACTTATTATCGCCCTTGGTGCCCCAAATCGTGTGAAGATGTTTTTCTTTAAGAATCGGAGAACAACGTTGGCATCATTTGTGGGTAAAGCTACGGCTTCTACCCATTTGGAAACATAATCAACCGCCAACAAAATTTACTGATTATTGAAAGATGATGGGAAAGGTCCCATAAAGTCGATTCCCCATACGTCGAACAATTCTACCTCCAAAATTGAGTTGAGTGGCATTTCATTGCGCTTGGAGATATTACCTACACGTTGGCATCGATCACACTTTAGCACATAGAGATACACATCCTTGAATAGCGAAGGCCAGAAAAATCCTGATTGTAACACTTTGGCTGCTGTTCGATCACTGGAATAATGGCCTCCATAATCTGATGAGTGGCAATGCCCCAATATGCGGTCCATCTCTTTATGTGGCACACAACGTCTAATCATTTAATCTGCGCAGGCCTTAAACAGAAATGGTTCATCCCAATAATACTACTTCACATCGTGAAAGAACTTATTACGTTGTTGTGAATTTAAATCCGGGGGTAATACTTTAGCAACCACATAATTCACGTAGTCTGCATACCACAGCAATGTTGTAGTTACTCGGAGGAGTTGTTCATCTGGAAATTTTTCATTGATCATGACGCTGTCTTTCTTTTGTACCTCTGCGTTTTCCAACCGAGAAAGATGATCTGCCACCTGATTTTCTATACCTTTTCTATCCTGAATCTCCAAATCAAACTCTTGCAGCAGTAACACCCACCGTATTAACCGCGATTTAGTGTCCTTCTTCTCAATCAGATATTTGACAGCAGAATGATCCGTGTAGACAATTACTTTGGTCCCAATGAGATATGCTCTAAATTTATCGAAGGCAAACACAACTGCAACTAATTCTTTCTCGGTAGTTGTGTAGTTTAATTGAGCAACTATCAACGTCTTGCTGGAGTAGTAGATGGTGTAAAAAATCTTGTCGTGACGTTGTCCCAACACTGCTCCAACAGTGTAATCGCTGGCATCTCACATCAATTCTAACGGTAGAGACCAATCGGGCGCCACAATAATTGGAGGAGAGACCAACTTTTTTTTTAATACCTCAAACGCCTCGATACATGACTGATCCATATTGAAAGGCACATCTTTCTCCAACAGGGAACATAAGGGTTTTGAAATCTTTGAAAAATCTTTAATGAAGCGTCTGTAGAAACCCGCATGTCCCAAGAAGCTCTGGATTCCCTTCACTGATGATGGAAGGGGTAATTTCTCAATTGTCTCAATCTTTGCTTTGTCCACCTCTAACCCTGCTGCAGAAACCTTATGCCCCAGAATAATCCCTTCTTTCACCATAAAGTGACATTTTTCCCAATTAAGAACCAGATTAGTCTCCACGCATCGCTTCAACACTAAGATCAGATTTTTCAAACATAAATCGAAGCTATCGCCGAACACAGAAAAGTCATCCATAAATACCTCCAAATTCTGCTCTACCATATCGGAGAAGATCGCCATCATGCACCGTTGAAAGGTTGTCGGTGCATTACATAACCCAAAAGACATACGTCGGAATACAAACGTACCGTAGGGGCATGTGAATGTAGTCTTCTCTTGATCCTACGGTGCTATGGCAATTTGATTATACCCAGAATATCCATCCAAAAGACAGTAGAACTGATGTCCCGCTAGCCTATCCAACATTTGATCAATGAATGGCAAGGGGAAGTGATCCTTACGAGTGGCTTTATTCAGTTTGTGGTAGTCCATCCATACTCTCCATCCTATAACTGTTCGAGTAGGGATGAGCTCATTAGCTTCATTCTTCACCACTGTCATACCCCTTTTCTTTGGTACGCATTGTACAGGACTCACCCATGAACTATCTGAGATTGGGTAAATAATTTCGGCATCCAACCACTTTATAATCTCCTTTTTCACCACATCCTTCATAATGGGGTTTAGCCTTCTTTGCATCTCAATGGTTGGTTTTGCCCCCTCTTCCATTAAAATTTTATGCATATAGAATGATGGGCTAATACCTCGAATGTCCGCTATAGTCCACCCAATTACTGTTTTGAACTCTCGCAAGACCCGTAACAGTTTCTCCTTTTGTGTGTCAGTTAACTCCATCGAAACAATAACTGGTAGGGTATTGTCTTTTCCTAAATAAGCATACTGCAGATGAGATGGTAGTGGCTTTAATTCTAGCACTGGTGGCTCTTCTATCGAAGGTTTGAACTTTTTACCTTTCGTGTCGGGCCTCTCAAGGGTGTCGAATGATTGATTGCTTTTCCGGAAGACAGATGTTGTATCTAACCATTTGGCATACTCAATATCCTCTTCAATACTGTAGTCGTCTGTCCCGACCAGAATGGATTCAAGCGGGTCCTCTAAATAATTTCCACTGAACTTGTGATTAACCAATTCCTCCATGATATCCACCCGCATACACTCACCCTTTTCTTTTGGATAAGACATTGACTTGAAAACCTTAAAAGTGACCTGTTGATCTTCAACCCGCATCGTCAATTCACCTTTTTGCACATCAATCAAAGTTCTACCCGTTGCTAAGAATGGTTGCCCAAGAATTATTGGAATTTCACTGTCCACTTCACAATCCAAAATAAAGAAGTCCGCAGAGAAGATGAATTTATTCACTTTAACTAAAACATCCTCAACAATACCTCGTGGATATGTAACCGATCTATCCGCCAACTACAAACTAATATTTTTCGGTCGTGGAGCCTGAAGTCCAAACTGGCTGTAGACGGATAATGGCATCAAATTTATACTGGCCCCCAAATCACACAATACTCGACCCAAAAACTGATTTCCAATTTCACATGGTATATTACAGCTACCTGGATCCTTGAGCTTCGGTGGTAACTTATTCTGAATGATTGCACTGCATTCTTCGGTCAATGCCATTGTCTCAAACTCACTCAATTTCCTCTTCCTCGATAAAACCTCCTTCATAAACTTGGCATAACTCGGCATTTGTTCCAAGGCTTCGACAAAGGGAATGTTGATATGCAGTTTTTTGAAAATATCCAAGAATCGTGAAAACTGCTTATCCAACTTGGATTTCTGAAACCTCTGCGGATATGGTATGGGAGGCATTGTGCTAGTTGGTTCCGGTTCTTTTTGCTCAATGGTTTCATCTTGATGTTTTCTGGTGTCCACCACTTACTCAATTTTAATTGATGCTTTGTCCCCTTTTTCCCCATCCTTGACTGTCTCATGCAAATCCTTTCCACTTCGTAGAGTTACAGCCTTACAATGCTCATCTCTGCCCGGATTCTTCTCTGTGTCATTCGGAAGTGTTCCAAGTGGTCGGTTATTAAGTGCATGCGCTATCTGCCCCACTTAATTTTCCAGATTCTTGATCGACGCACCTAGGCTTTGCATATTCAGCTCTGTTTGATTAAATTTCTTTTCATATTCCTCGTTTTTCTTTTCAGAAGCTTTAATAAATCTCTCCAAGGTTTCTTCCAAACTTGATTTCCTCTCTGATTGTTGTTGAGGCTGATTTTGAAACCCGGATGTGTTTTGTTGTCTCGGCGCTTGAGCTTGGGCTTGGTTGTTACTCCATAAAAACCCCGGATGATTTCTCTAACCTGGATTATATGCGTTCTTATTTGGATAAGGCTGGGTAGACCGACTATAGCTCCCAACGAATTGTGCTGATTCAGGATTGATGGCACATTGATCCGTAGCATGACCCCCAGCACATAATTCATAAACCATCGCTACCTGTTGTGTGGATTGTGAACGCCATATTTCCATCTGTTTAGTCATTGCGGCCACTTGTGTTGTTAATGCTATCATCGCATCTACGTCATACTTTTCCGCTGTTTTTGGAGGATTAGACCTAGTCATGGGCCACTAATAGTTGTTGCTGGCCATTGTCTCTAACAACTAATATGCCTCGTCAAAACTCTTAGACATGATCGCTCCCCCTGTTGCTGCATCAATACTAGCCCTCGTGGACGCATGCAAACCATCACAAAATATCCCTAGCCACTGTGGAATTCTGTGGTGTGGGAACTTACGAAGCATATCCTTAAACCTTTCCCACACCTCATACAACGATTCTGAATCAAACTGTGCGAAAGTGTGAATATCGTTCCGTAGTTTTGCCGACTTCGCTCGTGGGAAAAACTTAGCTATAAATTTTTGAGCTAAGTCGTCCCAGGTGGTGATTGAGCCAGGAGGCTGAGAGTGTAGCCAACTTCATGCTTTATCCTTCAAGGTAAACGGGAACATCCTCAATCTTGTAGCATCTTCCGATACATTGTTAAATTTGAAGGTGTCGCAAACTTCCAAGAAACTTAAGATATGCTCATTCGGATCATCTATCGAATTACCCCCAAACTGACATGTATTCTGTAGCATCTGAATTGTTCCCGGTTTAATCTCAAAACTATTTGCATTGATCGCCGGCCTCCTAATACTAGACTGTATATCCGTGATATTTGGCATGGCATAGTCCCTAAGTGATTTATGGTCATTCCCTGCCATGTTCGTTGGAATTTCTTGTTCTGCCAGTTTTTCTTCCTCAGGTGATACTGCACTAGTCGATTGCACTTTCCGGAACTTCCTTTCAAAATTGTCTGTATAAGGAAAAAGTTCTTTCTCTCCCTTGATCTAGTGTGCATACACTCGCAAAGAATTCCTGCAAAGACAAGAAAAAAATTAAGTAACATTTAAATTAAGACCGAATTGATTATAACTAATATGGAATTAATACTAATAAAGAATTCTCCAGCAACGGCGCCAATAACTTGTTGGTTGATTTCAAAATCAAAGCAACGTGCAACCATACACGGTCAACAAGTAATAGAGTGATAAGATAGAGTGTCAATCCCACAGAGAATTCTAATTAATAAATCCCAACTACTAGCACTATATCAATCCAATTTTATTTAAACAACCATAAAATGTGATTTTTTACTTAAGAAAACTAAATAAAAATAATTAAAAGAGAATATTCTAAAATAAAGCAAATAAACAAAACTAAGATTTGATTGAACTCAGATAAATAAGGATTAAGACTCCAATATCCCCAATTATGAATTATAAATCAATTATTCAATTATCCCAATTATTATGTCTACTGAATTGTTAACAGGAATTCTCAAATGCCAAAAATCCTTTTCCAAGTGATCAATTCCCTTCTATTTAACCCAGATTAATTTTGCTATATTCCTATGCAAAACAATTGAATTAAACTCGTTACAATCCCAATTCCTTATGTGTTACATGCGGCAAATAGATATTTCCATTCTATTCACAAACCTAATTATTCACTGTGCAAATAACTAAGTCACATGTCATCATGCCAGATTCTAACCCTAGAATTCCTCTTTCAATTCCTTCTAGAGTAACAAAAGGTAATTATTGGCGAGATAATTAAACAATCAAAGACAAAGCAAGATGAACAATTCACTTCAACATAATTAATTGGAATAAATCAAATAATCAATTCATAATCATAAAAGGTTCAATTGGAATCTTAATAAAAGAAATTAGTTCATAACGGAAATTTGAATCAACAATAATTGAAAAATCATCCTTAATGAATTACACAAATTAAAAGAATAAAGAAGAAGAAGAACTCCAAGTCAAAGTCTTCAAAATATCCTCTTGCTCCTTGATTAATCTCCCAAATTGTGTAGATGAGTCCCCCAATTCAATGTAAATAACCAATATATACTTCCCATCTTGTTCCACACTCCAATTCCCAATCAACTTTGAAGACATGTACCAAGCCAAGTCAAATGCAAAGTCAAACACGCGACCTCCGGTCAATCTGAGCGGAGGCCCAGGTGCCCACATGCCACTGGATTAAGTCTATAATGAGCCTCCCCAAGTGTAAATGCGAAAAGTGTCGGTCATATGCCCTTTTTAGCCCAAATGCTCCCAAATATTTCCATAGCTCACAAACCTGCAATAACACAACTAAACACAGTAAAAACGAATCTAAATGCTTAGAGAATACAACAAATTAAGCCCAAATATATCCAATTCATGGGTATATTACCCAATCATCAGAGGACTTAGCACATAAATTCTTAACCAAGTTCTTCCCAATGGCTAAGACTGCAAAGATGAGGACGGCCATATCTCAGTTTGAGCAACAACAGGATGAGTCCTTTATATGAAGCATGGGAGAGGTATAAAGAGATGCTTAGAAAGTGTCCGCATCACGGTATGCCAGATTGGATGGTGATCAACTCATTTTATAATGGTTTGGGGTGGCAGTCGAGACCGATTGTGGATGCAGCCGCAGGAGGGGCATTATGGGCAAAAGGCTATGACGAGGCCTATACACTTATCGAGACTATGGCTGCGAATGATTATCAGAATCCTACAGCTCAGATGCCATAGCCCAAGGTTGCAGGTGTGTTGGAGGTAGATGCTATTATATAGTTGTCGACACAGATGGCAGCTATGGCAAAGAAGATAGATACTTTGGAAGAGAACAAAGTGAAAACAATCGCTTTCGTTTGTGAGATTTGTGCGGGGTCACACTCTACAAATCAATGTGCCATCAGCTCAGAGTTGATACAGTATGTGGGCAACTACAGGAAAGACCAAGGTCAATTTCAGAACACATACCACCCCAATAACCGCAATCATCCAAATTTTAGTTGGTCAAATAACCAAGGATAGCAACAGAATCAGTTTTAACCGAACCAACAGTTTCAGCCACAGTCATCTCAACCGCAGTTTACACTAAAACCACCGTTTCCACTAGGATTTCCTCAACAACAACAACATCACACTCTAGCTACACCACAGCCAGAGAAGAAATCAGAGATAGAGGAAATGATGTTAAAATATATGGCAAACACTAAAGTTATGATCAAAAGCCAAGCAGTGGCTATCAAGAATCTGGAGACGCAGATGGGGCAGATGGCGAACATGTTTACTAACAGGCCCCAGGGTGCATTGCCAAGTAACACAGAGATAAATCCTAGAAGAGACAGGAAGGAACAGTGTCAAGCGATTACATTGAGATCTGGGAAAGATTTAACAGTTACGCAAGTCATCGGCGCTGCAAGATGATAGTACCAAGGAGGTCGCATGGCGGTCGAAAGCGAAACGATTGAATGATGATGAAGAAAATTTGGAAAAATCTAAGGTTCAGCAGCAAGAGAAAGACAAAGCAAATTCAGAGGAGAAGGTCAAGAGTCCAGTACAACCAATTCATCCTCAAGTACCATATCCGCAGAGGTTAATTAAGTAGAAGGAAGAAAAACAGTTCAGCAAGTTTCTGGAGGTATTTAAAAAGCTACAAATCAACATACCTTTCGCCGAGGCATCGGAACAAATGCCAAGCTACGTAAAGTTCATGAAAGATATATTGTCAAGGAAGAGAAGATTAGATGAGTTTGAAATGGTAGCCTTGATAGAAGAATGTAGTGCAGTGCTCCAACGCAAACTACCTCCAAAGCTGAAAGATCCGGGCAGCTTCACAATTCCGTGCACAATCGAGAAAATGAGCTTTAGTAAATGTTTATGTGATTTGGGGGCGAGTATAAACTTGATGCCCCTATCAGTGTTCAATCAGCTGGGACTGCCGACTCCAAGGCCGACGAACATATCACTATAGCTAGCTGATAGATCCATCACATATCCATGGGGAATTGTTGAAGATGTGTTGGTTAAGGTGGACAAGTTCATTTTTCCAGCTGACTTTATCATCCTAGATTTCGAAGAGGACAAAAGTATATCGATCATACTGGGGAGACCATTTTTAGCCACAGGAAGGACTCTGATAGATGTGCAAAAAGGGGAACTCACGATGCGCATTCATGATCAAGAGGTCATCTTCAATGTCTTCAAGGCCATGAAATTCCCAACAGATGAAGAGGACTATTTCTCAGTTGATTGGGTGAATCGGGCTCTAAATGATGACGTACAGAGTCTAGTGGATTATGAACCTTTGAGGAATATCATCGATGAGAACTCAGATTTGGAGGATGAGGAATTCGATGAATTTGTGCAATATCTGGATACCACTCCACAATTCAGGAGATTTAGACCACCTGCAGAGCCATTGACAACAGCTGGGGAAGCCTCAATAAAGTTAAAGCCATCTCTTGAGACACCTCCAGAGTTGGAATTAAAGCCACTTCCAGAACATCTCAGGTATGCATTTTTAAGTTCAGATTCGAAATTACCTATGATTATTTCTTCTGCACTAACATCTTGTCAGGAAGAAAAATTGCTACGAGTGCTTCAAGAGTTCAAATCAGCTATTGGATGGACCATAGTAGATATCAAAGGGATCAGCCCTTCATATTGCATGCACAAGATCCTGATGGGAGATGGTAGTAAGCAGTCAGTTGAGAAACAAAGAATGCTTAATCTGATAATGAAAGAAGTGGTCAAGAAAGAGGTACTGAAATGGTTAGATGCAGGAATAATTTATCCGATCTCAGACACCTCATGGGTGAGCCCAGTACAGAGTGTTCCAAAAAAGGGTGGCATGACAGTCGTGACTAATGAGAATAACGTGTTAATTCTAAAACAAATAGTAACAGGGTGGAGAGTTTGCATGGATTACCGCAAGCTCAACAAAGCTACGAGGAAAGATCATTTCCCACTCCCATTCATTGATCAGATGTTGGGTAGATTAGTAGGTCATAAGTACTATTGCCTTCTGGACGGATATTCGGGCTACAATCAAATTATGATAGCTCCAGAAGATCAGGAAAAGACTACCTTCACATGTTCGTACGTCACTTTTGCTTTCAGAAGGATGTCTTTCGGGTTGTGCAATGCTCCGGCCATGTTTCAAAGATGCATGATGGCTATATTTTTAGACATGGTGGAACAGAATGTGGAGGTATTTATGGATGACTTCTCAGTCTTTGGGGACTCATTTGATTTATGCCTTGAGAATCTGGTTATGGTTTTGAAGAGATGTGTTGAAACGAACTTAGTGCTAAACTAGGAAAAATGTCACTTCATGGTACAAGAAGGAATCATATTGGGACACAAAGTTTCAAAGACGGGACTTGAGGTGGATAGGGCGAAGCTGGAAACTATTGAGCACTTACCACCACCCACTTCAGTAAAAGGAGTTCATAGTTTTCTAGGACATGCAGGTTTCTACCGCAAATTCATTAAGGATTTCTCCAAAATAACTAAACCGCTATGCAGTCTATTGGAGAAGGATGTACAGTTCAGCTTCGATGAAGCCTGTATGTCAGCATTTGAGCACTTAAAGAGAAAACTCCGACTTGACAGACCAAAGATTACCGCATCGATTGGGCTTTCTTTGTTTGAATTGATGTGTGATGCTTGGGTGATTCTGTAAAGGGTTTTTTTTAAAGAAAAAGAAAAGATATTTCATGTGATTTATTATGCCAGCAAGACCCTCACGGATGTACAATTGAACTATACCACCACAGAGAAAGAGTTATTGGCAGTGGTATACGCCTTTGATAAATTCCGAGCATATCTGATTGGCACAAAGGTGATAGTGTATACTGATCACGCGACGATTCGACATTTAGTGGCAAAGAAGGATGCAAAACCTCGGTTGATTAGATGGATTTTATTACTATAGGAGTTTTATTTGGAAATCAAGGACAGAAAGGGAACTAAAAACCAAGTGGCGGACCACTTATCTTGACTCGAGAATCTGGAAAGGGAAGTAAATGACAATGTCATCATCAACGAATCTTTTCCAGATGAGCAGTTATTTGTGGTGAAAGGGGAAGTGCCATGGTTCGCAGACTTCGCGAATTATCTGGTAAGTAAGATGGTACCTTCTGACTTGGTGGGTTATCAAAAGAAGAAATTTTTGCACGATGTCAAATGGTATATATGGGATGAGCCTTACTTATTTAAACAGTGTTCTGATCAAGTGATAAGAAGGTGTATTCCAGATAATGAGACCGAGGGGATTTTGCAAGAGTGTCATTCTCCTGTATGGAGGTCACTATGGTGGTGAAAAGAACAACGACTAGAGTACTACTAAGCGGGATTCTTGACGCCAACAATTTTCAAGGATGCATACTGCTTTTGTCCAAATGATTGTGATAGATGTCAACGAGTGGGTAACATCTCTAAAAGAAATGAAATGTCGTTGAATACAATCCTCGAAGTAGAAATTTTCGATATTGATTTCATGGGACCTTTCGTTTCTTCCTGCGAAAATATCTACATCTTGCTCGCAGTGGACTATGTCTCAAAATGGGTTGAAGTCTGACTCTTCACTAATGATGCCAAGGTCGTCCTCAGATTTCTACACAAAAGCATTTTCACGAGGTTTGGTACACCAAGGGCTATCATTAGTGACGCGGGCGCTATTTCGCAAATAGTAATTTACTGACACTTCTTTGGCTAAGTATGGGGTGAATCATCGCATCGCTACAGCTTATCACCCGCAAACAAATGGTCAAGCTGAAATGTCGAATCGAGAAGTAAAGAGAATCCTGGAAAAATTTGTGAATCCCACACGGAAGGACTGGTCATTAAAGTTAGATGATGTCGTATGGGCTTATCGAACAGCATACAAAACTCCGTTGGGCATGTCGCCTTTTCAACTCGTGTATGGCAAAGCTTGTCACCTCCCTATGGAGCTAGAACATAAGGCATATTGGGCAAAACGGAAGCTCAATTTTGATTTGACATCTGTAGGGGAGAAACGTCTACTCCAGCTCAATGAGTTAGATGAATTTAGATTACAGGCATATGAGAATTCGAAGTTGTACAAGGAGAAAGTGAAGAAATGGCATGACTGAAAGATCACGGAAAGGACATTTGAACCGGGAGAAAGGGTTTTGCTCTATAATTCCAGACTTAAACTTTTTCCCAAAAAGCTGAAATCGAGATAGTCAGGTCCAATTACAGTGAAGATTGTCTTTTTGCATGGTGCAATTGAAGTATATGATCAATTTCCAAGCCTTTTAAGGTAAATGGCCAGCGATTGAAGCATTACTTTGGTGGCGAGGTGGACAGACAGAACGTCACCTTAATTCTCTCGTCGACATGAGATTCAGAGACAGTTAAGCTAATTGACTATAACTTAGCGCTTGATGGGAGGCAACCCATTATTTTTACCTCTAATTTCTTTTCATTTCTTTAGTAGAGTAGTAGTTAAATCAATTCTATTTTATGCTTGATAGATAATATGTTGTGCATTCATGTCCATGTAGGTGTTTTCAATTGCACTAATCACGATTTGCTGTTGGGAAGTTCAATTGCTGTAGTATAGGAAGTATATCGCGCGATCGCGCATGACACAAAGATAAGGAATCATCGCATCACGCTTGAATGTCGAGAACTTTTATCTTCCTCGCTACCACAAAGAAGTCCTCTCCAGAGTGCCACATGACGCCAAGCAAGGAAATTTTTTAAAGTTTAAAAATCCGATCTGTGGTCTACTTGGCTTCTTACGTGACCTATTATAAGCGTATTTCTCTATTCTCCCATAATAAGAAGACTCCTCACCACCCATCACAGCTCATACCACAACTCTCTTCATTGGCCTCAATCTAGGGTTTATTGTGCGTGGGTTGTGCACTACCAAGTTTGGGGGTACTCTCATCTGTAGCAGAGCATCTATATTCTCTACCTATCATCTGCTATGGGTCCAAAAAGAATACGTTCAATCTCCATCTCTTCATCATCAGACTCATCATCCAGTGATCGCGATGAGGATATCATGGAACGCAGAAAATTTCTTAGTTGGGAAGCCCAGCAAGACTATTATCACCTCGAGACTAAATCGTTTGTGAAGGAACGGGGGTTTAAACCTGAAAAGAAAGACGGCCAACTATGGAATATGCTATGCGAAAGAAGATGGGTTAGCCTAGCCGCAACTCCTATGCCTATTCCCATGGGGGTTGTTCGGGAGTTCTACGCGAATGCAAAGGAGATGGAGATGAAAGGAGGGATAACGTTGGTTCGACAAGTGCAAGTGGATCTTCGCCCCCCAGCCATCAGAGCAGTGTTTGGGATAACTGATACACCACCAACTAGGTCTGCGAATTGGGTTACAGGTGTACATTTGATGATGGACTTGGACGTAGTGATTTCGGATTTGTGCATCCCGGGTACCAAATGGAATTATAAACCAGGGACGACCGAGCCAAAATCTTTTCCAGCGTCCACCTTGAATCGTTATGCCCAAGCATGGAATCTGTTCATATGCACCAAATTAATTTAAATCTTCACAAGCATGACGCATCCTACCGAGAGAGCTATCATTTTATGGGGCATTATCACGAAAAGTATATTGATGATGTTGGTCACCTAATTCATCGTAACATCTCATGTTATTGGCGGGGAGCATGAATGGGAGTATTCCACATGCCTCTGTGGCAGCCATGCTTTGTACCCAATAAGGAGTCACGTGGAATGACGAGCAACTGCAGAACCCGAGCCACAACATCACTCCTGCCACAATTGTCAAGTTACAGGATTGGACGGGTGGTGAACCGCATCAACGAGGATTTGGTTTTATCATCCAGCCCACATCTCCCGAGCCATCCCAAATTACTTCTCAGACAGATGAGGCGAGCCCGTCCCACCCACCGAGCACACTGCTTGTTCTAGCGATCAACAGCTTCGAAGGTTAGAGCGCAAAGTCGACGCCATGTATGACAACTTTGGCACGTTTGCTACGGGACTCACAAGGGCCTTAGCCGAAGCCTTCGCGCAGCAAGGAACAATGCTTGCTAGAGTGGCCTCAGTTTGGAACCGCAGTGCCATATCCACCACTAGATTCACCACCTGAGGAGGGTGGTCAAGCCGATCATTAGGGGAGTTTTCTTGTACCCTTTACCTTCATTCAATGGGGACATTAAATATTATAAGTTTGGGGGTATTGGGGGTCATAGCATAGTAGTTTAGTTTTATTTAATTGTTGCATATTTAGTTTAATTTTGCATGTTTATGTGTTACATAAAATTTTGCAGAAATTTTTTAATTTTATTCATTATTGATTGTGTTAGTATGTTTTAGTTGCATGTCTCACACAAATTCTTGCTTTATAGAAATTCTTGCCTAGCCAATGATGATAGTGAATTGTGAAGGATTTTAGAGTATGTTGGATAACATGAGCTGAGATATAATGTTTTACACGATGAGATTCATGTTGCTGTTTAATTGTTTTCGGTTTGCACGAACGTGTTCACAATCACTTGTAGGTTTAAGAAGTGTGTGTTGCATTGCTTGATAGAACATGTAGTTTTAAAAAGAGAAACATGTGGAAAGTGCCCTTAGACTGTATGGAACATTGACATGTAAATTTTGGGAAAACATGGGTATGCTATGTATAAAATAAATAAATAAATAAATAAAAATAAAATAGCAATAACGTGGCTAGTCTTAATTCGGGGCCCTGGCTACTTGAGTAAGTATGCCCGAGGGGATTGTCTCTACACCTAGCGCCCTAAGGTCTTTCATGGTCTGGGAGTCGTTGGTTGAAAGCTCGCTAAGGGGTAGCAGTGTGCCTAATGGATTGAGACAAGGTACAGATCGCCATGTGAAAAAAAGGAGAAAAGGAAAAGAAAAATAGCAATAAACACCGCGGGAAAGTGCGAAAATCACCCTCGTGAGTAGCAATAAAGCAATAAACCCATCGTTGAACCTTAGTTTGTGTTGATATGTTGAAACAGTCTGCGTTACATGAGTATACATGAGCCTTGATTTAGACTATAATTTTCTGTTTGGAGCAATGTAGCATATGTATTCTTTGCTTAGATCAAGTTTTGGTGAACACCACACACACACACATAGCATCTCTATAGCATATATGAAATTATCTGAGTGTATGATGTTATGTCTATAGTTTGGTTTGAAATTGTATTCTTGGATCTCGATAATTCACTGAGGTAATTTGGGCTGAAATTATGTTATGGCTGGGATTATGTGAGACTAGTTTGCGTCATAGAATAGTTGCATAGTTTTGTAGTTGCATTTTCATTGTTCATTAGTATGCATTGCTTGAGGGCAAGCAATAGTTCAAGTTTGGAGGTATTTGATAAGTGGTATTTTTACCTACTTATTGAATATAAATTCATGCGAATTGTGCCCATCTCAAGTACATTTTATTGTGTTTTAATTGCATTTCATGTTATTTTGCATTGCATTTACTTGAAACTCATTTTGGTGAACAAGTGCAGGAATTGGCTTAATTTTGTGGTATTAGAAGGCACGAGGCTAATGGATACGTGAAGGCGAGGCACAAGCGGGGATGTATATGGCATGGAGGTACAATGAAGCATGGAGACCAAGCATGGAAGAAGATCAAGATAAAAGAACAATCAGAAGAAGCGAAGATAGCGAACCCGAACTTGCCGAGATCGAAGGCATATGAACCAGCAGGTATAAGAGCAGGGAAGCGAGGCATTGCCATGAGACTTAATCGACAGGCAAACTTTCATAAGTCTCGCGCCCAAGCCAAGGAGATATATAAGCGAAGGAGCAAGCTACCGTGCACTTCAAGTTTGTGTATTTGTTTTATTTTTAATTTTTAATTAAAAGAGTTGTAATTGGTTTTAAACGATTCTGACTGGTGTCAGAGGTACACTTGATAACTTTTAGCGTATTTTCATCATAGAAACTATGGCTTACACCTTGGGAGAGATTCCAACGTAGAACGAGGCCAAAATGTTTACTTCTCCAAATCTTCTTGGGATTCTCTGTCATTGTGGATTTTTATTATTGTTTACTGGATTTTTATGAGGAGTTGAATGTTATCATTGGTTTTTATTCAGCGATTGGGTTTGATCGTTCTATCTTTCATATTTCAATTGTTTGCTTATTGATCATGTTTAGCGTTGATCCCATAATGGCTTTTGGTTCAGTCATGAGCTAAACTCTATTATGGGATTCTAACGGATTTTAATATGTAGTTTGGTTGCATGCTTAAATGCTAGGGCTGTTTTGCATATTATGTGGGATATCTATCATGATTGTTTTGCATGTATGAATGCTTGATCACCATTCGTCTCAGTACTTGTATGGAATTGACAATGAACATGCAAGTATGGATTGTAATCATAATAGCATGCGAATATGGGGCTGTTGTATATGGTTTGCGTATTTTATGAACCAGATAGACATATATTGTTTCACCATATGAACTAGAGTAAGGGCTTGTGCTTAAAATCAATATAATTGCAATTTCACATAGACATATAGTGATTTTGGTTGTGTTGATGATTATATAGAGTCTATCACCTGTGGATGATGTGTAAGTAGGTTATAGTGCATTGAAAAATGGTTATAACTCTATTCGTGCTCTTGGCTATTTTCCTATGATATGTGAACACTTCTTGCATGATAGTGGCGATTACATGAAATATTAAATGAAGTTAGGGTCCCATTATTTCCAGATTATATTTATTCCATTATTATTCTTATTTTTAGTTGTTAGTTACAAATAGTTTAATTCAACAATTTTAGTCATTAATCTAAGCATATAAATACAGTGAGTTAATTGATGTATGATAGTTTAAATTTAACAACTTTCTATGTGGGATCGATACTCTACTTACTCAGTATTACTTGTTGACACGTGTATGCTTGCATGAGTTAGAGCTCTTTTATTAGGACTATAAAAGAGGCAACAAGTATCTCACGTTATTTGATTCAATTATTGTCGATATTTTATATATTATTAAATCAATAATTGAGACGACAAAGTTATTAATATTATTATTTGCAATATTGATTTATGTCTAGAAGTTACATCAAGGAGAGTTTGGTCACCTAATTGCGTGCCAATAGGGAGAAATCCTTATTGGAAAGCCCCCTCTTTCCTAGGAACAACCTGGTTGTTAAATATTGCGAATTATAATAATGATAATAAATGTTGTTAAAAATATTGAGAGGATTTTTATGAAGTAGTTGTTGTAAATTTTGCTTATTATTTGGATCCCCATTTACCCATTTTTAAATTAATCGGTAGAAAGTTATTTAGTATAAATATAATGGGACCCACCTGTGATTATGAGATATTGGTGGGAAGGGAACACGTGGGGCCCACGATTGAAAGAAAAAAATGGGGGGGAATCCTATAAAATTTGTCACGGGTGGAGTTTTATATAGCATGTGCATAATTATATATATATATATATATATATATAGGTAAAGTGGTTGGATGAATCATGGGATTGCATCCCGTGAATATATGTATATATATATATATATATATATATATATATATTTAAAAAATTTCGTTTTATTAGAATATTTTATTGCATAATGTTGCATAGTAAAATCAAATTTTTCAAAGAAATCAGTCGAAGAATTCCCCCGTGACTTTACCTTCACTGTGCGCTCAAATAGTATCATTTCCATTCTCCTATAAATAAGATGTTTATTTAGAATTGAAAATCACACCAGAATCAGAGAATTCTTCTTATATAATATTGAGCGTATTGTTTTTGAATTTTAGAAAGCTTTGAGTTTAGAAAATAGTGAAAGTTTTCTTCAAGAATATCCCCACTATACCAGTTGGAATACTCTTCTTTTCAAGGTAAGGGATGTTATTTTTGTTCAATATTCGCTTGAAATAATATTTTCTTCCATACTCTGTAGTATGTAAGTAATATTATTTCGTTTCAGATTTTGAATTCTATACTCATTTGGTTAAAGTTTTGACTTCTAAACTCCATGAAATTAGTAGAATATCTTTGATATTTGCGCTTCATCCAGTATCTTTTCATGTAAATATTATTCTGAGCATTCTTGATAAGTTTTAACCTTTTCATGCCAGAGTACTATTTACGGAGTTACTATTTCTGAAGTACTATTCACGAGGTACTATTCACTCGAGTACTATTCACCTGGGGTACTATTCATGATAAAAATTAATTCGTTTTCAGTCCAAATTATTTTTGGTACAATATTATTCTTGAATTTTACTTCACAAAGTAGTATCATGTTGACAATTTAGACATTATTGATTTCTGGATAAATTAAATTATAAATCTTTAAAAATTTATCCTTGAACTTGTTTTATTGAATTCTTATATCATTGTCACCATCCTCATATTTATATTATGTTGAAAGTCATCTGTGGCCCGTAGTGCATAGATGGACTTGGTATGATTATGACAAGGAATTATTCGGTATAATCATGACCGTAATGTTACAAATGATGTGGTAAAAGTCCTCATTGGTCGTAGTGCATTGATGGACAGTTATTGTCATGATCATGATCATTGATGAATACACGAATATCCTTGGCCCGTGCATGGATAATTTGTGGTTGTGATACTAAATAATATCCTTGGCCGTAGTGTAGGGGTGATTCGATGATGTGAATTATTTATTAAGCTGAGTCTCAGCGATAAAAGTGATGAAAAACCTTTTTAAATCATAAAAAATAGTAGATTTTATACTCTACTTGACTCTTCTAATGGATTGCTTATTCCGCTGCAGTTAAACTTGATGTTTGTTATATTTTATCAGTTTAACACTGTTGAAGGCTAACGATAAATTATTCTGCATTATCTTAGTCATAATATTTATTACTGGGCTAGTTGAGCTCACCCTTTCTTTCATTGTTCTCTTCAGGAAATAAAAACGTAGCCGGGACTAGTCGGGGAACGGAGTGACGATCCAGATGATAGCATTAGTAGTCATCACTATTCTATGAAATAGTGTGATAATAAATGTATTGAGGACTCCATTTGAGTTGAATACTGTCTAAAAGACAATATTCGTATTAAAACTCTCAGTTTATGTTTTGTCGTATTTTACACGACAGTTGTATTATTAAGTTGTATTTGAATTTTGTACCATGTATTTAGTGACTCAAGATGAGTGATGTATACCTATTTTGGGGGTGTCACAACCACGGATCAGGTCCAGACTCCCGGACCTGATCAAATCTGGACCCTATTTTTTATTTTATTTTTTGCTTTTTTTTTAAAACAACTAAATTTTTTTTTAATATTTTATGTAACTAGAATTTTTTCATAATACAATGTTTTGGGCGTGATTTGGATACCTATACCAAAAAATGTATCTACGATGCGCATAATTCGTCTTGACCTATTTTTTATATATCCAAATCACATCCAAAACAACTTCTGATATAAAAATTTCAGTTCCATAAAATATTTAAAAAAAATTAGTTGTTTTAAAAAAAAAAAAAAAATCCGTATTTAAGAAAATCCGGGAAGTCAGGATAAGAATGGGACTCTATATATATATATATATATATATATATATAGCCCTTCCATAGCAACAGGTTCTTTGTAGTCTTGTCTGACACCCCTTTTGTCTGATTAATAAAATGAATTGATGGTTTGAGATGAAACATAAATATCTAATAGGCATAACATGCAAAACTTTTATTTTAATATGAGGACCCCACCATAGTCAACATGTTGTCGGTTTATTGAAATAAAATGAATTTTAATATTAAATAATGCTAAATAAAGCACGAACTTTGTCTTGGTTGTGCCTTTTTATCAAATACTCCCGGTAGCTTACTGAAGCTCTTTACGGTAGTAAAAAACAAAACAAAAAAAAAATTCCAATAGGGACAAGCTCTTTACGGTACGTAAAAATAAAAAAAAACAAATCAAGCCAAAGTAGCAACTTCTTACGACTTGCACACAGCTCTCAAGTTCTTTATTTGCTATTCAAATAAAATATTTGTTATTTTTTATAACTCTTTCATTTAATAACAAATAAAATTATAATTCAAATAAAAATAATATCTATTTTATAAAATATATTTTTATAATTTTTTATTTACTATTTTATAAAAATATTTTATATTCTTTATTTGTTATAAAATATTTAATAACAAATAGCAAATAAAATAGCAAATATTTTATATTCTTTATTTGTTATAAAATATTTTATATTCTTTATTTTTTATAAAATAGCAAATAAAAAATTATAAAAATCTGAGCTCTTAAAATTTGTAAAAATAAAAAAAATACCAGCAGGACAAGCTCTACTGGTTAAAAAAAAAAAAAAATTATATAGCAGGAATGACTCTTTACAGTTGTTAAAAAAAAAAAAATGTACCGGTAGGAATGACTCTTACAATTTGTAAAAAAAAAAAAAAGTGTACTAATAAAACATGTTAAAAAATTATTTTACTAACAGGGACAAGCTCTTACAATACATTAAAAAAAAAAAAATGTACCAGTAGGGACATGACTCTTCTGGTATGTAAAAAAAAAAGTGTACTAATAAATTTTAAAAAAAAATTATTTTATTCAAGCAACTTACCGCTAAGCAGACTCGAACTACATGACCTCAAACTCAAACACACATCGTATGACCACACAGGCACCACAGACCTAGGTACATTAATTCGACCCGAGGATATGTCTTTATATTAAAACTTCACCATCCCCAAAATCTATATTCTTGCATTATTATTATATTCTGAAATAAATATTATTAATAAGTCTACATATAATACATATGAGGTTTGATATTTAGAAATAACTCATTACTAATAATCATTTTGCAACATTTTCTAAATATCAGAGCCCCTAATATTGTTAAATGCCGTGATATAATATCTAAAATATGTTAAAGTAAAAACATAATCTGCAAAAAAATACCCTTTTTCGTAGAAACTATTTGATTATTTATAAACTTTATAAAAATGAAATATTATTTTAAAATATTGTTTATTTTCTGTTGTAGTAGGCTTGTCCGGTTGGAATTTTTTTTTTTTTTTACTGTTAGTAAGAGCTTGTAAGCGGTAGGGAGTATTTTATAAAAAAGCACGGTACCAAGTACAATATTGTCTTGATTGCACATATTTAATATTAAAAATTCATTTATTTCAATAAAGCGACAACATATTGACTGGTGGGGTCCTCATATTAAAATAAGCGGTATGAATTTGTGTGAAGTTAGTATATTTAGAACATCTCGACCCATCAATTCATTTTATCTGAGCAATTTTGCAAAAGGGGGTGTTGCCTGGAAGGATTCATATATATATATATATATATATATATATATATATATATATATATATTACCTCTTGATTGCTTCAATTCTTTCACTCTATATAGACAGCACCTCAATAAACTTGAATTATAAAAAAACAGAGAACTCAATATTTGCTTCTGTTGATTTACCAAGGAATGGAATGGAACAGAGGAGAAAGAATGAAAAACTGAATTTGGTTCTTATAGTAATTGATATCCTTGCTCCCCACGATTATATGATTGCTGACTATACAAGTCTATGTTGGCTTAATTTTGCTTAATAATTTGTTAATTTCTTCTGTAGCCACAGCTCCTTCTTCATTTGTTAATGACTTATTGTTCTCTTGCTTGGAGGCCACCTCTAATTACAGCTCATGCTAAGAGTTTAATAACTCAACTATTATATATCTTGGAGGCTACTCCATTTTTTTCCCAGCTCATGCTTTATTCTTATAACACATATAATACATATTTAGTACATAATTGCTTTTATTTTATAGTAGTAATATACTACATACATATATATTTTATATCTCCCATACATATTGTACAAAATATTAGGCATACCAAATATACATAATACGCATTAAATATCTTAATGCAATATTCAAAAATCTTTTCCATAAAAATGGAAATTAAATTTAAAATATATAATGTAATAAATTTCTTATATTAAAATAATTTAATATTCTAAATTATTTTAATATTCTTTATTTATTGTAATAGTTTTCATCATTTAAAATTATTTATTTATTTTCTTTCTTTTCAATAAATTGTTTTTTTAATAATTTAATTAGCTACAATGACAAAAATATATAACAATATATTTGTCATTTTGCAATCATACACATACAAGATTACAGTATTTCACATAATAAAATTATTATTTTATTTATTTAAAACATTTCGGGTTGTCACATCTGTCTTAACTATCAAACTAAGACCTCAATGGCACAACTGAAAACCTCGGATAGCCGGAAATTGACAAACAGATAAAATGACAGACTGATAACAAGACCTCAAGAGGTATACCAAAGTTAAGGATAAACAACAAACATATCAAAGGGCTATGAAGACCCTTACAATGGTGGCCTGAGCAGAAAAATAGTCAGCTGCAAGTTTCTTTGCTGGATTTAGAAAGGATTAGAGGGGATCTAATATACTCAAAGATAGTTCTGTTTGTAGTAATAATTGAATCCTGATTCCAGAAAATTCAAAATGATAATCCAATTAGTTGTATTTCAGATGATCTATGTTATACAAGTATTATATATTTGCAACTCTTATTATATAAAATGCAACTTGTTTCTATTTACTATCCAAATAGACTGTAAATTTTGGACTGCCTGGAATTAGGATTCATTGTAATCTTACTAGGGTACATAAGGAATAGAGTTGCTCTTTGTTAACACTACTTTGCAGGTGAATTTCCAAGTTCCTCACCCCGACACCCCCCAAAAAAAAAAAAAAAAAACAAAAGAAAACAAAACAAAAATCTCTAAAAGCATCATCAAGAATTCGATTAAAGTATTCTTGTCTTTCCTTGCTCATAGTAGAGACATGGATAAAAATAGGGAAGTTTGATTCTTGAACTAGTTCAAGGTTCCTCAAATATTTGCGTAAATAATATAATTTCTTAATATAAAAATACCAAGAGTTAATATTGTTCTTATTTTAATCTTCTCCCCTGGAAAGAAATGACAGAAACATAGAGCCACCGATCATCGCCAATTTAAAACAACAGAGAAACATTGAATAAGCCATTACAACTAAAATGTAAAATTGCACATACAAGAAACTAAAATCATGAGATATGTTCAGCCAAATGCAGGTGCTGTCTTGGAAATTTAACATTTTTATAACAAAATCCTGATTATTTTAATATTATTGTACCTTCAACGGGCAAGAACTTCCTGATTATAACAAAATCCTGCATCTGAAACTTTTAACAAGAAGTAAATCAAAGGGCACAGAATTTTCAGAGTAGCAGATTCTTCTTGCTTACTGAACCATGAAAAGTAAATAAAACAGAGTGGAAAAAACAAGGTTAATGATATTTCTTTGAATTGGCTTGATATATCATTTGAATAACACAGTTGTCATAAACATGATTGACATACATTTCACCTCCTTCGATGCAGAAACCAGCCACAGCTTCTCTAATAATGGTTAACACGAGTGCCCGCTTTGGTTTGGAAGTGGATGAAAGTTAACTTGAAGAAACAAAAGGGAAGCTTCAACTGTGTATCAGATTCTTAACGCGATGATAACAGTTTGTATCAGAAGAAATTAACTAAAAATACGTTTTAGCACTCAGTGGTGCTTGATGTAACATGTGTAAATCAGTTACTCGAAGGAACTGGAAATTGAACACACTTTTTTCATTTTGAAACAGCCGCTGTCGAGATTAGAAGTATCAACAATGGATTATACATAGCAAGCAATATCTTGGATACCAAATGAGTCGAGTCTTTATTAAACATCGGGCAGGGGAAATGTTCTGCTTAATCGTCTGAATGATTCATTTGAAATGAAATCAATCTCAAGCAAGGAATTTGCTAACTCCATAGCCTCTGCCCTCCATCCAGCAAAACCAATCCCTTCAATCAACAAAATGTAAGTGGTTTCATTTGGCCGAAATCTCTTTTCAACCATTTCAGCCAACACTTGAATTGCATCATCGATTCTATGAGCTTTGCACAGTCCAAGAAGCATAATGTTGTAAGTAATTACAGTAGGGGAACATTCACTATTTTCCATGTCCCTTGACAACTCGATAGCCTCATCCACCATACCATCTCTGCACAAACATGAAATAAGTGAATTATAAGTAATATCATCCGGATCAAGCCCTTTGTTTATCATGTCGGAAACTAATCTCAAAGCGCTAGTTCTATCTCCATTATTCCACAAAGCACTGATCATCGTGTTGTAAGAACTCACATCCGGAGGACAACCCGTGTCACCAAGTTGCTCAAATATTTTCAAAGCTTGATCTGCATGTCCATTCTTACTCAAAGCGGACAAGATAGTGTTATAGTTCACAATATCCGGTAAGCAACCGCTAGATATCATGTAATCCAAGAACGCAATCGCCAAATCTAGTCTCCCCTCTTTACAAAATGCAGATATCAGTGGATCAAAAGTGTAAGTATCAGGAGATAATCCTTTTTCCATCATAAGCTTCAACAAGTTCATCGCCTCATCTAGTTTCCCATCTCGACATAGTGAGCTAATCAAGATGCTATACGTAACTACATTCGGATCACAACCTATTGAAAACATCTCTCTCCAAAAATTCTCCCCATCATTCCATTTCCCTGATTTAACAAAGCGCGTAACAATATATTGTACGATATCACATCTGGTTTGCAGCCCTCTGGTAAGCTCCTAACAAATTCAAAAGCTTGTCCGATCATTCCTTCTCGGCACATTCCCCTAATGAGTGCATTATAAGTATACATATCCGGATGAAGTCCTTTTGACAACATTTCATCTAAAAGCTTCATTGCTTCATTAATCCCTCCGTCAAGAATGGTTGCTTCTATCAAAATTGTGTATGTAATCACACTAGGCTTACAATTATCTTTCAACAATTGATCCAACATTTTCAAAGCTAACCCAAGCTTCCCTCTACTACAAAGACTCCCTATCATTATATTATAAGTAACTACATCGGGCAAAAAGCCTCGATCCCTCATTCGATCCAACACTTTGTTTGCTGACTCAATCTGATTCAACTTACAAAACCCACTAATGAGTGCATTATATGCAAACACATCAATATCCCCATTAGACTCCAAAATCTCCATGACCCTAAGAGCCTTGTCAACATTTTTCGAATTGAAGAAACCTTTAATAAGCTTTGTACAAAGAATTACATCAGGCTTATAACGCCTATTCACCATACATTCAAGAAAATAGAGCGATTCATTGTATTTCCCAGCTTTGCAGGACCTATTTAGCAGTTTCACAAAATGGGTCTCTTTAAAATTATAATTATGCAAATGGGTTGGTCTTGTTTCAGTTGAAAAATTTACCTTTTGTGGGTTTCTAGAGCTGTTGCTTCTGCTAGGGTTTGGATTTGTGCAGCTCACAACAGAGTTATAATGAGAATGACAAGTGGGTTTTTTCTGGGAACCAAAGGGGAAGCAATAAGGGAAGAAATAAGTAAACAAAATTGTCATTGGTGAGTTTTCAGGTACTTAATACTCATGGATCACCATTTGAATTTCAAAAAGATTTTGAGAAAAAGACAATGAGAGAAAGAGAGGGAGTACCTGTAAAAGTTTGGCAGTTGAATTTCTGGAGCTCCATACTCCAAAGTTGAGATACTAGTAGGATATTATCAGATCATATATTATAGATAAGGCGAGTCATGGTTTATGGGTTATTGCCTTGGGTCGGATCAGAACTACTTTGGAGGGGCTAAATACACTTTTTTTTCAAAGTATAACTCAACTTACAAAATTGACCCTAATATATAAAAACTAATAAAAGAAACCTCCATGTACATGAAAGGTGACCCTCCGGTAGGGCTGTTCACCAATTTCGTTTTTTTAGGTGAATCGGACCGGTTCGAACCGGTCAATTCGATACAAAAAACGGTTTAAGATCGGTTCGGTACATACCGATTTTTAGTATCAATTTTGATTATCAGTTTTATAGATCCGGTACATACCAGACCAAACAGGTTTTACCAATCAAAAATCATTTTAAAATAATTTTTTACTTGGCCTAGTAGAATTGGCTTGAAGTCTACTATATTTATAAAATAGAAATAGCACAAGAAAAGACATAATAGAATATTTAGAACTTGATAAAATTATTGGTGGTCTCCCTTATTTATAAAATAGAGGTAAGATAAGAAAACACAAATTAGACAATGTGGGATATTGGTAAGATAAGAGAACACATATATATGGTTGTTTGGAAGTCCCATATTGATTAATAAAAATTTAAGAAAGTTTTCCTTATAAAAAACTACCAAGTGAAGGTCAAGTACTCAAGTCCCACATTAGTTATTTAGTAAAAATCTAAGGAAGTTTTCCTTATAAAATGAGTACCGAGGAAATCTTAATAGTTGGTGGTTTACAAGTTTAATATTGATTAAATTGGTAAAAGTAAAAAAAATTAGATAAACTTAATTTTTTTATATTATGGTTGTTTGCAAGTCCCACATTAATTAATAAAAATTTAAGAAAGGCCTTAATACTTGGTCTCAAAGTCCCACATTGGTTAGTTTATAAAAAATTTCTTATAAAAAGACTATCAAGTGAGACCTTAATAGCTAAGCCCACATTGATTATTTTATAAAGGTCTAAGGAAGTTTTCCTTATACTATCAAGTATCAAGTAAAGTTTTTCTTATAAAAAGAGTACTAAGGGAAACATTAATAAACTCAAATACATTAATAGTTGGTGGTTTACAAGTTCTATATTGATTAAATTGGTAAAAGTAAAAGAAATTAGATAAACTTAAATACATTAATAGTTGGTGGTTTACAAGTTCTATATTGATTAAATTGGTAAAAGTAAAAGTAATTAGATAAACTTAAATTATTTATTAATAAGTTGAGAAAGATTTGCTCCAAAGTTAGAATAAAAGCCTTAATTAATTGGATAGAATATGGTTGTTTGCAAGTCCCACATTAATTGGTTAATTTATAAAAAGTTTAAGGAAGTTTTCCTATAAAAAAACTACAAGTGACACCTTAATAGTGAAGCCCCATATTGGTTATTTTATAAAAATCTAAGGAAGTTTTTCTTATAAAAATACTACCAAGTAAGATCTTAATAGTCAAGTCCCACATTAGTTTTTTTTATAAAAGTCTAAGGAAGTTTTCCTTCTAAAAAGACACATGACCTTAATAGCCAAGTCCCACATAGGTTATTTTATAAAAGTTTAAGGAAGTTTTTCCTATAAAAAGGACTTCCAAGTCTTTTATTTTTTATTGATCCGAAATTTGGCTTAAAGAAGGTTGGGCCTGGTATAAGTCTTGGGTTGCTTGACCTTGGGCTGAATTTTGGCTTAAAAGGAAGTCTTGGGTTGCTCTTTCTTGGGCCGGTTTTAGTTTAAAATTGGGCTGAGTTTTGGTTTAAAATCGGGGTCAGTTTTAGTAAGGTAAAAATCGGTACCAATCCGGTATCGAATTGACTAATCGGTCCGGTATACCGGTTCAACCTGTACCGATTTTGGTACCTGGTTTTGGGTACTATCGGTATTCGGTTCGATCCGGACCTGTTATGGTTTGATTTTTTACCAGTGAACACCCCTACCCTCCGGCCATAACTTTGGCCGAAATGCTGACGTGGAATGGCAAAGTCATTTATTTATACAATTGCAGTCCGCTAACATAATTCAACATTGAATTCTTGCATAATATGCATTTTCCACTATGTCAGCTAAAAACTCAAAAGAGTGGGTAAATTCCTTCTTCTTCACCCCCTTCAACTACCGTTATTCTTGTATTGTAGTCAATGTAAGTTGGGGCTTTCCTCGTGTCAATACCAGAAAAATCAGTTTCACCCTCTTCTCCAAAACCTAGGGCAACAGTGAAATCCACCAAAGAAATTTTTAACTCTTTATCCTTCACCTTTTTCATAAAGCTCACACCCTTGATTTTTCCATTGAAATAGAACTCCACCAAATTAGATTAGATGGTCTGACCTAGTCCGGCCTGGGCTTGCCAGGCTTTGGCCGTTGACCAGACCAGACAAAACTTTGACTTTTGAACTGCTAGTCCAGGCCAGACTTGACACAAAAAAATGCAACCAGTTGTGGCCTACAGGTCAGGTCCAACTCAAGCCTAGCCTATGGACTCCCACTTTGGACTTCCATGATTACCTTCAAAAAATTAATTTACTCTCCTCTATTTATAAAATAAAGGTAGGAGAACAAAAGTATATTAGACAATGTAGGACTCTAAATCAAGGATGCATTTGAACTATATAACTTATGCAAAAATACGAACCTCCAATATTGGCATCGCATCACTAGCGGGAGAAAATTTATTGAACATGCCTACTGTGACGAACGAGACTTTTGTAAATAATATTAATTATTTATTAAATTAAATAAATATTTTTATCGATTTATTTATTGAGTTAAATAAATGTTTGATGAAATTATTGTAGATTAATTTAATTAAATGTGTTACATTGATTAAATTAATGTGGAATAATTTTATAGTTCAAAGTGTGAATTTAATTGAGATAATTAAATTAAATGAGTTGTTAAATAATTTTAATGTTATTCTAATTAATTAAATATTTAAGTAGAGATTTATTAAATTGTTATAAATAATAAATGAGAATTTTAATTATATGATGATGTGATTTAATGGGTAATATTGTCTTTAATTTAATGGAATTTAAATAATACTATTTGATTAATTAAATTGTGACAAATAGACTATATAATAAACTAGTTAATTAAAATAATGGGAAAAGGAGTTAATTTGGAAAAAACCAAACAAATCCTTGGGAACATGGGTAATCTATCTTAGAAGCCTTAATGCTAATGATTAACCGATACCCACGTATATCAGTTATACGCATTATATTAGTCTTGTATCTTTTACGCTTTTTAATTTTTTTTTCTTTACTAAGTTTGAGAATACAGAGAGAAAAGAGAGAGTTTGAGAGAATTGAGTTAAGGAAGAAGATTTGGAGAATCATAGGAGGGTTTCCTATCATCTAAACAAGAATCAAAGGGTGAGAATTCAAATTTCAATCTTTGTTTATTATGTTCTTGAGTTTTTCCATGAAAATATATTTTAGTTTTCTGTAATTGATATTTTATAGATGATTGTTAGAAATATGGTATTGTATGTGTTTATAACACGTTTTATATCAATTATCCATGATTTAGAGTAATCAAAATCCATGAAATCTATTAAAGCATAAAGAACTTGAGTATTGATGATAAATATACAACATGTATGATTTTGGTGTTAAAATTGAGGTTTTGGTTGATGAATTGATTAGATAAGTTGTTATATATGTTGACATGTATATATAATATGTTATATATGAATTAGAAACGATTTTCAGAAGCCAAATTTGTATGAAATAGGTTTTAAAGTAAAGATTTGAGTTTTATGAAAATATGTACAAAAAGACTGATTTTAGAACCAAAATTAGTGTTCAATCCATGTTATAATATGTAAATTGACGATTGATTGTGTTAGTATGTTTAAATACGAAAACAATGCATGTTATACGAACTGATTTGGTCAAGAAACGAATCTGTGGTGTGATGATTCGCTAAGGATGTCTAAAATGAGGTTTTTAGAAAGAACATGAATTTAAAGGGGTTAAATCTGATGAATATTGTTGCTTAAAATCGATGTATGCATGCTTGGTAACAATTATGTGAAGTCTAGGTCTTTTGGGTGTGTTAAATCTACTGACTACATGTAAAATTTGTAACGCCCCCAAAATAGGTCCATACAACCCATTCTGAGTCGCCAAATACATGGTACATAATTCAAATACAAACTTAATTTACACAATTATTAATTGTCATGCAAAATACGACAAAACATAAGCTGAGAGTTTTAACACGAATATTGTCTCGTAGACAATATCCAAACTCAAATGGAGTCCTCATTACAATTATTATCACACTGTTTTATAAAATAGTGAGGACTACTATAGCCACCATCTTGGACCATCACCCCATTCCCCGACTAGTCCCAGCTATATTCTTATTTTCTAAAGAGAACAATGAAAGAAAATGGTGAGCTCAACTAGCCCAGTAAAGAATATTATGACTAAGATAATGTAGAATAAATTCTCCTTGGTCTTCAACAGTATAAAAATTGATACAATACAATAGACAACAAGTTTAACTGCAGCGGAACAAGTAATCCATTAGAGGAGTCAAGTAGAGCATGATATCTACTATCTTCTATGATTTAAAAGTTCATCATCAATATTTTATCTCAGTAATACATCTCAATAAATAATCTACATCACCGAATTATCCATGCACTAAGGGCCAAGGATATTCGTTAGTATCACATCCACGAATTATCCATGCACTACGGGCCAAAGATATTCGTTAGTATCACCAATGGTTATGAGCATGCCAACAACTATCCATCAATGCACTACGGGCCAATGAGGACTTTCACCACATCATTTATCTGTAACATTACAGGTCATGATTATACCGATACATAATTTTTGGTTATAATTATACCAATCAATAGTCCATCTATGCACTACGGGCCAAAGATGACTTTCATCATAATTTAAGCATGAGGATGATGACAATGATATAAGAATTCAATTAAGTGAGATCAAGAATAAATTTTAAATATTTATAATTCAATTTATCCAGAGTTCAAGAGTGTCCAAATTGTCAACATGATAACTATTTTGTGGAGTAAAATTCAAGAATAATATTCATGTATCAAAAATAATTTGGACAAAAAAGAAATCAATTTTTGTCGTGAAAAGTACCCTGGGTGAATAGTACTCAAGTGAATAGTACCTTATGAATAGTACTTTGTGAATAGTACCCCGACATGAAAAGATTAAAATTTAACAAGAATGTTCAGAAATTTTTTTCCTGTGAAATTATACTAGATGAAGCGCAAATTTTAAGATATTCTACTAATTTCAAGGAGTATAGAAGAAATACTTATCAATATAAGTTTAAAATTAGGAATATGAAATGATATAATATTACTTACATATTACAAAAATAATAGTATGGAAGAAAATATTATTTCTTACGAATATTGAACAAAAATAATATCCCATATCTTAGTAGGAGAGTAATTCTGACTGGTATAGCGGAGATATTCTTGAAGAAAACTTGTACTATTTTCTACACTCAAAACTTCCTTAAAATCAAAAGAAATAGGCTCAATATTATAGAAGAAGAATTCTCTAATTCTGGTGTGATTTTCATTTCTAAACTAAGCATCCTATTTATAGGAGAATGACATGGTACTATTTAAAAAGAAAAATCACGGACTGCACATGACGAAAATCACGGGTGTAGAAAAAATTTGGCTGATTTCACATTATTTTTACTATGCAGCACTATGCAAACACTATATAGTACTATGCAAATACTATGCAACACTATGCATTACTATGCAAACACTATGCATTACTATGAAATATAAAACAAAAATTGAGATAACTTTCTACCGACGATTTTAAAAAATGAGTAAGTGGGGGTCCATGTAATAAGCCAAATTTATAAAAAAAATACTTCATGACAAACCCCTTTTATTTATCACAAATCACTTGACTAATCACATTTTTAATCTTTCAACAATTATTCATCAATAATATAATAACTCACAATATTAACAACAAGATCATTCCCAGGAAAGAGGGGGCTTTCCAATAAAGAGTTCTCCTTATTGGCGCGCAATTAGATGACCAAACCCCTTTCTTCGACAGAACTTTCTAAACATTGTCAATAATGCAAATAATAATATAAATAATTGTGTCGTCTCATTTATTGATTTAATAATATAAAATATTATGCAACTGATATTGTGACAATAATTGAATCAATAATATGAGATACTATGCATCAACTACTGTTGCAATAATTGAATAAAACTGAGTGACTTCTCACGTAAGCATCAATAATCAAAGATATCAGCAGCAATACTGCAAAGCTATCGTGAAACCACGTATTCTATCGCACTTTTATCAACGGGTATTTCAATAGTTAACGGTAAAAGTCTTACCGTTATTTTTATAAAAAAGTTATTTCTTTCGTTTCTAAATCTGACAGTAATTTTGTTGTGGGGTCTACCAATGATTGTGTTGTGGTACGAATATTCCCTTATAAAACGAATATTTCATGACCAAACAAATATTTTATGACAACTTGCTTACTTTGCAAAATTTATAAATATTACCCACAACTATAACATTATATCAAACCCACACCTTATTATTCAAAATAATATTTAGAGAAAATTTTATTCATAAAAGTGGGGTCTTACAACCTCCCATTCTTATGAAATTTCATCCTCAAAATTGGGGTACGTGCACTGGTATGTCAAAGAGATGATGATACCTTGTTTTCATTTCAGATTCTAACTTCCAAGTTATTTCGTCAATATCGTGGTTTCTCCACAAAACTTTGACTTGAGGTACAACCTTTGAGCATAGAATATGTTCTTTCTTATCCAAGATTTTAACAGGTACCTCTTCATACATTAAATCTTCCTCTATCTTGTCTGGTTCTAGTTCAATAATATGGTTTGGGTCTTCCACATATTTATGTAACATAGATATGTAAAAACATTATGAACATGAGACATACTTGGTGGTAAGGCGAGTCTATAGGCCACAGTTCCTACTCAGTCGAGGATTTCAAATGGGCCAATGAATTGAGGATTGAGCTTTCCTCTCTTTCTAAATATTGTAACTCCTTTTCATGGAGCAGCATGTAACAACATATGATCTCCAACATTGAACTCCATGTCCCTTCGATGAAGATCAGCATAACTCTTTTGTCGATCTTGTGAGGTTTGTATACGTTGCCAGATTATTTAAATCTTTTTCGTAGTCATACGTACCAATTCTTGTCCCAACAACGTTGCTTCACCCACCTCGTCCCAACATACTAGAGAACGACACATTCGTCCATACAACGCCTTGAATGGAGCAATGTCTATACTTGCTTGATAACTGTTGTTATAGGAGAATTCCACTAATGGCAAGTACTTGTCCCAACTTCCTTTGAAGTCTAGGACACAGAGTCTTAATAAATCCTTAAGAGTTTGAATAGTCCTCTCCAACTATCCGTCCGTCTGAGGATGATATACAGAACTGAATCGTAAATCCGTGCCCATAACTTTCTTCAAACTAACCCAAAAATTGTGAAGTGAATCTTGGGTCTCGATCAGAAACTATAGATACCGGCATACCATGTAGTCTTACAATCTCATTTATGTATATACGAGCAAGACGTTTAAGTGAATAAGTTTCTACAGTGTAAGATGAGGTAATCTAAATGAGCCAAATGGATCTATGCCTTGAAACCTTTGGGAAGACCAAAGAATGAAATCCATGTTAATGTGCTCCCACTTCCATTCTAGAATTTCAAGTGGTTGCAATGGACCTTTTGGAACTTGATTCTCCGCCTTGACACATTGACAAGTTAAACACCTTAAGATAAACTCCGCTATCTCTCTCTTCATATTTCTCCACCAAAATGTATGTCGAAGATCACGATACATTTTGGTAATTCCAGGATGGATTACAAATGGTGTGTTGTGTGCCTCCATCATGATTTTATACTTCAAATTAGAGTCGTTAGGAACACAAAGTCTGGGTTGACTCGAAGTATTCCTTCTTTATCGATTTTTACTTCTAGAATAGCACCTTCTTGCACTTTATTCTTCAAACGCATTAGTTTCGGGTCTATAGCTTGAGCAACTTTAACTTTATCAATTAAAGTCGGTTCTACTCATATATTTAACATCATCACGTGGGTCCCTGAAGTCTTTAACTCTATCTCCATCCTTTGTAAGTCATAAAAAATGGGCCTTTGCATTGATAATATCGCACTCGTACCCACATATGATCTTCTACTCAACGCGTCAGCTACCACGTTCGCTTTTCCAGGATGGTATTGAATGATATAATTGTAATCTTTCAACAGCTCAAGCCAACGTCGTTGCTGCATGTTGAGTTCCTTTTGGGTGAAGAAATATTTGAGGCTTTTATGATCTGTATAGATCTCCACTTTCTCCCATCTATGTAATGTCTCCGGATCTTTAGCGTAAAATGACTCTTCGCTAACTCTAGATCATGAGTAGGATAGTTCCTCTCATACTCTTTAAGTTGTCGTGAGGTATAGGCTATGACTTTACCATATTGCATGAGAACAAATCCTAAACCTCTTCCTGAAGCATCACTGTAGATGGCAAATCCCTCCGAACCAGATGGTATTGTTAAAACAGGTGTGAAATGAGTCTCCTCTTGAGTTCTTGAAAACTTTTCTCACGTTTCTCGCTCCAACCGAATTTTGTATCTTTTTGAGTCAACTAAGTTAACGGAGTGGCGATTCGAGAAAATCCTTCCACGAATCTCCGATACTAACCAGCTAAGCCTAAAAAGCTACGTACTTTGGTTGCTCCCAACTTTGTATTGCTTCAATCTTTGTCGGATCAACTGATATTCCATGATTTGATATCACGTGCCCAAGGAATGCTACTTCCTCAAGCCAAAACTCATATTTCTTTAACTTGGCATATAACTTGTTTCCACGAAGCTTTTGGAGTATCAACCTTAAGTGTTGCTCATGATCTTTACGACTTTTGTAGTATATGAGGATGTCATCAATAAAGAGAACCACAAAATGATCCAAATATTCCTTGAATACTCGGTTCATCATATCCATGAAGGCAGCAGAAGCATTAGTCAATCCAAAAGACATGACTAGGAATTTGTAATGCCCGTACCGAGTTCTGAAAGTAGCCTTTGGAATGTCATCAGTTTTAATCTTTAACTGATGATATCCAGAACGAAGATCGATCTTTGAAAAGAATTTGGCACCTTGCAACTGGTCAAATAGGTCATCAATGCGAGGTAAAGGGTACCTATTTTTGATGGTGACATGATTCAAGTCCCAATAGTCAATACAAAGTCGCATACTTCTTTCTTTCTTCTTTACGAATAGAACAGGAGCACCCCAAGTAGACATACTAGGATGAATGAAACCGATGTCTTACAGTTCCTGCAGTTGGGTTTTAACTCCTCAAGTTCAATAGAGCCATTCGATATGGGTTTTGAAAATTGGTTTTATGTACCGGGTTCAAGGTCAATACAAAATTCAATTTCACGCTTTGGGGTAGGCCAAAAAGTTCTTCGTGGAATACGTCGAAATTTATTAACAATAGAAATATCATTTAAATCGACGTATTTTTGTTTAAATCCTGACATGGGCTAAGAAATCTTGACATCCATTTTTTAATAAACGAATGGCTTTATGGCTTGATATAACAGTGATTGACTTTAGTGGTTTGGTTGCTTGAATTCGCATAATAGGTTGGTTAGAAATATGAAAACTAACAACCTTACAAAAATAATTAATTTTAGCATGATGAGTAGTTAACCAATCAATCCCTAAAATCACATCAAATGCAAGTATTTTCAAAGAGATGAGATCAACAGGTAATGTGAGGGAGCCGATTTGAATCAAACAAGATTTATAAACAGTGGATGTAATGAAGGTTTCTCCGAACATAGTTTTAATAGGTAAGTCAAAGTTTAATTTCTCTAGAGTCAAATTTAAACGTTGAGCGCAAGTAGGTGAAATAAAAGAATGGGTAGAACCGGTATCAAATAAGGTATAGACTTCACAAGAGTTTATGATTAGCTTACCCGTGATAACTTCATTTGGGTTCCTCGATTTTTGGGAGGTCACAACAAACGCTCTCCCTTGAACTATCATCTTTGACTTGTCTGGGACGGCCTTTGGTGTCACCATCACAGCTAGACTTGACTTCACTACAAGATAAAATCGAGCTAGGTGACCTTCTCTTCTGCAATTGAAACACGCTTTGAGTTGCCGCGTCATGTTTGGGACCGATGTTTCCCTCCCTCATTCAGAGTAGCATACTAATCGATGGTCGTTCTCCGTCCTTGAAAACAAGTGCTGGTGTTGCTGTCTTTCCATCATTATTGAACCTTTTCTTTTTGAAATTTTCACTTGACTCATTTCTTTTATTATCTTGGCCAGGATTACCACGGAAGTGGTTACCATTTTGGCATGATAATTTCCTCCATGTTTGTTGTCACCGCTTTGATGACTGTTATCACTGGTATTATTGTTTTGACAACTGCTATCTTTTGGTTGGGCTGACTCATTATCGCGCTCCAATAACTGAGCCCTATTCCCAACATCTGAATACAAGCAAAGTTTATGAGAAATGAGGTATTGACGTATTTCAGGTTTCAAACCTTGCAGAAACATTTGTGTCATTCGCTCCTCATTATCAACCAAATGGGATGCAAACCGAGATAACTTGGCAAACTTAGCCTTGTATTGCGATACGGTCATATTGTTTTGCTCCAGCTTGATGAACTCTACCTCCTTCATGTGACGAATACTTTCAGGAAAGTACTTGTCGTTGAACAATTCTTGAAACTTCTCCCAAGACATCTTTAGTGCAGAAAGTTAAGTACGTTTTACAGATTCCCACCAATAATCCGCCTCTCCTTGCAACATGAAGGTGGCAAAGGGAACCTTTTGCTCCTCGGAGAATCCCATGACATAAAATATCTTGGTGATCTCCGCTTAATCCACGTCTCGCCTTAAGTGGTTCTCGATTTCCCAAAACTCGGTGGTCCCAACTCCTTGAATTGGTTAATGGTGACCAGTCGAGAGTTACCAGTGTTTCCACCTGTATTTTGAACAAGAGTCTCTCTCGCCTGATGTTGCATAAATTGCAGAAAGCTCCTAAACATCCCGTTGTTCATCATTTGGTAGGTGTTGTTTACATGAGGATTATTGCCTTCCTGATGCACATTATCCTGGTTATTGATCATCGGTGACTCAACGGTCTCATGTGCTCCATTGCTTATCTCAACATTTTCAGATGCCATTTTCAAACACTGCCACAAAATAAGGGTTAATTGACATGCCACATATTATCCCTATATTCTGACCGAACAATTAAATAACAAATAAGCTTAAGTAGGTCATACTAGCGAATGATTTACCCGTCTCTCCCCTCCTAGTTCTAGCCTCAAATCTCCACCAGGGAACATATCCCTAAGCTTTGATACCAACTGTGACGCCCCAAAAATAGGTCCATACAACCCATTCTGAGTCGCCAAATACATGGTACAGAATTTAAATACAAACTTAATTTACATAATTATTAATTATCGTGCAGAATACGACAAAACATAAGCTGAGAGTTTTAACACAAATATTGTCTCGTATACAATATCCAAACTCAAATGGAGTCCTCATTACAATTATTATCACACTATTTTATAGAATAGTGAGGACTATTATAGCCACCGTCTTGGACCATCACTCTATTCCCCGACTAGTCCCTGCTAAATTCTCATTTCCTGAAGAGAACAATGAAAGAAAATGGTGAGCTCAACTAGCCTAGTAAAGAATATTATGACTAAGATAATGTAGAATAAATTATCCTTAATCTTCAACAGTATAAAAACTGATAGAATACAATAGACAACAAGTTTAACTGCAGCGAAACAAACAATCCATTAGAAGAGTCAAGTAGAGCATGATATCTACTATCTTCTATGATTTAAAAGTTCATCATCAATATTTTATCTCTATAACACATCTCAATAAATAATCCACATCACCGAATTATCCATGTACTACGGGCCAAGGATATTCGTTAGTATCACATCCACGAATTATCCATGCGTTACGGGCTATGGATATTCGTTAGTATCACTAATGATCATGATCATGCCAACAACTGTCCATCATTGCACTATAAGGCATTGAGGACTTTCACCACATCATTTGTCTGTAACATTACAAGTTATGATTATACCGATATTTAATTTCTGGTCATAATCATACCAATTAATAGTCCATCTATGCACTACGGGCCAAAGATGACTTTCATCACAATTTAAGCATGAAGATGATGACAATGATATAAAAATTCAATTAAGTGAGATCAAGGATAAATTTTAAAGATTTATAATTCAATTTATCCAGAGTTCAAGAATGTCCAAATTGTCAACATGATAACTACTTTGTGGAGTAATATTCAAGAATAATATTCATTTATCAAAAATAATTTGGACATAAAAGAAATCAATTTTTATTATGAATAGTACCTCGGGTGAATAGTATCTTGTGAATAGTACTTTGTGAATAGTATCCCGTGAATGGTACCCCGACATGAAAAGATTAAACTTTAAAAAGAATGTTCAGATTTTTTTTATGAAACGATACTAGATGAAGCGCAAATTTCAAGGATATTCTACTAATTTCAAGGAGTATAGAAGCAATACTTATCAACATAAGTGTAGAATTAGGAATATGAAACAAAATAATATTACTTACATACTACAAAGTATGGAAGAAAATATTATTTTTTACAAATATTGATCAAAAATTATATCCCTTACCTTAGTAGGAGAGTAATTCCGACTGGTATAGCCTTGAAGAAAACTTGTACTGTTTTCTACACTCAAAGCTTCCTTAAAATCAAAAGAAATACGCTCAATATTATAGAAGAAGAATTCTCTGATTCTGGTGTGATTTTCATTTCTAAACTAAGCTTCCTATTTATAGGAGAATGGCAGGGTACTATTTAAAAAGAAAAATCACGGGATGCATAGGAGGAAAATCACAGGCGCAGAAAAAATTCGACTGATTTCACATGATTTTTACTATCAAAGACTATAAAACACTATGCAAAGATTATATAAACACTATCAATTATTATGTAACACTATGCAAGATTATACAAAAACACTATGCAAAGACTATGCAATATAAAACAAAAACTGAGATAACTTTCTATCGACGATTTTGAAGAATGAGTAAGTGGGGGTCCATGTAATAAGCCAAATTTATATAAAAAAAAAAAATACTTCATGACAAAGCCCTTTTATTTATCACAAATCACTTGACAAACCACATTTTTAATCTTTCAACAATTATTCATCAATAATATTATAACTCGCAATATTAACAACTAGATCATTCTCAGGAAAGAGGGGGCTTTCCGATAAGGACTTCTCCTTATTGGCATGCAATTAGATAAATAATGCAAATAACCGTGTCGTCTCATTTATTGATTTAATAATATAAAATATTATGCAGCTGATACTGTGACAATAATTGAATCAATAATATGAGATACTATGCATTAGCTACTGTTATAATAATTGAATAAAACTGAGTGACTTCTCACGTAAGCATCAATAATCAAAGATACTGTGTGCTACTATACAACCAATCGTATTATTGTACTTTTATCACCGAGTATTTCAAAAGTTAACAGTAAAAGTCTTGCAGTTATTTTTATAAAAAGGTTATTTCTGTCACTTTCTAAATTTGACATTAATTCTTTTGTGGGGTCTACCAATGATTGTGCCGTCGTATGAATTTTCCCTGATAAAATGAATATTTTATGACAACTTGCTTACTTTGCAAAATTTGTAAATATTACCCACAACTATAATATTATATCGAATCCACACCTTATTATTCAAAATAACATTTAGAGAAAATTAAATCTTTATTCATAAAAGTTGGGGTCTTATAAAATTTATGAATTTTGTCTCCGATGAACAAAGGTATTCATGTGAATCAGAAAACTCAATCTGGTAACTATGCCTTTGGGTGTTACTAAGCCTAACCGCCCCTCCCCGGCGGGCATTCCTTCAATATAAAACCCTGCCCCGACAGGGTTATCAAAGTTGGGCAATTTTAGCCTTCTTTGTGTACAGTCCATTATAAGCTATTCTAACCTAGTCTAATGAACATGATAATATATTGGACATGTAATAAGATGCTATATCAGATTATTAACATACATATGACAAAATTGCATGATAATTTGATAAGTTGTATAAGGGCTAAATGTGATGTCCATGAGAAGATGTAATGCTGTTTAAACTTAAGATTTGAGACGTCAGTCTTTTATATGTGATTGATGGTAATGAGCAGAACTTAAACTAAGTTAATAAGTTGTACTAAAAGAGGGAACTAAACCTATAGGGTTAATATCAATGTAACTAATGAATGTTGTGAATACATATGATATGTGTGTAAGACTTGTGGTGAACGCGAGTAGTAATCGTTTAGCCTACGCACGAGGCAAGTTTCTGAACCCTACTCTTATGTTAAGAAAGCTCCTTACCTATCATGATTACGTTACACAAGTTTCCTTAATCTATTATGATTATAATTGAGCAAGTTCTTAAATCCCATTATTATTGAGTAAGTTTCATATTCTTGTTTTGAACTGTTTAAAGCTTAATCATTTAAGTTCATGATTCCAAATGAAATGTTCTAACTCTTTTGAAATATTACTTTTGTTACACAATGTTTATTCAATTGTATAAAGTTGAGATCCAATCTTTGATTTGATTATTGATTTTATTACTGTATTAAAACCTTGAATGGATAGTGAATCCTTATTGATTCAACTAAGCCTTAGTTGATGATTATTAAACTCTAAATTTCCCTTGAGATCAATCCAAACCAAACTTCCTTTGATACGGACTCTAATGTCAAAGCTTAGATGAACAACCCTGCTACAGTGGATTATATTACTCTATAATGTTAAGATGTTGTGCACATAAATGGTACTAAGGGTTGATCCCCCTAAGTACGAGAAGTAAGGTCCATATAGTTTTATGATTGTTAAAGGTTTAAAGTAGAAATAATTGATAACCTGGGACATAGTTCATGGTCTTGTGACCCTCTGATGTACTTTTGATTCATGTTCTAATTTTGATTCAAAAGCCAAGCTTTCTTTTGTCAGTATCCCTTGTTTATTCGCATGTTATTATTATTACTATTGTTACACTTATGGGTAATTATTGCTCACTCTTGCATAATAACATTGCAGCTAAGGTTGAAAGAGTTGATGAGCCATCCACTAGTAAGGGCAAAGGCAAATAAAACAAATGATGAAGACTTGTTTATTAATTAAGAATGTTGATGTTAAGACTTATTATGTTGTGTTTAAGACTTATTTAATTATTTTATGTTTCCGCATTGATGTATTAAGGTTAGATTACCTGAGATTATTTTATTTAAGCTGTTGTAACCCTTTATTGGGAGGATTTCTATTTTATTTATGAGTATATTTATTTATGGGTAGTTAGATGTTATTTATTTTGATGAGTAAACACCAATTCTGTGGGAAATTCGAGTACTTGGATTTGGGGGTGTCACACCTACCCTTATTATTCCTTTCCTTGTGGCAGCGTCAAAACTTAAGCTAGAAAATTAAAGTTCAGTGAAATTTTTTAATATTTCACTATATGGTCTACAAATTGGTTCAAAAATAGATACTTTAAGGCTTTGCTCGACAAAACTCAAAAGTTACCATCATCATTGCAAATTCGTCATGAACCTTTCGCTTTCTCTGTCCAGTTGGTCCATGTTACAAAGATACCTGAATTTATTCTTGTTGGGAAAAGTGGGCAAAATCAATCCCCTAAATCTTCTGAAAAGGAATTTAAGGTACCTTTGCCCCTTTTTTTCAACCCATATGATTAATTTTTTCTTCTATGATGCATTTTAATTTGTCAATCAATAGTTATAACTATGGACATAACACTATGAAAGCTATAAGTGAATTTTATTTATTTATTTGTATCAAGTTATAAGGTAACTTGGTTATTTTAAGCTAATTTTTGTTTTTTGTTTAACTTGCTTATTTTTAGTCCTATTCCCTACCTAATTCACTAACACACTTTTTGAGTTGAAATTTTAACTCAGTCATCAATACAAGAAAGAAGATCGTAATGGTAATATTAAATTTTAGCATTACCTCATTAAAGTCTTATCTTGTTTGAATATCTCTCCCTAATTCACTTCTTGCATTACATATGATGTTAACTTTGTTACTGTATAATCTACATAAATTATTATACTAGATATGTTAGGGATATCACTGAGTCTGATTCCACAGATGCATTATATCCCCGAGTCTGATTCCACATGTGCTTTCTCCTTTATTCAGTAGAGTACAACCGTTGCCTGGTTGAGCCAGTTTGCTTGCAAATTTTGATCAATCCAACAATAATGTAAAGAGCAAAGTCCCTCACCACATATTTTTACTAAATTACCAAGTCCCACATTGGTTATTTGACAAAAGGCAAAACAAGTTTTTCTTATAAAAGGTCTTGCCAAGTAATTAACAAGCTAAGCTTTCATTACATAAGGCCAGGCCCAAGCCTTAGGCCCGTCCAAGCCTCGGGCCACACTAGGTCGTAGGTCATGCAGGACTTTTAAGAAGGCCAGGCCAGACTAGATATTAGTTAATAAATTGTGTTATGTTCCTAGACTTGCAGGCCGGCCCAGGCCTTGACTAGGCCCTTTGTTGACCAGGTCAGGCCTAGGATGAGCCACAGGCCGCGAGCCATTTGTGCACCACTAGTTGGTTTCAGTCACGATATGCACAATCGACATAATTTTTGAGTAGATTTTGAACTAAAATCGACAAAAAATGAAAAAGGGGTTTTAGAAGCTAGAGAGAGCAAATGTCGCAAAAGAGTATGAGGGAATTTGAGAAGTTAAAAGTGACTTGAAATAAGGTGAAATTTGAATTAGTATTTCCCTGATTGAATGGCTGAGTGGGACACATGTCATATTATTGTTGGTGTGCAGTTTGCATTAACTACGACGCAGTAACTATTTGCCAGCTTACTTTTGTAACTATTGTCATGATTGTTTTTGGCGTAGCTTTAAATGTCATTCTTATCTTTGTGCTTTTAGGACGCTTAGGTGTGCTTTTAGAGTGGTTCATCTTAGTGCGAGAGAGAGTACTTTATGAACTCCTCGACTTGTGCTAGTACTTGCATTTATGTTATTCCTATTTAATTTGATGATGACTATGCTATAATGCATATTTGTAAAAACAAATATCTTTTTTAAAGTCCTTATAAGATTTTTATATAAAAGGACTTAGTTAGGGATATAATTTGTTGGGAAGATCCAAAACTCATAGGATATAGCCATGTATTCTTCGTAATAACTAGAACTGATCAAGCATGCTAACATTTCATTGAGTAAAAGTTGAAGTCACTCTAAGATCGCAGAGTAAAGAAAAAAAATACTTGATATCATTGAGTGAAGAGCCAGATCATAGAGCCAAAATGCAAAGCCACTAGAAATCATAAAGCTTATATCGTTAAGTGAAGTCACTAAACAATCAAAAAACCAACTTTACGAATTTGCACTAAAGTGACTAAAGGCTAGTTTGACTAAATTCGTAGAGTGCATGAGTCTGACAGGATAGTGACAAGTTTATGATAAGGATCATATAACCTTAACTAACACATTTCAAAGATGATATGTAAATGATTTAGCGATAAGGATGAATAGACAACACAACCTTTACAAATGTTAGCTTTACAAGGACAAGGACACACATCTACTACTGCACCAAACATAGTACTTTCGAAAGCGACATCTTGTGGTCCAACATACAAACAATTAAAGTCAAAGGAATTACCAGTTGATACGTTTCCTAGACAATTTCGAACAACGGTAACAATCCAACGTAAAATAAAATTAGAGATTATAAAAGGATTGCTACTACAACACTGAGAAAGAGACTGATCTTTACACATTAATTGCTCAAAAGCTCAAGTGTTCAAGTGTTATACCCTACAATCCAAAGACCAACTTATTGTTGCTAATACATTTGAAGGAGAACTTAAAAGAAAATTAGCAGCACCTCAAACAATAATTTATTCTTTGTGATTGTGATAAGATCTAAGAGATCTATTTGTTCTAAGTTTTTGTGACTTAAAAGATTCTTAGTGATTTGGAATATGATTCCATGTTAATTAAAATAAAGGAGTTTATTTTGATTTGGAATTTGCTTAAAAATAAAGGATTTTATTTTATTCAAAATTGGATAAATTAAAATAAAGGATTTTATTTTGATTTAGAATTGAATTATAATAGATAGTTTATTTTAACTTGGAATTGGATTCCATATTAATTAAAATAAAAGAGTTTATTTTGATTCAAAATTGGATCCATATTTTCCAACAATTTTAAAGTTAAAATAAAGGAGTTTATTTTGAACTTGAAATTGGATTTCATACTAACTAATATCGTCCATTAAATGATATCAATATATATTGAATGTTTATTTTCATGAGATGAATATTTTTATTTATCTATATGATGATATGTATGATAATAAAGGGGATGATTATGGGCTATTGACCAATGCGATTGGAATTAAGTTTTGATGATACTTGAATGAATGAGGTTTTAATAAATGGGGTTTGCGTACCTCGCTATCTAATTTTCTAATGTAAATTTTATCTCCCTCCTATATACTTCCCATTGACTGCTGATCAAGGTTTCTGTTTTATGAAAAATAGTTTGTAATATGATTTTGTAGAATTACTCAAGAAATTGGAGCGAAAGAGCAAGAGCATTGAAGACCCATTTATAATGAACTTTAGGTTGAATGTAATAATTATATTCAAATATGTTTGACCTTTTGGTTCATGGTGGCTCCAGTGAACCAAACTAAAATTAAGTCCATAATAATCTCAAGTAGAATATAGTATTCTATATGTACATGTTAATTATCTATTAATATATTATTATACATGGAGATGTATGTTTAATATGACGCGTATATATATATATATATATATATATATATTTGCATGCGCGCTAAATAAGATGAGAGAATTAATAACAAAAACCCTCTAAGAAAATAATATTAAGTTGATTACGTTCAAGGACATTAGAGAATGTAATGCCCGAGAAAATCGAATTTATATGCGAATTAAATTTTTATTTGATTATGTGAATTAAATGAATTTAATTGATTATTTATGTGAGTAAACTATGTGAAGGTCGTTCTTTGACCTAGAATGTGCGGATGTGGTTAGTATTCTGGCTATGTGCTAGAATTAATTGTTTTGAATTTCCAAGACGAAAATAAAAGTTTTCCGAGAAATTTCTGTAAAAACACTATTCATATGTTTCTGCTCAGGGATTAAGTTTGAAATTCTGAGAAATGCGTAATGATAGAATATGAAAACGAGATGGAATATTTAATAATATTTCATTTATAGCAAACGAAGTTTTCGCCTGCGGACTTAAAACCTAAGGGTTGAGAAGAATGATTTCCGAGAAGGAAATGAGATACGTATAATGAATTACGATAATGATTATACGTACATTATATGAGTGTGATACTATTTAGTGTACGGGTATAATACGAAGATTTAAATACGAAGAACAAATACGATTATCGTACGAGTATTATACGAAGAGAATACATGAATTATAAGGGTAGAATACGATTGGTGTATGGATTTATAGTTTAAGGACTTAATATGATCCAATTGGATTTGGATTACACCAAGCCTAAGTAATTGAGTAATCAAGGCCCAACATTATGTTTAATTAAGCCCGATCCAAGAAATCGAACTGTGGATCGAACCGATAGGTCACCAAATGGATAAAACTCATGGGGCAACCCATGGGGATGACCCATGGGCATGTGGGCCGGCCACTTGGTGGCCAAGTAAAGTGAACTACTTGATCACCAAGTATTTTACTTGGTGATGAAGTAGTGAATAGTAAGGAGGTGGGGAGAAATGACCACAAAGCCCTCCATTTGAGTTTCCTATAAATAGAAGGCATATGTGGTCATTTGGTGGTTTCGAAGAGATCATCCAACTTATATTGAGAGAGAGAAAGAGCTAGACATAAGCAATTATCTCACTTTGAAGTTATAATGAATCATAAATTGGTGGAGCATGCCTCTTATGGAGGAATAAGGATGGCTTGTAATATGTAAAACCTTTATAAGTCATGTGTAAATGAAAATCGTAAGGGTTTACGTAAGTTTAAACCGTAGGAAGTATTGATTTATGAACATAGTTGTTGATGGACAAATTGAACACCATCACTATTAGAATATGTGCTTCTTGCTTGGTTAGGATGTAGATATGAAATCAATGGAGTATTCCATTTGATTTGGCATATAGAATACTAGTAACGAAGTTATGGCGAATTTTACTGAATTAGGCGTTAAATGTCGAAAATGTAGAAATTCTGGATTAGTAGTCAAAATTTGCCGTGAGACTTGAAAACATTGGTTTTCAATGTCAACACGTGAGATAGGGTATTTAAGAGTCGTGGATTCAAGACTCGTCGAATTCCGACTTAAAACGAAGAAAACGAGTATTAAACGCTCGAGAGCGTTTAACGAACGCTCGATAATGAACTTAGAAGTGAATTTTGAGTTAACGGATTTGGAATTGTAAAATTCTTATATGAATGCGTAGAGTATGTAAAATGGGAATTTTAGGCTTTTGAATGGACCAAATCGAACTTATAACGAAGAAGTTATGAAGCCAGAAAATTCAGTAAAATTTTATCTGTAAAAATTTTTCGGTCTTTGAGATCTCGCGTCACACGCCAGAAAAAAGGCTTATTATGCCGCATCACAGTACGTGCATAGTGTAACGACTTCATCAAGAGTGGCGTATTCTTTCCATTCATAGGTATAGGTTTCAGTCGTCAATACACGGACTGTGGTTTATCAGAACTTCTTTTATACAGTAACAAGAAAGTTGTATATATATATAGATGCTGCATGGCCGAGTGTATGGGAGTTGTTAGACAAGTTAGGTTTTGAATTCAATTGTTTCAAGACCAATATGAGATAAGTTTATATACTTAATGAACATACTAAAACTATTCCTATATTACATATACTAGTGTATATGGTGATGAACTTAGGAAGTAAACACAAGTTGTTAGTTTGGTAACGAAGAACACAAAGTGTTAATAAATAAACCGTGAACGGTAATCGGCATTGGTACTTCACTAATGATGATTGAGTCTGGTTAATCATGTAAGATCATTAACAAGCCGGGATGAAAGGTAGTAAGTCATATTGACATTATTAATGAAATAAAGTTAACTAAGACATAGAAGAGAAAAAAGATGGTAGAAACAATGTGATTGATTGTTTGGTAGCTAATTATAGTGTGCTATATGAATATATCATGTAGATTCTGTAAAGGCTGAGAACAGTCAAATAAATTATTCGAAGACGCTTGAAGGCATGTTTTTATTAACGCTTGTCTAACCTTCATGTTAGTCTAGTTTTCTGTGATTCATTGTAATGAGTTGCATGAATGATTTTAAAGAAAGGGTTGATGCCAGTTTTAACTCGGCTAGACTATTAGTAAGAAATAGATTGATTTGTATACATATCTTTCTATCTAGAAATGATAACACTATCCTATGCCAAGTATTTGGTACGGATTCAAAGGTAAGTTTGTCTATGAACAAACAAAAGTATTTTTCATCGTTTATACGATGGCACACGAGTTTGCCAAAACTTAAACGTAAATACGTTTAACGGATGAATGTTGATCAACATAGAGTACTATAGGCTGATCACCTAGAAGTGCTCGTAAGAAATGCTGGATGTACAACCTTAGTGCTGTGATGTCCTTTTTAAGTATGAAAACATAAAGATTATGTTCATGTTTTTTCGATCGGTTTAGAATTCCTAAACTATTACATACTTTGGGGGAATTGATGTGATGAATTGTTAAGTATTAATGTTTCGTAATTCTTCATGACTATTTGTTCAGTTATGGAAGATTTTCATATAATTAACGAATGTGGTATTGATATTATTCTTTGTTAAGACTTGCTGAACTTGTTATGCTCACTTCTTGCGTGAATTATATGATTGCAGTTAAAGCTAAGCATATTGAGAATGCTAAGAGAAATAAGGGCAAGGCTAAGATGGATAGTTAACCATCTTGTAATAGATTAGTATGATTGTATGTATTATACTTACGAACAACGAATGATGTAATCAGTTTATGAACCTGGAAAAAGGATTTCACCTTGATTGTAATAAGAAGATAGTAATTACATTCATTATGTTGTGTTTTCAATGGAATGATTATATAGTTATGAGTACCGTGTAGCACCATATGTCGGGTTGGAAGATACCCGAATTTGGGGCGCCACAGGTTGGTATCAAGCATTAGGTTATAAAACTTAAGGGGGGGGGGGGGGGGGAGAACATTAGGCTAATAACCTCGTAAGGAAGGTAAAGTCCGAAGAAAGAAATTCGAGTTGAATGAATTAATAAGGTATTGGGAAAATTCTGTACCGAATGATTTAAAAGATGGAAATTAATCCTAAATAAATTAAATATGATTTGTGCTTATACTATTGTGTATTATATACTAATCAACGTGATATGTGTTTTGTAGATGTCCAACGATAGCTTGATGTATAGAGACATTCACGTGGTGAGTGAAGAGTCAGTGAACTGAGTGGAGATAGTACCTATGCTAGTGGCGGAGGTACCAATAGTGGTTCTAGAAGATTCTAATCTAGAAGAGTACATTTCTGGGGAGGATTACTCTGAGGAAACAATGGGAATAACATCATATCTGAATATGATGATAGATGTGGAGGAGGATATGGAGGTAACATCGATTAATACGGTGGTACCTACTCAGGAGTCAACACCTCCAGATGCAATGAGATCAATGTATCTGGCAGTGCTTGATAGGAATGTGCATCTGTGCACTGTGGTGCAGACACAGAACGAGGAGATTACAGTCCTATATGAGGCGAAGGAGTCTGCAGAGGCAGATTTTGAGTCGGAGCATGATTATAAAGTACTGATGACGGATAAGGCGAGGGATTATAAGGAAGATGTCGTAGAGCTTCGAAAGAAACTGGTTGAAAAAGACCAGAAGATTGCTAGGATGTCATACATCCATGAATGTGCTCACGAGGATTTCAAGTTGAAAATTGCTTGTTATTTTATTGAGTCAGGGCAGACTCGACATACGATTAGTCGAGATATTGTTTCGATTTTAGCAAATCAGAAAATGAGAATGTCGTAAGGCAGTGTTAGTAGATCATTAGATCTTTTTGTATATGTGTAGTGACATAAAACCCTCTTTTGTATAATTAAAGGGTAGTCTTTTTGTAAATTCCAATTTTTGTAGAAGTCAATCGCGGGAGAGTAATGTAATTGTTTTTGGACATGGAAACAAAGTGTAAATAGTTTTTGGCTATAAAAGCAAATTAATATAATGAAGTTTTTATTTAATGTGCTTGTTGTGGTATGAGTTATTATTTGGGAATGATAACTAAGTAGTTAAATAGATAATAATGAAACTTTATTTATTTAATCAGAATTATGCCGCCAAGAAGGTGACAACGTAACCAAGAGGCTGAGTCACATAATGAAAATCAAGGGGGTCCTAATAACCCTATGCAAGAATTCGTTAATTTATTAACGGCAACATTTAATTAAGTTGGGGGAGGGATTCCCGTAGCACCTAGGGTAGCTAGAATAACTACCTTTAAAGAATTCAAAAGTGTGGGTCCTCTAGAGTTCTGAGGAACGACGGACCCCTTAGAGGCCCAGACATGGGTAAAAGAGATAGAAAAGGCATTTGTTATCACAAACGTGAGTAAGGCACAAAAGACTTCTTTTGCGACATACATGATGAAAGGGGAGGCCAACTACTGGTGGGAGGCTCACCAGGGTGGGGCTAGAATAGAGGCAGTTACATGGGAACAGTTCAAGAAGGTATTCTTCAAGAACTACTTCCCTACTAGCATGCAAGGTAGAATGGAGATTAAGTACTTGGAAGTTAAATAAGGGGATATGACAGTTCCCCAGTACGCTGCCAAATTCAATGAATTGGCGAGATTTGCTCCACATCAGGTGGACACAGAAGAGAGGAAGGCTTGTAGATTTGAGCAGGCCCTGAAACCCTGGCTCTGTAGTAGAATTTTGGTGTTTCAGAGTGCTTCCTACGGGACCATTATGGAAAAGGCAATAATAGCTGAAGGTGGTGGTGAGGCGTTGTCTCAATACCGCAAGGAAAGGAAGAATAAGAATAAGAGTGACGGAAGAAATAAGGTAGAGGTTGCCAGCGGTAGTAGCACTATGCCAAAGAGGAAGAGCTTTAACCCTGGGAATACTGGGGTGAAACAAGGAGATCTTAAGCATAGGATGGAGGCATGCAAGACATGCAAAAAAACTCATTTGGGAGTCTGTTTAAAGGGGAAATCAGTTTGTTATAACTGTGGGTAGGAGGGACATTTATCACCCAACTGTCCTAACCCTAAGAAAAATCATGGGTGTTTTGTTTGTGGATCGTTGGACCACATGGTAAGAAATTGCCCGAAGAAAGGGTTAGAGGGAAATAAGAGTTCTGGTAGTGGTAAATTAGCCATTACTGGACCAACACCATCTCGTGGGTGAATTTTAGCCCAGACGCTTATTATGATCGCCCAAGATGCGGGTGCATCATCGGATGTAGTACCAGGTATCATTCCAGTCAATGAAATAAATTCTTATGTGTTATTTGACTCGGGTGCTACTTGTTCTTTTATAGCATGTGAATTTGCTAAGTGATTAGGTTTAATCCCTGAAAAGTTAGCAATACCTTTAGACGTTAAGGTAGCAAACAAAGAGATAATCCCCATTGAACATATTCATAAGGATTGTTGCGTAGATATTAGAGGTAATAAGTTATCGGTAGATTTGGTATCGATAAGATTAAAAGAATTCGATGTAATTCTTGGTATGGATTGGTTGATTAATCACAAGGCTATAATAGATTGTCATAGGAAAAGTGTGAACCTTTGGCTTTCTAAGAAAACCAAGGTATTGTTCTTCGGTAGTAAATCACCGAGATGCTCTTGTTGTCTAACGATGACACAAGCTAGAAAGATGTTAAGAAAGGGGTGTGTAGGTTATTTGTGCCATGTTGTGGATACCCAAAGAATGGGAGCATCCTTGGAACAGATACCTATAGTTCAAGAGTTCGCGGATGTATTTCCAAAGGAATTACTGGGTATTCCACTGGATAGAGAGGTTGAGTTTGTGATTGATCTGTTATGGGGTACGACACCAGTTTTAAGGGCACCATATCGGATGGCGCCAGTTGAGATGAAGGAGTTAATGGTTCAATTACAAGAACTATTAGACAGGAAGTACATTCAACCGAGTGTGTTTCCTTAGGGAGAACTGGTATTATTTGTAAAGAAAAAGGATGGGGTCATTACGACTTTGTATCGACTATCGAGAGTTGAACAAGTTAACGATTAAGAATAAATACCCGTTGCCAAGGATCGATGATCTATTTGATCAGTTGAAAGGGGCAAAGTATTTTTCTAAAATAGATTTTCATATAGGGTATCATCAGTTAAAAGTAAGAAAGGAGGATGTACCTAAGATGGCATTCAGAACTTGTTATGGTCATTACGAGTTTCTGGTGATGTCGTTTGGGTTGACTAATGTGCCAGCCGCATTTATGGATATGATGAACATAGTGTTCAAACAATATTTGGACAAGTTCATTGTAGTGTTCATTGATGATATTCTAGTCTATTCTAAGATGCCAGAAGATCATGCTGAACATTTAAGGATAGTGTTGGAAACACTGCGTAAGGAAAAGTTGTATGCAAAATTCACAAAGTGTGAATTTTGGCTTAAACGATAGCAGTTTCTAGGACATGTTATTGATAAAGATGGCATTTTCGTGGATCCAGCAAAATTAGAAGCAGTTAATGAGTTGGAGCATCCGAAAATGCCAACTGAGGTTTGGAGTTTTCTGGGGTTAGCGGGATACTATAGAAGGTTCATCCAGGACTTTTCTAAAATAGCTACTCTGCTAACAAATTTGACGAGGAAGTCGATGAAGTATGTGTGGACTGAAAAATGCGAGAACAGTTTTTAGGAACTAAAGAAGAGGTTAAGTGAGGCACCTGTATTGTCCTTACCAGATGTTACAGGGAATTTTGTAGTATATAACGATGCTTCGCATAGAAGACTAGGTTGTGTGCTCATGCATCATGGCAAGATCATTGCGTATGCATCACGTCAATTAAAGGATTATGAGAAGGCCTATCCTACTCATGATCATTGCGTATGCATCACGTCAATTGTGTCATCTCATTTATTGATTTAATAATATAAAATATTATGCAACTGATATTGTGACAATAATTGAATCAATAATATGAGATACTATGCATCAACTACTGTTGCAATAATTGAATAAAACTGAGTTACTTCTCACGTAAGCATCAATAATCAAAGATACTGTGCAATACCGTGTGCTACTGTGAAACCACGTGTATTACTGTACTTTTATCACCGGGTATTTCAATAGTTAACGGTAAAAGTCTTACCGTTATTTTTATAAAAAAGTTATTTCTTTAAACTTTCCTCGTCGTGATAATTTTGTTGTGGGGTCTACCAATGATTGTGTTGTGGTACGAATATTCCCTTATAAAACGAATATTTCATGACCAAACAAATATTTTATGACAACTTGCTTACTTTGCAAAATTTATAAATATTACCCACAACTATAACATTATATCGAACCCACACCTTATTATTCAAAATAATATTTATAAAAGTTGGGGTCTTACAACCACCCATTCTTATGAAATTTCATCCTCAAAATTGGGGTACGTACCTGGTATGTCAAAGAGATGATGATACCTTGTTTTCATTTCAGATTCTAACTTCCAAGTTATTTCGTCAATACCGTGGTTTCTCCACAAAACTTTGACTTGAGGTACAACCTTTGAGCATAGAATATGTTCTTTCTTATCCAAGATTTTAACAGGTAACCTCTTCATACGTTAAATCTTCCTCTATCTTGTCTGGTTCTAATTCAATAATATGGTTTGGGTCTTCCACATATTTATGTAACATAGATATGTAAAAACATTATGAACACGAGACATACTTGGTGGTAAGGCGAGTCTATAGGCCACAGTTCCTACTCAGTCGAGGATTTCAAATGGGCCAATGAATTGAGGATTGAGCTTTCCTCTCTTTCTAAATATTGTAACTCCTTTTCATGGAGCAGCATGTAATAACATATGATCTCCAACATTGAACTCCACGTCCCTTCGATGAAGATCAGCATAACTCTTTTGTCGATCTTGTGAGGTTTGTATACGTTGCGGATTATTTAAATCTTTTTAGTCAGTACGCGTACCAATTCTTGTCCCAACAACGCTTGCTTCACCCACCTCATCCCAAAGATATCGAGAATCGACACATTCGGCCCATACAACGCCTTAATGGAGCAATGTCTATACTTGCTTGATAACTCATTGTTATAGGAGAATTCCACTAATGGCAAGTATTGTTCCCAACTTCCTTTGAAGTCTAGGACACAGAGTCTTAATAAATCCTTAAGAGTTTGAATAGTCCTCTCCAACTGTCCGTCCGTCTGAGGATGATATATGACCAGATCAATCGTAAATCCGTGCCCATAACTTTTTTCAAACTAACCCAAAAATTGTGAAGTGAATCTTGGGTCTCGATCAGAAACTATAGATACTGGCATACCATGTAGTCTTACAATCTCATTTATGTATATACGAGCAAGACGTTTAAGTGAATAAGTTTCTCGTATAGGTAAGAAATGAGCAGATGGACCTTGGGAAACCTTGGGAAGACCAGTAACGAAATCCATGTTAATGTGCTCCCACTTCCATTCTAGAATTTCAAGTGGTTGCAATGGACCTTTTGGAACTTGATGCTCCGCATTGACACATTGACAAGTTAAACACCTTAAGATAAACTCCGCTATCTCTCTCTTCATATTTCTCCACCAAAATGTATGTCGAAGATCACGATACATTTTGGTAATTCCAGGATGGATTACAAATGGTGTGTTGTGTGCCTCCATCATGATTTTATACTTCAAATTAGAGTCGTTAGGAACACAAAGTCTGGAGTTGACTCGAAGTATTCCTTTTTTTTTATCGATTCTTACTTCTAGAATAGCACCTTCTTGCACTTTATTCTTCAAACGCATCAGCTTCGGGTCTATAGCTTGAGCAACTTTAACTTTATCAATTAAAGTTGGTTCTACTCGTATATTTAACATCATCACGTGGGTCCCTGAAGTCTTTAACTCTATCTCCATCCTTTGTAAGTCATAAAAAATGGGCCTTTGCATTAATAATATCGCACTCGTACCCACATATGATCTTCTACTCAACGCGTCAGCTACCACGTTCACTTTTCCAGGATGGTATTGAATGATATAATTGTAATCTTTCAATGTTTCAAGCCAACGTCGTTGCTGCATGTTGAGTTCCTTTTGGGTGAAGAAATATTTGAGGCTTTTATGATCTGTATAGATGTCCACTTTCTCCCCATACAGGTAATGTCTCCAGATCTTTAGCGTAAAAATGACTGCTGCCAACTCTAGATCATGAGTAGGATAGTTCCTCTCATACTCTTTGAGTTGTCGTGAGGTATAGGCTATGACTTTACCATATTGCATGAGAACAAATCCTAAACCTATGCCTGAAGCATCACTGTAGATGACAAATCCCTTCGAACTAGATGGTATTGTTAAAACAGGTGTGAAATGAGTCTCCTCTTGAGTTCTTGAAAACTTTTCTCACGTTCCTCGCTCCAATCAAATTTTGTATCTTTTCGAGTCAACTAAGTTAACAGAGTGGCGATTCGAGAAAATCCTTCCACGAATCTCCGATACTAACCAGCTAAGCCTAAAAAACTACGTACTTCGGTTGCTCCCAACTTTGTATTGCTTCAATCTTCGTCGGATCAACTGATATTCCATGATTTGATATCACGTGCCCAAGGAATGCTACTTCCTCAAGCCAAAACTCACATTTCTTTAACTTGGCATATAACTTATTTCCACGAAGCTTTTGGAGTATCAACCTCAAGTGTTGCTCATGATCTTTACGACTTTTGTAGTATATGAGGATGTCACCAATAAAGACAACCACAAAATGATCCAAATATTCCTTGAATACTCGATTCATCATATCCATGAAGGCAGCAGAAGCATTAGTCAATCCAAAAGACATGACTAGGAATTTGTAATGCCCGTACCGAGTTCTGAAAGTAGCCTTTGGATGTCAATCGCTTTTAATCTTTAACTGATGATATCCAGAACGAAGATCGATCTTTGAAAAGAATTTGGCACCTTGCAACTGGTCAAATAGGTCATCAATGCGAGGTAAAGGGTACCTATTTTTGATGGTGACATGATTCAAGTCCCAATAGTCAATACAAAGTCGCATACTTCTTTCTTTCTTCTTTACGAATAGAACAGGAGCACCCCAAGTAGACATACTAGGATGAATGAAACCGATGTCTTACAGTTCCTGCAGTTGGGTTTTTAACTCCTGAAGTTCAATAGGAGCCATTCGATATGGGGTTTTGAAAATTGGTTTTGTACCGGGTTCAAGGTCAAGACAAAATTCAATTTTACGCTTTGGGGGTAGGCCAAAAAGTTCTTCAGGGAATACATCAGGAAATTTATTAGTAATAGAAATATCATTCAAATCTTACGTATTTTTGTTTAAATCCGTGACATGGGCTAAGAAATCTTGACATCCATTTTTTAATAAACGAATGGCTTTATGGCTTGATATAACAGTGATTGACTTTACTGGTTTGGTTGCTTGAATTCGTATAATAGGTTGGTTAGAAATATGAAAACTAACAACCTCACAAAAATAATTAATTTTAGCATGATGAGTAGTTAACCAATCAATCCCTAAAATCACATCAAATGCAAGTATTTTCAAAGAGATGAGATCAACAGGTAATGTGAGGGAGCCGATTTGAATCAAACAAGATTTATAAACAGTGGATATAATGAAGGTTTCTCCTAACGGAGTTTTAATAGGTAAGTAAAAGTTTAATTTCTCTGGAGTCAAATTTAAACGTTGAGCGCAAGTAGGTGAAATAAAATAATGGGTAGAACCGGTATCTAATAAGGTATAGACTTCACAAGAGTTTATGATTAGCTTATCCGTGATAACTTCGTTCGGGTTCCTCGCTTTTTGGGAGGTCACAACAAACGCTCTCCCTTGAACTATCATCTTTGACTTGTCTGGGACGGCCTTTGGTGTCACCATCACAGCTAGACTTGACTTCACTACAAGATAAAATCGAGCTAGGTGACCTTCTCTTCTACAATTGAAACACGCTTTGAGTTGCTGCGTACAGTTTGGACTGATGTGTCCCTCCCCTCCGCATCTATAGCATACGACCGATGGTCGTTCTCCGTCCTTGAAAACGGGTGCTGGTGTTGCTGTCTTTCCATCATTATTGAACCTTTTCTTTTTGAAATTTTCACTTGACTCATTTCTTTTATTATCTTGGCCGATTACCACCAAGTGGTTACCATTTCGCATGATAATTTCCTCCATGTTTGTTGTCACCGCTTTGATGATCAAGTATCACCGGTATTATTGTTTTGACAATCGCTATATCTTTTGGTTGGTGACTCATTATCGCTACTCCAATAATCGGAGCCCTATTCCCAACATCCAATACAAGCAAAGTTTATGAGAAATGAGGTATTGACGTATTTCAGGTTTCAAACCTTGCAGAAACATTTGTGTCATTCGCTCCTCATTATCAACCAAATGGGATGCAAACCGAGATAACTTGGCAAACTTAGCCTTGTATTGCGATACGGTCATATTGTTTTGCTCCAGCTTGATGAACTCTACCTCCTTCATGTGACGAATACTTTCAGGAAAGTACTTGTCGTTGAACAATTCTTGAAACTTCTCCCAAGACATCTTTAGTGCAGAAAGTTAAGTACGTTTTACAGATTCCCACCAATAATCCGCCTCTCCTTGCAACATGAAGGTGGCAAAGGGAACCTTTTGCTCCTCGGAGAATCCCATGACATAAAATATCTTGGTGATCTGCTTAATAAACGTCTCTACCTTAAGTGGTTCTGGCTTTCCCAAAAACTCTGGTGGTCCCAACTCCTTGAATTGGTTAATGGTGACCAGTCGAGAGTTACCAGTGTTTCCACCTGTATTTTGAACAAGAGTCTCTCTCGCCTGATGTTGCATGAATTGCAGAAAGCTCCTAAACATCCCGTCGTTCATCATTTGGTAGGTGTTGTTTACATGAGGATTATTGCCTTCCTGATGCACATTATCCTGGTTATTGATCATCGGTGACTCAACGGTCTCATGTGCTCCATTGCTTATCTCAACATTTTCAGATGCCATTTTCAAACACTGCCACAAAATAAGGGTTAATTGACATGCCACATATTATCCCTATATTCTGACCGAACAATTAAATAACAAATAAGCTTAAGTAGGTCATACTAGCGAATGATTTACCCGTCTCTCCCCTCCTAGTTCTAGCCTCAAATCTCCACCAGGGAACATATCCCTAAGCTTTGATACCAACTTTGACGCCCCAAAAATAGGTCCATACAACCCATTCTGAGTCGCCAAATACATGGTACAGAATTTAAATACAAACTTAATTTACATAATTATTAATTATCGTGCAGAATAAGACAAAACATAAGCTGAGAGTTTTAACACAAATATTGTCTCGTATACAATATCCAAACTCAAATGGAGTCCTCATTACAATTATTATCACACTATTTTATAGAATAGTGAGGACTATTATAGCCACCGTCTTGGACCATCACTCTATTCCCCGACTAGTCCTTGCTAAATTCTCATTTCCTGAAGAGAACAATGAAAGAAAATGGTGAGCTCAACTAGCCTAGTAAAGAATATTATGACTAAGATAATGTAGAATAAATTATCCTTAATCTTCAACAAGATAAAAACCATGAATACAATGTATAAACAAGTTTAATCTGCAATGAAAACAAACAATCCATTAGAAGAGTCAAGTAGAGCATGATATCTACTATCTTCTATGATTTAAAAGTTCATCATCAATATTTTATCTCTATAACACATCTCAATAAATAATCCACATCACCGAATTATCCATGTACTACGGGCCAAGGATATTCGTTAGTATCACATCCACGAATTATCCATGCGTTACGGGCTATGGATATTCGTTAGTATCACCAATGATCATGATCATGCCAACAACTGTCCATCATTGCACTATAAGGCATTGAGGACTTTCACCACATCATTTGTCTGTAACATTACAAGTTATGATTATACCGATATTTAATTTCTGGTCATAATCATACCAATTAATAGTCCATCTATGCACTACTTAGCCAAAGATGACTTTCATCACAATTTAAGCAATGAAGATGATGACAATGATATAAAAATTCAATTAAGTGAGATCAAGGATAAATTTTAAAGATTTATAATTCAATTTATCCGAGTTCAAGAATGTCCAAATTGTCAACATGATAACTACTTTGTGGAGTAATATTCAAGAATAATATTCATCTATCAAAAATAATTTGGACATAAAAGAAATCAATTTTTATTATGAATAGTACCTCTGGGTGAATAGTATCCTCATGAATAGTACTTTGTGAATAGTATCCCGTGAATGGTACCCTATACAGAAAAAGATTAAACTTTAAAAAGAATGTTCAGATTTTTTTTATGAAACGATACTAGATGAAGCACAAATTTCAAGGATATTCTACTAATTTCAAGGAGTATAGAAGCAATACTTATCAACATAAGTGTAGAATTAGGAATATGAAACAAAATAATATTACTTACATACTACAAAGTATGGAAGAAAATATTATTTTTTACAAATATTGATCAAAAATTATATCCCTTACCTTAGTAGGAGAGTAATTCCGACTGGTATAGCCTTGAAGAAAACTTGTACTGTTTTCTACACTCAAAGCTTCCTTAAAATCAAAAGAAATACGCTCAATATTATGAAGAAGAATTCTTCTCGATTCTCGTGTGATTTTCATTTCTAAACTAAGCTTCCTATTTATAGGAGAATGGCGGTACTATTTAAAAGAAAAATCACGGATGCATAGGAGGAAAATCACAGGCAAGAAAAAAATTCAATCGATTTCACATGATTTTACTATGCAAAGACTATAAAACACTATGCAAAGACTACGCAAACACTATCAAGATTTATATGTAACACTATGCGATTATATACAAACACTATGCAGTACTATGCAATATAAAACAAAAACTGAGATAACTTTCTATCGACGATTTTGAAGAATGAGTAAGTGGGGGTCCATGTAATAAGCCAAATTTATATATAAAAAAAAAATACTTCATGACAAAGCCCTTTTATTTATCACAAATCACTTGACAAACCACATTTTTAATCTTTCAACAATTATTCATCAATAATATTATAACTCGCAATATTAACAACTAGATCATTCTCGTGAAAGGGGGCTTTCCGATAAGGACTTCTCCTTATTGGCATGCAATTAGATAAATAATGCAAATAACCGTAATGCGTCTCATTTATTGATTTAATAATATAAAATATTATGCAGCTGATACTGTGACAATAATTGAATCAATAATATGAGATACTATGCATTAGCTACTGTTATAATAATTGAATAAAACTGAGTGACTTCTCACGTAAGCATCAATAATCAAAGATACTGTGTGCTACTATACAACCAATCGTATTATTGTACTTTTATCACCGGGTATTTCAAAAGTTAACAGTAAAAGTCTTGTAGTTATTTTTATAAAAAGGTTATTTCTGTCACTTTCTAAATTTGACATTAATTCTTTTGTGGGGTCTACCAATGATTGTGCCGTCGTATGAATATTCCCTGATAAAATGAATATTTTATGACAACTTGCTTACTTTGCAAAATTTGTAAATATTACCCACAACTATAATATTATATCGAATCCACACCTTATTATTCAAAATAACATTTAGAGAAAATTAAATCTTTATTCATAAAAGTTGGGGTCTTATAAAATTTGCGAATTTTGGTCTGATGAACAGTGCATTCGCGAACTGCAGAAACTGAATCTGGGTAACTATGCCCCGGTGGGTGTTACTAAGCCTAACCGCCCCTCCCCGGCGGGCATTCCTTCAATATAAAACCCCCGCCTTTGTTGTGGTTATCAAAGTCAGGCAATTTTAGCCTTCTTTGTGTGCATCCATTATAAGCTATTCTAACTTTAGTCTAATGAACATGATAATATATTGGACATGTAATAAGATGCTATATCAGATTATTAACATACATATGACAAAATTGCATGATAATTTGATAAGTTGTATAAGGGCTAAATGTGATGTCCATGAGAAGATGTAATGATGTTTAAACTTAAGATTTGAGACGTCAGTCTTTTATATGTGATTGATGGTAATGAGCAGAACTTAAACTAAGTTAATAAGTTGTACTAAAAGAGGGAACTAAACCTATAGGGTTACTATCAATGTAACTAATGAATGTTGTGAATACATATGATATGTGTGTAAGACTTGTGGTGAACGCGAGTAGTAATCGTTTAGCCTACGCACTAGGCAAGTTTCTGAACCCTACTCTTATGTTAAGAAAGCTCCTTACCTATCATGATTATGTTACACAAGTTTCCTTAATCTATTATGATTATAATTGAGCAAGTTCTTAAATCCCATTATTATTGAGTAAGTTTCATATTCTTGTTTTGAACTGTTTAAAGCTTAATCATTTAAGTTCATGATTCCAAATAAAATGTTCTAACTCTTTTGAAATATTACTTTTGTTACACAATGTTTATTCAATTGTATAAAGTTGAGATCCAATCTTTGATTTGATTATTGATTTTATTACTGTATTAAAACCTTGAATGGATAAAGTGAATCTCATTGATTCAACTAAGCCTTAGTTGATGATTATTAAACTCTAAATTTCCTCGAGATCAATCCAAACCAAACTTCCTTTGATACTTTACTCTAATGTCAAAGCTTAGATGAACAACCCCTCATACATTGGATTATATTACGCTATAATGTTAAGATGTTGTGCACATAAATGGTACTAAGGTTGATCCCCTAAGTACGTAGAAGTAAGGTCCATATAGTTTTATGGATCATAAAGGTTTAAAGTAGAAATAATTGATAACACAGGACATAGTTCATGGTCTTGTGACCCTCTGATGTACTTTTGATTCATGTTCTAATTTTGATTCAAAAGCCAAGCTTTCTTTTGTCAGTATCCCTTGTTTATTCGCATGTTATTATTATTACTATTATTAACCTTATGGGTAATTATTGCTCACTCTTGCATAATAACATTGCAGCTAAGGTTGAAAGAGTTGATGAGCCATCCATTAGTAAGGGCAAAGGCAAAGCAAACAAATGATGAAGACTTGTTTATTAATTAAGAATGTTGATGTTAAGACTTATTATGTTGTGTTTAAGACTTATTTAATTATTTTATGTTTCCGCATTGATGTATTAAGGTTAGATTACCTGAGATTATTTTATTTAAGCTGTTGTAACCCTTTATTGGGAGGATTTCTATTTTATTTATGAGTATATTTATTTATGGGTAGTTAGATGTTATTTATTTTGATGAGTAAACACCAATTCTGTGGGAAATTCGAGTACTTGGATTTGGGGTGTCACACCTACCCTTATTATTCCTTTCCTTGTGGCGTCAAAAAACTTAAGCTAGAAAATTAAAGTTCAAAGAATTTTTTAATATTTCACTATATGGTCTACAAATTGGTTCAAAAATAGATACTTTAAGGCTTTTATTCGACAAAACTCAAAAGTTACCATCATCATTTACAAATTAAATTGCTTAACCTTTCGCTTTCTCCATCCCAGTTGGTCCATGTTACAAAGATACATTCGAATTTATTCTTGTTGGGAAAAGTGGGCAAAATCAATCCCTAAATCTTCCTCGAAAAGAATTTAAGGTACCTTTTCCCCCTTTTTTCAACCCATATGATTAATTTTTTCTTCTATGATGCATTTTAATTTGTCAATCAATAGTTATAACTATGGACATAACACTATGAAAGCTATAAGTGAATTTTATTTATTTATTTGTATCAAGTTATAAGGTAACTTGGTTATTTTAAGCTAATTTTTGTTTTTTGTTTAACTTGCTTATTTTTAGTCCTATTCCCTACCTAATTCACTAACACACAGTTTGAGTTGAAATTTTAACTCAGTCATCAATACAAGAAAGAAGATCGTAAAGGTAATATTAAATTTTAGCATTACCTCATTAAAGTCTTATCTTGCTTGAATATCTCTCCCTAATTCACTTCTTGCATTACATATGATGTTAACTTTGTTACTGTATAATCTACATAAATTATTATACTAGATATGTTAGGGATATCACTGAGTCTGATTCCACAGATGCATTATATCCCCGAGTCTGATTCCACATGTGCTTTCTCCTTTATTCAGTAGAGTACAACCGTTGCCTGGTTGAGCCAGTTTGCTTGCAAATTTTGATCAATCCAACAATAATGTAAAGAGCAAAGTCCCTCACCACATATTTTTACTAAATTACCAAGTCCCACATTGGTTATTTGACAAAAGGCAAAACAAGTTTTTCTTATAAAAGGTCTTGCCAAGTAATTAACAAGCTAAGCTTTCATTACATAAGGCCAGGCCCAAGCCTTAGGCCCGTCCAAGCCTCGGGCCACACTAGGTCGTAGGTCATGCAGGACTTTTAAGAAGGCCAGGCCAGACTAGATATTAGTTAATAAATTGTGTTATGTTCCTAGCCTTGCAGGCCGGCCCAGGCCTTGACTAGGCTCTTTGTTGACCAGGTCAGGCCTAGGATGAGCCACAGACCGCGAGCCATTTGTGCACCACTAGTTGGTTTCAGTCACGATATGCACAATCGACATAATTTTTGAGTAGATTTTGAACTAAAATCGACAAAAAATGAAAAAGGGGTTTTAGAAGCTAGAGAGAGCAAATGTCGCAAAAGAGTATGAGGGAATTTGAGAAGTTAAAAGTGACTTGAAATAAGGTGAAATTTGAATTAGTATTTCCCTGATTGAATGGCTGAGTGGGACACATGTCATATTATTGTTGGTGTGCAGTTTGCATTAACTACGACGTGTAACTATTTGCCAGTTACTTTTGTAACTATTGTCATGATTGTTTTGACGTGCTTTAAATGTCATTCTTATCTTTGTGCTTTTAGGACGTTTAGGTGTGCTTTTAGAGTGGTTCATCTTAGTGCGAGAGAGTACTTTATGAACTCTGACTTGTGCTAGTACTTGCATTTATGTTATTCCCTATTTAATTTGATGATGACTATGCTATAATGCATATTTGTAAAAACAAATATCTTTTTTAAAGTCCTTATAAGATTTTTATATAAAAGGACTTAGTTAGGGATATAATTTGTTGGGAAGATCCAAAACTCATAGGATATAGCCATGTATTCTTCGTAATAACTAGAACTGATCAAGCATGCTAACATTTCATTGAGTAAAAGTTGAAGTCACTCTAAGATCGCAGAGTAAAGAAAAAAAATACTTGATATCATTGAGTGAAGAGCCAGATCATAGAGCCAAAATGCAAAGCCACTAGAAATCATAAAGCTTATATCGTTAAGTGAAGTCACTAAACAATCAAAAACCAACTTCTTTAATTTGCACTAAAGTGACTAAAGGCTAGTTTGACTAAATTAAGTAGAGAATGCATGAGTCCGACACAGATAGTGACAAGTTTATGATAAGGATCATATAACCTTAACTAACACATTTCAAAGATGATATGTAAATGATTTAGCGATAAGGATGAATAGACAACACAACCTTTACAAATGTTAGCTTTACAAGGACAAGGACACACATCTACTACTGCACCAAACATAGTACTTTCGAAAGCGACATCTTGTGGTCCAACATACAAACAATTAAAGTCAAAGGAATTACCAGTTGATACGTTTCCTAGACAATTTCGAACAACGGTAACAATCCAACAGGTAAATAAAAATTAGAGATTATAAAAGGATTGCTACTACAACACTGAGAAAGAGACTGATCTTTACACATTAATTGCTCAAAAGCTCAAGTGTTCAAGTGTTATACCCTACAATCCAAAGACCAACTTATTGTTGCTAATACATTTGAAGGAGAACTTAAAAGAAAATTAGCAGCACCTCAAACAATAATTTATTCTTTGTGATTGTGATAAGATCTAAGAGATCTATTTGTTCTAAGTCTTTGTGACTTAAAAGATTCTTAGTGATTTGGAATATGATTCCATGTTAATTAAAATAAAGGAGTTTATTTTGATTTGGAATTTGCTTAAAAATAAAGGATTTTATTTTATTCAAAATTGGATGTATCAAGACCTTCGTCGGAACTTTTGGTGGCCGAACATAAAAAGGGAGATAGCAGAATATGTTAGTAGGTGCTTAACTTGTCAGAAAGTTAAGGCTGAACACCAATGACCTAGTGGGTTGTTGCAATCATTAGAAATTCCGGAGTGGAAATGGGAGCACATCACAATGGACTTTGTGGTAGGACTTCCAACAACAGGGAAAGGATACGATGCTATTTGGGTAATAGTGGATCGATTAACGAAATTGGCTCATTTTCTACCAATAGGGATTAGGTATAACCTAGAACAATTAGCTAAGCTCTATGTCAAAGAAATTATTTCAAGACATGGAGTACCTGTTTTGATTGTGTCAGATCGTGATCCACGATTCACATCAAACTTTTGGAAGAGTTTGCAAGAGCAAATGGGAACACAGTTGAGATTGAGTACGGCGTATCATCCTCAGACGGATGGACAAAGTGAATGAACAATTCAAACGCTTGAAGATATGTTAAGATCTTGCATTATGGATTTCAAAGGGAGTTGGGATGACCATCTACCATTGGTGAATTTACGTACAATAATAATTTTCACGCTAGTATAGGCATGCCGCCTTACGAAGCATTGTATGGAAAGAAGTGTCAAACTCCATTATGTTGGGATGAAGTGGGTGAATGTCGGATGTTGGGACCTGAATTGGTACAACAGACGGCGAACATGGTAAAGCTGATACATACTCGATTGGTAGCAGCTCAAGATAGGTAGAAGAAGTATGCCGATCCTCACAGAGAGAAGAGGGAATTTAATGTAGGGTCTTATGTCTTTTTGAAAGTATCGCCTTGGAAAGGGAAGATACGTTTTGGGAAGAAAGGGAAGTTAAATCCAAGGTTTATAGGACATTTTGAGATTTTAAGAAGGGTATGAGAGGTAGCTTATGAAGTAGCCTTACCTCTAGAAATAGAAGGTATACACAATGTGTTTCACGTGTCTGTGTTGCGTCCCTATAAATCGGACTATAAACACGTAATAGAGTATGAATCTATTTAGATAGAAAAAGATTTATCGTATTAAGAACTTCCAATTCAAATTGTTAATAGGAAGGAACAAGTTTTGAGAAATAAGATAATACCTTTGGTGAAGGTAATATGGAGAAAGCACAATGCTGAAGAAGCAACGTGGGAACTCGAAAGTAAAATGAAAAAAAATTTTCCTCATTTATTTATGTAATTATAAGCGAGATTCTGGGGACAAAATCTTTATAAGGGGGAGAATGTAACGCCCGAGAAAATCGAATTTATATGAGAATTAAATTTTTATTTGATTATGTGAATTAAATGAATTTAATTGATTATTTATGTGAGTAAACTATGTGAAGGTCGTTCTATGACCTAGAATGTGCGGATGTGGTTAGTATTCTGGCTATGTTCTAGAATTAATTGTTTTGAATTTCCAAGACGAAAATAAAAGTTTTCCGAGTAATTTCTATAAAAACACTATTCATCTGTTTCTGCTTGGGGATTAAGTTTGAAATTCTGAGAAACACGTAATGATAGAATATGAAAATGAGATGGAATATTTAATAATATTTCATTTATGGCAAACAAAGTTTTTTCCTGCGGACTTAAAACCTAAGGGTTGAGAAGAATGATTTCCGAGAAGGAAATGAGATACGTATAATGAATTACGATAATAATTATGCATACGTTATACGAGTGTGATACTATTTAGTATACGAGTATAATACTATTTAGTATACGAGTATAATATGAAGATTTAAATACGAAGAACAAGTATAATTATCGTACGAGTATTATACGAAGAGAATACGTGAATTATAAGGGTAGAATACGATTGGTGTATGGATTTATAGTTTAAGGACTTAATATGATCCAATTGGATTTGGATTACACCAAGCCCAAGTAATTGAGTAATCAAGGCCCAACTTTATGTTTAATTAAGCCCGATCCAAGAAACCTAACCGTGGATCAAACCGATGGGTCACCGAATGGGTAAAACAAATGGGGTAACCCATGGGGATGACCCATAGGCATGTGAGCTGGCCACTTGGTGGCCAAGTAAAGTGAACTACTTGATCACCAAGTATTTTACTTGGTGATGAAGTAGTGAATAGTAATGATGTGGGGAAAAATGACCAAAATGCCCTCCATTTGAGTTTCCTATAAATAGAAGGAATATGTGGTCATTTGGTGTTTTCCAAGAGATCATCCAACTTATATTGAGAGAGAGAAAGAGCTAGACATAAGCAATCATCTCACTTTGAAGCTTTTCATTAGAGATTTTAGAAAGAACACAAAGATCAGAAAGGTAATATTCTACAAATAATAGTTTTCCATCCCTTTTGATTTCTTTGTTATAAAGAATCATAAATTGGTGGAGCATGCCTCTTATGGAGGAATAAGGATGGCTTGTAATTTGTAAAACCTTTATAAGTCATGTGTAAATGAAAATTGTAAGGGTTTACGTAAGTTTAAACCGTAAGAAATATTGATTTATGAACATGGTTGTTGATGGACAAATTGAACACCATCACTATTAGAATATATGCATCTTTATTGGTTAGGATGTAGATATGAAATCAATGGAGTATTCCATTTGATTTGGCATATAGAATACTAGTAACGAAGTTATGGCGAATTTTACTGAATTAGACGTTAAACGTCGAAAATGTAGAAATTCTGGATTAGTAGTCGAAAGTTGTCGTGAGACTTAAAAACATTGGTTTTCAATGTTAACACATGAGATAGGGTATTTGAGAGTCGTTGATTCAAGAATCGTCGGATTCCGACTTAAAACGAAGAAAACGAGTATTGAACGCTCGAGAAAGTTTAACGAACGCTTGATAATGAACTTAGAAGTGAATTTTAAGTTAACGAATTTGGAATTGTAAAATTCTTATATGAAGGCGTAAAGTATGTAAAATGGGAATTGTAGGCTTTTGAACGGACCAAATCGGACTTATAACGAAGAAGTTATGAAGTCGGGAAATGCACTAAAATTTTTATCTGTAAAATTTTTTTGGTGCTGAGGTCTGGCACAAGGCTTATTGTGCCGCGCCGCAGCGCCATGCACAATGTAATGACCTACTAAAGAGTGGCTCTGCAATGCCATTCATAGGTATAGGTTTTTCACCGTTGCATGCGGACCGAGGCTTAGATCTCAGAACTGAAATACAGTATGGCTGATGTTATGTATAGAGAGTCATGCCAAGCAGCCGAGAAGTAGGAGTTGTGATTTACCCCAAAATCCAGTACTTGAAACCCGAACTCGGTTCTCCACGATACCATTTCTTTAAAAGTGAATAATACTAAAATAATAATACATTCGAACTTAATTTACATACATCAAAGTTTACTTCCCTGCACGTGACCTTCAAATACATTCATTATAATACTTGAATAGATACCAACACAACTATAACCATTAACTCATGATACACACTTATTCGATCACTTTCCTTTTCCTTTGTTAGCGTTTCACGAGCCTTGGGTTGCTCATACATAATCGAAAATATTTAATTTAAGCAAGGATGAGCATTTGAGTGCCCAAACAAGTAATAGCAATTATATATATAAAATGAAAGAATATAAGTATTCTCTTTACATAACACTTCTACAATCTAATCGAAAGTTGTGAAGTAATCAGATCTTGATAAAATTCACATAACAAATCTCTTCCAAATTATTTAAATTTGGCTCGGCTCTACCCATGAATAGGGTTTAAGAATCATACTATGAACATTCTTTTCATTTTCGAAAGGTTTGGCGAAATCCATCCAAGAACCGCTCTAGCTTACGCACGGAGGGTGATCGGCCAGATTGTACCTTCTGTATTGATCAATACTACATAACTTGAACGAAATTCATCGCTCACTCTATCCAGCGCCTTGCGCAAAAAAATCTTCCCATATAGGGATGTTCATACATGCACGGTTCCAAACCCGGAAGGTTTTAATCTTGCTCAACAATAATATGTAATTCAACATATATGTATACTGGGTAATTGATGGAGGTATATCAACATGTGAATAAATGCCATGGTTATCCAAGTGGGGACACTTGTATAACCATTTAAAAATCAACTTAACGTAATATATATCGAGCTAACATGTTGATAATCAAAGCGTACATAATGCATGCGAGAATAGAATAATTAAAACTTCTTACTCATGTCCATTGCATAAAGAAAATGCAAAGGTAGGATACTTGCACGATTCGGCGATTACAAATCTCAACTTAGGTTTTATCTCTTTATCACAACCTATCAATAATCGGATCATTCGTTCGATTAGAACAATATATCTTAACACATAGTCTTTACATATTACAATTGAAGACATAGTCTAATCACATAATCACAAAGTGATCATACTTTTAGTTCCTATTCTATACTTGAAATATTTTTATACATTTTCAAATATCTCATCCATGCTCTTACAAAGAGCCTTTTCTTTCTATTATAGGGTCTAACATTTGTCGATGTCTCGAAAAACTTTATCGAGCAAATAATCTTGAGTCTAAGACTCTTATTTTATACCTCAACATCTCGTAAATATCGAGACATCTTAATTTTAATCATTTTCAAATTTCCGAAAATTGAAAATTTAAAATAATTCAAATCATCACTAAAGGGCCTATAGTGATATAAGCTATTACTATAGGTGTTCTTCTTCAAATTTAGAACTTCATAATCGGTTCTCAAGTCGACTAGTTTGGTAAATTTAAACTTTCAATTATCGGAATCATAATTAAATGATTTAAACATTAAACAATTCCATTATCATTAATAGTTTAATTAATACTAAACTATTAATGAAACCATTGCTAAAATATAAAAGTTATTTATAATAACTCAAACTATTTTTAAAACATTTATATTACCCTTAAATGATTTTTAAAACAATAAAATCATTTTAAATAATTACCATTAATATTTAAATATTAATGTACTATTTATCCAAATATTAAAAGTCATTAATTATAACTTAAAATATTTTTAAATCCTTAATATCCTCTTTAAATGGTTTTTAAATAAGTAAAACCATTTTAAAACTATTTATTTAATAATAATTATTAAATAAACTAAATATCATTAATATTATCTTAATATCATTAATATTTAATTATTAATGAAATTATCATTTAAATATTAAAAGTTATATTTTATAACTTAAAATATTTTAAATACCTTATTTTCATTTAAAATGATTTTTTATAATATTAAAATTATTTTTAAACTAAATTATTTAATATAATCATTAAATAACTTTAATATCATTAATAATAATTAATTAATAAAATTCATCACAAAATATTAAAAGTCATCACAAATAACTCATTTACATAACCAATTCTAAGCCAAAAAAACATAGTAAACTAACTAGTTTATTAACAACACTAACTAAACTTCAAAAATTCAAACTTTAACTAACAATTAAAAATAATAACATTACAAAAATTAAATAAGAAACATACCCTAAATACAAATTCCACAGATCGAATACGACTTCCACGCCTAAAATTTAACTAAGGAGATCTTTATAAAAGTTCTCCCACAACAAAGCCTTTCTCAAACAATTGGAGGCCTTATTGTTGGTGAATGAAACAAAAGGCCAAGCCCTTCTATTTATAGGTTTAGAAAATGGTGAAGTTCTCAACTTAGTCGATGTGGGACTTGGTTTATACTAATTTTTCAATAGCTCACTTTACGATTTTCTAACGCATTGCTCATAACTCCGATTAATCTGATTTTTGGATATGTTATACATGGTATGTAAGACTATTTTAAAAATACAAATTACCCAATTCGGGTTCATTAGGTAGCCCAAACAAAGTCACGTCAAAAGTGGGCGTTCATATGAGCTTTTCAATCTCGTTTCAGCTTTACCTCTTCCGCTAAAAACAGTCATAACTCTTTCATTTTAAAACATTTTTGAGCGATTCTTGAGCCCACGCGAAGCTAACTTCTGGGGCTACAAATTTTATTCTTTGACCATTTCCAAATTCCGAACACATCAGCCCAGAAATTCCGTTCAAATGGACTGCACCGCACTTGTTGGGAAGTTTTGACACTACTACTTTGAAATGTCATAACTCTCTCCTCCGATATCGGATTTAGTCCATTTCAGAGTCTATGGAAAGCTTATTCGGTGTATTATAATATACCAAAAGCCCAGAAGGTTTTGAAAACATTAACTGATCGAAACAGTGTCCCGAATAGCACATCCCGCTGCTGACTTTCAGTTATGACACATTTCCTTCCAATCACCGTAATTCCCTCATCCGAGGTCAGAATGAGGTCATTCCAAAGCCTATGGCTTCCTAACTCAGTGCACTACAATATATCAAAAGTCCAGACCTTTTAAAGCACAAAAGTGGACGAGAATTCCCCATTACAGATCGCCTAAAAATGCAGATCATGATCGGTCAACCATGTTTGACCATCTATAACTTCTAATCTATACATGATATGGACTTGATTCTTTTGCGATTAAAGACCACATATCGAACTACATAACAACTTTTGAAGAACAAAACTCATGATCGAGCAAAAGAGTTATGGCCTCCGACATTTGGTGAAAAAATAATGAAATTCGGTTTTCCAACTTGCTTAAATCTTCAAATTCATTACTGCACTTTGATGTTATGGGTCTTTGATTTATCAACCCATATCATCAATTAATATTCTATTACACAACTTTAAACAATCAATTGTATCAAATAACATCGAATCAAAGGATTTCTAGGTTTAGTGTTCTTATACCCTTTTTGCCAAAAAATTCTTGATTCTTATTACGATTTGTTATGGGTGATGGTTGGGCTTTGTTTAAGAGTGTATGGGCAATCTTGTACAAGGCAATTAAATGTAATATTTCATCACTAGATTTAATTCTTATAATTTACCAATTAACTTCTATCCTTTGGTAAATTAAAACACTTATACAATAACATCGAAATTAAATCCGGTAATTAAAATTAGGGTTTCTAATTGACCATTAGTGGTTCTTTAATTATCTGTGTATGTTACTAACACAGTCGTTAAGGTTTCTAATTTCAACCGGTTAGGGTTATAATAATTAGGGTTTGTCCTAATTATCGATGTACAACAGTAATTAGGGTTTCTTCTAATTACCGATATTCTTATTCACAGTAACTTCATATACACAGTCACTACTCAGAAATACCCCATAACTGAGTTTAATAATTAGGGTTTCACAACACGGTAATATGTTATGACCTAATTGACCGTCATTGCTCAATATTATCTGTCCGCACATACCCAGTACATAATTATGGTACTGTAAAATAATATAATATTATTATTCTCATCTCTTGATCACAATCCCAATCCGGTTTGGATCTCATGTCGACTTATTCTTCGTGTACACAACATCAATAATCAAGTTAAAATAATTAACTTAAATATTCGAACAATTCATATAATAAAATATTTATTATATAAATCTAATTATCACTTCATATATTATTTCCAATCATGTTTTCATGGAAAATAATTAATAAAAATATTTCTACTACGAAATTTATTACCATATAATTTGTGGTAATTAATAATTCCAAAATTATTTCTAATTTTTCAAGTAATAAATGTATTAGCATTTATCGTTCACTTTACTTGACACTTAGTCTCGTCATTAAAAAAAAAATTATATAAAAAAATTTCTTATTTATTTTATATAGAAAATCTCGGTTATTACATTCACCTCCTTATAAGGATTCCGTCCCTAATCACCGCTTTAAAACTCATATCTTGAGGAAGGTACATAGCATATAATCATTGTACGTAGATCTCGATCATACTTGATCGAACCGATCTTTAATTATTCATCATAACACTTGTCATCCGATTAAGCGAAATATAAGATATATAAGTTATTCAAATAGCACTTTGGAGTTCTGCTTTCCAATTTTGCCACCGTATCTGGACCGTCATGTTGTAAACCCTCGAGTTGCTTTCGTTGGAGTTATTGGTTTGAGTTTGGTCCCAGAAATTGCTAACGTCCCACTTGCTTCTCCCCGTGGTTACGTTCCTGCCTCCATTCCCTCTCGTGGACAGCTTCTTTACCTTATGCTCGGTCGATCCACATATAAAACATCCATCGATCATCCTTGAGTTGGGGCGGTTGGGAGAGATATGACCCTCTCGCGCACTTGTAAGCATACAAACTTGCCCTTGAGACACTCGCCAGAGTGATTCTTCCCTGCAATTCTTACCTTTGCTTTTCTGCTTCTTTATACCAACCTGCTTTACTTGCATTTTCTCGAAAAATTCCTCATTCTTTTCTCACCCCTATTCCCACTACTACTTTCTATCTTTATCGTTCCTTCCCGACTTGCTTTTATTCTTCTTCTTCTCTTATGGTAGAGGCTCATGGCCTCACTTCCCTGTTCAACAATGATAGCCTTCTCCATGAGTCTTTTGCCAAAAGTATTGATTTGCGATCTCGACACCTTATTATTGAGAGCCGTGGTTTTAAGCCCACTCAAATCTCCTTGCCTTCCTAGCCTCAGTATCCACTTGATGTCGAAAGCAAACCTAGCCAACTCATTAAATTTTACGGCATACTCATAGCGATCATGTTATCTGCTTTAACTCTAGGAATCTCACCTCCATTCTAGATCGCATACTAACAGAGAGATAGTTTTTGAAAAATAAATCCTTAAACCTATCCCAAGTAATTTCTTCTTTTCCCCTCGAGTCTTATTTGCCTCCCACCAAAAGTTAGCTTCCCTTTCATCATATAAGTGGAAAAAGCGGTCTTTTGCCCTCATCTACTTTAGCGATTCTAACGCCTTCTCTATCTCGTTCACCCAAGTCTGGGCTTCTATAGGTCACCGATCCTCCGAATTTTGGTGGTCCTACTGCACTTTGAAGTCTTTGAATTTTGCCAAGAGATTATGCATTTCGGTTCCTACAAATTGGTATTCCCGATGCATAGCTTTGAGCTACCATGTTTGCAAAATTTTGCATCGATTCTGGCCGCTCTCTCAAAGATTAGTAGATTCTTCTACCCTTTGGTTTCGAGTTTGACGTCTTGGTGGCATTATCTGGTTAAATAAAACCATAAATTATACCCTTACATTTTAAACCTTATTGCATAATATTAATGTATTAAACTCGTTTCATTTCTCAAACTTAGATTCATATTCATTTATCGAATATTTACACAAAGACATCCTCGCTTTAATCAACAGCTATCCCTTTGTGACTACGAAAGTCGGGATTTAAAATCTTGACCAACATAAAAGTTGAAAATAGTTCATTACTTATCACACACATTACATAAACACAACATAACCCATACTACTTATTTACCAAACCTTTTTCTCGGACATTCATTCGCTCGAGGTCCTTCCATTCCACAATTAAAACATCCACCTTGCTTATAGTTGGGGCAACGGGGAGAGGTATGTCCCTCACGGCCACAAATATAACATATCTTTTTCCCTTTCTTCTTATCGTGGTTTCCTAAGTCGGGATCTTCTACCTTTCTTTTTCCCTTACCTCTCGAGTTGCACACGAGGTGTTGCTTGAGGCTCCCATCCGTCAATTCGGATTTTGAGCTTATCCTGCTCTTCCATTGTTGCTAGCAATGCTCGACGCAAATGGATATTAAGCAACGCCTCAATCTCCCACAACCTTTCCAAATAGTAGAAACCTTGTTCTCCGGATCCTCAGATCTCCGCTGATGCTTGAGCGACTTCAACTTTAGTGTCTCGAATCACTATCATCAAATCCACCATTTCGGATCTCGATGCTACGCTTTTCCACTATAGCCACCTCGTCCCCGATTTGGGTTCCTGGTGAGCTTCTATTTCAATTTGTTGGCCTTGATATTAGCTCGGGGTATAGATCCGATCCTTCTTATTCCACATATCTTTCTCACCGGACATCTACATACATAAGTTACCCCGATTAACATATAGTATATATACACGTTAATCAAGAGTTCTATATATCTTATTTTGATTGATGATAAATTTATTCAATTCTCATCAACACCTATCTCTCGCCGAAGGCGCTCCATCCACTCAGATCAATCGCATGAAGGTGATGACTAAAGCTTTGGTCTAAGGTATGTATCCGGTGTCTTTAGCTTCTATTTCAACCTTCAACTGTCTTATCTCAATATCTCCTCTCGCTCCCAACCTCCCTCATAACTCTGCTTAACGCTATATATACGTACTTATGACATTCACACATATCATCACATGCTACCCAATACACCTCTCACAAGAGTAAAAGTTTTCAAATTGTCTTGCCGAGGGGTCATATAGACCATGAACACATAGTTTTAACTCCAGATTCATACTGTAAAACATTACACGGTATGTTTACAATCACAAAGAAGGTAAACTACCATTAATAGTACTTTTAGGTGATTAGCCTATTGTACCCTACTACGCCATGCATAACGATTAATCATGCCTAGCTTAATATTTACGCTATTAGATTGGATTATTTTATCCAAACAACATCGCTCACCTCGGTCTTATCATAGGATTCCGCACCAAAACAATTTGGTTCGGAAATTTCTTCAATGAACACTTAGAGTTTTCATAAACATTAGTCTAAATTGATTCAAATAGCATAGACTCATATCAATAATTCAATTCAATCAAATTATTTAGATGTAGCCAAACCGGGTTGGCAAATTAAACTTTTTGAAAACATTTTCGAGAATGACGCCATGATGCCGTAGTCTTTATATTAACAATCCGTTGAGGATCACGAGTCATTGTATGACTTTGTCATAACACACATCATACAATAGTGGAACGACGACTTGTGTCAAATTCACACTAAGTATTCCTCAGATTTACAACTCCATCACATTTTATCATCTCTACTTTTGAGGTTACATGGTACATGAGTGATAATTAAAAACAATTTTGATATTTCAAATCATTTGCGTCTAGCCGAAATAAGTAGCATAGACCGTACTTTAAACCGTTTCAAAAATGATTACGAGTCTACATTTTTGTTTTCAAAAGCACATAGTGCGTATTTAGCTTGATGTCAAAAATTTTGAAGTTTAGCATAGCTAGGAGTTTAGGAAAACCTAACACCTTCACTAAAAATCATTTACTTAACAATCTATCTGTTCTCAGAATCCATAACACTCCATTCACACAAAACTATACCCAGTTCATCAAACCACACTTATGAGTTCATAAATTGCCACAATCATATGAGTTTAAGAACTTATCCTAGTCAGACCTTTGGCGTCCATTCGCTGAGGGGTTCATAAACATTTCATATAATTATGAGTCAAGAATGTCTCATAGGTATGAGTTTTAAGAACTCGAACTTAATCTTATATTCTCTATCTATGACCTATCTACCTGTTATACACCTGAGAATGGAGTCATCCTCTTAATGTGCATATAACAAATAAATAACACGACATTTCAATGATTATCGCCATGCGAAACTAAGTGGTTTTTACACCAAGTACAATTCAGCTCCCATACGAAGAATCATACAACTCAGCCTCAATTGAATCCCCATCTAACACTAACCCCATTCTCCATACGAATTTATTCAGTATTTATAATTCTCTTCCGGATCTGCACCAATTGATAAGTACAATTCATACACGTTAATCTTGTCAGTAAACTTTCCAATCATCGATTGATTCCTTCCGTCATTATAGCCTTATCGAGATCACGGGTGATCTCATCGTATATATTACGATTTAGTTCTATATCTTGATCGTTTTATTTTACGATCTCTCATAATCGCACTTTCAGGTCTTTTAGACTCAATCTATTCCCCACTCTTGTTTAACTTTATAATCGAGTTAGGGAACTCGTGTCTTTACACTTTCATGCCGAGATTCATCTTTGAATCTTATCGACCAACTAACTCTAGATGAGTTAATACTTATCCTAATCATTGCGGTTATTAGTCTCGGTATTTCTACCTAAGCTTCATAACCAACAAATTTTGATACCAACCCTGTGGCGACCCCAAATCCAGTACTTGAAACCCCAACTTTCGGTTCTCCACGATACCATTTCTTTAAGTCAATAATACTAAAATAATAATACATTCAACTTAATTTACATACATCAAACTTTACTTCCCCTGTGCGTGACCTTCAAATACATTCCTTATAATACTTGAATAGATACCAACACAACTATAACCATTAACTCATGATACACACTTATTCGATCGCCTTTCCTTTTCCTTTGTTCGTGCTCGAGCCTTCGTGTTTGCTCATACATAATCGAAAATATTTAATTTAAGCAAGGATGAGCATTTGAGTGCCCAACAAAGTAATAGCAATTATATATATAAAAATCGAAAGAATATAAGTATTCTCTTTACATAACACTTCTACAATCGAATCGAAAGTTGTGAAGTAATCTGTCTTGATAAAATTCACATAACAAATCTCTTCCAAATTATTTAAATTTGCTCTCGCTCTACCCATGAATAGGGTTTAAGAATCATACTATGAACATTCTTTTCATTTTCGAAAAGGTTTTGGCGAAATCCATCCGCGAAACCGCTTAGCTTACGGTACGCGAGGGTGATCACCCAGTTGTACCTGTATTGATCAATACTACATAACTTGAACGAAATTCATCGCTTCACTCTATCCGAGCTTGGGCATAAAAAATCTTCCCATATAGGGATGTTCATACATGCACAGTTCCAAACCCGAAGGTTTTAATCTTGCTCAACAATAATATGTAATTCAACATATATGTATACGGGTAATCGATGTGTGGAGGTATATCAACATGTGAATAAATGTCATGGTTATCCAAGTGGGGACACTTGTATAACCATTTAGAAATCAACTTAACGGGATATATATCCTGAGCTAACATGTTGATAATCAAAGCGTACATAATCAATGCGGGAATAGAATAATTACAAACTTCTTACTCATGTCCATTGCATAAAGAAAATGCAAAGGTAGGATATCTCTTTACCGATTCATTGATTACAAATCTCAACTTAGGTTTTATCTCTTTATCACAACCTATCAATAATCGGATCATTCGTTCGATTAGAACAATATATCTTAACACATAAAATCGCATCATTATTACAATTATTATATAGTCTAATCACATAATCACAAAGTGATCATACTTTTAGTTCCTATTCTATACTTGAAATATTTTATACATTTTTCAAATATCTCATTCATGCTCTTACAATAGCCTTTTCTTTCTATTATAGAAAGTTCGACATTTGTCCGACGCGTCACAAACTTTTTATCGGGTAAATCTTTCGAGTCTAAGACTCTTATTTTATACCTCAACATCAGAAATATCGGACATCTTAATTTTTAATCATTTTCAAATTTCCGTAAATTAAAAATTTAAAATAATTCAAATCATCACTAAAGGGCCTATAGTGATATAACTCATTACTATAGGTGTTCTTCTTCAAATTTAGAACTTCATAATCTGGTTCTCAAGTCACCTAGTTTGGCTTCATTATAACTTTCAATTATCTAATCATAATTAAATGATTTAAACATTAAACAATTCCATTATCATTAATAGTTTAATTAATACTAAACTATTAATGAAACCATTGCTAAAATATAAAAGTTATTTATAATAACTCAAACTATTTTAAAACATTTATATTACCCTTAAATGATTTTTAAAACAATAAAATTATTTTTAAATAATTACCATTAATATTTAAATATTAATGTACTATTTATCCAAATATTAAAAGTCATTAATTATAACTTAAAATATTTTTAAATCTTTAATATCCTCTTTAAATGGTTTTAAATAAGTAAAACCATTTTAAAACTATTTATTTAATAATAATTATTAAATAAACTAAATATCATTAATATTATCTTAATATCATTAATATTTAATTATTAATGAAATTATCATTTAAATATTAAAAGTTATATTTTATAACTTAAAATATTTTTAAATACCTTATTTTCATTTAAAATGATTTTTATAATATTAAAATCATTTTTAAACTAAATTATTTAATATAATCATTAAATAACTTTAATATCATTAATAATAATTAATTAATGAAATTCATCACAAAATATTAAAAGTCATCACAAATAACTCATTTTACATAACTAATTCTAAGCCCAAAATAAACATAGTAAACTAACTAGTTTATTAACAACACTAACTAAACTTCAAAAAATTCAAACTTTAACTAACAATTAAAAATAATAACATTACAAAATTAAATAAGAAACATACCCTAAATACGAATTCCACAGAATCAATAATGCACTTCCACGCCAAAATTTAACTAAGGAGATCTTTATAAAAGTTCTCCCACAACAAAGCCTTTCTCAAAAAATTGGAGGCCTTATTGTTGGTGAATGAAACAAAGGCCAAGCCCTTCTATTTATAGGTTTAGAAAATGGTGAAGTTCTCAACTTAGTCGATGTGGGACTTGGTTTATACTAATTTTCAATAGCTCACTTTTATGATTTTCTAACGCATTGCTCATAACTCCGATTAATCTGATTTTTGGATATGTTATACATGGTATGTAAGACTATTTTTAAAAATACGAATTACCCAATTCGGGTTCATTAGGAAGCCCAAACAAAGTCGTCAAAAAGTGGACGTTCATAACAGCTTTTCAATCTCGTTTCAGCTTTACCCTCTTCCGCTAAAACAGTCATAACTCTTTCATTTTAAAACATTTTTTGAAAGCGATTCTTGAGCCCTTGAAGCTAACTTCTGGGGCTACAACTTTTATTCTTTGACCATTTCCAAATACCGAACACATCAGCCCGTAAATTCCGTTCAAATGGACTGCATCACACTTGTTGGGAAGTTTTGACACTACTACTTTGAAATGTCATAACTCTCTCCTCCGATATCGGATTTAGTCCATTTCGGAGTCTATGGAAAGCTTATTCGGTGTATTATCTGTCCGCACATACCCAGTACATAATTATGGTACTGTAAAATAATATAATATTATTATTCTCATCTCTTGATCACAATCCCAATCCAGGGTTTGGATCTCATGTCTGACTTATTCTTCGTACACAACATCAATAATCAAGTTAAAATAATTAACTTAAATATTCTGAACAATTCATATAATAAAATATTTATTATATAAATCTAATTATAACTTCATATATTATTTCCAATCATGTTTTCATGGAAAATAATTAATAAAAATATTTACGACTACGAAATTTATTACCATATAATTTGTGGTAATTAATAATTCCAAAATTATTTCTAATTTTCAAGTAATAAATGTATTCGTGATTTATCGCTCACTTTACTTGACACTTAGTCTCGTCATTAAAAAAAAATTTATACGCAAAATTTCTTATTTATTTTATATAGAAAATCTCGGGTTATTACAGGAGTTGATAGACAAGTTAGGTTTTGAATTCAATTGTTTCAAGACCAATATGAGATAAGTTTATATACTTAATGAACATACTAAAACTATTCCTATGTTACATATACTAGTGTATATGGTGATGAACTTAGGAAGTAAACACAAGTTGTTAGTATGGTAACGAAGAACACAAAGTGTTAATAAATAAACCATGAACGGTAATCGACATTGGTACTTCACCAATGATGATTGAGTCCGGTTAATCACGTAAGATCATTAACAATTCGGGATGAAAGGTAGTAAGTCATATTGACATTATTAATGAAATAAAGTTAACTAACACATAGAAGAGAAAAAAGATGGTAGAAACAATGTGATTGATTGTTTGGTAGCTAATTACAGTGTGCTATATGAATATATCATGTAGATTCTGTAAAGGCTGAGAACAGTCAAATAAATTATTCGAAGACGCTTGAAGGCATGTTTTTATTAACGCTTGTCTAACCTTCATGTTAGTCTAGTTTTCTGTGATTCATTGTAATGAGTTGCATGAATGATTTTAAAGAAAGGGTTGATGCCAGTTTTAACTCGGGTAAACTTTTCATAAGAAATAGATTGATTTTTATACATATCTTTCTATATAGAAATGATAACGCTATCCTATGCCAAGTATTTGGTATGGATTTAAAGGTAAGTTTGTCTATGAACAAACAAAAGTATTTTTCATCGTTTATACGATGGGTACGCGAGTTTGCCAAAACTTAAACGTAAATACGTTTAACGGATGAATGTTGATCAACATAGAGTACTATAGGCTGATCACCTAGAAGTGCTCATAAGAAATGCTGGATGTACAACCTTAGTGTTGTGATGTCCTTTTTAAGTATGAAAACAGAAAGATTCTGTTCATGTTTTTTTGATCGGTTTAGAATTCCTAAACTATTACATACTTTGGTGGAATTGATGCGATGAATTGTTAAGTATTAATGTTTCATAATACTTCATGACTATTTATTCAGTTATGGAAGATTTTCATATAATTCACAAATGTGGTATTGATATTATTCTTTGTTAAGACTTGCTGAACTTGTTATGCTCACTTCTTGCGTGAATTATATGATTGCAGTTAAAACCAAGCATACTGAGAATGCTAAGAGAAATAAGGGCAAGGCTAAGATGGATAGTTAACCATCTTGTAATAGATTAGTATGATTGTATGTATTATACTTACGAACAACGAATGATGTAATCAGTTTATGAACCTGGGAAAAGGATTTCACTTTGATTGTAATAAGAAGATAGTAATTACATTCATTATGTTGTGTTTTCAATGGAATGATTGTATAGTTATGAGTACCGTGTAGCACCATATGTCGGGTTGGAAGATACCTGAATTTGGGGGCGTCACAGAGATTGTCAGACGTAGCCTTCTAGTATGGTAAAATAATAAATGATATTGAATATTTAATATGAGTTTGTTGTCCACAAATAAGGCTTGTATTGAATATTTGAAATGTTGGCTTTATTACATTAGATGTTTATAAGGAATTAAAAAATACATATTTTGTTGTGCACACACAATGACTATTTTCTCTTCACTTATATGGAAATGCTAGGTCAAACTTAACTTAAATTATTTTAGTTCGAATGTGAACACATTTGACCATTATAATCTAAGAGGCAAAATTAAAAGGAGTTACATAGAGATATAATTGAGAAAAGTTGTCTACCTATTGAATAAATATATAGTGTTGTGCACACACAAGACTATATATTTATAGAAGTAGGATCCTTTCTCACTAAGCATATTTTACAAAGTCGTTTATACAAGATTTGCCAAAATATATATGGAGGGTCATATAGTTTGAAGAAAATAGTGGAAGACATAATTTTAATAAAGACCTAAATTAATACGGTGATTAATAAAATGAATGCATGCTAATATTGGTAAATTATAAATTCATTTAGAAAATTTTACAAATGTCTAATTCACTATCACTACGGAGCATATTGGATGCTAACAAGTTAACCAGATCGAATTATACAGATTAGTTAAGGAATTTGAGAATAGTTCTCACGGTTGAAAATATATCTTATGTCCTTAATTCGCTAGCCCCTGCAACGGTTGCAGACAATGCCTCTGTGTAAGAGACTGCTATTTTAGAAAGTGGCAAGTTGAGTAACGAGTTACTTAGTGCATCATGTTGGCACCCATGAGTAATGAGTTACAATGTCAACATGAGAAAATGGATGCGGTCTACTATGTTGCCGCACCTTCAGAATTTGTATGGTGAGTAGAGTAGAGTGGCTAAATATGAAATATCTAAAAAATTCTTCTGATCTAGAGTGACCGATGACACTACAATACAGAGACATGTCCTCAAAATAATCTATTTGATTAAACAACTGGGACAATTGGGTTTTGTTATGGATGGAGAGTTGAGCCAAGAATTGATCTTGCAGTCACTCCCGGACTCCTCCTAATTTGTTGTGAATTTTCACATGAACAAGCTAGATGCAGCCTGCCTGAGTTGCTTAACATGTTGAAAACTACTGAGAGTCGCTTTCTTGCCAAGAAAGACCGAGTCTTATTGGTAGATGAAACTTCTAAGAAAAGAAAGCAGACTAAAGAATCTTTTGAAAAGAAGTAAAATTTAAAGAAGGCAAAAAGAAAGGCACAAACTAAGGACAATAAGAAAACTAATGCGAATAGCAAAGGAGTTTGCTTTCAATGCAATAAGCTTGGACACAGGAAGAGAAACTAGCAAGAGTATTAAGATTCTTTGATCAGATCGAGGAGGAGAATAATTGAGTAATGAGTTTCTAGATCATCTTAAAGATAATGGTTTTCTCTCACATTGGATGCCTCTTGGTATGCCACATTGAATAATATATTTTAGAGGAGAAATTATACCTTATTAGATATGGTGATGTCCATGAGTTTTACTGATATTCTAGTCTCATTCTGGGGTTATGCCCTAGAAACGACTATATATCTACTAAATAAGGTACCCTCAAAATCTGGCCCAAGACTCCGTATAAGTTATGGACAGGGAGAAAACCTAGTCTTAAGCATGTTAAGGCATGGGATTGTCCAACTTATGTGAAAAAAGTTTCAAGAAGATAAGCATAAGCTTGGGACAAGATTTGACAAGTGCAAATTTGTGGGATATCCTAAAAACGTTTAGGGTATTATTTCTATAATCCTACTGAGAAAAAGGTGTTTATTACGAAACACACTTTCTTTGAAAAAGAAGTATCCTTGAAGGGATTAGTGGGAGGAATAAAGATCTAGAAATATTCAAGAACCACAAAGCACTATAAGTCAAAAAGAGGATGTAGCGATCACATTTTTCCTAGGAAATAAAATAGAGATTTAATAAAATAAAATATTATTTTATTTTAATGTGTTATATGGTACTGCATATGTTATTTGTGTGCAATGTTAAATGTTCATATGTCTGATTACATGTGTGACACCCCCAAATCTGGGTACTACATTTCCACAGGATATGGTGTTCACTATCAAAACATTCATTTCTAACTACCAAATTTTAATAAAATTTAAGCAATAAATCTCCCCATCAAAGGGTTACATAACTTAATTCAATAAATCCCAGGTTGTCTAACCTTAAAACATTCATCAAATGCGGAAAATTAATTAATTACATCACATAATTAAAAACTAAGTCTGAAAACATAAGTCTCGACAAATTACAAGTCTTCAACACTTGTATATCTTGCCTTTCCCTTTACTAGTGGTTGGTTCGTCAACCTTCTCAACTTTAGCTGCAATGGTTGTATATATGCAAGAGTGAGAAAAACGAATGCTCACTTATAGAAAATATAATAACTGGAAATGAATAAGCTTAACTGAATTGAATAACATTTTTAGTATCGATAATCAAGAATTTATATTGAAAATCATCTAGGGGTCTCAAGACCATGAACTATGTCCAAAGTTATAAATATTTCTACCTAAACCTTTAACAGTAGTTAGACTATATGGACTTCCTTCTCGTACTTAGGGGGATCAACCCTTCGTACCATGTATTGTACACAAACATCTTAACACTTTCGCGTAAATAATTCATTTTAATAGGGTTGTTCATCTCAGTTTTAACATATGAGTCCGTACTAAAGGAAGTTTGATTTGGATAAGTTTCAAGGGTAATTTAGAGTTCAATGTACATCAACTAAGGATTAGTTAAATTAAAAGTTTAATGACAATACAAGGGTTCAACAATGACGTATTACAGAGTGGTTATGAACCATAAATAAATAATGTAATGCATCAAAGTCATGCTTTAAGAATAAAGTTCAAAGCATTGAAACACTATAATAAACCTTGCTTGAACAAAAATGGTAAGCTAAGGTTACATTTTCCAATAAGGAAACAGGATTACGAACTTTGCTCAATTCAAGAACTTGCGTAATTTTTAAACAAGACATAATAACAAACTTGCATAATTATAGTTAAGGTAGGATAGGGTTAGAAGACTAGCTCAGTTAATTGATATTATTATTATTACGCATAAAAAGTGATAACATAACTTACCCTTAGTTAATTGATATCAGTTATTAATTTATTTTAAAATTCAAAAGTCACTAAGGCTTGTTTGGCAAAACAGAATTAAAATAAAGACTTAAAGCCACTAAACCTTGTTTGGTAAAACTACATTAAACCTCTTTTAATTTATTTTAATAAATCACTTACTATATAGTTTAATGGTCACACTTTATTTAGTTAAATTCTAATATTCAAATTTAACTAAAGTTAACATCAACTTATTAAATCATATAGCCACGTAAATCAAATTGATTCGTAAATCAAATAATTATAAGATTATAATTTCAATACAAATTATAATTTTATCTAACAAATTAATAATTCTTTAATTTAATTATTAAATTAAATTAGAATATCACCATTATGTAATATGATAATAAATTTAACAATTCATTTAATTTAATCAACTCATTAAATTAAAATTCCAAATCACAAAATTACTAAAGATCAATTTAATTAATAAATTACACTAAATTAAATTAGTTCATCACCACAATTCATGAATTATTTATTTAAATAATAAATAACAAAATCAATCAAGTATTTATTTAACAATAAACACATAAACTAAAATATTTATTTAATTCCAATAAATATTTTAAATTACATATAAAAATTACGGATCGTTACAACATGCAATATTATTGGTGGATGTATAAGGTAAAGATAAATATAATAATTTATATTTATTTAATAAATTGTTATAAACAATTTATTATGGGGAAAGAAATCAAATTATTTGATTTATTATCTTTAGTATGTAATTATTTGGCAGTTATAATTTATGTGTGGATGAGACGTTGATAAATATATTTAAAAAAATATTTATTACGTAGATAATTTGGAAAGAAAATTATTTTATGGAGGATATATTAAAGTAATTTATTGGAATTAAATTATTTTAATATAATCAAATTTATTTATTAAATAAAATATTTTTATTTAATAAATTGTTTCCGTTTTGACGAAAATGATTTAGAATTTTTGGAGTACATTTTGTATATCTAAAATGCATTATATATAATGCAAAATGTATAGTAGGTATTTAAAATATACCAAACAAGACTTTGGTTTTTAAAAGCATGAACAATGACTTAAAGGAGCAAGGTTAAGGAATAAAGTAGGAGCTGTTAAAAGATTAAATTGAGTTTTATAAAAGAAGTTGAAGCTGTAGGATTAAAGGGATTATAGACTTGGTAGTCAGCAAAGCTACAAAGCGTAGTATTCAAATACAAGTCCTTTATAAGCAAAGCCAAACAATGAAAATTTCTAGTCATCACTTTCCATTCTATTCCTCCAAACTCTCTGAGTAAGCCAAAACTTTGAAATCGTACTAGCAATTTTAGTGGAGAAAGATCTTTAATTAGGATGTGCTACCAAGGGTAAATTGAAGCTATAAATCAAATCTGGGAAACAAGAAGCTAAGAAATCTCATCATTAAAAGGTAGCAGTTTATGTTCTCATTTTCTAATTGGATAAGCTAACATTTGAAAGATGATTTGGATATCTGTAGTAGATGTTGCTATGATTATGAATTAAGATTTCTTTGAAATCAGGGTTATAATCATGATTGAATGTCTAAGAAAATCTATGTATAATGCCATGATTATTGTAATAATCCGGAATATTATTGTAATTTCAAATATTTATTAAATTAAATATTTTTTTTTTGATATGATTGTTGTTAGTAGATATTTGTTGGATTATTTATTAGTCAGTAAATAATTCATGAGTTATAGAAATTAATTTAATTAAGATAAAAGAGTGGTGAAATAAATTTCTGAGAAAATACTCTAATTTAATTTAATAATTAGAGAGTTGCTATAATGTTGTTTTAATGTAGTTATTAAAGTGATATGTGAATTTATTAAATAAAATTATAATGAAATTATAATTTTGTGGTAATGGGTTAAGTGGAGAATTTATTTAAATATGTTGTAATTAGTCTTTATTTATTTAACTAAGGTTGGATATGGAAATCCAAATAAATATTACGGGATTATAAACTATAATATAAATGAAATAAATTAAAAGTAGTTTTAAATGGATTTAACCAAACAAGGCTTAAAGATGTTAAGTCTTTATTTTTAAAAGTATTTTTTCCAAACAAAGCCTTAAGACTTTTGAATTTGAATTTGATTTTTTTTTTAAATAAAAAAATAAAAAATATTAAATATATTATAACTGATAATTTATTATTATATTATTAAAACGTCGGTTTTTAGAAATTTGAGTTTTGTGCGTTGGCTTTATTTTATGTTACGTGAAAAGAATTGGCCTAAGCCTAAGAAAAAGAGAGAAGAGAGTTTATAGAGAAGTTTGAGAAAGCTTGAGAGAGAAATTCTATGATTTTAAAGCAAAATTTTGTGTTTTATCAAAGATTATCTCCAAGCAAGTGAATGTATAATCTCTAAAACTCAAGTTTACGTTTATAAAGAGTTATGTTCATTCATGAATTTCAAAATTGTCTATAATTGCATGTTTGATAAATAGTTGTTATACAAATTGATTTATTGAGTTTGTGTGTATTGTGATGTTATAATTAACATCTAGACAATGAATTAGTGTGTTAATTATGTTCAAAAGAAAGAAAAATGGCTACAGTGCATGTGTATATATATATATGTCTTGTGAAAGTACAAAATTTGGTATTTAGTTTGTGAATTAATCTATAAATTGAGCTTTGAATATGTTAATTCGGTAAGAAACGAAGAGAATGCAATTTGAACGAGTTAATTTGGTGTAGAATTGTGACCTCAGTGTTAATTTTTGTGAATGATGTCAAAAATAGAGTTTTTGTACAAAAACATGGAATTCAAGGATTTAATTTGGTTATAGTTGTTGTTTAATTGTTATAAATTGGTAGATATATGAGGAACAATGTTTATATGAATTCTATAGCAATTGGGTATATTTAATTTACTGTTTTGTGGATGAAATTCGTGATAATTGGGCTAAACAGAGTACTGGAAACCGACTGCGTAGTTTTTGTCATGCATCAGTAGCAAATTGCTACTGATGTCAAAGCCAAAATGGCTCAAATTGTGTTCTTGAGTATATTTGTCATTCCCAAGCTTAAATATGGGGCAACTGCGCCATACCCAGATCAGAGGCAATCATGCTTGCTGGTTATGCAGACCTTAAAAACTTACTGTAACCTAATCTAACGAGATATTAATGTGATGAACATGTAATGAAGAGAGTAAAACATATTTGTATCATGTCGTTAGTAATTTCAAAGTTAAAAAAAGATTAGTAAGTTGCGAAAACTTTAATTATGATTTGTTGAACACGTGAATTTGCAAATAAGTGTTTAAATCTAATACTTGAGATTTCTGAAGTGTATATGGTGTGAATTGAAACTTGTATTAAAGTAACAAGTTTATTTAAAAGTGAATTCTACTTTGGAAAGTGGATGTTAACATATCTAATAGATATTGTGATTATAATAATATGTGTAGGTGAACGTGAATTGTAATTTATAGCTTACGCACGAGGCAAGTTCCTTACCCTAAACTTTGATTGATCAAGTTCCTTACCCTAAACTTTGATTGAGGAAGTTCTTTGTTCCTAAACTTTATTTGAGCAAGCTCTAACCCTAACTTTATTTGAGCAAGTTTTGAATTCTAATCGTTGTTGATTTATTCTAACTTGTTTATAGTTAAGCAAGTTTCTTTAGTTTCATTGTTTTTATAATGAATACAACTTCTTGAACCCTAATATCTGATATTGAGTTTTCTTATTTCATTTACTTTGCACAAGTTGTAATCTTATTGTCATATTGAGCAAGTTTTTGTTTTCAGCTTGTTATCTGTTAATGCATGTTCACTAATTCAATTTCTTATTTGACAGGATCATAGCCTTAGCTTAATATTGTTCAAGCATGGTTTATTATTTTATTCAATGCTTATGCTTTTTAGTTTATTTCTAAGAATGAGTTCGATATATAGTGTTGGTTCACCTATGGCTCATAAATTATTCTACATTATGTTGTTATTGATCACTTGTAGTGCTATTGATCTTTGTTGATTCAACAAATCCTTTAGTTGATGATCGTTAAACTCTAAATTACCCTTGAAGCTTATCCAAACCAAACTTTCTTTGGTGTTGACTTGTACTCTAAAACTGAGAAGAATAACCCTATTATAGGGGAGTTATTTTACGCGATGTGTTTAGATGTTTGTGCATAATACATGGTACGAAGGGCTGATCACCCGAAGTACGGGGAGTCCCTACCGTTATGATTGTTTAGGTTAAAGTTGAAAGATTACTTGTAACCTTGGACATAGTTCATGGTCTTGTGACCCTTAGTTACATTTCATATGCTGATTTCAGTTTTGATTGTCATTGACAGAGTATAATTCAGTTCTGATGAACTTATTCATTGGCAATTATTATGCTATTGTTATTTATTGCTATCACAAGTGGGCATTTATTTTTCTCACTCTTGCATATATATAATTATTGTAGCTAAGGTTGAGAAGATCGATGAACCTACCATTAGCAAAGGAAAAGGGAAAAGGAACAAATGATGAAGAACTGTACTTTTATTTAATGTCATGACGATATACTTTATTTTAAATGACGTGATGTAATTATTTTATCTTCCGCACTTGATGTATGTTAAAGGTTAGATAACCTGGGAGACATATTGGTTTAATGATGTAACCCTTTTAATGGGAGGATTTATGATTTAAATTCTGCTATATTTGGGTAGTTAGATGTGAATGCATGAAAAGTGAACACCAAGTCTTGTGGGAATGAAGTACCTAGATTTGGGGGTGTCACAGGTTGGTATCAAAGATTTAGGTTATGAACCTTAGGTGGGGAAAAAGCCTTAGGAAGTAACCTTATAGGAGTTTGAATAGATAGTGATGAAACTCTTATTGAGTTTTAAGAAATAAGTAATAAAATACTTTATGTTCTTATGTGGTTGCAACCTATGTGCTCGTGAGTGTCGAGTAGTGATGATTAGTAATTAAAACTTAAATTTATGTTGTCAGGATGGCTAATGTAGGAGAATCCAGTCAGACTAGGGAGGAAGGATTCCAGATGCCTAGAGAGGAGGAGCCTCGAGATATTCAGGTGGTTTGGGAACAACTACTGCTATGGGAGTTATCTCCGTTGCTTACAGTGGTTGAGCAGGAGGGTTTACCTGATGAGGACACCATCGGAGGTGAATAGTTGAATTTCCCTTTAAAAATAGAAATTGCGAATAAGGAGGTAATTCTTGTTAAGTTTGTATACAAGAATTGTAGGGTGAATATTAAGGGGAATATTATGACAGTAGATTTAATCCCGATAAAACTTGGAGAGTTTGATGTTATATTGGGAATGGATTGGCTATTCAATTATGGAGAGATAATTGGTTGCCAAAAGAAATGTGTAAACCTTATGACTCCGTCAAAGGTAGTTTTCTATGCTAGCAAATTTCCTAGACAAACGAGATGTCTGACGATTATGCAGGCCAAAAAGTTATTGAGTCAAGGCTGCGTAGGATATTTAGCTTACATAGTCGATACTCAGAAGAAGAAGGGTGTGAAACTGGAAGAGACACTAGTGGTTAGGGATTTTGTGGACGTGTTTTCGAAAGATTTGCTAGGACTTCCGCCTGATAGACAGATCGAGTTTGTTATCGATTTAGCGCCAGAAACTGCTCCAATATTAAAGGCCCTGTATAGAATGGCTCCGATGGAGATGAAGGAACTGATGGTGCAATTACAAGAACTACTAGACAAGAACTATATTCAGCCAAGTGTATCACCATAGGAAACGCAGGTGTTATTCGTGAAGAAGAAGGATGGGTTAATGCGTCTTTGCATTGATTATAGGGAATTAAACAAAGTCACTATTAAGAATAAATATCCGCTACCAAGAATAGATGACTTGTTTGACCAATTGAAGGGTACTAGATACTTCTCGAAAATAGATTTGAGAAGTGGGTATCACCAATTGAAAGTAAGGAAAGGAGGATGTACCGAAGACGACATTCAGAACTCGGTATGGACATTACGAGTTTCTAGTAATGCCTTTTGGTTTGACCAACGCCCCTGCTGCATTCATGGATTTGATGAACAGGGTGTTTAAACCATTTTTAGATAAGTTTGTGGTGATATTCATTGATGATATTTTGCTGTACTCCAAATCTCAAGAAGAACACATGGAACATTTGCGTTTGACATTGGAGATGCTAAGAAAGGAAAAGTTGTACGCAAAATTCTCTAAGTGTGAATTTTGGCTAGAACGTGTGCACTTTCTTGGACATGTAATTGATAAAGATGGGATTTCAGTAGATCCATCAAAAGTCGAAGCTGTGGTAAATTGGGAACAACCAAGAACTCCATCTGAAGTAAGAAGTTTCTTGGGACTAGTAGGTTATTATAGACGGTTTATTTAAGATTTTTCCAAGATTGCCACTCCATTGACAAATTTGACGAGAAAATCTGTAAAATATTTTGGACGAAAAAGTGCGAAGAGAATTAAAGAAGAAGCTCAGTGTGGCACCTGTGTTGTCATTACCAGATAATACAGGAAACTTTGTGGTATATAGTTATGCCTCACATAAAGAACTGGGTTGTGTGCTTATGCAAAATGATAAAGTCATTGCGTATGCATCAAGGCAATTGAAAGATTACGAGAAAGGTTATCCGACTCATGACTTAGAGTTGGCGGCTGTGGTATTTGCTCTGAAGATATGGAGACACTATCTCTATGGAGAGAAATATGAGATCTACATAGACTATAAGAGTCTAAAGTATATTTTCACACAGAAGGACCTAAACATGTGTCAAAGGAGATGGTTGGAATTGATAAAAGATTACAATTGTGAGATCTTTTATCATCCGGGCAAAACAAATGTGGTTGCAGATGCCTTGAGTAGAAAGGGTCGTGAGAAGTTGATGTTGTTAACCAACCAGGAGAAGCTCATTTCAGCAATGGCAAGGCTAGAGTTGGAAATTAAATTTCCAAAAGAATCTGATGAAAGATTATTCTAGATGGAAACTAGTCCAACTTTGGTGGACAAGGTAAAGAATACTCAACTACAAGACGAGGAATGCATAAAAATAAAGGAAAGTATGGTCGAGGATAAAGAGATGAAGTACAAGGTTGATACTGAAGGAGTGCTAAGATTTGAAGGACGAATTTGGGTTCCAGCAGTACCCGATATTAAAGAAGAAATCTTGACAGAAGCTCATAGCTCAGGATATTCGATCCATCCGGGAAGTACGAAAATGTATCAAGATTTGTGACAACATTTTTGGTGGCCAAATATGAAAAGAGACGTTACAAAATGTGTTGTGAAATGCTTGACATATCAAAGAGTAAAGGCAGAGCATCAGATACCAAGCGAATTAATTCAATTGTTGGACATACCGGAATGGAAGTGGGAGCATATCACAATGGATTTTGTGGTAGGTCTTCCAACGTCCCAGAAAGGATACGATGCGATATGGGTAATAGTGGATAGGCTGACGAAATCAGCACACTTTTTGCCAATAAAGATTTGATTTAATCTTGATCAACCAAAAAAACTGTACGCCACAGAGATCATTTCGAGACATGGAATTCCAGTGTCAATTGTGTTAGATAGAGATCCGAGATTCACATCAAACTTCTGGAAGAGACTACAAGAATGCATGGGAACATAGTTGAGAATGAGTATGACATATCATCCGCAAACCGATGGTCAAAGTGAACAAACAATCCAGAGGTTAGAACATGTGTTTTGGGTCAAATTTTAGGTTGGTTAATGTTTTTATAAATTGTTAGAATTCCAGTATGTTGTAGTTCTATGAATTACGAATCCATAGAATCAAAAAGCAATTTGAATTGGATGTATAACTCAAGTTATGAAGATTAGTAGGAGAAAAGGGTCAAAAATCGCAAAACACCGTAATCTGGAGAAGCCCTAGCGTGGCTACGCCACCAACAATGCTAAATGGTGAGGGCGCTTACGAAAAAGGGGCTGCCACGCCATGTGTCTTCTTTGTGACTACTTTGTCCTATTTTAGTAAAATAGTCATTACATTTTCATACGAACTCCGATTGAGGTGATTCAAGATGATCCGGAACGCGGACGAATAGACCTACAACTTTTATTCTTTATTTTTTTCAATTTGAGGTCGGGAACAGGGGTCAAAATGGTCATTTGTAGGACTATTATGTTTTTGGGGACAATCGAAAGGCGTCGGGCATGCACGTATGCAAGTGCAATGCTCTTGACGATAAAAGATGTTGTTCTAAGTTATATAACATGAATATTCTGAAGTATAATGATGCTTAACATTAATAAATGATATATTAGATAAGTTGTATACGCATTGTAAGCACACACAAGAGAAACAAATCGGGCGTGTGACGAATGAACGTTGAAACGTCGTAACAAATGTTAATGAACGTAAAAAGTGTTTTAAATCAAATGAAATGAATATTATAAGATATTGAATAGTGTTAATATAAAACCAATAAGTAGTTCTAGCAAGACTTAAACAATTGAATGAACTTCGAATATGAAACATAGTGAGCTATAAGTCAAAAGTTAACACAATCAAATTGAACATTGTGTATTTATGATAGGAAGGGTTATGAGATGTAGAGTAAAGTTTACATTACAATTACTATGTGTTGATATGTGACTAATAGTTAATATGAATGATTATATAATTGCGTAGGGCACGTGAAGTGCAAATATCTGTAAGCTGTTAAACTATTATTGGTAAACAACGATCAAGGCAAGTCTTTCAGTTCCTATTTGCTATGTGAACTTGATGATGAACTGTTTTAAATCTTTATTGAAAATAGCATGATGTGTTGTATATATGTTGAAAGTATGAGATGTTAAAGTCAATTTATGACTACGTTGATTGAGTAATGAATGCTGATTGAGTAAGGAACTCAATCTTTATACTTGTTATATGAACTGTAGCACGTATGTTATGTTAGTCCAATGTTTATGAGATATATGTTGATCATGTTATTATGTGCTACGTGATGTATAAAAACTGTTAGATTTGCTAGGTTGTCGAGCTCAACCTTGCAAATTACCATTTTTGCAGGTTAAGGATTGAAGGTAATACTATGTGCTACTTGAATGATGTGGATCGGAAATATTACATGAAGATTAATATTTTAGCTAAAGATTGTTATTTCTTTAAACCATGGTTAAGATTCATGAGATGTACTCAATGTTTTATGATGTATATTTTATGTTGAGTTGTAAAGTTAAAGTTTGGGTTGTCCGATGTATAAAGGACATCGATTTGATATGCAAGTGTATATAAATTAACTCGGATAAAGTGAATCACGAATTATTTATGATTGAAATACATGTAGATGATAAAGGTTTTGATTCAGGAAATTAAAGTAAGAAGACATAAAAGTTTAAATTATTCCGCATTTTATAAAGTTTAACATCGAATAATGATGTAAAATCAGAAGGTAGATGTGTTATTAACGGCCGAAGTTGAGAATTATATTGTATGAATTTTGGGGTCGTTACAAGTTCTTTGTTCCTAAACTTTATTTGAGCAAGCTCTAATCCTAACTTTATTCGAGCAAGTTTTGAATTCTAATCGTTGTTGATTTATTCTAACTTGTTTATAGTTAAGTAAATTTCTTTAGTTTCATTCTTTTTATAATGAATGCAACTTCTTAAACCCTAATCTCTAATATTTAGTTATCGTATTTCATTTACTTTGCAAAAGTTGTAATCTTATTGTCATATTGAGCAAGTTTTTATTTTTAGCTTGTTATCTGTTAATGCATGCTCAGTAATTAAATTTCATATTCGACAAGATCATAACCTTAGCTTAATATTGTTCAAGCAAGGTTTATTGTTTTATTCAATGCTTATGCCTTTTTATTTTATTTCTATGCACGAGTTCGATATATAGTGTTGGTTCACCTATGACTCATAAATTATTCTACATTATGTTGTTATTGATCACTCGTAGTGCTATTGATCTTTGTTGATTCAACTAATCCTCTAGTTTTGATGATCGTTAAACTCTAAATTACCCTTGAAGCTTATCCAAACCAAACTTTCTTTAGTGCGGACTTGTACTCTAAACTGAAAAGAACAACCCTATTATAGGGGAGTTATTTTACGCGATGCGTTTAGATGTTTGTGCAAAATACATGGTACGAATGGCTGATCACCCTAAGTACGGGGAGTCCCTACAATTATGACTGTTTAGGTTAAAGTTGAAAGATTACTTGTAACCTTGGACATAGTTCATGGTCTTGTGACCCTCAGTTACATTTCGTATGCTAATTTTAGTTTTGATTGTTATTGACAGAGTATCATTCAGTTCTGATGAACTTATTCATTGGTAGTTATTATGCTATTGTTATTTATTGCTGTTCCAAATGGGCATTTGTTTTTCTCTATAACATTCCAAAATTTTATAAATTGTTATATTAACTATTTAGTGAATTATATAAGTATTTAATGGATGTGTTTATTGTTGAATAAATAATTGTTTAAATTTGATTCGATGTGGTTAATTATTTGTTAAGTAAATAATTAAGGAAATTAATTAGTATATTCTAAATTAATTTAATTATTAAGTTAGAGAGTTTTGATTAAATAAATTATTATATTTTAATTTAAATTTGTAAATTAAAAGGATGTGTTAGTGGATTAAATAAAGTTATGATTATAAAAAAATTATAATTTTGTGGTATTGATTTATGTGTTAAAGTGATTTAATAAATTGTTTTTAGAATTAATTTAATTTAATAAAAGTGTGACAAATAACCTTTTATAAAGGAGTTATTAAAATAACTTAAAAGAGTTTAATTCAGTTTTGCCAAACAAGGCCTAATGCCTATTAAGTCTTTAATCTATTTGAGTTTTACCAAATAAGGCATAAGGATTAATTGATTATTTATTTTTGGTGATTAGCCAAACAAGCCTTATGGCTTTTGGTTTTCAAAACTTGGATAACTGATATCAGTTATATTTTTATTTATATTATATAATTAATATATATTATATCTTATACATTATATTCTAAGACATAGAATTAGAATAGAGTGGAGAAGAGAGTTTATAGAGAGAAAAGAAGAGAGGAAGAAAGGCTAGAAAATTGGAGAGAAGAAGAAGCTTGAGAATCAAAAAAGGTTGGCCATCATCTTCTTCAAACAAGGTATCATCTAAACTCTGTTATTGTTTTTCTTTTCAAAGCTATAGTTGTATTTTCTCTCTCCCAAATTTCTCCATAAAAGCTTTGTAGAAGTGGAATTTTGTTATGTATGTGGTTTTATATGATAAACTAGTAATGTAAAACTATTTTCTTAAGCTATATATGAGAATAGTCAACGAATTTATGTTATGTATATGGTTGTGAATAAAATTATTTTTACAGAGTGTTAATGTGAATGAGTATGGTTTAGTTTAGAGTAGAAATTGAGAGTTAATTAGTTCTTTAGTTGATAAACTGACCATTAAATTTGATAGAGTATGTATAAACATTGATAAAGTGCTTTGAATTAACTGTTTTGGTTGAAAAACAAAAGTACAGTGTTGATTTTCATTGAAAATATCAAAAAGTGAGTCTTTATCAAAAACAGTGAAATTGGATGTTTTAAATTTGTTGTTTATGTTGTTTTATGGGTAGAAACATGTTTAGAGTCTTTGAAATATGTTTATATGAAGTCTCTATATGATTTACGGGTTAATTAGACTGTTAGAAAGGAACTTGTAGGCCAAAATTGGCTTTTTTCATCTTTGTCAAAGCTTTACATCGAAGTCTGCGATTAGTTTTGCCTGTGTGCACACCTAGAAGTATATTAGTGGCGCCAACCAAATAAATCAGCCATCGCCATTAGCATATGCTTGGTAGCCTTCATAAATAGGGATCTATTAAATTAAGATTTGGATATTTTATACCATGAATAAGTATGTTATTAACGTTTAACTTGTGTTATAACTTGATTATGTGATCAATCTACATGATGAATGTACTTAGTTATGTTTGTAAAGTGGTAAGGACTAACTATGTCACGATGACATATGTATATAGGATATTGTTATTCGAATTGTTCGGTTTAATCTACGAGTAAGGCAAGTTTTATAATCTATTATCTTGTTAAGCCAATTACTATTTTCAATTCGATTACGATATAATGATGCAAGTTATTCTTGAGCAAGTTATTCTTGTATTTAACTTGTTGTTTAGCATGCAAATTTATATATTCTAATGTTGAACAGTTTTATCATTCAATTCACTATGCATGCTTAGTATTCAATTCTAAATAACCTTAGCTTAATATTGTTCAAGCAAGGTGTGTTATAGTTATTCAATATGTATGCTATTAGATTATTCCTATAGCATGATTTAGTTTACCATGTCGATTCAGTTATGATTACTCCATAGCGTGATATTATTAATTTTATTCAACTAATCCTTAGTTGATGTTCGTTGAATTCTAAATTACCTTGAAAGCTTATCCAAACCAAACTTCCTTTGGTGCGAACTTGTACTCTAAATACTGAGATGAACAACCCTATTGTTATGATTAGGGGTTAACTTACGCGTAACGTTAAAATGTTTATGCATAATACATTGTACGAAGGGCTAATCCCCCTAAGTACGAGGTCCTTATAGTCTTATGACTGTTAAAATTGGAGTTGAAAGATTACTTGCAACTGTGGACGTAGTTCATGGTCTTACGACCCTCAATGATGTACATTTTTCCATATTTTGGGATTTCAGTTTCTGATTATTATTGATAGAGTACTATTCACTTTTGTTGAGCCTATTATTGGCAGTTATTATTTATACTCTTGTTGATTCCCTATTATATCCAGTGAGCAATTGTTTTGCTCACTCTTGCATATTTATAAACTCATTGCAGCTAAAGAGGAGAAGGTAGGTGAACCTTCGACTAGCAAAGGAAAGGGAAAAATGTACAAGTGATGAAGACTTGTAATTTTTACTTTGATTAAGATGTTAGACTTTTATTGTGATGATCTTAGACTTCATTTTAAAGAAGTTATGTAATATTTTCCGCATTTGAATGACGTTTAAAGGGTAGACAACCTGGGAGATTTTTATTATGTAACCCTTTAATGGGGAAGGTTTTTATTTATTCAGTTTTATTATGATTGGGTAGTTAGTTATGAATGTTTGATCAAGTGAACACCAGATCCTGTGGGAATAAAGTACCTGGATTTGGGGGTGTCACAAGTTGGTATCAAAGCCTTAGGTTATGAACCTTAGGTGGGGGAAAAGCCTTAGGAAGTAACCTTCGAAAAGATAGTGATGAACTCTTATTGAGTTTCAAGGAGAAAGTAATAAAACACTTATGTGCTTACATGATTACAACTTATGTGTTCGGGAGTGTCGAGTAATGATGATTAATAACTAAAACTTAAAAATCTTGTTGTCAGGATGACTAATGTCGAAGAATCCAGTCAGGCTAGGGAGGAAGGATCTCAGATGCCTAGAGAGGAGGAATCTCGTGACATTCAAGTGGTTTAGGAACAACTACTTCCACAAGAGTCAGCTCCATTGCTCACAGTGGTTGAAGACGATGATGATGATGTAAAAATAGATGAGGAAGATCTCGTGGAGCTGCCACAAACGGATGAAGAGGACGAGGAGGAAAGGATTCCACTTAACTCGATAGCTGGCCGTATATACGATGAGGTGCATGATCGCAACGTGGAACTTCAAGATACTGTCGAGGAATTGCAAGAGATAGTAGCTGAACAACAGACCTCGATGGCACAGAAGGATGACGAAATTCAGGACCGAGAAGAACGACTGAGCAATGTTGAAGATAAGCTAATTCACACTGAAGGAGAGAACGAGCGAATGAGAGCAGAGATTTTAGAGTTGAAGAACAAGCTGAAAGAGGAATCTACTAAGAGGGCAAGAGCCGAAGATGCGTACGAGGAGGCGGAGCAACGAGTCAAAATAGCAGAGTGAGACGCACAAGCAAAGAGAATGAAGATGCAAGAAGCGAATAACGTGTTCAACACAGTGATTAATCGAGCTCAGGATCGGGTCATGGGTTATCCGATTCAGTTTGAGATGCTGCTATCGTACATACTAGATCGTTAAACCATGTTCTGAATTATGGAAGAAGAGCGTCGTAAGGCTATGCAGTATCTTAGTAGGACATCGTAGGGAGTGTACTTGATTTATAAATTATGATATGATAAATAATATGTAAGTCCCCAGTGTCATGTAACCTGTGGGATATGATGATGATGTCCTGAACCTTTAGTAGTTCAGGAAAATAATGTAAATAGCAGTGATGTTATTGTTATGATGTTTTCAAAGAAATTATGAATGAATAAAAGTTATTTATCTTATTATTCCAACGTGTTATGTGTTATATGATTATTACTTCTTTGGGGGCAAGTTAAAAAAAAAAATTACTTAAAAGAGTTGAGTAATAATCTAATGAGTGTATTTTTTAACAGAAAATGCCTCCAAGACGTCAACCACCCCGACAGAGAACCACTGAAGGAACAAACAACAATAATGTTGAAGCTAACCCCGTTCAGCAGCTGGTGACGTTACTGATAGATGCAACGCAGAATCAACCGCAGAATCAACAACAAAATCAGGCTACGACGTTTAAGGACTTCAAGGCGGTTGGACCACTAGAATTCCGTGGGTCCATGAACCCGATTGAGGCACATACCTGAGTTATGGAGATAGAGAAAGTGTTTGATGTTGCGGGAGTAGGGGAAGATCAGAAGACTATTTTACAACATTCATGTTGAAAGTAGAGGCTAGTTATTGGTGGCAGGCCAATAAAACTCGAGGAGGACCAGGGATTATGGCTTGGGATAGGTTCAAGGAGATGTTCTTCGAGACCTATCTCCCAGAGAGTTCGAAGAGTCAGTTAGAAGTACAGTTTTTAGAACTAAAACAGGGAACAATGACGGTGTTGGAGTATGCCGTGAAATTCAACGAGTTGGCGAGGTTTGCGCCATATCAAGTCAGCATAGACGAACGCAAAGCAAAGAGATTTGAACAGGGATTGAAGCCCTGGTTGTTTAGTAGGGTTTCCATGTTCCAGTTGAAGACATTTACAGCAATAATGGAAAAGGCAATACTCGCTGAAGGTGGAGGCTAGGCTGTAACCAAGTTCAATCAAGAACAGAAAAAGAAGAAGAATGAAGTGGAGGTGAAGAATGGAGGTGGTGGTAATGGAAATGGTAGCAATAATCTGAAAAGAAAGTGGAATGGAAATATGGGTGCTGGAAATCAGCAGGGTAACCACTAGAATAAAAATTTTGAAGCATGTGCTACATGTGGGAAGTTTCACAAGGGTGTATGTCTAATGGGGAAACGAGTATGCTTTAACTGTGGCCAGGAGGGTCACATCGCCCCAAATTGCAATCAAACCAAGAAGAACGTTTGCTTCACTTGCAGGTCCAAGGATCACTTTGCTCGTGAGTGCCCTAAGAAGAAAGATGAAGAGACAACGAGAAATAAGGGAAGTAGTAGTGGAAGTACATGGGCCATTACTGGACCAACGACATCAAACAAACCCACAACCAGAACCTTCAACATGACTGTGCAAGATGCTGTCCAATCAAAGGATGTGGTGTCAGGTATTATCCCGATCAATGATGTTGATGCTTATGTATTATTTGATTCGGGTGCTACTTGCTCATTTATATCTGATGAATTTGCTATGAGATTAGGATTGCCTAGTGAAGAATTGAATTTCCCTTTAAACATAGAAATTGCAAATAAGGAAGTAATTCGTGTTAGGTTCGTATACAAGAACTGTATGGTGAATATTAAGGGAAATATTTTGATGGTAGATTTGATTCCAATTAGGCTAGGAGAGTTTGATGTTATTTTGGGAATGGATTGGTTGTTCAATTGTGGAGCGATAATTGACTGCCAAAAGAAATGGGTAAACCTTATGACTCCGTCAAAGGTAGTATTCAATGGTAGCAAATCGCCTAGACAAATGAGATGTCTGACGATTATGTAGGACAAAAAGTTATTGAGTCAAGGCTGTGTGGGTTATTTAGCCTACATAGTCGATACTCAAAAGAAGGGTGTGAAACTGGAAGAAATACCAGTGGTTAAGGAATTTTTGGATGTGTTTCCGGAGGATTTGCCAGGACTTCCGCCTGACAGAGAAATCGAGTTTGTGATAGACTTAGCACCAGGAACCGCTCCGATATCAAAAGCCCCATACAAAATGGCTCCGGTGGAGATGAAGGAACTGATGGTTCAACTACAGGATCTGTTGGATAAGAAATACATTTAGCCGAGTGTGTCACTGTGGGGAGCACCGGTGTTGTTCGTAAAGAAGAAGGATAAGTCAATGCGTCTTTGCATTGATTATACAGAGTTAAACAAAGTCACTATTAAGAATAAATATCCAGTTGAAGGGTGCTAGATATTTCTCAAAAATAGATTTAAGAAGTGGGTATCATCAACTGAAAGTAAGGAAGGAGGATATACCGAAGACAGCGTTCCGAACTCGCTAAGTAATGTCTTTTGGTTTGACAAACGCCCCTGCAGCGTTCATGGATTTGATGAACAGGGTGTTTAAACCATTTTTGGACAAGTTTGTGGTGGTGTTCATCGATGATATTTTGGTGTACTCTAAAAATCAAGAGGAACATGTGGAACACTTACGTCTAACGCTAGAGACGCTAAGAAAAGAAAAGTTGTATGCAAAATTCTCTAAATGTGAATTTTGGCTGGAACGTGTACAATTTCTTGGGCACGTAATTGACAAAGATGGAATTTCAGTGGATCCATCAAAGGTTGAAGCGGTGATAAATTGGGAACAACCAAGAACTCCATCAGAAGTGAGAAGTTTCTTGGGATTAACAGGGTATTACAGACGGTTTATCCAGGATTTCTCCAAGATTGCCACTCCGTTGACAAATTTGACGAGGAAATCTGTAAAATTTGTTTGGACGGAGAAGTGTGAAGAAAGCTTCCAAGAATTGAAAAAGAAGTTAAGTATGGCACCTGTGTTGTCATTACCGGATAATATAGGAAATTTTGTGGTGTATAGTGACGCTTCACACAAGGGATTAGGATGTGTCCTTATGCAGAACGGTAAAGTCATCGCGTATGCATCAATTCAATTGAAAGACTACGAAAAAGGGTATCCGACTCATGATTTAGAGTTGGCAGCGGTTGTGTTTGCTCTGAAGATATGGAGACACTATCTCTATAGAGAGAAAGATTTACACATACCATAAAAGTCTGAAGTATATTTTCACACAGAAGGACCTGAACATGCGTCAAAGAAGATGGATGGAGTTGATAAAGGATTATGATTGCGAGATCTTTTATCATCTAGGCAAAGAAAATGTGGTTGCAGATGCCTTGAGTAGGAAAGGCAGAGAAAAGTTAATGTTGTTAACTGATAAGGAGGAGCTTATTTCAGCAATGGTAATGTTAGAGTTGGAAATTAAATTTCCAAAAGAATCCGATGAAAAATGTTATCAAATGGAAGCCAGTCCAACTTTGGTGGACAAAGTGAAAAACGCTCAACTACAGGATGAGGAATGCAGAAAAATAAAAGTGAGTGTGGGCGAGGGAACAAAAGTAAAGTACAATGTTGATACCGAGGGGATGCTGAGATTTGAAGGACGAATATGGGTTCCAGCAGTACCAGAGATTAAAGAAGACATCTTGACCGAAGCTCATAACTCAAGATATTCGATTCATCCAGGAAGTACGAAGATGTATCAAGATTTGTGGCAATATTTTTGGTGGCCATATATGAAAAGAGACGTTGCAGAATGCATTGCAAAGTGCTTAACATATCAGAGAGTCAAGGCCAGCATCAAAGGCCAAGCGGATTACTTCAACCATTAGAGATACCAGAATGGAAATGGGAACATATCACAATGGATTTTGTGGTAGGTCTCCCAACGACTCAGAAGGGATATGATGCGATATAGGTGATAGTGGACAGATTGATAAAATCTGCACACTTTTTACCAATAAAGATTAGATTCAATCTTGAACAGCTGGCAAAATTATATGTTAAAGAGATCGTATCGAGACATGGAATTCTAGTGTCAGTGTCAGATAGAGGTCTGAGGTTCACATCAAATTTATGGAAGAGACTACAAGAATGTATGGGAACACACGTTGAATGAGTATGACGCATACCATCCATGAAAACAGATGGCCAAAAGAAAAAGAACGATCCGACATTGGAAGATATCTTTGAAGGCATGCGTCATGGATTTCAAAGGAAGCCGGGATGAATAATTACCATTGGTGGAATTTGCCTACAATAACGGTTACCACGCAAGCATTTGCAAGACGCTTCCTTACGAAGCATTATACGACGAAGTGCGAGAACTCCACCATCTTTGGGACTAAGTCGGTGAACGCCAATCGTTAGGACCAAAATCGGTACAACAAACCTACGAGGTTGTTCAACTCATCGAACAAGATTGATAGTATTGCTCAAGATGCAGGATAAAAGAAATATCTTTGATCAACACAGACAAAAATCATGCATTTGACATGTGGAAATTACGTATTTCTAAAGGTTTCTCCTTGGAAGGAAAAATTCGATTTGGTAAAAAGGGGAAATTAAGTCCGAGGTTTATTGGACCCTTCGAAGTGCTACGAAAAGTTAGAGAGGTGGCTTACGAGGTAGCTCTACCTCTAGAATTGCAAAACATTCATAATGTTTTTCACGTTTCGGTATTACGATCGTATAAATCTGATTACAAGCACGTGATCGAGTACGAACCATTGCAGTTTGAGAAACACTTGTCCTATGAAGAGGTTCCTATCCAGATAGTCGACAGGAAAGAACAAGTGCTCAGGAATAAGGTGATACCTTCTGTGAAGGTAATATGGAGGAACCACAATGTCGAAGAGGCCACGTGGGAACTCGAAGCTGAAATGATGAAGAATTATCCTGAGTTATTTGTTTAATCCGTGTCTTCAATTCTGGGGACAGAATCTTTGTAAGTAGGGGAGAATGTGACGAATGAATTGTTTGAATTGTGATTCTGAGGACAGAATCCTTGTAAGGAGGGAATGATGTAACATTCCAGAATTTTATAAATTGTTATATTAAATATTTAGTGAATTATATAAGTATTTAATGGATGTGTTTATTGTTGAATAAATAATTGTTCAAATTTGATTCAATGTGGTTAATTATTTGTTAAGTAAATAAATAAGGAAATTAATTAGTATATTCTAAATTAATTTAATTATTAAGTTAGAGAGTTTTGATTAAATAAATTATTATATTTTAATTTGAATTTATAAATTAAAAGGATGTGTTAGTTGATTAAATAAAGTTATGATTATAAAGAAAATTATAATTTTGTGGTATTGATTTATGTGTTAAAGTGATTTAATAAATTGTTTTTAGAATTAATTTAATTTAATAAAAGTGTGACAAATAACCTTTTATAAAGGAGTTATTAAAATAACTTAAAGGAGTTTAATTTAGTTTTTCCAAACAAGGCCTAATGCCTATTAAGTCTTTAATCTATTTGAGTTTTACCAAACAAGGCATAAGGATTAATTGATTATTTATTTTTGTGATTAGCTAAACAAGCCTTATGGCTTTTGGTTTTCAAAACTTGGATAACTGATATCAGTTATATTTTTATTTATATTATATAATTAATATATATTATATCTTATACGTTATATTCTAAGACGTATAATTAGAATAGAGTGGAGAAGAGAGTTTATAGAGAGAAAAGAAGAGAGGAAGAAAGGCTAGGGAATTGGAGAGAAGAAGAAGCTTGCGAATCAAAAAGGGCTGGCCATCATCTTCTTCAAACAAGGTATCGTCTAAACTCTGTTATTTTTTTTCTTTTCAAAGCTATAGTTGTATTTTCTCTCTCCCAATTTTCTCCATAAAAGCTTTGTAGAAGTGGAATTTTGTTATGTATGTAATTTTATATGATAAACTAGTAATGTAAAACTATTTTCTTAAGCTATATATGAGAATAGTTAACGAATTTATGTTATGTATGTGTTTGTGATGAAAATTATTTTTACAGAGTGTTTATATGAATGAGTATGGTTTAGTTTAGAGTAGAAATTGAGAGTTAATTAGTTGTTTAGTTGATAAACTGACCATTGAATTTGATAGATTATGTATAAACATTGATAAAGTGCTTTGAATTAACTGTTTTGGTTGAAAAACAAAAGTACAGTGTTGATTTTCATTGAAAATATCAAAAAGTGAGTCTTTATCAAAAACAGTAAAATTGGATGTTTTAAATTCGTTGTTTATGTTGTTTTATGGGTACAAACATGTTTAGAGTTTTTGAAATATGTTTATATGAAGTCTTTATATGATTTACGGGTTAATTAGACAGTTAGAAAGGAACTTGTAGGCCAAAATTGGCTTTTGTTCATCTTTATTCTTGAAGCGTGTCTGTCAAGTCTGTGATTAATGTGCCATGAGCCTAGCAAGACATTTGTGGCCGTGGCGATGCCATCTCCACTTATGGCCGCAACTTCATAGTTTAATTATCGCGTCATAAATATTATCATTCATTATCACGCAGTGTGTAATCCCACAATATAAATCGTAGGCCCCATGTGTGAAAGTTAACGAATGGTCTCAGCGAGTGTTAATTTTGTACTCAAAATTTCAAGGAATTGTTATGTGTTAATAGTAGGACTGTTAAATTATGATTTCAGTATTTTTATACCATGAATAAGTATGTTATTAACGTTTAACTTGCGTTATAACTTGATTATGTGATCAATCTACATGATGAATGTACTTAGTTATGTTTGTAAAGTGGTAAGGACTAACTATGTCATGATGACATATGTATATAGGATATTGTGATTCGAATTGTTCGGTGTAATCTACGAGCAAAGCAAGTTTTCTAATCTATTATCTTGTTAAGCTAATTACTATTTTCAATTCGATTATGATATAATGATGCAAGTTATTCTTGTATTTAACTTGTTGTTTAACATGCAAATTTATATATTCTAATGTTGAACAGTTTTATCATTCAATTCACTATGCATGCTTAGTATTCAATTCTAAATAACCTTAGCTTAATATTGTTCAAGCAAGGTGTGTTATAGTTATTCAATATGTATGTTATTAGATTATTCCTATAGCATGATTTAGTTTACCATGTCGATTCAGTTATGATTACTCCATAGCGTGATATTATTAATTTTATTCAACTAATCCTTAGTTGATGTTCATTGAATTCTATATTACCTTGAAAGCTTATCCAAACCAAACTTCCTTTGGTGCGGACTTGTTCTCTAAATACTGAGATGAACAACCCTATTGTTATGATTAGGGGTTAACTTATGCGTAGCGTTAACATGTTTATGCATAATACAATTTACGAAGGGCTGATCCCCCTAAGTACGAGGTCCTTATAGTCTTATGACTGTTAAAGTTAGAGTTGAAAGATTACTTGCAACTGTGGACGTAGTTCATGGTCTTACGACCCTTAGTGATGTACATTTTTCCATATTTTGGGATTTCAGTTTCTGATTATTATTGATAGAGTACTATTCACTTTTGATGAGCCTATTATTGGATCATGTTTGTTTATATCTGGTATGTTGATTTGATTTTATAAAGCATGCTAGATAAATTTGTGGCTTAAAGTTTCGAACCTTGTAGAATAGAGTATGTTTCCTAGGTTGAAGTTGAAGTGGCGCGGTCGCGCCACTTCCTTTGTATAAACCTGTGCGACCTTGCATGCCACATGTCCTTAAAAATTATTTTCTTGAGTTCTGCAGTTAAGAGCATATTTATAGGAACTTTGTATGCTTATGTTGATATCCAGCAATGTGTTTTAAGTCGCTACATATGGTATGAGCTAGGGTAGCTTGGTTTGATTTAAGATTTCAAAAGAAAACTAACGGATTTCGGAAAGAAGGTTTATGAGCCTAACTTGATTTTCAAATGTAAGGTTTTGGTAATCATTTTGTGTGTTATAAACATGTGGGATAATGTTTAGCCTAGCAAGAAGTTTATTAAGCATGTTAACTTTAATTGACCAAAAGAGTTCAAATTGAAAGTATCTAGTTTGAAAATCCAATTTGATGATAAGTGAATGGGTTTCAAAACTGGTATAAGATTGCTAGTTATGTGTGGAAAGATATGTTTAGTAATCTAAGGGGATGAAATGTAACTAGATCATGAGAAATCTCAGTTTTGGGTTGGGCAAGGAAGGTGACTACTTTTCCACTTCCCATGTCAAAGTCACGGTCTTGGGACGGCCACAATCTTTAAAAACAAACTAGACTTTTTATTTGTGCCATAAAGCTAAGAGCATGTATATATGGACATGGTGTCGACGTCGGGATTTTTAATTGTCCCTTTTCGTTTCTTATTTTTTGGTGTTCTCATGTTAGGTGAGATTTATTTGAAAAAACAACTGAAAAAGGTCCGACATGTATAATGTCAATGATTTGACTGTAAGAGTCGCCATTAATGTTTTTAATCGGTTGTACTAACGCATTTGAGAAAAGGTTTGCACATTGACCCAAATGATGTGACAACGCTAAATGGATTCTGTGAAACAAGAGATTCATTTGGGTTCCGGGAGAAGGTGTTAGGCACCCCCCGACATCCGTGTTGCCACGGTGACCGCCACTTTTCAATAAACTGTTATATAAATCTCTCTGTGTGTGTGTGGATCAATATGCAATTATTTGGAAGTAATGCGAGGCCTCGTTCGCACCTATATACAAAGGGTTTGAATTTGTAGAAAAATTCAGTTTTAAACATGATATAGCAGTGAAGTTTTGTACAAAGAGGTTTTTCAAACCCTGTGCTAAATAGTAATTGAGACCTTTTCATACTTCCATTTTATTATTAAATGTTCGGCTTGTTTGCTTTTATTTTTGAGATGCGAGGCATCTTCGAGAAAATAATATACAGCAGTGTCGAACTCCTCATGGGCATGACAACCATCTAAGGAAATTCAAATATTGTAGATAATGTACAAGCTGCTTACAGCTAAAAATGTCCATCACGGGAACCGAATCTAGATTCAGTGGACTGAATCTGTGATCACATGATTCCTAGGCTCACATGATGCCGCAGTTTATATGAAAAGCAGTAAGCAGTTATATATATAAAAGTTGTAAATATATATATACAAACATGATCAACCACCACGAAGCACCTCCATGGGGGATCGTAAATGTAAATATATAAAAGCGGTAAATATATATATATATATATGGACATGATCAACCACCACGAAGCACCTCCATGGGGTATCAGAAAAGTAAATAAAACAGTAAATGCGATCAACCACGGAAAGTAAACTCGGTAGGGACTAAATGTAAAGAAAGGCATAAAAAGCGATCAACCGTCATAGAAGTAAACTATAAAGGGACTAAATGTAAATAAAAGCGAAAAAGGCCTCAAAGTAAACTCCAAGCCCCATGAAATGTAAATATATATATATATATATATATATATATATATATATATATATATCAAATGAGTTCGATAATAATTCATATATATATATATATATATATATATAAGCAAAGAAACGCTCAGGACATAAGTCTGGAAATCAATCGAGGCATAACTTTCGATAATGTTAGTCCATATATAAACATATACATATATAAGTATATATATCTGAGACAAATGAAAACCATGGACCGAAGTCCGGGCATACACACACAACACGACTCTCAATGTGAAGAATAGTGTGTGCAAAGATAAAGAGAAAAGCTTTATATAGTGTGAGAAGGCTTATAGTGGGCTGCCAAGGCAGACTTCTATGACTCTAGATGGATAAACACTAAGCTCCCGCGGGTAAAATATAGCTATATGTGAGCTAACAGGTGTTTAAAATGAGAAAGCACTCAATATGGGGTGTGTACAAAGCAAATTGGACAGGGCTTCCTCACCTTTTTTCTCTTATAAATGGCCATCCCAAGCTCTATATTTATAGAGCTGGGAGCCGCAGGTGTTCCTGTGGCTGTCCAGGGTGCCCCGGACTTTGCGGGTCCCGCTATGTCAAAGTACGTGCACTTATGCACTATGATATCCGCTCGAACTTGCAAAACTTCAATCCGAGCATCCGAACGAGGTGTACAAGACCTTCTTCGAACTACTTTTGTCGAGAGTTACGCAATGACATGGGATTAGAGGTTGTACGAAGTCAGGAAGAGGGGACCATGCCCATGGTCTTCAAGCTTTAAATTTTATCCGGTGTGCTGCCACGCGTAATAGTCACTCGGGATTGGAACTCCTTGGTTCTTGTGGGACATTGCTGTGTAGAAATATATGTATGAAATGTGTAGACACTCAAAATTTTCTTTTCCTGATACTAACTATGCAGGAGGGCAAAATCATCTTTTTTACATTCCAAAGATAACCCTTGAGGACTACAACATCAATTCCAACCCTGGAAATAGACCCCGGAGATCCAATTTCCAACCCCAGAGATAACCCCGGGAAATCAGTTTCTAAACCCGGAGATAACCCCGGGAAAATTAGTTCCAACCCTAGAGATAACCCCAAGGGATCAAGTGAAAAACCCGGAGTCAACACCGGTAGGTCAACCCAACCTCAGGGATAACCCTGAGGACATTCAGAGTCGACAGTAAGCCAATCTCAGAGATAACCCTGGGAAAAACCCGCTACAAATGTGCGAAAACCGGAGATAACCCCGGGAAGGGAAAAATGGTCATTTTGCAAAATCAACTTCACTTCAAACCAAATACACTCATTTCAACCCAAATTGCTTCAAAAGAAGTCCTACAAGACTCATCTCTTAACTTCTAAGCACAAACTACGCGAAACAGCTCACCGGATTGCCTGACGGAAATCCGGGAATGCTATTTCGGTCATGGACCTATCTTCCTGGAATCAAAAAGGGAAAGTCCCATGTCATTGCATAACTCTCGACAAAATCAGCCTGAAGATGGTCTTGTACACCTCGTTTGGATGCACGGATTGAAGTTTTGCAAGTTCAAGCGGACATTACAATGCACGAGTGTACGTCTTTGAGGGCAGCAGGGACCTCTGAGGCTGGATATACCACGACTAGCGCTAGTGTGCACGAGGCTACCATGAGGTACACTGCTGACAATCAGTTCTATATATATGGGGCTTGGGCTAGCCATTTTGAGGGAGAGAGAGGCGAGGAAGCCCTGTCCAATTGGCTTTGTACACCCCATAAACCGAAGTCTTTGTCTTATTTCAAACACTTTTGAGCTTATATTTTGTCATATTTTTACCATGGGAGCCAGTATTCATCCATCTAGAGTCATAGAAGTCTACATTAGCAACCCAACGTAAGCCTTCTCACATTCTATAAAACCTTCTTCTCATATTAGCGTAACCTTTATTATACACATTGAGAGTCGTGTTTTGTGGCGTTTGCATTTTACTTGATCCGTGGTTTTCATTTCTCATGCATACATATATACTTATATATGTATATATTTTATATATGGACTAACATTATCGAGTTATGCCTCGATTGAGCCTAGACTTTGATGCAGAGCGTTTATTTGCTTTATATATATATATATATATATATTATATATATAATTGTTGTCGGACATATCTCGATGAGCCCAGATTTTACATCCAGAGCATTTACTAACTTATATATATATATATATATATATATATATAAATACTTATATATATAATTGTTGTCAGACATATCTGATGAGCCTGATTTTACATCCAGTGCGTTTACTACTTATATATATATATACTTGTATATATAATTGTTGTCGGACATATCCGATGAGCCTGGATTTACATCCAGTGCGTTTACTGCTTTTATATATATTTGTACATATATATATATATATTCATTTCTGTCAGGCTTGGAGTTCACTTCGTGGCCTTTTACAGCTTTATTTACATTTTGTCATGCAGAGTTTACTTAGGCGGCGATTGATCGCTTTTACGACTTTATTTACATTTAAATCTGCACAGAGTTTACTTCGTGGCAGTTGATCATGTCCATATGTATATATATATATATATATATATATTTATCGCTTTTATATATTTGCATTTCCGATCCCCTATGAAGTTTCTTCGTGGTGGTTGATCAAGTCTGTATATATATTTACAGCTTTTGTATATATAATTGCTTAATGCTTTCCATACAAATTGTAGTATCATATGAGCCTAGGAATCATGTGATCATAGGTTCAGTCTACTGAATCTAGATTCGGTTCCCATTATGGTTCCCATGATGGACAATTTTTAAATTGTCGCCACTTGTACATTATTTTATTATACGAATTTCCTTGGATGGTCATCATGCCCATGAGGAGTTCTAAGATCGCTGTATATTATTTTCTCAAGAATGCTTCGCATCTAGAAAATAAAAGCAAATAAGCCGAACATTTAATAATAAAATGGAAGTATGAAAAGGTCTCAATTCCTATTGAGCACAGGGTTTGAAAAACCTCTTTTACAAAACGTCATTGCTATATTGTGGTTAAAACTGAATTTTTTTAATAAAATTCAAATCCTTGTATATAGGTGCGAACGAGGCCTCACACTACTTTTAAATAATTGCACATTGATCCACACACACACACACACAAACACACACATTCATATAATAATTTCTTTGAGAAGTGGCAGTCACCGTGGTAACACGGATGTCGGGGGGGGGGGGTTGCCTAACACCTTCCCTCTGCATAATCAAGCCCCCGGACCCAAAATGAATCTCGGTTTCACAGACCCGTCTAGCAGTGTCAAATCACTGGGTCAATGTGCAAACCTTTTTCGGTTACGTTGGTGCAACTAGTTAAATACACCAACTGGAGACTCTTAAAGTCAATCGTCGACATTATACATGTCGGACCTTTTTCACTTGTTTTTTCAAACAATTCTCACATTAACATGAGAACACCAAAAGAACAAATGCGAAAAGGACACTCAAAAATCCCGACGTCGATAGGTGGCGACTCTGCTGGGGACTCCAGTAAGAGGGCTTAAGCTGCTATTACAAGCTTTTCAAAATTATTATGTTCTTGTGCATGAATGTCGCATTTACATTTCTGATGAATGTGTACGAATGCATCTTACTTACTGCACTGCTAAATATCTATCTGTGATATTAGTGCTTCGCACATGTCATCATTTTGCATAAATGGTGAGACGCATTGTATGTAAATGTATGTTGTGTGGTTCCTCCACCAGGAGGCTATCCCTGTCGGTGTTTGATTACTGGACTTGCAGGAATAATAATTCCAAATGAGGCTCGTGAAAGGCACCACCAGATTAAACTCAGATTGAAAGATTTGGATTAACTTTCTATCAAGTAGATTGTGATGATCACGGGAACCTTCATGCCAAAAAGCATGAGAGTAAACCTAGGATAGGTCAGCCTCTGATAAACCAAATGCGAAGGGAAGTCTCTTCATACTTTCCCATTTAAATTACTTGTAATTTCAATTACTTGTCAATCTCAATGTAATTAAAAATATGAAGGAATATGTGTATATGCATATTAAAACCTGACCTGCTATCCTGTATTAAAAATAGCTAACATCCGTTTTGCAGGATAAAATTCCTAAAATGGATACATCACATAGCATGTAACACTTATACATTCCCTAAGACTAAACTACGTAAGTCTTTTTGTAGGGAAGTAATTGATCCTGTTTCCCGTTCAAAAGTCTTTTTGTAGGGAAGTAATTGTTTACACTGACCATGCTGCTCTCAAACATCTTCTTTCCAAAAAAGATTCAAAAGCTCGTTTAATTCGTTGGGTCTTATTGCTCCAAGAATTTGACCTAGAATCTGAGACAAAAAGAGTCCAAAACGTGGTAGGCGATCATTTGTCATGTTTAGTAGTGGAGTCAACTTTGACACGCTTTAAATGAATCTTTCCCGGATGAGCAACTTTTCTCTATCTACTACACCTTGGTTTTGCGATATTGTGAATTACCTAGTGACTAGTGAGATCCTTCCCATTGGTCCAAACAAGACCAGATCCAAGTTTCTTTCACAAGTCAAACACTTTTATTGGGATGACCCTATTTGTTCAAATATTGTCTGATCAAATCATTAGGAGGTGTGTACAATTCACCCAGAGTTTAGAAGTGTTACATCATTTTGTCATGACCAAGCTTGTGGAGGACATTTTGGAGGCAAAAGATAGCCGCCAAAGTCCTCCAATGTGGTTTCTATTGGCCTAGTCTATTCAAGGATGCCACATCATTTTGTGCCAATTGCAATAGGTGTCAAAAATTAGGGAGGATCACTAGGAGGAATATGATGCCAATGCAACCTATTCCTACATTAAATTGTTTGATGTGTGGGGAATCAATTTCATGGGCCCATTTCCAAATTCTTTTGGAAATCATACATTTTTTACTTACGGTGGATTACATGTCTAAGTGGGTGAAACTATACCAACCAAGACCAATGACAACAAGGTTGTTGTCAAATTTTTGAAAGAGAATATTTTCTCTCACTTTGGTACCCCTAGGGCCATAATCAGTGATTTAGGCAAACATTTTCACAATCAGCCTTTTTCATCCTTGCTAAAAAAGTATTCCATCACCCACAAGCTTGCAACATCATATCACCCTCAAACAAGTGGTCAAGTAGAAGTCTCAAATAGGCAAATAAAACAAATCTTGGAAAAAACGGTGAGTTCTAATAGAAAAGATTGGTCTCTAAAATTGTCAGATGCATTGTGGGCTTACCAGCATCGCTTTTAAGACTAATTTAGGAATGTCACCGTGATAGGCTTGTGTTTGGAAAAGCTTGTCACTTACACCGTTGAACTTGAACATACGTGCTTTATGGGCCATAAAACAGTTGAATTTTGATATGTCCTTTGGTGGGAGTCATGACACATTGCAATTAGTTGAGTTAGATGAGATTAGGAGCGATGCTTATGAAAATGCTAAAATTTACAAGGGAAAGAACAAAAGTGTTTCATGATAAATCAATTTTGAGAAAATCATTTTCCACAGGTCAAAAAGTTCTCTTGTATAATTCTAGGCTACATTTATTTCTGGCAAATTAAGTTCTAGATGGGATGGACCTTTTGTAGTGAAGGTAGTTTACTCTTATAGGGGCGGTGAATATTGAAAATCCAAAGAGTGGAGAAATTTTCAAAGTGAATGGTCAACGACTCAAACTTTTTTTAGAAATGCCGGTAGAGGCAGGAGGAGGTGGTATACCTTATGTTCCACCCGATTCAATGTATGTTGGTAATGCACTTTTTTTTGTAAGTTTGTACGTATATTCTTCTTTTGTACAATATTGTCATCCAGTTTTTGCCTCATCGTCCAAGGTATAATTCTTTCATATCTTTGTTCTCTTTTCTTCATTTGCATACATTGAGGACAATGCATGATTTAGGTATGGGGGGAGTTTGTTTGTATTAGATTTTTTTTCTTTTTACGAAAAAAAAAACACAAAAAAATTAAAAAATTAAAAAAATTTTGTTTGACTTTTTATGAATTGAATTAATTCTAATAAGTGTTGGTGGAGCAAAACGCATGAGTGAGATTGAAAGATTTAGAACTCTTGAATTTTTGATAAGATACGAAATCTTAGTTCAAAACACCATCTGGATTTAAAATTGATTTCACAAGCATTTTAGCATTTCACGTTTGCACTAATTCTTAGTTGTGGGGTATAAATCATGATTCGAGTAATTTCAAAAAAAAAAGAAAAAAAAAAGAAGAAAGAATGAAAAAAAAATGAAGTTGATAAAAGTTGAAAAAAAGAAAGAAATAAATAACTGCTTCAATGTCCATTAAACGAAATAACTGGGTATCCAAGCCTCGGGAAACATCGATATTCACGCTGAAAAGTATTATGGATAAAAGCAGCTTGACTAGTCTAATTTTGTGGCCTTTGTTACTCGAGTTAGTAAATCCTTAGGGGTGTCTCTACACCTAGTGCCCTAAAGCCATCTGGTTTGGGAGTCATTGGTCCAACGCTCGCTCTACATGGGTAACTCTGAAAAGCCTAAGAAAATGAGACATTGCACAAGTCAAGAAAAAAAATGGAGAAAAGGAAGGAAAAAAAGAAAGACAAAGAAAAAGAGAGTTTTCTTGATTTTCATGGTAAAAATCCCTACTAAGAGTTACATCACATACACATGCATGCATCACATGAAATTGATTTAATGAAGGATGGTGTCTAAAATGAAGATCGAGTATTTTTAATAAGGTGAAAGTGTGATTTTGAATTTAATCTTGCTTATGTATAATGCCCATAAATATTTAGAAGTTTTCTTTCAATTTCATAATTTGTTGAACCCAAAAATATTTTTAAATTTTATGGGTATATTCACTGCAAACCCTCACGAGACACAACTCGTCCACTTGGGGTTTAAAGGCTTGTTGCACATGCTAAGTGCAATCGTGTTTCCTACGAAAATGGGGTATTCTAATTTTTGTTTTATTTTTATTTTATTTATTTTACTCGAGGAATGAGCAAAAGCTAGGTATGGGGTATTTGATAGAAAGCGTAATTAATACATTTAATTATTCCTAATTTTGTCCTTTTAATTATATTAGTTTATTAAATTAATATGTTTTATTTTATTTTGTAGGATTTAATATTTATTGCAATAAAGTCGAAATCTTGGTGATCAAGCAATATTTAATGCTCTTATTCATATAAGGAATGTCCAAGAAGAATCCTACAAGGAGAAGGAAAGAGGTGGAACAATCTTAGTGTGCAATTCAAATCCAACAAGAGAAAGAAAAGTCTATCTAGAAGATCTTTTTGAGAAGTTGATTGCTACTAGGAAGTTGAATCCTACATGGAAAGGGAATCAAAGTGTCCAAGTTCAATGAATCTAAATTAGGGTTCAAAGTTATTTTTCCTATAAATAGGCCTCTTGTTTTAGAGAAAAGGACCACTTGTTATTTTCATTTTATCAGTTTTTCACTAGTGTAGGAAGGAGTAAGATATTTAGAGTTTGTCCTTTCTCTTATTCCAATAAGTTGTGGTACTACTGTCAGGGAGTATTTGTCACTTTGTTTTATTTATATAATAGAAATTCTCTTTTTAATTATTGTTCTTATTTCATGCGAATAGTAGTACTAATGTTATTTGTTTTTGTTTTTAATTCCATGGCTAGCTAAATTTCTAATACCTAGGATTATGATGAAACTAAGTATTTCATAATAATATTTTCTTTTTGTTCCAAAATTAATGCCTAATTATTCTCACCTTCATATTTTCCTCCGCATAAATTGCATATGATTTTTATATTGATTAAGAGGTTTTGATAAGTTATAGTTAGTCATGAATTTTTCATAACTTATGCTTGCCCATATTAATTATATGAATCATTATTTTAAAGGAAGGGAAATAATTTGGGAATTGATTTAGAAAATAAGAAATTATTTATTATGTTAATATTTGGTGGATTCTAATTCTTAGGTATCTTTTCTCATTAATAGTTTAAATTCATTAATTAATAATTTGCATAATTTAGTTAAAAAATCTTCTCCACCATTTTTATTTCTAATTTGCCTAAAATATTAATTAAGGATATATTAAAGAATTAATCTAGTCTCTGTGGGTTCGACCTGTACTTGCCAGTTCTTAAATTTGACACTGTGCACTTGCAGTTACATATTCGACACTGTGCACTATACCAACCAATACCAATGACAACAAGGTTGTTGTCAAATTTTTGAAAGAGAATATTTTCTCTCGCTTTGGTACCCCTAGGGCCATAATCAATGATCAAGGCAAACATTTTCGCAATCAGCCTTTTTCATCCTTGCTAAAAAAGTATTCCATCACCCACAAGCTTGCAACATCATATCACCCTTAAACAAGTGGTCAAGTAGAAGTCTCAAATAGGCAAATAAAACAAATCTTGGAAAAAACGGTGAGTTCTAATAGAAAAGATTGGTCTCTAAAATTGTCAGATGCATTGTGGGCTTACCGTATTGCCTTTAAGACTAATTTAGGAATGTCACCGTATAAGCTTGTGTTTGGAAAAGCTTGTCACTTACCTGTTGAACTTGAACATCGTGCTTTATGGGCCATAAAACAGTTGAATTTTGATATGTCCACTGGTGGGAGTCATAGACAATTGCAATTAGCTGAGTTAGATGAGATTAGGAACGATGCTTATGAAAATGCTAAAATTTACAAGGAAAGAACAAAAGTGTTTCATGATAAATCAATTTTGAGAAAATCATTTTCCCCTGGTCAAAAAGTTCTCTTGTATAATTCTAGGCTACATTTATTTCACGCAAATTCGTTCTAGATGGGATGGACCTTTTGTAGTGAAGGTAGTTTACTCTCGTGGGGCGATGAGATATTGAAAATCCAAAGAGTGGAGAAATTTTCAAAGTGAATGGTCAACGACTCAAACTTTTTTAGAAATGCCGAATCAACCGGAGGAGGTGGTATACCTTATTGACCCACGATTGACATGATTGGTAATGCACTTGTTTTTGTAAGTTTATGCACGATATTCTTCTTTTGTACAATATTGTCATCTAGTTTACTAATGTCATCGTCCAAGGTTTAATTCTTTCATATCTTTGTTCTCTTTTCTTCATTTGCATACATTGAGGACAATGCATGATTTAGGTATGGGGAGTTTGTTTGTATTAGATTTTTTTCTTTTACTGAAAAAAAAACACAAAAAAAATTAAAAATTAAAAAATTTTGTTTGACTTTTTTATGAATTGAATTAATTCTAATAAGTGTTGGTGGAGCAAAAAGCATAAGTGAGATTGAAAGATTTAGAACTCTTGAATTTTTGATAAGATCTGAAATCTTAGTTCAAAAAACACCATCTGGATTTAAAATTGATTTCACAAGAATTTTTGCATTTCACGTTTGCACTAATTCTTAGTTGTGGGGTATAAATCATGATTCGAGTAATCATGATTCGGTCTAGAGCGTTTATTTGCTTTTATATATATATATATATACTTATATATGTAATTGTTGTTTCTACATATCGATGAGCCTGGATTTTACATCCAAAGATCGTTCTTATATATATATATATATATATATATATATATATATATATATATATATATATATATATATATATATATATATATGCTATTATCAGACATATCCGATGAGCTTTGGATTTACATCTAGTAAGTTGGATTGGTATATATATATATATATATATATATATATATATATATATATATATATATATTTACATTTCACAGAGGCACTGAGTTCACTTCTGTGGCCTTTTACATTACATTTCAATCCCGTCTGGAGTTTACTTCATGGCAGATTGATCGCTTTACAACTTTATTTACATTTTGTTCCGCTTTAGAGTTTACTTACAAGCGGTTGATCATGCCATATATATATATATATATATATATATATATATATATATATATATATAGAGCCCTTTCCATAGCAAATCTTTGTAGTCTTGTCGTGGCACCCCCTTTTGTAACATTGATAAAATGAATTGATGGCTGAGATTAGACTTTGTATTTGATAAGCCGGCACAGGTTGTTGTGCCTAATTATCTACCTATACCGGTTTCTATGTTATTAAGTGACTATAAACTTGTCAGTATAGTTATAAAAAGTGAATATTTATTATTAAAATAATCCGGCCGGTACAGGCTGATACGGCTGGTACAACGTAACCAAGGAGCTAATGTAAATCAACCGGAGGGAGGTTTGTTTAACCCTATGCAGGAGTTTGTTAATCTTTTAACAGTCGTATTTAATAGAAATTGGGCTAATATCCCCGTAAATCCAGGAGTAGCGTGAGCTACTACCTTTAAGGATTTTAAGAGTGTTGGTCCGTCAGAGTTGAAAGGAACTACAGACCCTATCGAAGCCCAGACGTGGGTAAAGGAAATCGAGAAGGCATTTGTGATAGCAAATGTCGACGAGGCCTAGAAGGTTGCCTTTGCAACCTACATGATGAAGGGAGAGGCCAATTTTTGGTGGGAAGCTAATCAGGCTAGGGCCGGGATCGAGAATCTAACGTGGGTGAGGTTCAAGGAGATATTCTTTGAGAACTACTTTCCCACGAGCATGCAAGGAAGGATGGAGATGCGATTTCTCGAATTTAAATAAGGGGACATGACAGTTCCCCAATACGCTGCCAAGTTTAATGAACTGGCAAGGTTCGCTTCACACCAAGTGGATACCGAGGTTAGGAAGGCGCGATGGTTCGAGTAGGGCTTGAAACCCTGGCTCTATAACCGTATTTTTGTGTTCTAAAGTACATCGTTTGGGACCATTTTAGAAAAGGCTATAATCGCCGAATGTGGTAGTGAGGCGTTGAGCCTGTACCACAAAGATAAGAAGAACAAGGGAAAGTGGATGTAAGAGAAGGTCGAGGGAGCCAGTAGGAGTGGCGAGGGACAAAAGAAGAAAGCGTTCAGCTCTGGGAATATCAGAGTGAAGCAAGGAGAACCGAAGAGGAGAATGGAGGCCTGTAAGACCTGTGGAAAGACTCAAGGGGAAGGCCATATGCTATGACTGTGGACAGGAAGTGCATATCTCGCCTAACTATCCAAGTCTGAAAAAGAACCATGGATGCTTTGTGTGTTGGTCAACTGACCACATGGCAAAGAATTGCCTAAAGAAGGGGACAGACGGGAACCGGGGCACTAATGGCGATAAGTTAGCTATTAGTGGTCCAGCGCAGCCGGGTAGGCCGATGGGTCATACCTATAACATGGCAGTCCAAGATGCAGTTGCATCAGGGGACATCATCGCAGGTATTATTCTGATCAACAACATAAATGCTTACGTGTTGTTTGATTCGGGTGCTACTTGTTCGTTTATAACATGTGATTTTGCTAGACGATTAGGATTACTTCCTAAAAAGTTTCCTATACCTTTAAATATTAAGGTAGCAAACGAAGAAATAATTACTGTTAAAGATGTTCATAGGAGTTGTTGCGTAGATATACAAGGTTGTAAATTATTTGTAGATTTGATACCGATAAAATTAGGAGAATTCAATGTAATTCTCAGAATGGATTGGTTGGTAAACCATGGGGCAATTATAGATTGTCAGAAGAAATGTGTAAATATTAGAATGTTAAAACAACCTCAAGTAGTATTTTATGGGAATAAATTGTCGGGACGTTCGTGTTCTTTAACCATGACACAAACTAGGAAATTTTTGAGGAAAGGATGTGTAGGTTACCTGTGTCATGTTGTTGATACCAGAGAGTGGTAGCAACTGTGACACCCCCAAATCTAGGTACTTCATTCCCACAGGATTTGGTGCTCACTTATCAAATCTATTACATCTAACTACCCATAACAAAGGATAAAGACATAATTTAAATAACTTAAACCATAATCTTTCCCATTAAAGGGTTACATCATCTCAAAACAATCCCAGGTAATCTAACCTTACATTTATTACATCAGTTTGCGAAATACATCACATATTAAAACAAGTCTTTAACATAATTTATTAAAATAAAATTCTCACAAGTCTTCAACATTTGGACATCTTGCCCTTTCCTTTGCTAGTAGACGGCTCATCGACTTTTTCAACTTTAGCTGCAGTGTTAAATGCAAGAGTGAGCAAACAATTGCTCACTGATACAGAAAGTAGTAATGGTAACAACATGAGAGTGAACAACGAATGATGAATAATAATGAACTTGCTCTACGAATTAAATATAGAACACAAGTTCGAAATCAATGTCTGAGGGTCTTAATACCACGAACTATGTCTCTGGTATTTAGGTATTATTACCTCAACCTTAGCAGTCATTTAGACTATATAGACCCTTCTTAACGTACTTAGGGGGATCAACCCTTTATACCATATATTGTGCACAAACATCTAAACTTTACACGTACAAAATCCCCTATATTAGGGTTGTTCATCTCAGTTTGAATTTAGGATTTCCGTACTAACAAAAGTTTAGCTCGGAACTAACTTATCAGTGGTTTTAGAATTTTAGAACACTATTCCATAGTAGACTAATTCAATCAATAAGGGTTTAAAATAATCAATATAGAATTGAACAAGATTGTCAAGATCAAGGATCGAATAACAACAATATATAATTGGATAAACATGATATACATGCAGAGTGCTATATTCAAAAGAGTTAGAATAATCTTCTATGAATCAATGTATTAGAAAAATATATGCTTCGAATGATATGAAGGAAAATAAAGCTCGCTCGATGTAACGAATTAGGTTACAAGAACCTGCACAACGTGCTCAAGACAAACTAGGCTTTCTCAACTTTACAAGAATTTTAGGAACTTGTACAATAACGATTTAGGAATGGGAACATGCATTCAATATGAAAAGAATGAAGTTAGAAAGCTTACTCAATGTAAATAGTTAAGGCTTAAGAACTTGCCTTGTTTGTAAGCTACACAAGTATAAAATAATCTCCAATTACCCTACACACATCATTACAATCGCAACAACAATTAGTTACATGAATGTTAACACTATGAGTATTAAACCATCATTTAGCTAACCTAGCACCTAACCATTTAGGTTAACATACTTAACGAATCTGAAATCGCATTACGAGCCAACATAACTTACTCGTTCATTTCTAACTTTTGAAAACATCACTTTTAGTTTCATTATATAACTCAATTAACAATCACCTAAAACTCTTTTACACTTTGTATTACAACACCTTATAATCTGTTATTGTAGTCTTCTTTATGTTTTAATATCCTTAACATGCATGCTAAACTAACCCAAGTCCGTTACGCATGACCAACAATTAAGCAGACTTCACCATGCGAGGCCGGCTACTACTCATGTGCGCTTGATAATATATTGGGTTATCAGCGCCTCAAGACGACGCAGTAACCAGCGCGGCTAAATGGCTTGTAGCGATACCTCGATTCGATTTGAACTTGAAATCGAGACTCTGCTTTGGCCAAAAATCTCAATTCTACAGATAATCACCCAACTTCAACATCTAAAACTTTGTAATATTATAGTTACACATGTTAAACACCATTCTATATACAAAACATTACATATACATCATTTTGAGAAATCAAAACCATAGTTTTTCCAAAATTTCTTCATTTTTACACTTTTAACGAATTAGATCACCACGAACTCATTTCTTAACCAATTGACATGATTTAAACTTCGTTATTTTTGTTTCTTAACATATTATCACAATCCAACTTCAATTCGCAGATTCCAACACATATAAGGCATGAAATTTGGTACTTTCTAAAGCCATTTTTCAAATATGAACAATGATATTTTAATTTCTTTCCTACACACCAATTTTTACGAATTTGATAACAAATAACAAGTATACATGATGATTAACAGAGTTTTTCAAACCTATATGAATATATATACATACCACAATTCACGTGATTTCCAATCACATAGAATATATACACAAATATACCGAAAAATAAAGTTAGAATGGGGATAGTTTATACCTTGATTAGCAAAACAACTAGCAATCCCTTCTCTTCCACTTGATAATCACAAAATAACTTCTCTCAAGCTCTCACTCTCAATCCCCTCTGTGTTTATCTTCTTCTCTCAAACCTTCTCTGTGTTTTCTATATTGTCTAGCCTTAGGGAAAAATAAGATGCGTAGGAAAACATAACTGGCCTCTCCCACGTTCCCTTCCGTTAGAAAAATAAAAAGTTTGCGTCAGTTGAATAAGCCAAAGGCCACAAGGCCTTGTTTGGCTAAACACATAAACCCCTAACTAGATTATTTAAATAATATTTATATCATATAGTTACACTTGTAACCCATTTTAATAGCTTATAATTTATAATTATAATAATTATATTCTTATTATAATTATGCTGATAATAAATAATTTATATCTAATTTAATTAATAAGTTAAAAACATCACTTTATTTATTTTATTTATTTTCATTAAATTAAAAATTCATTTAATTTAATTATCTTCTTAAATATTAAGCAATTGATTTAATTTAATTATTTCCTTAAATTAAATCCTTCAGATAAAATTATCAACACTCAATTTAATTAACATTAATCAATTTAGTTACTAAATTAATTCACCACAATTCATCAATTATTTATTTTCCTCAATAAATAAATTATTTAAAATATTTATTTAATTCCATAAATATTTAAATTAAATTACAAATTTCTTGATTGTTATAGCAACCATGGAACAAATACCTATAGTTAGAGAATTCGCCGATGTATTTTCGAGTGAATTACTGGGTCTTCCACCGGATAGGGAGACCGAGTTTGTAATAGACATTGTACTAAGAGCAGCACTGGTTTCTAGGGCACTGTATCGCATGGCTCCAGTGGAAATGAAGGAGTTGATGGTGCAGTTACAAGAACTGTTGGAGAGGAAGTACATACAACTAAGTGTTTCACCGTAGAGAACACCAGATCGCTGTTTGTCAAGAAGAAGGACGGATCATAAAGACTGTGTATCGACTATAGAGAGTTGAACAAGTTGACAATAAAGAATAAATACCCATTGCCGGGATCGATGATCTTTTGATCGGTTGAAGAAGGGCTAAGTATTTTCTAAAATAGATTTAAGAACGAGGTATCACCGGTTGAAGGTTAGGAAGGAGGATGTACCAAGACAACATTCGGGACTCGTTATGATCATTCTGAGTTTACGGTGATGTCATTTGGGTTGACTAATGCACCAAATTTGCAATTATGGATATGATGAACAGAGTGTTCAAACAATATTTGGACAAGTTTGTCGTGGTGTTTATCGATGATATTCTAGTCTATTCTAAGGCGCCAGAAGATCATGTTGAACACCTAAAATTAGTGATGGAGACACTAAGGAAGGAGAAGTTGTATGCGAAGATCACTAAGTGTTAATTTTGGTTAGAAAAGGTACAATTTTTAGGTCATGTCATTGACCATGAGGGGATTTCGGTAAATCCAGCGAAGGTGGAAGCCGTGATAAATTGGGAATAACCAAAAACGCAGGCTAAGGTGCAGAGTTTCCTAGGGTTAGCGGGTTACTATCGGAGATTCATTTAGGATTTTTCAAATATAGCTACCCCGTTGACTAACTTGACAAGGAAGACAGTGAAATACGTGTGGACTGATAAGTGCAAGGACAGTTTTCAAGAACTAAAAAAGAGATTGAGTGAAGCGCCTATTTTGTCATTACCCGATGACACAGGAAATTTCGTAGTTTATAGTGATGCTTTGCATAGAGGACTTGGTTGTATGCACATGCAGCATGTTAAGGTCTTTGTGTATGCATCAAGGCAGTTGAAGGATTATGAGAAAGTTTATCTTACTCATGATCTGAAGCTGGAAGCGCATGATGAATTTTCTCTAAAGATATGGAGACATTATCTTTCACGGGAAAAAATGTGAGATATACACGGACCATAAGAGTCTAAAATATATCTTCACATAGAAGGAGTTGAATATGAGATAAAGGAGATGGCTGGAGTTGATAAAGGATTACGACTGTGAAATCCTGTATCACCCGGGAAAAGCCAATGTAGTTGTCGACGCCTTAAGTAGGAAGTGTCGGGAGAAGTTATCTATGTTAACGACTCAAACTGAGTTAATAAAAGAGATGGCTAGGATGGAAATAGAAGTGAAGTTACCGAGAGAATCAGAGCAGATGTTGTTTGCAACAAAGATTCAATCTACCATTATAGAAAGAGTCAAGGAGGTGCGACTTTCAAAAAGCAGATGAGTATGACTGGTAAAGAGCTAGCTAACCAGAGATGAAAAGAAAATATTAAGTCTGATCTCTTGATAATGAGGGATTATTAAGATTTGAAGGAAGAATTTAGGTTCTGAATGAGACAAAATTAAAGGAGCATGTATTATAAGAGGCTCATAGTTTGAGATTTTTGATTCATCCTGGTAGTACTAAGATTTATCAAAACCTTCGACAGAGTTTTTGGTGGCCAAGCATGAAGAGGGAAATAGCTGAGTATGTGAGTAGGTGCTTGACTTGTCAGAAAGTTAAGGCCGAACATAAACGACCAAGTGGCTTATTGAAGTCATTGGAGATTCCAGAGTTGAAGTAGGAGCATATCACGATGGACTTTGTGGTGGGATTTCTGACTACAATGAAAGGGTATGATGCGATTTGGGTAATAGTGGACCGATTGACGAAGTTGGCTCACTTTTTGCCAATTAGGGTCAAGTATAACTTAGACCGGTTAGTTGGACTTTATGTTAAGGAAATAATTTCCAGACATAGAGCACCAGTATCGATTGTGTCAGATCGTGACCCATGATTCACATCGAACTTTTGGAGGAGGAAGTGTAAAACACCATTGTATTGGGATGAAGTGGGAGAACGCCGAATGCTAGGGCTAGAATTGGTGCAGCAAACAATGGATATGGTGAAGCCGATACGAATGTGTCTCATTGCAGCTCAAGACAGACAACAGACAAAAGAAGTATGCGAACTTGCGTCGAGAAAATAGGGAGTTTGAAGTAGGCTCTTGCGTATTTCTAAAGGTATCTCCCTGGAAAGGAAAGATACGCTTTGGAAAGAAGAGGAAATTAAGTTCGAGGTTTATAGGACCTTTTGAAGTGGTAAAACGGGTAGGTGAGGTAGCTTATATGATAGCATTACCTCTAGACCTAGAACGAATACATAATGTGTTTCATGTATCGGTATTGCGTCCTTAGAAGCCGTATTATAATCACGTGATAAAATATGAACCTATTTATATCGAGAAGGACGTAACATACGAAGAGACGCCAATTCAAATTGTCGATAGAACAGAACAAGTTCTCCGGAATAAAGTTATACCTTCCGTGAAGGTGTGATGGAAGAACCACGATGCAGAAGAAGCAACGTCGGAATTGGAAGAAAAGATAAGGAAGGATTACCCTCAAGTGTTTGAGTAATGAGACGAGATTCTAGAGAGAGAATCTTTATAAGGGGGGAAGAATGTAACGACCGAGAAATTCGGATCCTTTGTAAAATAATTTTATTTAATAAAATAATGAATAAAATAATATTATTTGTTATTATTATGTGTTAGAAAGATGAATGTCGTTCTATAACCTAGAAACGTTGGAACATCATAGTATTTTTACTACGTGAAGGAATTAAAGTGTTTGAATTTCCAAGACGAAAATAAAAGTTTTTCGAGAAATTTTTTGAAAAACACTCTTCATCAATTTCCACTCGAAAATTATTTTTGAACTTCCGAGAAATACATAACATTATAATATCGAGGTGAGATGGATTATGTAATAATAATTTAAGTATGGAAAATATAATATTTTGAATGCGGACTTAAATTAAGAACGTTAAGGATTAAAAGACAAAAAGAATGGAATGGTGGATCTTGTATGAAGTGAAAGCCCAATATGCATAAAGGGACAAGCCCAAGATGTATTAATGATTAAGTTAAGTGTTGGTTTAATTAAAAGCCCAAAGTAAATTAATGCAAGCCCAATATGAATAAGCTAAGTTAATTAACTTAAGCCCAATGTAATAATCCAATGGGTTAAGTTTGATCCATGGAGCAACCATGTTGATGTGGGTTGTCTTGGTGGGAAAGAACTTTGTGTAATGGCCAAGTACTTTATGTGATGGGCAAGAAAGTTGTGTAGCTAGTAAAGTTTACTTAAGGGTTAAGTAGATGAATAGTAAGGATGTTTGTTAAGGAGGTGGGGTGAGTAATGACCATAATGCCCTAACTTTGCCAAGTCTATAAATAGCAAGCACAAATTTAATTTGTTGGATTGTTAACTTTCATCCAACATAAAGTAACTTATTAGTTAGAGAGAATAAGCACTTTTAAGTCAAAACATTCTTTGTTAGATTTTCAAGAAGAAGAAGACTAGTTCATCAAGGGTAAGACTCTTGTCCTATATTCTTCTATCTCTACCATGATAGCTTGATAGAGAAGTGATGATCATGTATGCTAATAACAAATAAGAATTGAATAAGCAATGAACTTAAGCCGAATAAGTCATGAATAAGTAACTTGAACCTAAATAAGTTATAAACTTATGAAGAACTTATGATGAACTTGTCATAGGTTTGCCATATGAAGTTAGTATGTTTGATAAGATGTGAGAATGTTGATTAAAGGACTTAAATCTATAATGAGTCATAAGGAATGAAAACATATAGTTTATAAGTTATTAAGTCATGAAGTTATAAAGAATAAGTTAAAACATAGCTTGAAAATAAGTTGATGTAATATGTAGTTTAGAATGTTCATATGATGGTTAGAATCCATTTAGAACGATGATCAAATCATTAGTAATGAAGTTTTACCAGAATTCACACGATTGGACAATAATCGTTGAATTCGTGAAATTCTCGGAATGGAAGTCGAATTTTGTGTTTGAACTCGGAAACGTTGGTTTTCGATAGAGACAAGTCATATTTGGCATTATAGAGTTATGGACTCAAAAATGACCGAATTTTGACTTAAAGCGAAGAAACGAGCGTTGAACGTTCACGAACGTTTACCGTTTTCGTTTAAAATGAACCAATAGGTGAATTTTGAGTAAATGAAGTCAAATAGATAAAAGTCTTGCATGAACACGTAGAGTATATAATTTGTGAACCGTAGGATCTTGAATGAGCCAATTCGGATTTATAACGAAGAAGTTACGAGCCCAAAAATCTCATAAAGTTGAAATTTTGTCAAAGTTGTTTGGTGCATAGAGTTGGCATCGCGATGCAAACCCAAGGTATATTGGTGGTGCTGCAGCGCCATATACAGTGCACATACCTACTAAACTTTTATGCCATAGCGCGACATGTAACGTTGGGACTCATGCCTTGTGAAATACGAGTCCGATCTCACCATCTAGAAGAATGGCGTATGATCAAGATAGAGGAAAGGGTGAAAGAAATAATGGTGTGGCATTTCGATAGGGTTTTAATACAGAGAAGGAAATTTATATGTATGAAATGAATGGTAACTCATTAGTAATGAACTAAGGCTTGATTATAATATTGTTAAGAGATGTTTAAACCTTAAGTATTATCAATTAAGGTTAACGTAAGTCAATTGTAGGTGAATATAAGAACAACATAACGAAAAGCCAGAACCAATAATAACAAATCTAAGTCGTAATTATATTGAGAAGAAGGGTAAGATTCTTTAGGAACCATGTATGTTCATTCATGACCTAATGTGTTATGTGATGTTATCATTTACTAAAGAGACTTAAAGATTTAACGTGAACGTATTATAACTGTAGCAGATATTGAAGGCTAATATTCTAACCCTTGTTCTAGTTCAATCTGGACAAGCTTTGTAATTCATGTATTCTTACACATGAAGTATTGTATAATGAAGTCCAAGCCAACTCTTTCGGCTAGACTTATATTATGTTTTTATCAAATCATGGTCAATGTTTACCTAGTTATATTGGTGTGGTTTTCAAACGAAGACTGAGTATATTAAAAATGTTTTGTCGTCAAACGACAGGCACGTGAGGTTGCCACAACTTAAACGTATATACGTTTAATGAATGTAGTGTTGATCAACATAGAATTCTATAAGTTGATCACCTAGATGTGCTCGTAAGAAATGTCGGACTTACGGACTTAGTGCCGAGATGTCCTTTTCAAAGGAACTTATGAAATGCTCAAGGTCTTGGACCAGAATTGATGTTTTACTTAATATTGTTGTTGTAAAACATTTTGAAGAAAACGAAGTGCTATTTTCAATTATCGATAGTACTTTGTAACTATTGTTCAGTTATTGAAGATATACGATTCCTATGTTTCAAGCATGTTGTTTATTAGAATTGTTGTACTTGTTGAGCTAGTCATGCTCACTCTTGTTTGAACCATATGAATACAGCTATGATTGAACGGACTGAAGGCTCTGGTAAGGATAAGGGCAAGGCGAAGACGAACCCGTAGAATACTTATGTAATAGTATAGGGTGAATGATTGTAATATATTTGATATTATGACAAGAACAAATGTAATAGTTAAAAAGAACCTAGGGGAATGTTAATATTATTTTGAATATATAGAAGACATATTCGTTCTATTGAGGCTTTTCAATTGAATGTGTGTGTGAATGGTAGTACCGTGTACCACCATCTGTCGGATTGTAAGATACCCGAATTTAGGGGCGTCACATGTTTAGGCAGAGTTTAATTGAACTTAAACTCGATAATTATCCGACTAGGCCGTCACGATGTCAAAATTGTGTCGGATTTAACTCAGACTACAATAGTTTGATTTTATACTAAGTCTTATATAGACTTATAGGGTTATGTGTTATGTGTTTAGGTTATTCTATGTTTATATATAATAATATTATACTATGATGATATTATTCTAATTTGTAGATCGATATTATTTATAATAGGTCTTTAGGCAAAGTTTAATAAATTGCAGGTAAGTTTTTCTTAACTCGACCTCGAGTTGTTTCATTCAAATATACTTGTGGTTAATCATTGCTGATTACCATGTCTATGAATTATAAAATCGTACTCTGTGCATATTGCATGTATTTATCAGGTATGAAAGGCTGATCACCTTCATTACCATTCGGTTCAGATATAGTCGCTCATGTTTAATGTTCGTTGAGCTATAAAAATTTGTTCATGCTAGTTCACAATTATATTGTTGAATGTTAGCCAGCTTATTATTCAAATTCTTTCAATCATGATATATCCTCAAATAAATTTTTACTTTTTGGGCAAACTTATGCTCACCCTTGCTATATCATGATAAACATTGCAGATTAAGACGAATGCATCGGATACAAGGAAAACTCAAAGCTAAGTTTAGCTTGGGACTATGTTTGCAGCTAGATTTGTAACAGTATTATATGATAAAAACTTTGTATGTTAGATATGATATTAATTCAAGTACTATGTGAAGGTTTTCGACTTTGGGGTTTATGTGTAAAGTTTAATGTATGAACAATTTATGTTTATATCTTCAACAATAGTTATAGAAATAGTATACCAGATCCTTGGTGATTAGGACCAGGATTTGGGGATACTACAGTTGGTATCAAAGCTATAAGCATGAATTTGCGAAGAGCCCCGAGCCTTTTGTTGGTGACATCCCTTTAAGGAAAGGCACCGAAGCCAAACTTTCTGTAGGGGACGCCGAGCCAGTCAGTAGCAAGTTGATAGGTATCACTATAGGGTGCTATGGTTGGAAGTACCATGAGTGCTACAGTTGGTATCAGAGCTGTTGGTTATGAACCTTAGGTAGGAATGCCTGAGAAAAATAACCGCAGTGGTTAGGATAAGTACTAACTCAAATAGAGTTAGTTGGTCGGTAAGATTCAAAGACGACTCTCAACTAGTTATAAAAGATATGGAGCTCCCTAACTCTGATAATAAAGTCGAACAGTAGTGATGAATAGATCGAGTCTAAAAGACTAAAAGTGCAGGGATAGGAGATCGTAAAACAAAACGATCATAGTATAGAAATTAATCATAATATATATGATGAGAGCACCCCGTGATCTGATAAGGTTATAGTATGGAGAAGGATCAATCTAATAATTGAAAAGTTTACAACAAAGATTGTTGTGTGTCAGTTGTACTATGAATTGGTACAGATTCAGGAAAGGATTATGAATACAGATTAAATGAAATTCGTATTGAGAAGAGAGTTAGAATTAAGTGGGGATTTCAATTGAGGACTCATGTCAGCAGCTAAGTTGTATGATTCTTCGTATCGGAGTAGAATTATACTTGGTGTAACAACCACTTAGTTACTTACACTAATAATCATTAAAATGTTTGTGTCGCGCTATTTGCTATATGCATGTTGAGATGGTGATTCCTTTCTTTTGTGTATAACAGTCAGGTAGGTTATAGTTAGACAATATAAGGTTAAGTACGAGTTCTTAAAACTCATACTTATGTTACGTTCGCGACTCATAATTATATGAAATGTTTATAAACCCCTCAGTGAATGCACGCCAAAGCTCTAACTAGGACAAGTTCTTAAACTCTAACGATTGTGGCAAGTTCATGGACTCATGAGTGCGGTTTGACGAACTGGGAATAATCATGTGTGATTGGAGTATTGAGAATAATAGGAACATATAGACTGTTGAAGCAATTGATCATTAGTGGAGACATAGGTTTTCCAAAACTCCTAGCTATGCTAAACTCGAAATTTTTGACATCAAGCTAACTATGCACTATATGCTTTTGAAAAATGAATTTTATTCTTTATTCTCAACTCTTGGTAACTATTGTGTATGCGTGGACTTCGGGCCACCGACACTTCGTTACCTGTTGCGATGATAAAACAGATTTGTAATGATTTTTGAACGATTTATAGAATAGTTTATGCTACTTGTTTTGGCTAGACGAAAATGATTTAAAATGTCAAAATATATTTTTATTTATATGTACCATTTAACCTGGTGCAGAGATGATAAAAAGTTGATGGAGCTATAAATACAGTAATACTTAGTGTGAATTTGATCTAAAATCATTGTTCCACTATTGTATGATGTGTTATGACAAAGTCACTCGATGATGGAATCCTCAAACGGATTGTTAAATACAATACGACATCATGACGTCATTTTCAAAAATTGAATTTGCCAATGGTGTTTAGCAATACACATTCGTATTTTCGATTGAAATTGATTATTGATATGAGTCTATGCTATTCGATTCAACTAGACCAATGTTTATGAAAACTCTAAGCGTTCTTTGAAAATTTTCCCGAACCAAATTGTTTTGGTGCAAAATTCTATGATAAGACTGAGGTGAACTGTGCAGATTGAATAAAATTATTCAATAGCGAGAATATTCGCGAGAAATGATTAAAGTACGTAGTAGCAACGAGAGTTTACCTTCTTCATGATTGTAAACATACTGTTAGCCTATGTAAGGGGTAGATTACCTTTTTCTTAATTGAAATAGGTAGCAGGTAGTAATACCTATAAACCTCAGTAGTTCATGGTCTATATGACTCCTTAGCACGATTTCAGAATTTTAAATCTTGTAAGATATGTTGTGGGTAGCATGTGGTGATGAGTATGAAAGGTATAAGGTGTAAGTTGAATTTCGGAGATGAAATTCTTAGAATAAGGGGTGAATGTGACGACCCGAGAATTTAAAAAATTAATTAAATCTTAAATGATGGATGAAAGGTTGAATAATAAACCTAGACAGAAAATAAGTGAATGGATTTGATATTTCTGTGAAGAAATTTTAAGGATTTTAAAAATTCTGTGAAGGACTTTGGTAGGTTTAAAATCTTTTGGTGAATTATTCAGGATTAAGTATATAAGTGTATATGTTCTGTGTGTATGGTCATTTATGTGTACAGAATGTGCTTGAGGGTCAAGGGTTGACCAGATAAATTTTATTAGTGTCCAAACCCTATTATTTTAAGAACATCGATGTTCAGTTAGAAAACCCTAACTTGGGATCTTAGAGACTTAAGTGTATTGATTATAAGATTAATTAGGGTAAAGCCTAACGAATTAGTTAGAAAACCCTAATTTTAAAATTTGAAACCCTAATTGTTCCGTTTGAAACCCTAATGTACAATTATGGACTAAATTGCTAAATTAACAATTTTAATTATGAAATATTAATCCTAATTAGCAAACTTGAATTTATTGTGACGCCCCCAAAATAGGTATACAACACCCATTCTGAGTCACCAAATACATGGTACAGAAACAACTACAACTTTATTAATACAATTGTCGTGCAAAATACGACAACACATAAACTGTGAGTTTAAATACAAATATTGTCATCTAGACAATATTCACACCCAAATAAGTCTTCATTACAATTATTGAAACACTATTTTACAAAATAGTGAGGGCTTTAAAAAACAACTTCCTAGAACCTTCATTTCACACCTCGACTAGTACTCGCTACATTCTCGCCTCCTGAGAAGAAAAATGGAACAAAAAGGAAAAGTGTGAGCTCAACTAGCCCAGTAAAGAATATTATGACTAATATAATATAGAACAAATTATCGTTAGTCTTCAACAGGGAAAGAATATAATAGACAACAAGTTTCAGATCAATATTCGCAGCGGAAATAATAATTCATAGAAGAGTTACGTATAGAATGAAATCTACTAGTATCTATGAATTTAAAAGTCCATCATCAATATTTTATCCCTGTAACATCAATCAATATACATCTTGAATCAAATATTTATCTTTGCACTACAGGCCAAATATATTCATCAGTTGGTCATATTCATCTCAACACATGTTCATCTTTGCACTACGGTCAAAGATTTTCATCAGAAAATCATTCATCTTTGCACTACAGGCCAAAGATATTCAGTAATATAATCATTTAGGACTGAGGATGATGAAAAATATTTTAAAGAAAACGAATCTAGTGAAACAAAAGAACAAATATTAAGGATTCGTACTTTAAACAATCCCAGTTCAAAAATACTTCATAAATAACCATAGTGGAGTAAAATTCAAGAATGATCAAAACATGGATACAATCAAAGCTAGTATCCATAATAGATATCTTGGACAAAAAAATGAAATTTTAATTTTTCACGTGAATAATGTCGATATCGTGAATAGTGTCGTGTATCGTGAATAAGTAACTCAAACAAGAATTTCACAAGAAACATCTTATTAATATTTGACAAGATAATGATATTGAAAGAAATAATATCATTTATAAAAAAATAACACCCTTACCTCGAAAAAGACAATACTTACGTAGGAATCTTTTGAATGTAATCTTTGAAGGAACTTGAACCATATAGCAACACTCAAAGTATCAAAATACTCACAAGAATACGCTCGATAATATAGAGAGAGAAACAGAGAGAAAACTTTAGTTTCTAGTGTGATTTTCAATTCTAACCTAAGCACCCTATTTATAGAAAAATGATTAGAACACCAAAACAGAAAATTTAATAAAATATTAATATATATACTATAAATTCCTACGCACACTTTCTTAGATTGAAAACATCAACCACACAAGTGGTCCCCCCTCACCAAAATAATAAAAAAACATTTTTCTTAAAAAAAATAATTAAAACTTCAAAAATTAATTATTCCGGAACTTCGAAACTTCAATAATTCATAATAAATAGCCCTTTAATCAGAAAAATTTAAATCTTATGTCCATTCCATAGGAAATTTAATTCTCTACAACTTTACAGAAGAAAGTTTTTCAAAATTCCAAACAAAAATTGGCCGAAATCAACATACGGATGATTTTGCAGGCTATAATCAAATTTCAGTCAAGAAATGAGGTCCACCGACATGTTTAATATGTTTTTAACATTTTTGTAACAAAAATACTCTTCCTCCTCATTTATTCATATATCACACATTCATTATAAAAATATCACCATTATTATATTATTATAATATAATAATATATTTAAATGAATTATTTTATCAGAAAAGATAAAATATCAATTTTTCAACAATTGTCACTTTAAAGTTTTCTCCATCTATATCCACATAAAATGAATATTTTCCTTATCATATAAATCAATAATAAATTATTCACAAATAATATTACAGAATCACAATATTGGCAACCAGACCGTTCCCAGGAAAGATGGGGCTTTCCAATAAGGATTTCTCCTTACTGGCGCGCAATTAGGTGACCAAACCTCTCCTTAGACAGAACTTTCTAGACATTGCCAATAATGCTATCTAATAATATTATTCAAATAATATGAATTATTGATCTGATAATGAAAAATACTATGTAATGACAATTATTGAATCAACAATAATATAAAATATCAACACAGCAATTATTGAATCAATAAAATAAAATATTGAACAGTAATTACTGTAACAATTATTGAGTAGTGCTTTCTTACGTAAGAATCAATAATTGGTGTAATACTGTGTGCTACTGTGTTTTAACCACCGGGTATTCCAATAGTATTAATGGTAACAACTACGTCATTATTTATAAACAACTTATACTTGTCGTTTTCCTCATCCAATCGCTTTTCGTTATGGGGCCCACACAAGAATATTCCCCGACCAAACGAATATTCCCCGACAACAATGAATATTTTATAGCCACTTGCTTATTTGAAATATTTGTGCCTTTTACCCATAACTAACCACATTAATCAAATCAACCCTTATTATTTCAAAATAATAAATAGAGGAAATTTAATTTTATTTATAATAAGTTGGGGTCTTAAAACCTCCCCTCCTTATGAAATTTCGTCCTCGAAATTGACGTACGTACCTGGTGTTTTGAAAAGGTGAGGATACCTTGCTTTCATTTCTGTTTCCAACTCCCAGGTCATTTCTTCAATAGCATGGTTCCTCCACAAAACTTTAACTTGTGGTATGACCTTTGTACGTAAGACATGCTCCTTCATATCCAAGATCTTGACAGGTACCTCCTCGTACGTTAAGTCTTCGGCTATCTCGTCTGGTTCTAACTCAATAACGTGGTTCGGGTCTTTCACATATTTACGTAACACAGATATGTGAAAAACATTATGTATAACAACCCGGAATTTTGGATTTTTCCAGAATTTAGGTTTAAAGAATTAGTTATTAATAAAATGAATTTTTATTAATACTATTCTGTGCTATGTGTTTATTAATCGTTCTATAACCTAGAATGATTATTAAACGGGAGGATTCTAGCTACGAGCTAGACTGAACATGTAAGAATTTTCAAGACGAAAATAAAATTTTCCCGGGAACAAAATATTTTCCAGGGAAAAAGACGAAATAGGCACTATTCATCCGTTTCTGCTCAGAGATTTATTTTGAATTTTCGAGAAACCCGTAATGATAGAATTCTGAGACGTAATGGAATATTCAATAATATTTCAATTATGGCAAAAACGAATTTTTCACCTGCGGACTTAAAACCTAAGGGTTAGGAAAAATGAGTTCCAAGAATTTTATGATCTCGTATAATAATTATAGTTATTATGTGTGAGAAATACAAGTATAATACTAGTTATTATACGAGTATAGTATGAAGATTAGTATGACGTATAATACGAATATCGTACGAACGATATACGAAGAGAATACAAGAATACGAGAATGGAATGCGTAGAATACGATTAGTCTAAATAGACTTTGAGTTCATGGACTTTGTAAAATCCAATTGGACTTGGATTATATCAAGCCCAATAGAATGTGTAATCAAGCCCAGAGAAGGCCCAGTAAGAATTAATGTAAGGCCCAATGTTAGATTTAATTAAGCCCGATCCAAGAAAATTAACAGCGGATCGAACCAATGGGTCACCGAATGGGTAAAACCCATGGGGCAACCCATGGGGAAGACCCATGGGCATAAGGAGTGGCCACTTGGTCACCAAGTAAGGGTGGTGACCAAGTAAACTTGGTGGCTAAGTTTGGAATAGTAAGGAGGTGGAGGGGAAATGACTAAAATGGCCCTAACCTTGGTTTTCTATAAATAGAAAGCTTAAGTTCATTATTTTGAGCTTTTGGAAATCCTACACTATGAGAAATAGAGAGAGAGAGTTCGGATGGGAGAAGAAGAGGGAGAGAATGAAGAAAAACTTGCCTGAGTGCACGCTTTGTCCGACGAAAGGAGATTAAAGAAGAACGGTAATCCGAACCCTAGTTTCTTCTAATTTTCTCTAAGTTTAATATGTTCAAAAACATAACTTAATGAAGCTAAAAAGTAGATGATGTTAAGAATGATTTCATATGGTTGAAATCATGAGAAAATGAAGAAATAAGAATTAGAAATTTAGTTTATAAATTTCTTAAGGAAGTATAAGATTCGTAAAGATTTTGAGCGATCTGAATGAATCTTATGAATGAGTAGGTGAATTAAGTAAGGAATGATGTTCTATAACATCAAATTCCAAGAAAAAGTAGAATCATAATCCAAAATATTGATTAAAAATGAAGAACGAACGAAGAACGCGAAGAACACGTGAAGAACACGAAGAACGTTGTTTATGGACAAAATTAAAACGATCGTAGGATAATTATTGTTGATGGACAAGTTTAAAACCATCGCGTATAAGTTAGTTGCTTATTTCTTGGTTAGGAACGTTAGAAACGTTCATGAAGAACGGATTAAAAACTGAGCTATAACGAAGTTATGGCAAAATTTTCGTAAAATATGATCGAGAAATAGAAAGTATGTAAATGAACCCGAACATGTAGGGTTTCATAAGAATGTAAGAGAACGTATAAAACGTGAGTCATGGACTCAAGAACGAACAAATTTCGAGTTTGGATGACCGAATTACGGATGAACGAACGAAGAATGTTAAAAACATAAAATAAATAAAAAGCAAAGATTAAGCCAATTGAATGGTGTGTTAATGGATTCAGAACCGAGACTTTGTGATTTAATTTTAAATATTTATCGGATTGAATAAATATTTTTCGATGAATTAATTATTAGATTAAATTATTAATTGATGAAGTTGTGGTAGATTAATTTAATTATATGTGTTATATTTATTAAATTAATGTGGAGAATTTTATTATTCAAAGTATGTGATTATGTGAGCTTATTATATTAAAAGAAATATTTAATAAGCTTAATGTTAATTTTTTTAATTTTTTTAATTATTAATTAGAGATTTAATAATTTGATATTATTATTAAATGAGAAATTTAGTTATGTGACTATGTGAATTAATGAGAAGTTATTATATTTTATCTAAAAATTAAATTAGATATTTAACTTATTTTATAAAGGAGTGTGACATTATTTAAACTACATGATAATGTTTTATTAAATTAAATGGTTTTTGAATTCCATTCTATCTAGCCAAACATGGCACTATGGGAAGTTGGGAGCAGTTACCCATGATAGGTAACTGACCACCAATGCGTCAGTTTCTATTTATTTCATACGTCTTCTTCTCTTTTCTTTTCGTGTTATTTTTTTCTAAGTCGAACAAAGTTTAACAGAGAGAGATACAGTGAGAGTTTGAGAAATTTTGAGAGTGATTGTGAGTATTGTGTTGAAGTCCTTGTTTATCTACGCTTTGGGTAATTCTCTCCAAACCAAATTCCTATTTTACGTCTTTTTAAGTTTTCATGAATATGGCCTAAGTTTTCTGTAAAGTTTCTGTAGTTGGAATGGGTAACAATTATGTGATTATGTGTTAATATATAACATCATAGCATGTTTTATATATATTATATGGGTTTCCATATCTTCAGTTTCATGAAATTATATAGTAAAAGATTTCAGAGTATGTTATATGGCCATATGGCCTTATACGTGATTTTTATATGTCAAATATAAATTATTTTGCAAAATTCACACATTGATATGATTATGCATGTTAAAATGAACAAAATGAAACTTGAATGGTTGGATTTGGCTTTATAACGAACCCGTACCATTAAAATCCATGTTTTTGTTCAAGAACTTCAAGAACATCAAGAACAGTCCAACTTGCATGCTTTAATTATGTGATTATGTGTTTTAATGGGTGAAAATCACTCTATAGATGTTATGTATTGATTATGTATGAATTCTAGCATGTGGGTATGTCTAAATTAAATTGTAAAAATAAGTTGATTGAAATTTTTTTAGTCGTGATTACGCAATTTTCGCGAATTGAATTACAGAATCGAAAAGCTGAGTCTCATGTGCATGGCCAACTCCTAGTTCTTTTCCCACAAGCGCCATACATGCCTGGCGCCAAGTGTCCAAATGCACAGCATGAGAGAGTTATCTGAAAGTGGCGCCATGGCTACCACTTAGAAGAATGTCCAAAAAATGCAAATTTTTAATGTTCAAGTATAGAAATGAGTTAGTAACCTAGTCTAATGATTATAAGGACTTGTTAGACCTATAATGAGATGTTAAAATAAATTCTTAACATGTCCATAACACAATTACGTGTTGATTGAATGATCGAATGCATAATTAGTTTATTTTTTGTGAAGTCTTAATTTTACACTAAGTGTAATAATTGACTAAGTATAGTCATGAATTCGAGTTAAACAAAGAGTAAAGTTATGATGTTTAGTATGTTATTATTGACTGGTATTGTAAACGTAATTGATATGTAGGATTTAATTCAAAGAACGAGTTTTATTAACGTGTAATCTACGCACGAGGCAAGTTTTTAAACCTTATCTTGTTACATTGAGCAAGTTTTCTAACTCTACAGTTACGTTGAGAAAGTTTCTTACCCTAAACTTTCGTTGAGCAAGTTTCCTAACCCTACTTGTTATCGTTATATAATTTGATTAATTCATCTTTCGATATTGAGCAAATTCTCATTATTATTGATCAAGCCTGTCTTATATATTAAAGTTTATAAATCTTCAAGCATGATGTTGTTATACAATAATTATTCTATTGTATACTTTTGAGATTTTATCCAAGTTAAATTATCTGTTATTGTTAAACCTTGTTAGACTAGCGAACCCTTATTGATTCGACTAGTCCATAGTTGATGAGCGTTCTAAATTTCAGAACCCCTTGGTGAATTATGCAAACCAAACTTCCTTTGGTGCGGACTCGAATGTCAAAACTGAGATGAACAACCCTGTATAGGGGATTATTACGCTTTAACGTTAAGATATTGTGCACAGTATGGTACTCAGGGTTGATCCCCCTAAGTATGAGAAGAAGTGTCCATAGTCTTATGACTGTTAAAGGTTTCAAGTAAAAACACTTGACAACCTAGGACATAGTTCAAGGTCTTATGACCCTCAAAATTTATTTTGATTCTTGTTATTCATTCTTGATTCAAAAGTTGAGCTTTATATCAGAAGTTATTATTTCTCTCGCATGTTATTATTCATTGTGATATTGTTATACTTGTGGGCAATCGTGCTCACTCTTGTGTAATAATAACATTGCAGTTAAGAACGAAAGAGCAGACGAACCTTGCACTAGTAAGGGCAAGGGCAAGCTTAGCAAGTAATGAAGACTGATTATTTATGTGATTATGTAATGATAGTTAGACTTGATGTTACTTAAGACTTATTTGTTTATGTTTCCCATGAGATGATTTAAGGTTAAGCGTAACACTGGGGATTTATTTATTATTCAGTTGATGTAACCCCATAAGGGGAGAGATTTTATTATTATTTCTTTCTATTGCATGGTTTGCATTTATTTATGGGTAGATGGATAGATGATGCTTGTACAGTGAACACAAAATCCTATGGAAATGGAAGTACCAGATTTGGGGGTGTCACAGCCTACCTGCGAAGCAAAGGGGAAGTTGCCCATGGAGAAGATTGAAAAATTCCTCCGTACTATGGGCCACAATGAAGCCAAAGTGGTTTTAAGCTTGTGAGAAGCTCCACACCAGATTTCAATACTGGACTTGGTTTTTTCTTCCAAGGATCATTGAAAGATCTTGCTAAAGGTTTTGGAAGAAGCCTACTTGCCAAAATTAGTGAATGTGGAAAAATTTCAACATTTGGTTGATCACATTTTCAACAATAATGTGATATCCTTCACTGATGATGACATACCTCCCGAAGGGACCGGTCATTGCAAGCCATTGCATATCACAGTGTTGTCTTCCGGGTATATGCTAGTAGGAGTTTTGATAGATGGAGGCTCATCTCTAAATATTTGTCCTTATGCCACCTTGGTGAAGATGAATATCAATCTCAAGCGGATCCAAAGCAGCCATACGGTCATCCGAGCTTTTGATGGATCCCAGTGAAATTCCATTCTAAAGATTGAATTGCCAATTGAGATAGGTCCCAATACATTCAATGTATCCTTCCATGTCCTCAAGATAGATTCAAGATACAACCTACTATTGGGGAGACCATGGATACACATGGCCGAAGCTGTTCCCTCCACCTTACGTCAACAACTCAAATACATCATCAACAATAGTCTAGTCAGTGTTAATGCTGAGCCGGAATGTCCTGAACAAGGAGTTCTACCAATTATAAGCTTCAATTCAGAAGTTGAATAGACCAGTTTCCATACTCTGGAAGTGAGTAACATGCAATACCATGCTATTGAAGCGCCACTTCCCGTACCCAAGATTTCTGACGAGGTTATGTCAGCCACTCAAGAAATGATGTTATTGGGTCATCAACCTGTTCAAGGGCTTGGTAAGGATCAACAGGGTATTAATCACCCTATCCACATGTCCAGTCAAATTGGAACAGCCGGGCTAGGCTATTCTGCTAGCTCCAAACATAGGAACCCTCATAAGCACAAGCAGGTTCCTCAAGCTTCCGCCGCACGGTGATTTTCTATGCCTTTACCGCATGAGTTGATACAATCTCCAGTAAAGGTTCCAACCCGGGTTGTGGCTATGCTATTTCTGAAACCAGTGCCAATCAAAGCTAAAAAGGTGCTGATTCCTGATCCCGAGACGGAAGAAAAGGAACGGAAACGTAAACATGACCTCGCCTTGAAGATGGCAAGCATTCGCGTCATTGTTCATGATGAACATACAAAAAGATACACCCCAGATGATGATTGCCCAGATGTCATGGTTATCATTTGGGAAAAGGAAGACACTGACGATCCTTCCATCACTGCAGTCCTTCAGGACTTTGCCCTCGACAATTGGAGCAACACTCCATTCATTAGTCGACAAGGGTAAAATGGGCAGAAAATCCATCTGCCCTATAGATAACTTTAATTACTTGCTTTCCTTTATAGTATTAGCAGTTATTTTATCACGTACATGCTAACACTTTTGTATGATCGAACAGTTGCATATATTAATTGAAAGTATATTTTTTTTCAGGTCTCTGAATTTAGATGTGCATGTACCTGTTGATGAGGTGCCTTCTCTCCACAAGGGCTGTAACTTTGATGCAAAGTTGGACTCAGACTTGATGGACATCCAAGAGGACATTGAGACACCTCAAGAGATTAAGGATCGGAGTCATGCAGACAAACCCAAACCCAATCTTGATCAAACCACTCCTTTCAATCTTGGAACCTTAGACAACCTAAGCTAATCCAGTTGGTTCGGACCTTACCACAAATCGGTGGAATGACATGGTTGCTTCTGTTAACCCAATTCCAGGATGTGTTTGCATGGTCTCATGAAGACATGGTGGGATTTTCCACCGACATTGTTCTTCATCGCCTTCCCATTAAAGAAGGATTCAAGCCAGTTAGGCAAAAGTTGAGGTGATTGAAACCTGAGTGGAGTTTAAAGGTTAAAGAAGAAATTGTGAAACAATTTCAAGCTGGCACCATCATGGTTTCTACATATCCGGAGTGGATATCCAATATTGTTCCCGTGTCTAAACCAGGGGGAAAGGTGCGAGTCTGCGTAGATTATCGGGATTTTAACAAAGCTTTCCTTAAAGATAGCTTTCACGTGCCATTTATCCACATTCTTATTGACAATACTGCTCAATACGGCATGTACTCCTTTGCTGATTGCTTTGCGGGGTACCATCAAATTATGGTCGCTGAGGAAGATCGTGAGAAAACCGCTTTCATCATGCCTTGGGGAACTTTTTGCTACAGACGGTTGTCATTCGGCCTCATCAACGCCTGGGCAACCTACCAGCGAGCTATGATGGTTCTTTTCCATGATTTAATGCATAAAAAGATAGAGATCTATGTGGATGACATCATTGTCAAATCCTGGAAGGAGGATGACCATTTAGACCATCTCAAAAAGCTTTTCAACAGGTTGCGTAAGTACAACTTGAAGTTGAATCTCGCCAAGTGTGCCTTTGGTGTTAAGTTAGGCAAGTTCCTAGGCTTCCTAGTCAGCCACAAAAGGATTGAACTGGATCCTACCAAAATCCAGGCCATCAAGGAAATGCCCATTCCTCAGATAGAGAAGGAAATACGGGGATTTTTGGGAAGAATCAACTTCATTAGCCGATTCATTTCTCAACTCACATCAACCTGTGAGCCAATCTTCAAATTGTTAAGTAAGAACTCCTCCGTGAAATGGAATGATGAATGCCAGAAAGCCTTCCTCACAATTAAGGAGCAGCTGATTAACGCTCCTGTTTTGGTACCTCCCAGGGATGATGTTCCCCTATTCATGTACCTGTCCATAAATGACAATGCCATGGGCTGTATGCTGGGGTAGAAAGACAATGGAGGCCAAGAACGAGCTATCTATTACCTCAGCAAAAGATTCAGCAATAGTGAACACAAGTACACTCTGATTGAGAAGACTTGTTGTGCTTTAGCATGTGCTTCTATGAGGTTACAGCATTACCACCATGGTCACACAACCCATCTCATATCCCGCGTGGATCCTCTCAAGTATGTGTTCAGCAAGCCCATACTGAATTGTCGACTGTCCAGATGGAACTTGATCTTACAACAATTTGACATCGTCTACGTGACGCAAAAGTCTGTCAAAGGTTAAGGAATTGCGAATCAACTGGTCACCGTACTTGCAGGGGATTACAAACCCTTAGAAACATACTTTCCCGATGAAGGGGTAATGACAATTCAGCTACAACATCAGTATGATACATGCCATGCCTGGAAAATGTATTTTGATGGAGCTGTTAATTCAAAAAGCTCCGGAGTCAGTGAGTTCTAATATCGTGCACGGGGGCGGTATCCGTCTCCATCAAATTGCGGTTTATCGCGGCACCAACAACACAAATGATATGAAAATTTCATATCATGGGGCTCAAACTTGCCCGCTCAATGGGCATCAGGTGGTTAACTGTCTTTGGCGATTCCAAATTGGTAATCAAGCTATCCACAGGAATTTATCAAACCAAAGAATTACATTTGCTGCCTTACCATCAGCAAGTTTTACAGATGGCTATGGAGTTCAAAGAAATCTCCTTTCTACACATTCCTCGTAATAGGAATGATTTTGCAGATACATTAGAACCGTTGGCCTCCTTGGTTTACATACCTGACAATGAAAATATGCCAAGCATCACATTTGCTCTGTAAAAAGCCCCAGTCTATGGGAATTACGTCGGAGAAGTATCAAGGAGTATCTGTGAGATGGATCTAAACCCGCTGTGAAATTCTACCTGAGCGGAGATGCACTCTACAAAAGAGATACAGGATTGGGTCTCCTCAGATGTCTGGACAAAGACCAAGCTCAGAGACTCATGGATGAGATCCATGGTGGAGTATGCGACCCTCACATGAGCGGACCCTACTTGTCAAGAAAATTCTCAGAATGAGACATTATTGGCTTACACTCAAAGCTGACTGTGATGATCACGTCAAGAGGTGCTATCAATGCCAGATTCATGGGAATGCTATACACGCCCCTCCAAGGGAACTCTACAATATGAGTTCACCATGGCCCTTCTCAATGTGGGGAATGGACGTAATAGGGCCCATCGAGCCCAAAGCCAGTAATGGACATCGATTCATATTCACCATGATCGACTACTTCACCAAATGGGTAGAAGCAGCTTCCTTCCCCAAGGTTACTAAAGAAGTCATCATTGCTTTCATCAGAAACAATGTTGTTTCTCGATATGGAAAACTAGAGGTCATTGTGTCAGACAATGCTAAAATCCTCAACAACCAAATGATGGAGGAGTTATGTAGAAAATTCCGCATCAAACATCTCAACTCCGTCATCTACCGACCAAAGATGAATGGTGTTGTTAACGCAGCTAATAAAAACATCAAAAAGATCATGCAGAAAATGTCTGCCAATCACAAAGGATGGCCTGACCTCTTGCCTATGACTTTATTAGCCTACAGAACTTCCATGCGTGCTTCCACTAGGGCAACCCCCTACTCACTAATCTATAGGATGGAAGCAGTGCTCCCCATAGAAGTGGAAATGGAATCCCTCAGAGTATTGATGGATGCTCAGTTGGGTGAAGACCAATGGGTACAAGACAGGTATCACCAATTGTCTCTGATAGACAAAAGGTGAACCGCGACTATCTTTCATGGTCAGTTATATCAACAAAGGATCGCACGATCCTACAACAAAAAAGTCCGACTACGGCAATTCAAACAACATGACTTGGTTTTGAAAAAGATCATTGATAACCAAGATCAATCTAAGGGAAAATTCGCTCCTAACTGGGAAGGCCCATTTGTTGTCAAGGAAGTATTGACAGGAGGTGCTCTCAGGTTGCAGGAAATGGATAGCGATGAATTTCTACAGCTTATCAACTCGGACATCGTGAAACGGTACTATTTTTGAAGTAACCATCAAACAAACATCCTAGTTTTGATCATTAAATCTCCAGTCATTCCAGTTTTGAACCCTCTCCATTTTACACACTCTTCTGCCCCTCAGGGAAATATACATTTCAAGCCAGCAGCTTGGTTTCACTTCGTTTCAAATCTTTCATACAATTTCGGTTATCCTGAAGATGAGATTGAACCTTTCAAACCTGCAGTTTATCCTAAAGACGGGATTAAACTTTCCTACGCTTGCAGTTTATCTTGAAGACGGGATCAAACTTTTTCCACACTTTCAATTTATCCCCATTATGGAATTAAACTTTCTTCTCCCATGATATAGCTCGCATATATAGATTCACGCTTCTCTTCAATTTGCGATTCATCCCGAGGGAATGCGTGCTTTGATCTCCACGATACAGAAGTGTGTGAGGCAACCATATTTTATATGGCCCGTTCGCAATAAAGAAAAAACAACAAAAACATTTCTTCCCTTTCTTCACAAAAACAACAAAACAACAAAAATACTTCTACACCCTTCTGCCTTTCACATTCAGCGTTGAACCTCCTACACTAGGTTCGAACTACGCAGACTTGATCTCTTCTTCAATAGTAGTACGTAGGCAGCCATTCATGGTGCAGTCTAACCCCTACCAGAACAAATATACTTGTCACACGGTACTGGGATCAACCTTCAATTTGCCCCACTTCATCAGTTTCATATCAAAGGGATGGAATTACCCAACCTCTTCTCACAAATAGAAGATTCGGTGACCATCTAAGCTGCGATCGTGCCTCAAAGAGCAATACCAACCCATAAGAGATAGAATTAACTAGGCTTCTCACAAATAGAAATATTGGAGACCATCTGTGGTGCGGTCAATCTCAGAGAAGAAGAAACTACCCTCATCTCCACTTTTTCATACAGATACCAGTCCCAAGACACCAAAGATGGTAGGGATTTACAAAAATCAATGATCCGTTCTGAGAGATCTTGCAACGTCTCAATGTCCATCTATCACAGATAAGTTCAGAATGCATCAAGATCACAAGGCCCTAGAGAAACAGTCAAATATCAAGCAAGTATCAAGGCATAACTAAAAGGGAAGTGAATCAAAATATATTTCCCTGCCATACATAATACTGTTTGATATATACATATATGTTGTACATGACAAAAATGGCTAAGCTAGTCTGTGTGCAGGAAAATACAAAGCTATCTACAGATCTGTATATATGCGAACTATCAGATCTAACATAGCATCCTTATCTGAAGAAGGAGGTAACGCTGCAAGCTCCTGCCCAAGGGTATCTACACGAGCTAGCAGATCAGAGGCTAACTGCATGGTGGCGGAATGCTCATCAATGTAGGCACTCATGTCGGCAAGACTGACAATCATCTGGGATCTAATGGCCACATCCCTAGAAGATAAGGCCGCATCCCACTCTCCAATCAATGCATCCTTGGCTGATCTAGCCTTATCCCTCTCCAACAGAGCGATGTCTCTCTCAACAAGAGCTGTCAACATCGCAGCCCTAGCCTGATCTCTATCATAGGTCATCAGATGTAAGTTCTACTCCAAATGCTGTGTCGGATACTGAGTAACAGTGGCACTTGGGGTGGGAGAATCCATCACAAATGCTAGAAGCCCAGCAGTCAAATCATTGGTGGGAATAACAGCCTCCTCTATAGGTTCCTCATCGTCAGAACCAGTCCCCTACACTGTGGATACTGCCGCAGCAAATGCAGTCTCTGTCTCCATCATGCGGAATACTCTGCAGAACAACCTGGATGGCTGATAGAAAACTCAGCCAGCTCTCCCTGATCCCAACATGCATACAACACGGATCATCCTTCCCGACACAAGCGGTTGTGGCGTGAAGCCGACTCCTTGCCCCTCATAATACGGATGAAAATCCTGAAACTGGTCAAACTTACACATCACGGCCAGTGGGTGGTAAGTAATCATGCCCCTCAAACTAGCCAGAGGGAGATAATGTATGCCCGGAGCATGAGTAATAAAGTTGTAGGGTGAGCTAAGCCCTGAACACAATAATATAGCAAACGGATCTCCAATCCCTTCCAGGAAAGCTGACCAATATGCAGCATCTGTACACTCCACAAGCTGAAAGGAGAACGTCATGGCTATGTCATAGGTGAAACAAAATCCATGATGTCTAAATGTGCCAATCGGTCTCAAGTGTGATATAAACCACACATACAGCATGACCGAGCTACCCATGAACTCTCCTGCGGGATAAGTGCAGCAGTATGTAGCTGAACTCAAGGTCTCTGCGATGATCATTGGGATGATGGTATGACCCTCCCTGAGAGCTCTCACTGACATGACAACGCCGATATCTAGCTCATCTATGTACCGCGGCATAAAGATGTATGACAATACGCATAGAAGCAGTACACCTACTCTGGTTGAACGCCAATGATCCTCCGGTGTGGTGAAATCCCCGGAATGCCGTGCATAGTCATCCTCGAGCCAAACTCATCAAACAGAAATCTTTGGGATAAAGCGTGGCCGGATATAATCTCATCCTGTACCACTTTGCGCCTCAATCCTGTGAGGATCATGAACTGTCTACTCATGTCTCCCATCACCATATACACACAAGGTCTGTCCAGAGGAAACATCGTCAATCATGCATACTCCTCCAAAGTAGGAGTCAACTCACGGGTCCCAAATCGGAATACATGTTTGTCTGGTACCCAGTGCTCTAGCATGTCCTCTACAAATCCTGGAGGAACCTGAAACATCAGTATGGTCATAGTATGCTGCAACAAATCATCTACGATCACCATGTCTGATGGTGATATACTATCATACCATGATCGCATACCTGCTATAACCACAAATAGTGGGGCATGATACAATAGATGGCAATATGATATAGGGAATGGAAGACTGTACATACATTCCTAAGTATATCATCATCTAATACATCTCTGTACAGCTAAAATACAGGGAAATGGGGCAAAGCTACCCAACATCTAACAGAGGCCTATCAAAAGATATAGCGAGAATGGGGCGAAGCTACCCAGCAGCTAACAGAAGCCTATCAAAAGAGATAACGAGAAATACATCAGAAAAAGTCAATAGTGTCGATGTCTACATCATCGATCCTGTCCACCTGATGTAACTCCTCCTGAGTCACTGGATCTCTATCTACAGGGATGTCAGGCCGATATAAGGGAGGATCTGTTCCGAAAAAACCATATTGGTCACCTGAGGGACCAGCGCCAGAGCTGGAAGGATCAAAATTATCTACCTCTATAGGATCTCTGCCCAAATGCCGAATGAAAAGATGTGACCGGTCCAGCTACCGAGTCAATCTGTGTCACATGAGTCGGATCTCTGACACAGGCTAGCCAATCCATCATCATCACGGATCCTGGAACCATATCCCCCATAAACTGTGTGGCGCGGGTCTGAGCTCCAATGGTACGAGGATCCACCAATCTCTGGAACATCTCCTGAGAACAGGGGCCCTTTGACAATGTAAAAGCCGTCGATCCCCAATAATGGGATGTCAATGCGGGGTGATGTGCAGAAATAGGCCAATAACGCTTTGGCGGGGAGGCAAGATCGGCATCTGAATCTCTCTGTAGTGCTCCTAATATGCGCTCTCTCCTAAATAGAGCTCCCATCCTCCATCTGTGAAGAGAGGAATCCTGCGGGTGAAAATGACGTACTCTACTCCAGTCGAGTACCCATCCTCAAAACCAACTCCCAAATGCTCTCCAGAGTAGGGAATCTATGTGATGACATCAGCTGTCAACAACTCCAAACTGTAGGCGACAATGAGTGAAACTCTCAGCAACAGGGACCTCCGCCAATAGGGAATGATACCATCTCTGTCCTCGTGGATAGGTGTCTAAACCTAACATGCTCACAGGACGCAAACAAGGGAGCCTCTCATAGGCCCAAAACTGCCAACACAAGGGAAAACATCTACTGTCAGTCAACACTCTTAACCTATACATGGGAAAAGAAAAGAGAAACACTCACCAGCAGAAATGGGTAGAATCCTAACCATGCCTCGGTCAAGCCGTGCGATCACATGCGCATTCCCCTGAGGAAGTAGGCAAAGGTATAGGAACCCCAATCATACTCTCCTATATGGTCCACGTGTCGAGTGGCGCTGATCAAAGAGAAGGACACCGTAGAAGATTTATTTGTTATGAATCAGCCCCTAATGATCATCAGGAACAATCATCGAAGAATGCGATCCCTTACTCTCACATCATCGGGTATAGGATCACTCAATAGCCCGCTCATAGCATCTACGCTCAAAGGAGTGTCACGAACGATCCACCGCCCTTGCGCCTCTCATTGAACTCCCAACAAGGATCGTGGCGATGGGGTGATATCCGCCATGCAAGGCACCAGCTCCACTCCAAACACCATACCTATGATAAACCGCCAATCCATCGGCGTCATCATCACCTCACAATCCAGCAAATGGAGTGACTAAGTCTGGTGAAACCACCGCTCAGACAATGCCCTAAGGTAACCCCAGGGACAACGACGGGGTATAATGGAGAAGAACCTCCCGAATCCCCAGTCATGGACGATCGCTCTATAGTCAACATGCAAGGCCTGATACATAGAGTGGATGCTAAACTAGTTCCCTCAAGGTTGTGTGAAGCCGGGAACCTACATTAAATGAAGATCAACATCAGACTCCTTGACTCCTCATCAATAGGAAATAAGGAAGATTAAAGATCTAACTTCATACCTCGTTTGCGTGCAGGTATACTGAAGGATGCCTACTTAAGTCACCTAGAAAATTTGGGTTCGCAACTTGAATACCTGGAAATTCCCTATGAGGAACACGTACAGTTGGAGCGGGAACCTCGAACGGTACATCCTCCTCCTCGTCCTCGACATTCGGCACTTCAGTCCAAATAGGACGTATCACCGCCTCCGCCAAATGACGAGGCTATCTCATAGAGCGGCACTGAGGCTCTTCAAAAGCCCTCCTCCGTACACCACAAGTGGTCCTGCAGGAACTACTCAGCTGGTCTGGATCCATAATATCTGGACAGCAAGTCTCCAAATCACCTCAGAAAGGGTGTGGTAATTTCTTACCTGGAGTCTTTTCCAAAATGCATTCTATGATTATATGCATACATGCATTGTTTTAACATACATCTACTGTAGAGTTAAAAATGCATAACTACCCAGTGCCTACATTTTGAGAAAATTTTTCCATAGCCCCCTTTGCAAATGGGACGATCCATATGCACATAGGCATGACTAGGTGGCCATTCTGTTGCACACCTGTATACAGTCATATACATAATGTATGCATTCATTACATAACACTAAAAATCCGTACGTATATTTTAATTAGTAGGATTATTTTACTATTCTACCTTTACTCATTTGTCCTCAGAAAGGATAAGAAATGACAGTAAAAGGTGCCAATTTGACTATTTTAAAAGTCAAATTTTTTCACATCATTATGTTCAGCATGGTTTAATACTAACATTTGCTATTTTGAATATTTTTTATCAAGTCATATCAGCATGCATATTCACTACTATGTGTCTAAATGCATTTCATGTGATAAGTCATTTTCCAACGGTTAGAAATTGGAAAAAATACATGCATGTATTACCAGGACAATGAAGAACGCTTGTACGGTGATAGAATATGAAAAAAGTTGCCCAAACTCAGCAGATCTGAAGAAGAGCTCTCGAATTTCCTTCGCTGCGTAACTTGAAAATGACGTATGAAAGTAACCAGCCACCAATACATATGCACGGCTGGCCGCAGGCTAACCTGTGGCTCCTGCAGGTATACCTGCAGACCCCCTACATGGGTCCCACACCTCTGGCTCACTCCAGTTAGAGTTACAAAGGAGGTCTCACAAGCTGAAAAGGCTAAATCAGGAATAAAAATGCTACGCGATTCAGCGGAATAGCCTGAAATCCTGGTTTCTCGTCGGTCAGAGTTAAACTCCCGTTGTCTCAATGGTATTCGCCTGAATGCAGGGTATACTATACCAATGAGCTCATCTTTCATAAACCATGCTCGACAATACCCCACAAAGGTCCGATGCCATCATTTGTAGTGTTACAACCCTAAACAATCCTCGATGGGGGTTACAACGCAAAACCATGAAGTATCAAACCTCCCTGACGGGGGTTACAATGCCAAAGTTATCAAGCATCCACGTATCCCCGGTGGGGGTCACAACCCACATCCTTCAAACATCTATGTATCCCCGACGAGGGTTACAACACAATGCAACCATTGATACACACATCAGTGAAGGTCAAACAACCTTGACATTAGGTCAGCTGATGGCAAGTAAACCCATCAAAGCAACTCATCTACATATCCCCGATGGGGTTACAACGCAATGCTACCATTGACACATAAATCAATGAAGGTCAAGCAACCTTGACAATGCACCCAATAGGGATATATCCGGTGATACACACATCAGCGAAGATCAGGCAACCCTGATAACAACCATCTATTGGCAGTAACTCCGACAGTATGAGGGAACATGTTATACACATCCTCAAACACACAAAGATTTATCCCCACAGATCTCTTCCACACAAGTGGTACCTCTATGGAATATAAGTCAGTGTCTAGGATTCAAGACTTTGGTGATAGCCCCAACGTCAACATCCTTGAAGATTTGGATCGCATGTCCAAGCCATCACTGATTGTCATCCCAACAGGATTACCTGACAATCATTCATGCATTCTACATGCATTTACATCATGTTGCTGCATATAGCATCATGTTTATCTTTCTTGCATTTCAAGTGTCTAGTATTCTTTATCCTATCCATGCCTTGCATTGCATGAATATGATAAAGAGGGGCATCTATAGACACTCAAAATTTTCTGCACTCCTATTACAAACATTGCAGGAGGGTAGATTCGTCTTTTGGAGATAACCCTAAAAAGACAGCTAACATCCATTCTGGATACTACCGGAAGTTCAATTCTAACCCGGAACACAAACCGGGAGCGTTATATCAAACCCGTAGCACACATCGGGAATGTCATTTCTAATCTCAGAGATAACCCCGAGATATGCAGATCAAAAGACCTGCAACAACACCAGAGAGGATAATTCTGTCTCGGCGATAACACCGCGACGTTTAGTTCCAGTCCCAGAGACAACGCTGGGAGTAGAAACACCATCCTTGGTAATAGCCCCAAGGGATGCCATTGCAGTTCCTGCGATAACTCCGGAAGTGCTTGTTTCAACCACATGTAATCAGCTTCAACCCACAGATGACAGTGAGGCACACAAACAAGCAGTCCAATCTCAGATGTAACCCTCAGCAACGTCTACTTTCCGTTTAACCTGGCGATAACCCCGATAAGGAGTCACAACATCATTTTACCATGTCAACAAGATGATATTGTAGCATACCAACAAGTAGTCCAATATCAGCTGTAACCCTGAGCAACGTCTACTTTCGACTCAAACCGGAGATAACCCCGGTGAGGAGTCAAGTATCATCTTGTTCCTTCGATAATGGCACGTCATCTCAAACACTTCATACATACATACATCCAATAATGTCCCATAAGAACCGAGGAGTGACAATCCCGAGTGACTATTATGTGTGGCATTACTTTGGATAGACTTTGAAGCTTGAAGACCATGGGCATAGACCCCTCTTCCTGACTTCGTACAACCTCTAATCCATGTCATTACGTAACTCTCGACACCAGCTATCCGAAGAAGGTCAGATATACCTAGTTCGGATGCTCGAATTGAAGTTCTGCAAGTTTGAGCGGTCATTACAGTGTATGAGTGCACGTACTACGAGACGACAGGACCCGTGAGGCTCGAATCCACCACGACCAGCCACAGGTACAACTTCGGCTGCCGCAGGTGTACCAACGGCCATTAGTCTATATATACAAGGCTTGGGGTCAGCCATTTGAAGGAGGGAGAGAAGGAAAAAGGCGAGGAAGCCCTGTCCATTTTACTCTGCATACACATCTTTTGAGTGTTTTCTCTTCTTTAAACACTAGTTAGCTCACATATAGCTATCTTTTATCCGGCGGGAGCTGAGTATTTATCCATTTAAAGTCATAGAAGTCTACTTTGGCGTTACTTGTAAGCCTTCTTACATTCTATAAAGCCTTCTTCTCATATAGCACACTGCTTATACACATTTGAGAGTCATATTGTTGTATGCGTTTGCACGGACTTCAATCAAGTGGTTTTTATTTACATACGTATATATATACTAATATATGTATATATTTACGTATATATGGACTAACATTATCGAGTTATGCCTCAATTGAGCCTAGACATCGATGCAGGCGTTTATTTGCTTATATATATATATATATTATATATATATATATATATATATATATATATATATATATATATATATATATATATATATATATATATGGTCGGACTACATGTCGATGAGCCCGGATTTTACATCCTATGCGTTTCATTGCTTTTATATATATATATATACTTATATATAAGCATTGTTGTGAGACATATCGATGAGCACAGATTTTACATCCAAAGGCGTTTATTCACTTTATATATATATATATATATATATAATTGTTGTCGAACATATCTCGATGAGCACTGAATTTATATCCGGTCGTTCTTTTTTATATATATATATATATATATATATATATATATATATATATATATATATATTTACATTTAAATGGGGCACAGTTTACTTACATGGCCATTTACTGACTTTTATTTACATTTCTTCCCCGCTTTTGAGTTTACTTACGTGGCGATTGATCACTTTTACAACTTTATTTACATTTAAGTCATACTAGAGTTTACTTCGTGGCGGTTGATCATCTCTATATATATATATATATATATATATATATTTACAGACTTTTATATATATATAAGCGCTACTTGCTTTCCATACAAACTAGCGATATCATGTGAGCCTAGGAATCATGTGATCACGGTGTTCAAGACATCAATCTAGATTTGGTTCCCATGATGGACATTTTTTTCAAATTGTAAGTAGCACATGTACATTATTTTACATTGCTTGAATTTCCTTGGATGGCTGTCATGCCCATGAGGAGTTCGGAACTGCTGTATATTATTTTCTCGAGAATGCTTTGCTACGCGAGATTTTGAGGTGAATGTAATGTCCCGAGAGTTTGAGAATCTAGTACATGGTAATGATCCTTAGAGAAAGATAATGAACGTGTCAAAGAATACGTGATACTCAAATATAATTGAGTCTAAGTAAAGGTTATGAAATAAAACTTATAAGAATTTATTATGAAGAATGGTGGGAGTAGGAAATATAAAACATATATTAAGGTAATGTGTTGAAGTTATTCAACGAATAGATTTGATAAAAAAAAACATGAGAAAGGTAGGGTTTCGGTGATTTCGAGGATGGAATCCTTATAAGGTGGGAAGAATGTAACAATCCAGAATTTTATTTATAATTTCAAATATTTATTAAATTAAATAAATATTTTTAATTAATGTGTTTATTGTTTAGTAGATATTTATTGAATTATTTATTAGTAAGTAAATAATTCATGAGTTATAGAAATTAACTTAATTAAGATAAAAGAGTGATGAATTAAATTTATGAGATAATACTCTAATTTAACTCAATAACTAAATTAGAGATTTATTAAGGATTATATGGTTTGTTATAATGTTATTTAATTTAATTTTTGTAATTAAAGTGATGTGTTAATTTATTAAATAAAATTATAATTATAATTTTATTGTATTGGTTTATGTGGTAAATGGATTTAAAAATTGTTATTAGATTTAATTTAATTTGAATATGAGAATTTATTTAATTAAAGTGTGACCGTAAACTATATTATAAAGGAGTTATTAAAATAAGTTAAAGGAGTTTAATTCAGTTTTTGCCAAACAAGGCTTAATGAATGTTAAGTCTTTAATTTAAATCTGTTTTACCAAACAAGGTGTAAGATTTAATGGGTTAATTTTTAGTTAGTTAGCCAAACAAGCCTTATGGCTTTTGAGTTTAAAAAAAAACTGATGTCAGTTAAAGTTATAATTATATTATATACTTAATACACATATTATTACCTATACGTTATATTTGGTTTAGTACGTAAGTTAGAGTTTAGAATAGGGAGAAAGACTCAGAAGAATAAAAAAAATAAGAGAAGAAGAAATTACAGAGAAAAGTAAGAGAGAATTGGGAGGCGATCGAAGGGCGTCGATCGAGCACATACGCAAGTATAGTTCTCCCGATGATGGAATATGTTATTCTAAGTGATGTAACATGAAAATGCATGATATAATACATGACATATAAAATTTTCTTGCTCATAATAGAAAGCATTAGCATAACTTAGTATGTGTTTTGAAAAGAAACTTAAAGATTTTGAAAAAAAAAACAAACCTTGCGGAAACTTATGTTCTATAAGTTCTGAACTCAGTGGTTTATATACATGATTGAGTTCAAATATAAATGAGCATGATATGTTGTTTATAATGTCTTGTTCATGATAAAACTTGTTAGACCTTGTGTTAGAAAAGTTTTTAAGAGAAACTTGATACAATGGAACTAAGGTGCATAAATGCTACATGAGATAGGTTTTGAACTTGAGAAGACATTATCATGACTTAGTTACTTATGATAAGAGTTTTTAAAAGTTGTCTTATATGTGCTATACTACATCATTAATGATAAAATGATTTCAAAGACAAACTCCATTATCTTTTGTAAACTAAGTATTAAAACGTGAATGATATGTGCACTCAACTAGTCAAGCCTGACATAAGTTATTAAGCATGTTTTAAAGTATGAACTACGCTATGTCCATTTAAATGAGATAGATACATGTGATCATGCTATTAGACGCTTATTAGTACCAATATATGGTTTAAAAGCTTATAACATCAAATCTTGTTAAAGAAAGTTATTAAGCCTTATTGATTGAAATAAATCATTATGGAGCTAAGTAATTTGAATGTGAACTTAAAAATAGATCACAACCTATTTGATGTCAAGTACGGATTGTTAAGGTATACTTATACATGCCTAGCTATTCTAAGAGCATGATGAGAAAGTGAAATGAAGGTTTTACAAACCTAGTTAGGAAACAATGTAACGTTACTATTATATTAAGAATGTATGAAACATATTACTAATGGATGTGAATCCATGATTATATAACTGTGTAGGAATACACGAAGTGCAGTTAAGTCGTACTTCATAAACAACAGATCAGGCAAGTCTTTTAGTTCCTATTTACTATTTGAACTTGATGATTAACTGTTTTAAATCTTTATTGCAAAGAGCATGATGTGTTATATATATGTTGAAAATATGAAATGTTAAAGTCAATTTATGACTATGTTGATTGATTAAAGCATGCTGATTGAGTAAGGACTCAATCTTTATACTTGTTATATGAACTATAGCATGTATGTTATATGTTGAGCATGTTATTATATGTTATGTGATGCATAAAAACTGTTAGATTTTGCTAGGCTGTCGAGCTCAACCTTGCAAATAACCACTTTTACATGTTCAAGATTCAAGGTAAAGTTATGTGTTACTTGAAAGACATGAATCAGATGTTATACTTGAAGATGTATACACTTTGGTTGTGTTATTATTATTTGAACCATGTTTAAGGTTACAAATAATGTATTAATGTCGAATTGTAATATCATTTTGCGTTGTAAACTATTGTAGTTTTAAAATGATTCTGTGATATTTAGATGTAAAGGTTAAAGGTTTTGGCAACGAGGTTAGTTTTTAATAGAAAATTTTAATTATTCCCGTAAATTTCAATGGTTGTATTATCGTTTAATGATGTAAGATTAGAGGTTGAATATATTATTAACGACCAAAGTCGAGAATTAAATTGTATGAATTTTGGGGTCGTTACAGATGTCATCACTTCGATTCCCTATTCTGGGGACCATTTGATAGTTGTCTTTGAGGATGGGAACCCGACTGGTGTCGAGTATGTGATATCCACCCATCGAATTCCTCTCTTCACAGATGGAGGATGGGAGCTCTATTTGGGACAGCACACTATCAGGAGTATTACAAGAGAGATTCGTGTACCGATCTTGCCTCCTGCCAGGCGTTATTGACCTGTGTTGTAGTCATCTATCAGTGATATCCTGTTGATGGGAGTTGATGGCTTTATGTTGTCAAAGGGTTCGTTCACTCAGGAGGCATTCTACCGTTGGTGGTCCCCTCGTACCATTGGATCCTAGACCCGTGCCACTCAATTCATGGGGGATATGCATCTTGGATTCATGATGATAATGGATTGGATGGACTAAGTCTGATATCCTACTCACTTGACGTAGATTAACAGCTTGACCTGGCAGTTAGACTGAGCACATTTTTTTCATCCGACACTTGGGCAGAGATCCTTCAGAGGCAGATACTTTTGATCCTTCCAGCTCTGGGGCTGGCCCTTCAGGGGACCCATATGGATTTTCCGGTGTAGATCCTCCATTGTATAGGCCTGACATCCCTCTTAGCGGAGATCTAGTGACTCAAGAAGAGTTACATCAGATGGACATGATATATGATGTAGAAATCAACACCATTAACTTCTTTTGATGCATTTTCCCGCTATATCTTTTGATAGGCCTCTGTTAGATATTGGGTGGCTGTGCCCCATTCTCGTTATATCTTTTGATAGGCCTCTGTTAGTTATTGAGCATTTGTGCCCCATTTCCCTATATTTTTAGCTGTACACAGAGATGATGTATTAGATGATGATGTACTTAGGAATGTATATATGCTATTTTTCATTCCCTACATCATATTGCCATCTATTATTTATCATGTATGTATTATGTTATAAATATGCATGTCCAAAGATATTCAGCATTAACCCCTGGATGGTCTTATGATACGACCCACATAAATGTCTTCTTCGATAGTTAGCCGCATTGATCACACCACACCAGTATTGGTAGCCTCATGTTTGAGATCATGGTATAATAGTTTGTCACCTCTAGATCGAGTGAGTGTAGATCAGCTATTGCAGCACTCCATGACCCTTCTATTGTTCCAGGTTCTTGTGGGTTTTGTAGAGTGCATGCTAGATCATTGGGTACCGGACAGGCAGGTGTTATGGTTTGAGACCAATGAGTTGACTCTTACCTTAAAGGAGTATGAGCGGCTGACGGCTTTGCCATTGGACAGGCCTTGCGCTCGGATGGTTATCTGTGATATGAGCCAATAGTTCATGACCCTCACCGGGTTGAGGCATAGAGTAGTCCAGGATGAGATCACATCCGGCCATCTAGCGTCCCAATATTTTTTGATAGATAGATTTGGCCGTGTAGACAGTTATGTGCAACACTCCGGGGATTTCACTACGTCAGAGGATCAGTGGCATGTTTCCAGAGTAGACGTACTCATGATGTGCGTAATGGCTTATGTATACATGCCACTATACATGGATCATTTGGACATCGGTGTTGTTATGGCAGTGAGAGCTCTCAAGGAGGGTCTTACCATTGTACCGATGATTATGACAGAGACATTGAGATCAACCACGTACTGCAATACCTATTCTGTAGGGTTATTTACAGGCAGATCGGTCTTGCTGTACGTGTGGTTCATGTCACACTTGAGACCTATTGACACCTTCCGACGGCATGGGTATTATTTTTCCCATGAAATATCCATGTCTTACTCCTTTCAACCAGCAGAGTGTACAGACGTTGCATCCTGGTCAGTGTTCTTGGCAGGGATCGAGGATCTATTTGACATTTTGATGTGCTCAGGGCTTAGTTCTCCCTACAGCTTCATTACTCATGCACTTGGCATGGATTATCTCCCTCTAGCTAGTTTGAGTGCATGACCATGTATCACCCACTGCCTGTGATGTCATAGTTCGATCAATTTTAGGATGTTTATCCTTTTGAGGTGGCATTGGGTTAGCATTTGTCTTCTCGGAATTTGTCAACAGAGGATAGATATAGGGTGTATGCCTGTTGGGCTTAGCGTGAGAGGGCTGAGTTTTCTGTTAGCCATCTGGGCCATTCTATAGAGTATTCTGCATGGATGGAGGCAGAGATCACATCAGCTGGGGTTGTATCCACCATGTCGGGGATTGATTTTGATAATGGGGAGCCCATAGAGGACGCTGATTCTCCTAATGAGGAGGAGCTATTCGATGGGTTAACAACAACTCTTGTTAATTCTCCCACTATGACTGCTACTGTGACCCCTCATTCAGCAGAGTATTTAGAGCAGAGTTTGCATCTGGCGACATATGAGAGGGATCAGGCTAGGTCCCTGATGTTGACAGCTCTTATTAGAAGAGATGTCGCTCTATTGGAGAGAGATGATGCCTTAACTCATAGGGATACTGCTATTGTTGAGCGGGATGAGGCTAGATCATCCAGAGATGCATTGAACATTAAGCGGGATGGTGCTATATCTGCCCGAGATATCGCTGTTACAGATAGTACTGCAGTGAGGTCTCATACTACTGATATCATGGCAGAGATGTTCACCTATATTGATGAGCATAGTGTCACCATGCAGTTGGCTATGGATCTGTTAGCTCGTGTTGATACCTTTGGACAAGAGCTTATAACGTTAACCCCTTCTTTGGAGAGAGAGATGCTATGTTGGATCTGATAGTACACATATCCACTAGATTGTAGATGGGCTTGTATTTTCCTGCACAGACTAGCTTAGCTATTTTTGTCATGTAAAGTACCCATTGTATATATCAAATAACATTATATATGGAAGGGAAATATATTTTGATTCACTTCCCTTTTAGTTATGCCTTGTTACTTGCTTGATATTTGCCTGTTTCTCCAGGGCTTATGATCTTGATGTATTCTGAACTCCCCCTTAATGGACGGACATTGAGATGTCCCATGATCTTTCAGAATGGATTATTGATCTGTGTGTATTCCCTACCCTTTGGTGTCTTGGGACTGCTTTTTGTATGTAGTAATGGAGAAGAGTGTGCCTTTCCTCTCTGAGGTTGTCCGCACCATAGATGGTCGCCGATAATCCTTTATATGGGGGAGCCCAGGTAGTTCCTTCTCTTATGGATTGATGTTTCTCTTTGAGGATTCAATCTCAACTTAGATGGTCGTCGGTTGTCCTATTGGTGTGGGGAGACCAGGTAATTCCATCCCTTTGGTCTAAACCGATGAAATATGGTGGATTGAAAGATGATCCTAGTACCGTTGACAATTTTTTGTGTTTTGGTAGGGGTAAGACCAAACCATGAATGGTTGCCTACGTAGCCCTATTGAAGAGGAGATCAGGTCTGCGTAGTTCGAACCTGGTGTAAAAGGTTCAAAGTTGTATGCAAAAAGGGTGTAGAGATTTTTCTTTGTTTTTTTTATGGTGAGACCGGACCATAAAAATGGCTACTTACGTACTCCCTTGTATTTGGGGAGATCAGGTCTGTGTAGTTCGCCCTTGATGGGACAAACTGATGTGGTAAAAGGGTGTTGTTTTTATTTTTGTGAAGGTTAGACCGGACCAATAAATGGCTGCCTACGTACTCCCGTGTATTGGGGAGATTAGGTCTGCGTAGTTCGCCCTTGATGGAATAAGCTGATGTGGTGAAAAGGTGTTTTTTTATGTTTTTGGGAAGGTTAAACAAGACTAATAAATGGTTGCCTACGTACTCTCGTGTATTGGGGAAATCAGGTCTGCGTAGTTCGCCCCGTGTACAGGACAAACTACAGATGAAAAGTTTGATCCTATGTACAGGAGAAACTGAAGATGTGAAAAGTTTTATCCCTGGTGGAACAAAATTGAAGGTATGCAGTGTTTATCCTGAGTGGGATAAATTGAAGGTGCAAAAGGTTTTGAAAACCTGAGCTGAGTGAAGGATCTGATGATCCAAAACCGGGCTGCTGGTTGGAAGGTATGTTTGTCCCTGATGGGGCAAATGGATATGAAGAAAAGTTGTATGTAGTGAAGGGTTTTGAAAATTTAAACTGACTGGGGATCTAGTGATCCCAAAACTAGGATGTTAGCTTGATGGTAACTTCAGACATACTACCGTTTCATGGTGTCCGAGTTAATGAGTTGCGAAAATTCATCACCATCCACCTCTTGTAATTTGAGAGCTCCTCCTGTCAATACCTCCTTGACAACAAACGGGCCTTCCCAGTTTAGGGTGAATTTTCCTTTGAATTGATCTTGGTTGTCAAGAATTTTCTTCAAGACCAAGTCATGCTCTTTGAATTGCCGTAGCTAGACTTTTCTGTTATAGGATCTGGCGATCCTCTGTTAATATAACTGACCATGGAAGATGGCAGCAATTCGCTTTTCGTCTATTAGAGACAATTGGTGATACCTATCTTTTAACCATTGGTCTTCATCCAGTTGAGCGTCTATCAACACTCTGAGGGATTCCATTTTCACTTCTATGGGGAGGACTGCTTCAATTTCATAGGTTAATGAGTAGGGGGTTACCCTAGTGGAAGTGTGCATTGATGTTCTGTAGGCTAATAGAGTCAGAGGCAACAAGTCAGGACATCCTTTGTGATTAACGGACATCTTTTGTGTGACGCCCCCAAATTCAGACCACACTTGTCTCAAATTTAGTTGTCACGTACTAACTCAATTAATAATTCAATACACACATATCGGAATATTAGAATACATTACATTGATATAATATAATTATCCTTATCCCAAAGTCTCGCAACCATGACTAATACAATACATCTTAAACTAAACATAACTTAATACAAATAAGTTCTTCTACTACCACATAATAATACATTCCTAGCATTATAGAAATAAATACTCCAAAGATTTCTCTTTACCCTTGTCCTTGCCAGAGGGTTCACCATGTTCTACCTTCACTAAAAGTTTTATGGAAAGCAAGGATGAGCAACAATTTTCCCCAGTAAGTAATATAGCAAAAGGGGATATCAATATGGTTTTAAATTTCTCAAGGGTATATCAATAATGATAGTTCAAGATAGCAAGAAGTATCGATGATTATCAACAATAATCACTATGGACAGAAAATATCAATAATATTCAACATTTAATCAATTCAAGATTTCAAAGTAATGAATTCTGAGGAGTCACTAAGGACTATGAACTTCTCCTAGAATTAACAGTAATAAACTGATAACTTTACAAAAATTAGTACAACAAGTGATCATCCTAAAGTACCATATGTCATGTATAACATTTAATCATTCTCATGTTCGCACGTCGGTTTCCGGACAAATATATAATTCCCCTACCAAGAGGGTTGTTCAACTCAATTATAAGAGTCCGCACCAAGTTAATTTGGTTTGGATAACTATCGATCAAATATCAATAGTCTAGCCGAAGCAATGGCTTAGACAGTTTTCTTTCATAACATATATGTGAACAATTTTAGTTCGAATCAAGGTTTGTAAACCATTACATTTCTAGATTACGAAGTATTATACTTTTAATGTTCTACCTGTACGATCAAGAATAGCACAAGATCAAGTAATGCTCAATAAAGAGTAGGGTTCGAGTACTTGCCTCAAGCGTAGTTTACCAAAGTAAAGCTTAATACTACTCCAATGAACTATAATATCATATTCATGTATAATTACATTAGTTATACAAATTTAACATGTACACCCACTATCTTAATTTACTATGATACACAGGTGAAATTCGTAGATACTAAACATATATTGCTAGTCTTCTCTTAGTCTTATCATCTTATATGCATGCACTAGTACAAAACCATAAAAAGACAAGATTTAAAAGATGACGTTTTTATAAAAAATGTTGTGGTATTTTTTTTACAACGTTTTTTAACAAAACGTTGTAGATACATATGAAAAAACGTTATGTATTTATAAGGGCAATTTTTGGTTTTAAATAGATAACGTTTTTAAAAAAAAACGTTACCTATGTTAAAAAAACGGAGCAAAAAATAAAAATACGGAAGTGAAAATTTGAAGTTAAAACAAGGATTTAGATATACTTTCTTTTCTCTCCTATCTCTGCACTTTCTCTATCTACAAAGTGGGTGCCCTGTTCTCCTACGATCCAAACCTTCGGCTACCACTGTGGCCATCAGCTGAGGAGGCACGTACGATGTTTCAGCCGGAGATGTTTCAATTCGAGCTAGAGAAGATCAGAAAATGCCTTTGACTTTGTTGGTCTGTTGCAGTTACAGTCCTAATTGCACACAAAAATTCTAGGGTTTTTCTATTGTTGACGCTCTCTACGATTCCTCGCCCCTGCTTCTTCGTAATTTATCCGATAAGTTGTACTAAAAAATGCAAGAATGTCACTAGAGGTATCAATTTTAACTTTCTAGTGCGCTTTATAGGTCGATTGGGTCTTCAAGCTTCAAATTCTATCCCAGCTGTCTTTGCCACGTAATAGTCACTCCGGATTCGAACTCCTTGGCTCTTGTGGGACATTGTTGTGTAAAAATGTATGTATGAAATGTTGAGATGGCGCGCTAGGGGTTGAGGTGGCGAGATGACGATTTTGCCCCTCATCGGGGTTATCTCCGGTTTGGGCTGATAGTAGACGTTTCTCAGGGTTACATCTGAGATTGGACTGCTGCAAATGTTTGAATTCCGCTGGGTCATCTTTAAGTGTGCCTATCTTCTCGGTGTTATCTCCAGGTCTTTAGAATGAGTGCCTCGGCTGGAGGTCTGAGATTGAAGATGATTGCATGCATTTGAAACAAGCATTTCTGGGGTTATCGCCGGAACTGCAACAGCATTCCTTGGGGTTATCTCTAAGGATGAAACTCAGGGTTATCTCCGAGGTTGGAATTGATACTCCCGGTGTGTGTTCCGGGTTGAGACCAACTTTGAAGTAGTATCCTAATGGTCGTGAAGTCGCCTCCCCGTGGTTATCTCTGAAAGACGAATATGCCCTCCTGTAATGTTAGTAACAGGTGTGCAGAAAATTTTGAGTGTCTAAAGATGTCCCTCTTTATCATATGCATGCAATGCAAGGCATGGATAGGATAAAGAATCCTAGACACTTGAAATGTAAACAAGATAAACATGATGCCATGTGCAGCATCGTGATGCCATGTGCAGCATCATGATGCAAATGCATGATGCATGTATTTTGTTGGATTATTTTCCAACATGATGGGATGATTGCCATTTTCCTGTAAATCCTACTGAGGATGACAATCAGTGATGTCTTGGACATGCGATCCAAGTCTTCTAGGATGTTGACGTTGGGGTTATCACAAAAGTCCTGAATCCTTGATACAAACTTTACTCTATAGATGTGCCTCTTGTGTGCAAGAGATCTGTGGGGATAAAGCTTTGTCTGTTTGAGGATATGTATAACATATTCATCACCGTTCCTCTTTGATGAGAATGGTTTTCTCTGGTTTGTGTCACCATCATATACCACGCTCCTGTTGGAGTTACTGCCAACAGTATGTATTGTTGATATGACTTATCACATGAAATGCATCTAGACACATAGTAGTGAATATGCATGCTAATATTACTTTAAAAAAAATATTCAACATAGTAAATGTTAGTATTAAACCATGTTGAACATATTGATGTGAAAAAATTTGACTTTTGAAACACTCAATTGGCACCTTTTACCGTCATTTCTTATCCTATTTGAGGACAAAGGAGTAAAGGCAGAAAAGCAAAATAATCCTGGTACTTAGACTACACTTATGGATTACGATGTATTAATGCATCTAGGATGTATATGACTGTGGATAGGTGTGCTACTGAATGGCCACCTAGTCATGCCTATGTGCGTGTGGATAGTCCTATTTACAAGGGGGACTATGGCAAAGTTTTTCAAAATATAGGCATTGGGTAGTCATGCATTTTAACTCTACTGTAGATGTATGTTAAAATAATGCATGCATGCATGTAGTCATAAAAATGTATTTTGAAAAGCTCCAAATAAGAATTTACCACACCCTTTTGGAGGTGATTTGGAGACTTATTGTCCAGATATTATGGATCCGTATAAGCCGAGTAGTTCCCGCAGGACCACTTCTGGTGTACAGAAAAGGGCTTCTGAAGTGCCTCGACCCCATTCTATTAGATAACCTCGTCGTTTGGTGGAGGTGGTGATACGTCCAGTCCAGGTTGATATGCCGGACGTCGAGGACGAGGAGGAGGATGTTTTGGTTACGGACCCTGCTCCTGCTGCACGTGTTCCCCGTAGGGATTTGCCAGGCATTTAGGTGATGAACCCAGAGCTTCTAGGTGACTTGAGTTGACACCCTTCAGTTTACCTGCATGCAAATGAGATATAAAGTTAGATCTTAATCTTCCTTATTTCCTATTGATGAGGAATAAAGGGTTCTGATGTTGATCTGCATTTGATGTAGGTTCTTGGCTTTACACAACCTCGAGGGAACTGGTTTAGCTTCCACTCTATATATCAGGCTCTACATGATGATTATAGAGTGATTGTACATGGTTGGAGATTCGGGATTTTCTTTTCCATTCATCCCCGTCGTTGTCCCTGGGGTTACCTTAGGGCATTGTCTCGGTATACCGGTTTCATCGTGACGGTCACTCCATTCATTTGGGATCGTGAGGTGATAATGACGCAGATGGATTGGCAATTTATCACAAGTATGGGGTTTAGAGGGGCGCTAGTGCCTTGTATGGCGAATATTACCCTGACTGCCGTCAGATCCTTGTTAGGAGTTCCGGCGAAGGCGCTCAAGGGAAGGATTGTTCGTACAGGTCCTTTGAGCTTTAGATGCTACGAGCTGGTGTTGCCTCTTTTTTAGTTCTGATCAAAGAGCTCTAACTCATGCAAGTATACATGCGTCAACAATTAATACAGAGTAAGTCGAGTATCGCTCCACAAGGAATTAACTAATAAAATTCACCAAGCATTAACCCATAACCATTTCAGTCTTATTTAAATGAATGACAATATATTTTATATTTAAACTACGAAATTAAATAAACCTAACTACTTCTAGAGTGAGACTAGATAATGAAGACCTGATTTGAATTTCATCTATTGACTCATTCAAATCCATACATTTCATGTTAAGCCAAACTAAGTGTACCGATTTGTTAGTCGAGAAAACTAAAGTAAAGTATAGCCATCTTTCAATGTACCATACTCATATCACATATAATCCACAATTGATAGAATACACATGAACACCCACATTACCTAAACCACTATATGTCTATATGATTTACAAATAACTAGGGCTTAAGCCCAAGTTCTCAATTAACTACGAGTGGTGCTTTGGTATATGTCTATCCTAAGCACAAATCATACATCCCATCACAACGTAGAATATACAATCACAAGCTATCAAGATCAGATCTAAACCCATACTTTGTTTCTCAAGTCCATATGGGTTATCACAGTAATTGATGACCAATCAACTAAGCAATTAAACATGAATCTTAATATAAAAACCCATAGAAACCAATAAGGCTAACAATGAAATATATCAGAAATAACTAGTCCATAGAATCCATTGCAATCTCAGAATAGAATTTAAATCATAATTAAATTAAAGCTATCATCCACATATTGAATAAACATCATAAGATACAATTAGGAATCAAAGAGAGAGTAAGGGTAGAGAATTTTAGTGCAAATCTGTTCTCTTGAGCCAAGGTTGAATCTCTAATGATTTCCAATTGCTTCAAGTCTCCAATCCAATCAACTCTAGAAATACCTACACTAATCTACTCAATTCTATTATTGAAATTAAAGAGAGAAGAAGACAATAGCTTCAACCCCCAAGGGGTGGAATATCTTTTGCATAATGAAAATATGTCTAATATATAAGCCCTAATTGAACCCCCCCCCCCCCTCTCAATTACGCTTCAATTGTACTGTTTAATGAAAAGTCGGATTGGTCACTTTTCGTAGACGTCATACGCCATGAGAATTGACTGAAGTTAGGCGCTACCATGCTGTAAAGCCGAAAATCGCATCTTTTTATTCAGAATTACATGCACGGCACTGGGAAATGAACTAGAAAATTATATACCATGCTCGTCCATTTTCTTTCACCGTAATCCTCTGGTAAAATGGCCATAACTTTAGATCCGGGAAGAGTTACGGGGCTTTACACCTATCAAATCGAAGATATCGACGAGCTCTACAACTTTTATTCTTTGATGATTGAGAAATTCTGGCCGGATGAAGGTTGAAATTCTTTGGTTATATGAAAAGTATTTTCTTTGCTTTTCCTTACCAATAATCGCTCACACCGCTCCCAAACATATAACCTACAAAATGAACACAAAATGCATAAAAAGTAACTAAGATACATGAATATAAGCAACTAATTCAAGTAAAAGATACCGGATAAGTGTATATAAAATCCACTTATCAAATACCCCCAAACTTAAACCGTTGCTTGTCCCCAAGCAACACAATATAATGCAATCTACATGTTATGCAAGCTACGCTACTATGACAATGAATCCCCAGATTTCCAGCCATGTTATGAATTCCAGTGAGCATGCCTCAGAGAAATATCAAGATTCAAGAATATAGCATAAAACTAAGCTAAATGCATAATGACATACAATCAGATAATCCTAACCTGCTATAAAGATGTTATGTGTGTGTGAGGTGTTCACAGATAAGCTTGACAAAGGTGAAGATACCACATGCTAAATTGCTTAAGATAGAAAATTGAAGTTTAAATCAAGAACTGCATATACTAATGAGACATCAACTACTCCAACACATCAATACAAACTAAGGTTCAACAATGGGTTTATTCTGCTTTATTTTTACTCACGAGGGCGATTTTCGCACTTTCCCGCGTTGTTTATTGATTTTTTTTATATATATAGCGAGTGCGTTTTACGCTCCATCTCGCTTTCCATTTCTATTTAAACGAGTGCATTTTACGCTCCATCTCGCTTTCTATTTCTATTTAAACGAGTGCATTTTACGCTCCATCTCGTCCCAATAGCAAGCATACCCATGTGTTCCCAAAGTTTGAGTATCTGTGTTTTCATAGTCTACGTCTCACTTCCTACACAATTTTATCATTAAAAACAACATTTTCCTCTCAGCAGACAAGCATGCTAATCTTAACCAATAAGAAAATATGAACATTGTCGTGCTACCTGGTAACATCTAAACAGCAAGCCTGAATTATATCATGTATAAAATTATAACTAAGCTCAAGATATCAACCAAATTCAAAAATCTATCAAATTTTTATTTCATCATTGGCCAAATTATAATTCAACTAGCTAAAAACCTGGGATTATGCAATGTTATGCAACTAAATAGATATTAAGCAAACAAGACAAAAGAAAACTAAAATAAATAAATAAATAAAATTTCATACTAAAATATCCCTACTATGCAACTTAAACATACAATCAAACTATATGCAACTAACTATATGCAACAACTACTCACTACAACCCAATACCCCCAAACTTAAAATAAACAATGCCCTCGTTGTAATTAAAAGTGAAAGAATACTCCCCTAAGTGGCAATGTCATCTCCGTTCACCTCCTCATGATCCGATAGTATATCAGGCGATGGCTAAGTTTGAGATATTCTATGGTTGGAAACTGAGTGTGGGCTTCTAACTGTCTGAACGCTTTAGTCAGAAATTCTAAAAATTCAGCAAAAAACAAATTTCTGTGACTGAACTATGGCACGGCCGCGTGGTGTTTGGCTTGTAGTTGGGTACGGCCGCCACCTTTTCGTATCCGGCGAAATGCAGTTTTTTTGTTTGACTTCTGTTTGATCTTGAATGCTTATAGCAATTGGATTGAACCTGAGAGGAGAAACAATAAAACTATTATTACGATTTACCACTATCTAACATCTACTAAATATGTAAATGTAAATAAGAATTAAACAAGAAGGGAGAAAGATTGGATGGGGTGCCTCCGATCGAGCGCTCAATTTATAGTGCGTTAGCTGGACTCTTTTCTTGACACCGCTATCCAATTCCTCTACGATAAGCTAGGAACCCTCCATCCATTAGAACTGCAATGTGCGTAGGTAGGTTTCCCATCATGAGAGTCTTCGGATCGAAGTCACCTAGCATATTTCCTATATATGATATCCCTAGTTCCATTGCAATGCCAGGTGCTTCTCCCGTTGTAGCTGAGAATAGATTTTTGCTTTGAGACATGAAAGATTCAACGAGTTTTTCTTCTTCTATTATCTCTTCCTTTGCCCACCATGGTTTGTATGAGGCCTCTTTATCATATTGATCATTGCCTTGGATGTGACTACCTAGGGGACATGGGTGTGCAAATTTCACTGAATTTTTCAACTCTAACTGAGAAGGCACTTGGGGTATAATACAAGTTGGCTCATGTTCTTCATTTTCCATACCCCCAGTTGTCTACTCAATGTCCACTCCTTTCAGTTCATTTAGTGGCATGTACACTTCTAGCTCTCCATCTGTTTCATCGTCCATGTCATAGCACCAATTGTTTGGAGGGCGATTGTTCAAGGCTTCGAATATTTGATCCATATGATTCTAAAGATTTTGAATTTACCTATCTTGCTCAATCATCTTCTCCTCAATCATCTTTATTATTCTGGTGGAATAACCTGCCTGTGCGGTCTACCGCATGCTTGGTGATTTCTTTTGTTATTCCATTCCTTATTATACTCAGTTGGTTAAAGTTTTGACTTCTATACTCCATAAAATTAGTAGAATATCCTTGATATTTGCGCTTCATCCAGTATCTTTTCATGGAAATATTCTTCTGAGAATTCTTGAATTTTACTCTACAAAGAAGTATCATGTTGACAATTTGGACGTTATTAGTTCCTGGATAAATTAATTCGTGAACTTATTTTATTGAATTCTTATATCATTGTCATCATCCTCATGTTTATATTTCTTTGAAAGTCATCTGTGGCCTGTAGTGCATAGATGGACTTGGTATTATTATGACCAGGGATTATTTGGTATAATCATGACCGTAATGTTATAAATGATGTGATAAAAGTCCTTATTGGCCCGTAGTGCGTTGATGGACAGTTGTTGGCATGATCATGACCATTGATGAATACACGAATGTCCTTGGCCCGTAGTGCATGGATAATTGTGGTTGTGAAACTAAAGAATATCCTTGGCCGTAGTGCAGGGGTGATTCGATGATGCGGATTATTTATTAAGCTGAGTCCCAGCGAGAAAAGTGATGAAAAACTTTTTAAATCATAAAAGATAGTAGATTTTATTCTCTACTTGACTCTTTTAATAGATTGCTTGTTCCCCTGCATTTAAACTTGATGTCTATTGTATTTTATCAGTTTAACATTGTTGAAGACTAATGATAATTTATTCTGAATTATCTTAGTCATAATATTTCTTCTTGGGCTAGTTGAGCTCACCCTTTTGCTTTCATTGTTCTCTTCAGAAAATGAGAACGTAAGCGGGGACTAGTCGGGAATGGAGTGATGGTCCGTAGGATAAGATTAGTAGTCCTCACTATTCTCATTAAATAGTGTAACAATAAATATAATGAGGACTTATTCTCGAGAGTGATATTGTCTGAAGACAATATTTGTATTAAAAACTCATGACTCTTTTGTTGTATATTAAAGATTGTATTTGTATTCTGCACTCATGTATTTGGCGACTGTAATAGGTGATGTATACCTATTTTAGAGGCATCACAGTTGGTATCAGAGCTTAGGGATATGATCCCTGGTTAAGATGTGAGACAAGAACTAGGAGGGGAGAGACGGGGAATTCCTTCGCTAGTATGACCTACCTAAGTTTATTTGGTATTTAATTGGTTAGTCAGAGTGTAGGGATAATATGTGATATGTTAATTAACCCTTGTTTTGTGGCAGTATTTGACAATGGCATCCGAGAATGTTGAGAACATCAATGGATCACAAGAGACCGTTGAGTCTCCACAGATCAATAACCAGGACAATGTGCATCAGGAACGCGACAATCCTCATGCAAATAACAACACTGACCAAATGATGAACGATGAAATGTTCCGAGGCTTCATGCAATTCATGCAACATCAGGTGAGAGCGGCTCCTGTCCAAAATGCGGTGGAAACACTAGCAACTCGGTGGACCACCACCGCCAAACAGTTCAAGGAGCCGGGACCACCTGTGTTTTTGGAGAGCCAAAACCTCTTAAGGCGGAGACGTGGATAAAACTGATCAACAAGATATTTGATGTCTTGGGTTACTCCAAGGAGCAAAAGGTTCCTTCGCCACCTTCATGTTAAGTGCAAAGGCGATTCATCGATGGGAATCAGAAGCGCACCAACCTACCGCATCGAAGATGTCTTGGGAGAAGTTTCAAGAACTCGCTCAACGACAAGTACTTTCCCGAAAGTATTCGCTATATGAAAGAGGTAGAGTTCATTAAACCGAGAAAAACAACATGACCGTGTCGCAAAGACGGGCCAAGTTTGCCGAAATTTGTCTCCTGCCATAAGTCCCCATTTCGTTGATAATGAGGAGAGAATGATGTGAATGTTTCTAAGAGGTTTGAAACCTGAGATACGTCAATATCTTATCTCTCATAAACTGTGTTTGTATTCAGATGTTGTTAATAGGGCTCAGTTATTGGAACGCTATAACGAGTCAACCCAACCAAAAGAGAGCAACTGGCAAAATGATAATACTAGTGAGAGCAGTCATCGAAGCGGTGATAACAAGTGTGGAGGGAATCAGCATGCCAGAAATGGTAACCACTTCGGTGGTAATCATGGCCAAAACAATAAGAATGGACATTTCAAGAAGAGTAGATTCAACAATGATGGAAAGACGTCAGCACCAGCACCCGTTGTGAAGGAAGGAGAACGACCACCTATTATATGCTTCAAATGTGGAGGGGAGGGACACATTAGTCCAAACTGCACGATGCCGTCCAAAGCATGTTATAATTGTGGAAGAGAAGGTCACCTAGTCCGATTCTGTCGTTCACCAAAGACAAGTTCAGCTAGGATAGAGGCACCAAAGGCCGTCCCAGAAAAGTCAAAGCCGGTAGTGCAAGGGAGAGCATTTGTTGTAACCTCCCAGAAAGCAAGGAACCCGAACGAGGTCATCACAGGTAAGCTTATCATAAACTCTAGCGAAGTCTATACCTTATTTGATACCGGTTCTACCCATTCTTTTATTTCTCCTACTTGCGCTCAACGTTTAAATTTGACTCCAGAGAAATTGGAATTTGACTTATCTGTTGAAACTCCATTGGGAGAAACCTTCATTACATCCACTGTTTATAAGTCTTATTTAGTTCAAATCAGTACCCTCACATTACATGTCGATCTTATCTCATTGAAAATACTTGCATTTGACGTGATTCTATGGATTGATTGGTTAACTACTCATCATGCAAAAATTTATTATTTTCGTAAGGTTGTTAGCTTTCATATTCCTAACCAACCTATTATGCGAATTCAAGCAACCAAAACATTAAAATAAATCACTATCATCTTAAGCCATAAAGCTATTCGTTTATTGAAAAACGGATGTCAAGCTTTCTTAGCTCATGTCACGGATCTAAATAAAAATACGTCAGTTTTGAATGATATTTCTATTGTTAATGAATTTCCCGACGATTCTTCAAGAACTTCCGCCTACCCCGGAGCATGAAATTGAATTTTATATCGACCTTGAACCCAAGACAAAACCTATTTCCAAAGCCACATATCGAATGGCTCCTATTAAACTTCAGGAGTTAAAGACCCAACTGCAGGAATTGTTAGACATCGGTTTCATTCGTCCTAGTACGTCTCCTTGGGGTGCTCCTGTTCTATTCATGAAAAAGAAAGATGGGAGTATGCGACTTTGTATTGATTATCGGAGTTGAACCATGTCACCATCAAAAATAAGTACCCATTGCCACGTATTGATGACTGTTTGACCCGATTACAAGGAGCCAAATTCTTTTCAAAGATTGATCTTCGCTCCTATTATCACCAATTTAAGATTAGAACCGATGACATTCTAAAGACGGCTTTCAGAACTCGGTACGGGCATTATGAATTCCTAGTCATGTCTTTTAGATTGACTAATGCTCCTGCTGCCTTCATGGATATGATGAACCGAGTATTCAAGAAATATTTGGATCACTTTGTAGTCGTCTTCATTGATGATATCCTTATTTATTCCAAAAGCCGTGAAGATCATGAGCAACACTTAAGGCTGATACTCCAAAAGCTTCGTGAATATAAGCTTTATGCCAAGTTGAAGAAATGCGAGTTCGGGCTTGAGGAAGTAGCATTCCTTGGGCATGTGGTGTCAAGTCATGGAATATCTCGCACCCAAAGAAAGATTGAAGTTATTCAAAGTCGGGAGCAACCTAAATTAGTGATCGAGTATCGTAGCTTTCTCGGCTTAGTCGGATTATTATCGGAGATTCGTAGAAGGGTTTTCTCGAATCGCTACTCCCTTAACTCAGCTAACTCGGAAAGATACAAAATTTGGTTAGAGCGAGGAATGTGAGAAGAGTTTTCAAGAACTCAAGAGGAGACTCATTTCAGCACCTGTTCTGACAATACCATCTGGATCGGAGGGATTTGTCATCTACAGTGATGCTTCGGGCAAAGGGTTAGGTTGTGTTCTCATGAAACATGGGAACGTCATAGCCTATGCCTCACGACAACTCAAAGAATATGAGAGGAATTATCCTACTCATGATCTAGAGTTGGCAGCAGTCATTTTTGCACTAAAGATTTGGAGGCATTATTTGTATGGGGAGAAAGTGGAGATCTTTACGGATCATAAAAGCCTCAAATATTTCTTCACTCAAAAGGAACTCAACATGCGACAGCGATGTTAGCTTGAACTATTGAAAGATTATGATCATACCATCCAATACCATCCTGGAAAAGCGAACGTGGTAGCTGACGCATTAAGTAGAAGATCATATATGGGTATGAGTGTGATATTGTCAACGCAAAGGCACATTTTGTATGACTTGCAAAGGATGGAGATAGAGATAAAGACTCCAGGGACCCACGTGATGATGGTGAATATACGAGTAGAACCGACTTTAATCGATAAGGTTAAAGTTGCTCAAGCTACAGACCTGGAGCTGATGCGTATGAGAAAGAAAGTGCAAGAAGGTGCTATGCCGGAAGCAAGAATCTATGATGAAGGAATACTTCGATTCAACTCCAGACTTTGTGTTCCTAACGACCCTGAGTTAAAGTATAAAATCATGATGGAGGCGCACAACACACCGTTTGCAATCCATCCTGGGAGTACCAAAATGTATCGTGATCTTCAACATACATTTTGGTGGAGCAATATGAAGAGAGAGATAGCGGGGTTTATCTCAAGGTGTCTAACTTGTCAACAAGTCAAGTCGGAGCATCAAGTGCCAAAAGGTCCATTGAAACCACTTGAAATTCCATAATGGAAGTGGGAGCACATTACCATGGATTTCGTTACTGGTCTTCCCAAGGTTTCTAAAGGCATAGATGCGATTTTGGTCATTGTTGATAGATTGACCAAGTCTGCTCATTTCTTACCGATACGAGAAACTTATACACTTGAACGTCTTGTTAGTATGTATATAAACGAGATTGTAAGATTGCATGGTATGCCAGTATCCATAGTTTCTGATCGAGACCCAAGATTCACTTCAAGATTTTGGGTTAGTTTATAAAAAGCTATGGGCATAGATTTACGATTTAGTTCGGCATATCATCCTCAGATGGACGGACAATCAGAGAGGACTATTCAAACTCTTGAAGATTTATTAAGACTCTGTGTCCTTGACTTCAAGGGAAGTTGGGACAAGTTCTTACCATTGGTGGAGTTTTCCTACAACAACAGTTATCAAGAAAGTATTGGCATGGCTCCATTCGAGGCGTTGTATGGAAGAAACTGTCGTTCTCCAGTATGTTGGGATGAGGTGGGTGAAGCAACATTGTTGGGACCGGATTTGGTATGTATGACTATGGAAAAGATTCAAACAATCCGACAATGTATAAAAACCTCACAAGATCGACAAAAGAGTTATGCTGATCTTCATCGAAAGGACATGGAATTCGATATTGGACATCATGTATTGTTACGTGTTGCTCCATGGAAAGGAGTTACGAGATTTGGAAAGAGAGGAAAGCTCAATCCTCGATTCATTGGCCCATTTTTAATCCTCGATCGAGTAGGAACTGTGGCGTATAGACTCGCTTTACCGCCAAGTATGTCTCGTGTTCATAACGTTTTCCACATATCCATGTTACGTAAATATATGGAAGACCCAAACCACATTATTAAATTAGAATCGGACGTGATAGAGGAAGATTTAACGTATGAAGAGTTACCTGTTAAAATCTTGGATAAGAAGGATCATATTCTACGCTCCAATGTTATACCTCAAGTCAAAGTTTTGTGGAGAAACCACGACGTGGAAGAAATGACTTGGGAGTTAGTATCTGAGATAAATTCAAGATATCCTCACTTATTCGACATACTAGGTACGTACCCTAATTTCGAGGGCAAAATTTCATAAGAAGGGGAGGTTGTAAGACCCCAACTTTTATGAATAAAGATGATTTTTCTATAATTATCATTTTTGAATATTATGGAATGAAATTGTTCTAATGTTATAGTTGTGGGTAGTATTTATAAATTTTGCAAAGTATGCAAGTTGTCATATTATATTCGATTGATCGGAGAATATTCGTTTTAGCAGGGAATATTCTTACAATGGCGCAATCATTGGTGGACCCCACAACAGAATTATTGTTGGATTAAGAAAACGACAAAAATATATTTATGAAAATAACGGCGGAAGTTTTACCATTAATACTATTGAACTACTCGGTAGTAAAAGTACAATAATACGCGTGGTTGCATAGTAGTACACGGTATTGATTATTGATGCTTACGTGAGAAGTCACTCAGTTATACTCAATTATTGCTACAAAGAATTGTTTGATCATATCTCTCATATTATTTATTCGATTATTGTCACAATTATCATCCGCATAATATGTTATTTTATTAAATGAATAATTGAGATGGCAAAGTTATTCATATTATTAAATTGCAATATTTACAATGTCTAGAAGTTCACCGAGGAGAGGTTTGGTCACCTAATCATGGCACCATAGGGAGGAGAAATCCTTATTGAAAAGCCCCTCTTTCTTGGGAATGACTGGTTGATAAATATTGTGAGTTATAATATTAATGATGAATGTTATTAAAATTGAAGTTGTGCTCGAGTTGAATTTGGAGACGCCGACGTGATATTTGAGTCCTGAACGATGAAATTAGTAAAATAGACTATAAACACAAAAATTTTCGATTTTACTATTTGTCAAAAATCAATAGTTGACTTTTTGGGAAAAGTCAAATTTTGAAATTTCAAAATTTATATTTTGATAAAATAGTTTCATTGTGTTGGAATTATTTGTGTTAGTGAAAATCGACATTTATTTCGATAATAATTGATGTCTGGAGGTTATATTGACCAATCGGGTATTTAACTAGATAAATGAGTAATTGATTGCTATTATTTCACATGATTATAACTATTTGTTCACATGTATACTATTATTTCACATTCTTGTTACTATTAGGGAGTTGGTGCAAGATTGATAATACTTGCATGATTAAGTTAAAATGGAGGTATAGATGGAGTACTATACTCTAATTCAGTATTTTCACATGTCTGAACTATTGATTCACATGATTTACTATTGAATCACATTATTTACTATTAGGGAGGTGGTGCTAGTTTGATAATACTTGCATGACTAAATTAAAAATAAAGACAAAGTTGGAGGTATTGATCTTGTAATTTTTGAGCCCCAAAACGTGCAATTATTGAAACTATATTTTTCTATACATAAAGCTCATTCTTCCTTCATTTCTCACCAATTCACTAAAGCTATAGAGCAATTATTATAGAGAGAAATTGTAGAGAGAAAATCATAGAAGAAGAAAGCTGCTACCTCACTACTCCTATATCCAATTTCTTTCAAAGGTAAGGGGTATTATTTCTTTCTTTCGTCTTCGTGAAGAGAACTTCAGTTATTCCATTCTTTATTATTATGTTGGAATAACCTGGTTATGCGAAATACCGCATACATGGTGAAATTCTTCTGTTATTCCATTCTTTATTATTACATTGGAACATCTTATGCATGGCTTTCTGTGGGACTGATTCCGTCTTTATTATTCTATTGAACATCCCGTCGTGCTTTTACGCAGGACCCGGTTCTGTCTTTTTTATTCTGTTGGAACATCCACATATGCGTGCTTTACGCCTTAACTCGGTTTCGCCTCTTTATTATTACTCGCTTGGAATATCACATCATGCGTTTTACGCCGGACTGGTTCCGCTTCTTTATTATTCTCACTGGAATATCCTCATGCATGCGTTTTCTGGCCGGACTGAATTCCGTCTTTATTATTACGGTGGAATAACTTTTGCGCGGCGGTCTACCGCATGCTTGGTGATTTCTTTTGTTATTCCATTCCTTATTATACTCAGTTGGTTAAAGTTTTGACTTCTATACTCCATAAAATTAGTAGAATATCCTTGATATTTGCGCTTCATCCAGTATCTTTTCATGGAAATATTCTTCTGAGCATTCTTGAATTTTACTCTACAAAGAAGTATCATGTTGACAATTTGGACGTTATTAGTTCCTGGATAAATTAATTAAATGAACTTGTTTTATTGAATTCTTATATCATTGTCATCATCCTCATGTTTATATTTCTTTGAAAGTCATCTGTCGTATTTGTAGTGCATAGATGGACTTGAGTATTATTATGACTGGGATTATTTGGTATAATCATGACCGTAATGTTATAAATGATGTGATAAAAGTCCTTATTGGCCCGTAGTGCGTTGATGGACAGTTGTTGGCATGATCATGACCATTGATGAATACACGAATGTCCTTGGCCCGTAGTGCATGGATAATTGTGGTTGTGAAACTAAAGAATATCCTTGGCCATAGTTCAGGGGTGATTCGATGATGCGGATTATTTATTAAGCTGAGTCCCAGCGATAAAAGTGATGAAAAACCTTTTAAATCATAAAAGATAGTAGATTTTATTCTCTACTTGACTCTTTTAATGGATTTCTTGTTCCACCGCAGTTAAACTTGATGTCTATTGTATTTTATCAGTTTAACATTGTTGAAGACTAATGATAATTTATTCTATATTATCTTAGTCATAATATTTCTTACTGGGCTAGTTGAGCTCACCCTTTTGCTTTCATTGTTCTCTTCAGGAAATGAGAACGTAGCGGGGACTAGTCGGGGAACGGAATGACGGTCCAAAGGATAGCATTAGTAGTCCTCACTATTCTATTAAATAGTGTGACAATAAATGTAATGAGGACTTATTCTAAGAGTGGATATTGTCTAGAAGACAATATTTGTGTTAAAACTCACAGCTCTTTTGTTGTATATTAAAGATTGTATTTGTATTCTGTACCATGTATTTGGCGACTCAGGATAGGTGATGTATACCTATTTTGGGGGCGTCACGTCACCGTTTATGAAAATGATGACATGTGTGAAGCACTATTATCACAGATAGATATATTGCAGTGTAGTAATTAAAATGCATTTATACACATTCATCATAAATGTAAATGCAATATTCACACACAAGCATATAACAGTTTTGAAATGCTTTTAGTAGCGGCTTAAGCCCTCTTACTGGTGTCCCCAGCAGAGTCGCCACCTGTCGACGTCGAGATTTTTACTTGTCCCTTTTCTGTTCTTGTTCTTTGGTGTTCTCATGTTATGTAAGATTTGTTTGAAAAAACAAGTTAAAAAGGTCTAACATGTATCATGTCGACGATTTGACTTTAAGAGTCGCCAGTTGGTGTTTTTTACTGGTTGTACCAACGCAACCGAGAAAAGGTTTGCACATTGACCCAGTGATGTGATACTGCTAAACGGGTCTGTGAAATCGAGATTCATTTGTGTTCGAGGACTTGATTATGCGAAAGGAAGGTGTTAGGTAACCACTACTTTTCAAGAAACTGTTATATGAGTGTGTGTGCAATGAGGTTTTGTAAAAGAGGTTTTTCAAACCTGATGCTCAATAGTAATTGAGGCCTTTGATACTTCCATTTTATTATTAAATGTTCGGCTTGTTTGCTTTTATTTTCGAGATGTGAAGCATCCTCGAGAAAATAATATATAGTAGTGCCAGACTCCTCATGGGCATGACAACCATCTAATGAAATTCAAACACCGTGAATAATTTACAAGCTGTTTACAGCAGAAAATGTCCATCACGGGAACCGAATCTAGATTCAGTGGCCTGAATCTGTTATCACATGATTCCTAGGCTCACATGATGTCGCAGTTTATATGAAAAGCAATAAGCAGTTATATATATAAGAGCTATGTATATATATATATATATATATATATATATATATATATATATATAAGCAAGTAAACGCTCCAGACATAAGTCTAGGCTCAATCGAGGCATAACTCGATAATGTTAGTTCATATAAATATATATATATATATATAAGTATATATATACAGATAGAAATGAAAACCACGGTCCGAAGTACGGGTATACACATATAACACGACTCTCAATGTGAAGAATAATGTGTGCAAATATGAAGAGAAATGCTTTATAGAGTGTGAGAAGGCTTACAGTGGGCTGCCAAAGCAGGCTTCTATGACTTTAGTTGGATAAACACTCAACTCTCACCAGTAAAATATAGCTATATGTGACTCAACAAGTGTTTAAAATGAGAAAGCACTTAATATGGGGTGTGTACAGAGCAAATTGGACAGGGCTTCCTCGCCTCTTTTTCTCTTACAAATGGCCACCCCAAGCTTTATAGTTATAGAGTTGGTAGTCGTAGGTATACATGGCGTACCACAGATGTACTGCTGCTTCAAAATGCCACAGGCTCCAGCGGGTTCCGCCATCTCAAAGTAATGCACTGCTGCTCGTGCCTTGTCCGATGTCAAGCTTGTGTAGAACTTCAATCCGAGCATCCGAAGGAGGTTTACAAGACCTTCTTCGGACTACTTTTGTCGAGAGTTATGCAATAACATGGGATTAGAGGTTGTACAAAGTCAGGAAGAGGGGACCATGCCCATGGTCTTCAAGCTTCAAATTCTATCCGGTGTGCTGCCACGCATAATAGTCACTCAGGATTGGAACTCCTTGGCTGTTGTGGGACATTGGTGTGTAGAAATGTATATATGAAATGTTGAGACGGCGCGCTGGGTGTTGAGGTGGTAAGATGATGATTTTTGCCCCTCACTGGGGTTATCTCCGGTTTGAGCTGATAGCTGACGTTGCTAAGGGTTACATCTGAGATTGGACTGCTGTAAATGTTTGAATTCCGCAGGGTCATCCTTAAGTGTGCCTATCTTCCCGGTGTTATCTCCAGGTCTTTGGAATGAGTGCCTCAGCGGGAGGTCTGAGATTGAAGCTGATTGCATACATTTGAAACAAGCATTTCCAGGGTTATCGTCGGAACTGCAACAACATTCCTTGGGGTTATCTCCAAGGATGAAACTCGGGGTTATCTCTTAGGTTGGAATTGATACTCCCGGTGTGTGTTCTGGGGTTGAGACTAAACTTTCGGTAGTATTCGGAATGGATGTGAGCTGCCTTCCAAGGTTATCTCCGAAAGACGAATAAACATACATGGTTCCTAATGAATCTTACCCTTCTTCTCAATCTAATCATGTATTAGATTTGTTACTATTGGTTCCGACTTGCCGTTTATAGTTTACATTGTTCTTACGTTCACGTTTGATTAATTATCTTCAACCTTTAGTGATCATACTTAAGGTTAAAATACTTTAAACAATGTTACATTAAGTTAATTAATGTTGTACTTCATCATTAACCAACTACCTTTCTTTTTATCTTCATAACCTTTCTTCACTGTAAAAACCCTAAGGTTGGCGCTGTGGCGCCAATTTCCTCTTATTAAGCCGCGTTACGGCGCCACTCTTCAGTGGCTGAGGGTCGGACCCGGCTCTACGACGCCACTCTCATCTCTCTGAGCCACGCCACGATGAGATGACTTGATGAGTCCGGGCACTCGCCACTTTTTTGCCTTGGTCAATTTGCGCCGTGGCGCCAAATTTCATGCACCTGAACAATTGATGCGGTTTTATTTTACACAACGAACTTCTCGGACTCCAAATTTGATCATATTAAGTCCGAATTGGCTCGTTCAAAAGCCATTAGCTCACAAATCACATACTCTATATGTTCATGAAAGAATTTTACATTTTTAACTTCGTTAACTCAAAATTCACCTATTAGTCCATGTTAACAAAGACGATAAACGTTCGTGAACGTTCAACGCTCGTTTCTTCGTTCTAAGGCGGAATACGGTCATTTTTGAATCCGCAACTCTATAATTCCAAATAAGACTTGTTCCCATTGAAAACCAATGTTTCTAAGCTCAATATCAAAATTCGACTTTCATTCCGAGAATTTCACGAATTTGACGATTATCGTCTAATCGTGTGAATTCCGGCATAACTTCGTTACTTATGATTTGTTCATCGTTTCAAATGGATTCTATCCATCATACTAACATCTTAACATACATAATTCATTAACTTATTTACATAATAAGTTATTACTTGTTCTTCATGAGTTTATAACTTATAAAAGTATAAACTACTTATGATTTCATTTCACATGACTTATTATAGTTTAAGTTTTCTACAACCATCCTTGCTTCTTCTTATCATACTACTTCATTAATGTAATCATATTACAAGTTCTTATAAGTTCTTCATTGGTTCATAACTTATATATGAACAACTTGCTTATTCAAGGCTTATAATGACTTAAGTCCTTTGATTAACCAATTTCTTTACTTCTTAGCATACATGTCTATTAATAAACACTTCTTTTATCAACCTACAATTGTAGAGATGGAAGATTAATAACATAGGATCATTACCTTTAAAGTTCACTTGGTTAATCCTTCTCTTTCCTTCTTGTTCTAACAAACTAGCTTATACTTTTCTTGCTTTTTCTCTCAAATCAATAAGTTGAAAGTTGTTGGATGAAATGAACAAGTGTAAAAATAATCTAACACTCCTTTTATTTATAGGATTGCTAAGGTTAGGGCATAATCACCTCCTTACTATTCATTACTTAGTTATTAAGTTAACTTGCTAACCACTTACTTTGCTTAGCCATCACACTCTTTTCTTGGCCACCAAGATCAATCATGTGATCATAATATAATTTTATTCTTCTTCCTTGTCATAACTCAAATATATAAAAACTGCAAAACATGGTCCAACTTTTTTTACTGATTCACTGCCATCAATATCATCACATGCATTCTTATAGCTTGTTCTACATATCAGATACATAGGTTCCATCGTCATATATATACAAGAATAGTATTTCTATTGTGAGATGTGTGGTTTTACTTGTGGCTACTAGATATTTCAACATTACAATTTATATCTCCATAGTGCTTTATGAACTAATTGGCATGATAGTAAAACATGATATTGGGTACTGTTCGTCGACTTTGACTATAAATAACCTTTTATGCTGTTTTAACACTTTTTTGTTATTTTTAAACATACGTATTTCTTTCCCAGAACTACCACAAAAATTTCCCATCTTCATGATGTAGAGTACAAAAAAAGGGAAATAGTTAACAAGAACCATGATCTGATCAGCGTAGTAGACCTTGGATATAGTTTTTCATGATCTGTCCATTTTTTTTCTATTGAACTGTAAAAATGTTTCCGAGTCTACAAACCTAAATGTTGCTCAATGCTGTAGTGGGACAATTGCAATAATTGCGGATGCTGAAATATTACCTGCCTTATTCTTTGTTTAGGTCTTCAATTGTCTCGGCCAATACTTCTGTCTCCATTTCGAAGCTTTTCAGCTCGGCCATGCCCTTGTTTATATGGCTTTTCTACGATATATGGATGATGAGACAGACGCCAGAAACTACAGCTACAGTTTGGAAGTTGGAGGAAATGGCCGAAAAATTACTTGGGAGGGTATCCCACGAAGCATAAGGGATAGTCACAGGAAGGTTAGAGATTGCTATGATGGACTCATCATCCAGAGGAACATGGCTCTCTTCTTCTCTGGAGGTGACAGGAAGGAGCTGAAGCTGAGAGTTATGGGGCGAATATGGAAGGAATAACAAAACCAAGAAGGTGGGGGCGTGTATACCAAATCTCTGTAGTTAAGATCGGTTAAATCATGTTACTGCTCTATGATCTATGTTTTGTGTGCTGTACTTGAGCTAATATTTCTAGCAAATTGAAGAAAATGAGAAATCTTGAATGTGTACGACAAGAGTTTTCAGGTCTCATGCATTATTGAATAAGCTTCTTTCTTTTATTTTTGTTCTTCTTATTGCTGATATTGTAAGATAAAGGCCATGACTAGCAAGTATGATTTTGAACTGCTTTGTAGTAGTGATGTTACCATATATCATGAAAATTAGTTTCTAGTATACTATGACATTTAAATAGCATAGTTTGCCATCACATTTTGACTTAAGGTTGTAAACACTTATCCAACGTAGGGTTCTTCCATTAACATACTTATTGACATGAATACTGCACTGGACATATATTACAGGTTATTGTAACAATATAGGCATACATCAGCTCTCAAATTATTAGCAGAAAATAGATCTCAATGAAGGGTGGCGCTACACATTGGTTTAATACTTTCGGGAGTAGGCGCGTTGCTACACGCTTTCTCTATAAACCAAGACATGGTCGCCTCTATGTGAAAAGCCAATGCACACCCGACTTGCACATATATAAATAATCATGCAAATCACTCATGTCAGTGTGTGGATAACTATGTTTGACCCTACATCCTAACTTTGACATAGGTCATTATCCACTCTCATTAAATCAAGACTTTAAGTGTTTAATTCACAAATTCTCTTACGTTTAGCCATTAAACATATGTTACGTGGTCAATAGGTCTCAACTATACATGCTTATGTTAGTTACATCATGTATTTGAAGTATGAAGTCATCACTTAGACTTATCGTATTCCATGCTCAACTATTTTACAATGCACATGTCTAGTTAGGCATTCATGTTAATCACATCCATAGACATATATACCTACTTATGATAGCCGATTTTAGAATACTTATGACATATCTATTATCAAAAACTAGTTTCTCATTCTTAAGATTTCCTTTGAGAATCTCATGTTAAGTCATCAAGCATGCAAAGCTACTTTACTTACTATACATCACATTTTCACATACGTATAGCTAGAACACATAAACATGCTCACAAATTCCCAACTCACGGGTATATAGTTTATCAAGTTTGTTTTTGAAACCTTAAGCCTCCATTAGTAAAACTCATTTAGGTATGCAAGATAAGTCCACATTATCTAAATCATGCTTTCATACTCATTTGTGCACATACTCAAGTTATTTACATAGGCTAAAAAGATCAGAATTTGAAAACATAATGCTCATCATGCTTTGTTTTGCAAAACTTCAAGTTTTCCTTTAGAAACTCCCTTTAAAATCAAGCTAGTAAAACTTATTATAAACGAAGCAAACTGATGCCTTATGTTAGACTTGTTTATGTATAAATCTAGGTTATCTACACATGTTCACAAGATCAGAAAGTATATTACTCCATGTTCATAATTTCTAGTTTTCCAAATCTTTAAATTTTCTTTGAATGTTTGTACTAAAACAACTAACATGGCTTCTATATACACAGAAAATCTCAGTCCACAAGTTAAGGTTGTTTATATGCATGTACTAACCAAAGTAACATATTCAAAATGGGACAAGATCACAAAATCAATACACATTCCTTGCAGCCGGTGCGGTCGCGCGGTCATGTACTATAGATGTGGTGCACCCGCGCCACTTCGAGCAGAATGAAAAATAATGGCTCTGCATTTGCATAGCCTCAACAAAAACCATGCTAAATTTGCAACTAAATCAACTACTACGCTTCTAAACATATATACCAACTCAGACAACACAATGTTATGCTATCCTATATCAATCAACTGAGAATTTCAATAATTGCAAGATTTTGACAAAACTCAAGCTCAAGAACACAAAAGTAGAATTTATACCTCCTTGAAGCCTAATTGAATTCCTCAAATGCACTAAGTATGTTCCCTCAATTCTCAGCAACTTATATTTTGCATGATCTTTTTGATATTCTTATTAGCCGCTTCAACAACACCATTCATCTTTGGACGATAGATGACGGAGTTGAGATGTTTGATGTGGAATTTACTACATAACTCCTCAATCATTTAATTATTGAGGTTTTTGGCGTTGTCTGACACAATCACCTCTTGTTGTCCATATAGACAAATGACATTATTTCTGATGAAACCAATGATAACATTTTTAGTAACCCTGGGAAAGGAGGCTGCTTCTACCCACATGGTGAAGTAGTCGATCATGGTGAAGATAAATCGATGTCCATTACTGGCTTTGGGCTCGATGGGCCCGATTACATCCATTCCCTACATTGAGAAAGGCCAGGGTGAAATCGTATTGTGGAGTTCCCTTGGAGGAGCGTGGATAGCATTCCCATGGATTTGGCATTGATAACATCCCTTGACGTGATCATCACAGTCAACCTTGAGAGAGAGCCAGTAATGCCCTGTTCTTAGGATTTTCTTGACAAGTAGAGGGCCGCTCATGTGTGGGCCACATACTCTACCATTGATTTCATCCATGAGCCTTTGAGCTTGGTCTTTGTCCAGACATCTAAGGAGACCTAATCTTGCATCTTTTTTGTAGAGTACATCTCCGCTCAGGTAGAATTTCATATCCATTTCAGTAGGACTCGCCTCAGCGGGTATAGATCCATCTCACAGATACTCCTTAATATACTGATACCAAGGGTGTTGGATGGGAGGTAGCTCATCCGATACTTCTCCAATATAATTCTCATAGGTTGGAGCCTTTTGCAGGGAAAATGTGATGTTTGGCATGTATTCCTTGTCAAGTATGTTGATCAAGGAGGCCAAAGTTGCTAGTGCATTCCTAAAGTCATTCCTATTCCGAGGAATGTGGAGGAAGGATATTTCTTCAGACTCCGAAGCCATCTGTTTAACCTACCGATGGTAAGACAACAAATATAGCTCTTTGGTGTGATAGATCCCCATGGTTTGTCTGATTACCAATTCAGAATCTCCAAAGACAGTTAACCGTCTGATTCTCATTGATTTGGCAAGTTTCAACCCCATGATATAACCTTCAAACTCAGCTGTGTTATTGGTGTTGACAAACTGTAATTTGATAGCGATAGGATACTGCTCCCCCGTAATAGATACTAGAACTACTCCAGCTCAAGAATCTTCCATGTTTACGACTCCATCAAAATACATCTTCCATGATTGGTGTGTATTGTCCTGATAGTGTAGCTGAAATGTCATTACCCCTTCATCGGGGAATTATGCCTCCAAGGGTTTGAAATCCCCTGAAGGTGCGACGACCAGTTGATCCACAATTCCTTGACCTTTGACAGACTTTTGAGGTACGTAGACTATGTCAAATATATTTTTGATATATTTGATACATTTGATACATTTTTGATACATTTGATACATTTTTGATATATTTTTGATACATTTTTTATAATTGATATATTTGATACATTTGATACATTTTTGATATATTTTTGATACATTTGATACATTTTTGATAATTGTTATATTTTTGATATATTTGATACATTTTTGATAAATTTGATACATTTTGATATATTTGATACATTTGATACATTTTGATAATTGATATATTTTGATACATTTGATATATTTTGATATATTTGATACATTTTAATATATTTTTGTTACATTGATATAATTTTGATATATCGATACATTTTGATATATTTTGATATTTGATATATTTTTGATACATTTGATACATTTTTGATATATTTTTGATATATTTTTACATTTGATACATTTTTGATATTTTTGATGTATCAAATGTGATCAAATATATCAAAATGTATCAAATGTATCAAATATATCAAAATGTATCAAATGTATCAAAATTATATTTTATAAATGTATCAAAAATATATCAAATGTTATCAAAATATATCAATTATCAAATTGTATCAAAATATATCAAAATGTATCAAATGTATCAAAAAAATTTATATCAATTATCAAAATGTATCAAAATTATATCAAATATATCAAAATGTATCAAAATGTATCAAATGTATCAAATCATATATCAAAAGTTATCAATCAAAATGTATCAAAATATATATCAAAATGTATCAAATGTATCCAAAATATATCAATTATCCAAATGTATCAAAAATATATCAATTATCAAAATGTATCAAATGTATCAAATATATCAAAATATATCAATGTATCAAATGTAAAATCATCAAATGTATCAAAATTATATCAAATGTATCAAAATATATCAAATGTATCAAAAATGTATCAAATATATCAAAATATATCAATTATCAAAAACATATCAAAATGTATCAAATGTATCAAAATGTATCAAATATATCAAAAATATATCAATTATCAAAATGTATCAAAAATATATCAAAAATGTATCAAAATATATCAATTATCAAAATGTATCAAAAGTATCAAATATATCAAAATGTATCAAATTTATCAAAAATATATCAAATATATCAAAATATAACAATTATCAAAATGTATCAAAAATATATCAAAAATGTATCAAATGTATCAAATATATCAAAAATATATCAATTATCAAAATGTATCAAAATATATCAAAAATGTATCAAATGTATCAAAATTGTATCAAATGTATCAAGAATATACCAAAATGTATCAAAAATATATCAATTATCAAAAATATATCAAATGTATCAAATATATAAAAATATATCAATTATCAAAAATGTATCAAATGTATCAAAAATATATCAATTATCAAAATGTATCAAAAATATATCAAAAATGTATCAAATGTATCAAAATATATCAATTATCAAAATGTATCAAAAATATATCAATTATAAAAATGTATCAAATGTATCAAATATATCAAAATGTATCAAATGTATCAAAATTGTATCAAATGTATCAAAAATATATCAAAATGTATCAAATGTATCAAAATGTATCAAATGTATCAAAAATATATCAATTATCAAAAATGTATCAAAATATATCAAAATATATCAAATGTATCAAAATATATCAAAATGTATCAAATATATCAAAATGTATCAAATGTATCAAAATTGTATCAAATGTATCAAAAATGTATCAAATGTATCAAAAATGTATCAAATGTATCAAAATGTATCAAAAGTATATCAAAATATATCAAACGTATCAAAATATATATCAATTATCAAAATGTATCAAAAATATATCAAAAATGTATCAAATATCAAAATATATCAAAATATATCAAAAATATATCAATTATCAAAATATATCAAATGTATCAAATATATCAAAAATATATCAAATGTTTCAAAAATGTATCAAATATATCAAAAATATATCAAATGTATTAAAATATATCAAAAATGTATCAAAAATATATTAATTATCAAAATATATCAAATATATCAAAAATATATCAATTATCAAAATATATCAAATGTATCAAAATATATCAAAAATATATCAAAAATATATCAAATGTATCAAAATATATCAATTATCAAAATGTATCAAAAATATATCAATTATCAAAAATGTATCAAATATATCAAAATATATCAAATGTATCAAAAATGTATCAAATGTATCAAAATATATCAAAATGTATCAAATATATCAATTATCAAAAATGTATCAAAATATATGAAAATGTATCAAATATATCAAAAATATATCAATTATCAAAATGTATCAAATATATCAAAATATATTAATTATCAAAAAGCGTATCAAAAATATATCAAAAATATATCAATTATCTATCAAATGTATCAAATATATCAAAAATTTATCAAATGTATCAAAATATATCAAATGTATCAAATATATCAAAAATATATCAATTATCAAAAATGTATTAAAATATATCAAAATATATCAATTATCAAAAAAGTATCAAATGTATCAAAAATATATCAAAATGTATCAAATGTATCAAATAAATCAAAAATATATCAATTATCAAAAATGTATCAAATGTATCAAATGTATCAAAAGTATATCAATTATCAAAAATAATCAAATGTATCAAATATATCAAAATGTATCAAATGTTTCAAAATTGTATCAAATGTATCAAAAATGTATCAAATATATCAAATATATCAAAATGTATCAAATGTATCAAAATGTATCAAATGTATCAAAAATATATCAATTATCAAAATGTATCAAATATATCAAAAATATATCAAAATGTATCAAATGTATCAAATATATCAAAAATATATCAATTATCAAAATGTATCAAAATATATCAAAATGTATCAAATGTATTAAAAATATATCAATTATCAAAATGTATCAAATATATCAAAATTATATGAAATGTATCAAAAATATATCAAAATGTATCAAATGTATCAAAATATATTAATTATCAAAAATGTATCAAATATATCAAAATATATCAAATGTGTCAAAATTGTATCAAATGTATCAAAAATATATCAAAATGTATCAAATGTATCAAATATATCAAAAATGTATCAAATATATCAAAAATATATTAAATGTATCAAAATATATCAATTATCAAAAATGTATCAAATGTATCAAAATATATATCAAAAATGTATTAAATGTATCAAATATATCAATTATCAAAATGTATCAAAAATATATCAAAATGTATCAAATGTATCAAAATATATCAAATATATCAAAAATGTATCAAAATATATCAAATGTATCAAAATATATCAATTATCAAAATGTATCAATTATCAAAAATGTATCAAAAATATATCAAAAATGTATCAAATGTATAAAATCATTTCTTAATAATAAAATCATTGCTTAATATATAAAATCATTACTAATAATCATTGCTTAATAAATATAGATATTAACTTATTTCTAAATATCAAACCCCATATGTATTATATAGACTTATTAATAATAATAAATCGTAATATAATAATAATGCAAGAATATAGATTTTGGGGGGTGGTGAAGTTTTAATATAAACACATATCCGTGAGAGAAATTAATGCCTAGGCCTTAGTGGTGCTCGGGTGGTCATATGACGAGTGTTTGGAGTTTGAGGTCATGAATTCGAATCATTTTTAGCAAATGAGTTGCTTGAAATTAATCAGATCAAATTGCACTCTACTAATTACTTTATTATTTTAATTCCAAATAGTATGAACTTGTCTGCAAGGGGAGAAATAAAAAAAATTAAAAAAAATGTACCAATAGATATCATACAGACTTAGCACGGGATTATTTTAATAATAAATATTCACTTTTTATAACTATAACGACAAGTTAATATTCACTTAATAAAATAGAAGCCAGATAGGTAGATAATTAAACACAACAACTGTCTTTGAAGCTTATCAAATACAAAAGTCTAATCTCGACCATCAATTCATTTTATCAATCTGTGTAAAAAAATTGTTGCAGACAAGACTCACAACAACCTTGGTTGCTATGGAAGGGCTCCATATATATATATATATATATATATTTTACATTTCTGTCGAACTGAGTTTACTTGAGGCCTTTTATTTACTTTATTTACATTTCATCACGCTCGAGTTTACTTAATGGCGGTTGATTACATTACTACTTTATTTACTTTTCTCGATCCCCCATGGAGTCGTTTAAGTGGTGGTTGATCATGTCCATATATATATATTTACCGCTTTTATATATTTATATTTCCCGATCCCCCACTTGAGTTGCTTTCGTGGTGGTTGATCATGTCTATATATATATATATATATATATATATATATATATATATATATATATATATATATATATATATATATTTATTTATAACTTTTATATATATAATTGCTTCTTCGCTTTCCATACAAATTGCATGTGACGCCCCAAAATAGGTATACATCACCTATTCTAAGTCGCCAAATACATGGTACATAATACAAATACAATCTTAAATATACAACATAAGTTGTGAGTATTAATACAAATATTGTCTTCTAGACAGTATTTAAACTCAAAATAAGTCCTCAATACATTTATTATCACACTATTTCATAGAATAGTGAGGACTACTAATTACATCATGCCGGACCGCTACAATTCCCCTGACTAGTCCCTGCTATGTTCTCATTTCTTGAAGAGAACAATGAAAGTAATAGGGTGAGCTCAACTAGCCCAGTAAGAAATATTATAACGAAGATAATGCAGAATAAATTATCGTTAGCCTTCAACAGTGTTAAACTGATACAATATAACAAACATCATGTTTAAGTGCAGCAGAACAAGCAATCCATTAAAAGAGTCAAGTAGAGAATAAAATCTACTATCTTTTATGATTTAAAAGGTTTTTCATCACTTTTATCGCTGGGACTCAGCTTAATAAATAATCCACATCATCTATGCGCTACGGCCAAGGATATTCATTAGTATCACAAGCACAAATTATCCATGCACTACGGGCCAAGGATATTTGTGCATTCATCAATGGTCATGATCATGTCAACAACTGTCCATCAATGCACTACGGGCCAATGGGGACTTTTACCACATCATTTGTAACATTACGGTCATGATTATACTAATTAATCCCTGGTCATAATCATACCAAGTCCATCTATGCACTACAGGCCACAGATGACTTTCAACATAATATAAACATGAGGATGATGACAATGATATAAGAATTAAATAAAACAAGTTCAAGAATTAATTTATCCAGGAACCAATAACGTCCAAATTGTCAACATGATACTTCTTTTTAGAGTAAAATTCAAGAATGCTTAGAAGAATATTTCCATGAAAAGATACTGGATGAAGCGCAAATATCAAGGATATTCCACTAATTTCATGGAGTATAGAAGTCAAAACTTTAACCAACTCAGTATAAAAAAAATGGAATAACAAAAGAAATCATCAGGCATATGATAGACCGCACAGACAGGTTATTTCAATAGAATAATAAATAATGGAACCAAGTCATGCGTAAACTCACAGACAGGATATTCCAACAGAATAATAAATAATGGAATAACAGAAGAATTTCACCAAGTATAGGGTAGTCCAGATATACTGAGTTATTCAACGAATAATAAAGAATGGAATAATGAAGTTCTCTTAAGTGAAGACGAAAGAAATAATACCCCTTACCTTAGAAGAAACTGGATATAGGAGTAGCGAAGTAGCAGAATTTAAATTAAATACTTCATAAAAATCCCTTCAATATTTTTAACATTTCTCATTATTATTATAATTTGCAATATTTAACAACCAGGTCGTTTCGAGGAAAGAGGGGGCTTTCCAATAAGGATTTTTCCCTATTGGGGCACAATTAGGTGACCAAACCTCTCCTTGACAGAACTTCTAGACATTGTCAATATTGCAAATAATAATATTAATAACATTGTCATCTCAATTATTGATTTAATAATATATAAAATATCGACAGTAATTGAATCAAATAACGTGAGATACTATGCAACAATTACTGTAACAATAATTGAACAATACACGTAATGGCACAGTAGCACAGTAGCACATGGTATTGCACCGTATTGTTGAATTATTGATCCTTACGTAAGAAGGCACTACTCAATAATTGTTACAGTAGTTATTATTTAATATTTTATTTTATTGATTCAATAATTGCTGCATTGATAGTTTATATTATTGTTGTTTCAATAATTGTCACTGCACTATATTTCCCATTATTAGATCAATAATTCATATTATTTGAATAATATTATTAGATAGCATTATTTACAATTTCTAGAATTTTCTGTCAAGGAGAGGTTAGGTCATCTAATTGCGCGCCAGTAAGGAGAAATCATTATTGGAAAGCCCCCTCTTTCCTGGGAACGGCCTAGTTGTCATTATTGAGATTCTGTAATATTATTTGTAAATAATTAATTATTGATTCATATGATAAGGAAATATTTATTTTATATAAATGATGGATTTATTTATTTTATGTGATTATAATTGAAGGAGTTAATGTTGAGGTGTTTTATCTGTATTTTTGTCGGAATGGAGGTATTAAAAATCAAATCAGTATTTTTACGATATATTGCGTGAATTATAATTTTTAATCTGACCATTGGATCGTTGTGATTTTTGGATATGTTATACATATATAAGCTGGGTATATGTCCATAAATTTTGAACAGTTAAAAATGAACGAATGATTTGTTATGAATTTTAAGAGGTGACTGCTTCAGAAATTACGGTTATAAATGATTTTGGTGGAAAATTCTAGAATTGAGTGGGCCTCACTTGTGGTTGGTGAAGAAATGTGTTGAATTTTATTTCAAATGTGGTGGGTGGCAATAGTAGCAAATAAAGCCATCGGGTAGCAGGTCAAGTCTGCTTCGGCGGGCTAACATTTTCCTATAAATAGAGGGCTAAATTAAAATTAAAAATCACACCAGAAACATAAGCTTTCTCTCTTTCTCTCTCTATATTATCGAGCGTATTTTTGAGTATTTAGATACTTTGAGAGTTGTTGTTCAGTACAAGTTTCATCTAGCATCACTTCCGAGCTTTCATTCTGAAGTACTATTTCTTTGAGGTAAGGGATGTTATTTTCTTCATAGATGATATTATTTCTTTCAATATCATTATGCCGAAGTATTGATCTGAACTTTTAATCAAATTTGGAACTTGTTGTGTCGGAGTTACTATTCACGTATATGGAACTATTCACGTATACGACACTATTCACGTATACGGCACTATTCATAAATACGACACTATTCATCGAAAAATGAAATTCTCTTTTTCTTCCAGATGTCTTTTATGGTTACTATCTTTGATTGTATCCATGTTTTGATCTTTATTTTTGAATTTTACTTCACACTTGGTTATTATGGAGTATTATTGAATTTGGATAAACCGAAATACGAATCCCTAATATTTGTCTTTCTGTCTCACTGGATTCGTTCTCTAAAATGTTTTTCATCATCCTCAGTCCTTAATGGTGATACTTGATGAATATCTTTAGCCTGTAGTGCAAAGATGAATGATTACCTGATGAATATCTTTGGCCCGTAGTGAAAAGATGAACAGGTGTTGAGATGAACATGACCAACTGGTGATACAAATGAATATCTTTGACCCGTAGTTCAAAGATGTATATTGATTGATGTTACAGGGATAAAATATTGATGTGGACTTTTAAATTCATAGATCATAGTAGATTTCATTCTCTACTTAACTCTTCTAATGAATTGTTATTTCCGCTGCAGTTGTTGATCTAAAACTTGTTGTCTGTTGTATTCTATTAGATTTTTCCCTGTTGAAGACTAAGGATAATTTGTTGTATATTATCTTAGTCATAATGTTCTTTACTGGGCTAGTTGAGCTCACCCTTTTCCTTTTTGTTCCATTTTTCTTCTTAGGAGTTGAGAGTTTATCAGGGACTAGCTGGGGTACGGAGTGATGATTCAAGATAGTTATTTTAGTAGTCCTCACTATTTTGTAAAATTGTGCATCAATAATTGTAATGAAGACTTTATTTGGGTGTGGATATTGTCTAGAAGACAATATTATATTTAAACTCACAGTATATGTTATGTCATTATTTTGCATTTACAATTGTATTAATAAAGTTGTAGTTGTTTTTCTGTACCATGTATTTGGCGACTCAGAATGGGTGATGTATACCTATTTTGGGGGTGTCACACCTAAAATCCAATTTTATGTTTTTGGTTATTCCAATAACACTCAAATATGGTGACTAACAGATTCTACCAAAATATATGTACACATATATACAATCATCCAACATGACTTAATAGTTTATAGAAAATTTTCACAGTGAACTCAAAACAAAAAAATTAGAACTACAATATACCTTAATCCTTGTTTATTGAAGCAATTGATATGTAGTGGCTTCAATTTCTTCCACAACAAAACCCTCAATCTCTTAGCAATTCTCTCAGTATTTTTCTCTCTTCTTCCAAGCTCTCTCTCTGAACTCTGCTCTTCAGCCTTAAGAGAAAAATAAGACGCGAAAGAAAGAAATAAACTGATATGGCTTAATTCTCCCACGATCTCTTTCAGTTAAAAAAAATAATGTGCCTTCATCAGTTAAGTTAGACCAAAGGCCACAAGGCCTTATTTGGCCATACACCTATTCCCCCAACTAGATTATTTAAATAATCTTATATTATATAGTTTCATGTCACATCTTTAGTTAATTTAAATAATTTATAATAACAATAATTAATAATAATTATAATCTCATTATAATTATACTTATAATTAATAAATAATTAATTTAAATAATTTATAATAACAATAATTAATAATAATTATAATCTCATTATAATTATACTTATAATTAATAAATAATTATATATCTAATTTAATTAATAAATTAGAAACATCACTTTATTAAATTTATTTAATTCCTTTAAATTAAACAATTTATTTAATTTAATTATTTTCTTAAATATTATGCAATTGATTTAATTTAATTATTTTCTTAAATTAAATCCTTGAGATAAAATTATTATTACTCAAGTTAATTAACATTAATCAATTTAGTTACTAAATTACTTCACCACAATTCATCAATTATTTATTTTTCTCAATAAATAAATTATTTAAAATATTTATTTAATTCAATAAATATTTAAATTAAATTACAAATTTCTCGATCGTTACATCCTTCCCTCCTTTAAAGGATTCTGTCCCCAGAATCACTACTCGAAAAAAAAAAAATTATTTGTTACATTCTTCCTTCCTTAACAAGATTCTGTCCCTAGAATCGCTATACAAAATCAAGAAAATAACTGAGGATAATTCTTCATCATAACGCTTTCAAGTTCCCACGTAGCTTCTTCAGCATTGTGGTTCCTCCAGATTACCTTAACAGAAGGTATCACTTTATTCTTCAGTACTTGCTCTTTTCTGTCAACAATTTGAATAGGGACTTCTTCATATGACAAATCTTTCTCAAACTGTAAGGGTTCATATTCTATAACATGTTTATAGTCAGGCTTATATGGTCTCAATATCGATACATGGAAAATATTATGAATATGTTCTAACTTTGGAGGTAAAGCTACCTCGTACGCCACTTCACCAACTCGTCAAAGCACTTCGAAAGGTCCTATAAATCTAGGGCTCAATTTCCCCTTCTTGCCAAACCGAATTTTCCCCTTCCAGGGAGATACTTTCAAGAAACATAACTACCGGCATCGAATTCTCTATTTTGTCAATGCTGATCGACATATTTCTTTTGTATATCTTGTGCGGCTATCAATCTCGCTCGAATAACCTTGATGATCTCGACAGTCTATTGTACCAATTCTGGACCCAATAGCTGACATTCACCTACCTCATCGGCCTGATATGTAGTTCTCAGATTTTCTGCCGTATAACGCTTCGTAAGGCGGCATGCCAATACTTGCGTGATAACTTTTATTATAAGCAAATTCCACCAATGGTAGATGGTCATCCCAATTTCCCTTGAAATCCATGATACATGCTCTGAGCATATCTTCTAGTGTTTGGATGGTTCTCTCAATTTGTCTGTCGGTCTGAGGATGGTACGCTGTGCTCATTCTCAGCTATGCTCCCAAATATTCTTGTAATCGTTTCCAGAAATTAGATGTGAAACGTGGATCTCTGTCTGATAAAATGGACACAGGTACACTGTATCTTGACACAATTTCCTTCACGTACAGTTTTGCTAACCGATCTAGGGTAAATCGAAGCTTGATTGGTAAAAAGTGTGCTGACTTCGTCAGTCGATCGACAATCACCCAAATGGCATCGTAACCTTGTTGGGTCATTGGAAGACCTATCACAAAATCCATTGCGATATGCTCCCATTTCCATTCTGGTATCTCCAACGGTTGTAGTAATCCGCTTGGCCTTTGATGTTCAGCTTTAACTTTTCGACCGTTAAGCACTTATCACACTTTTCAATACATCCTCTTCGTATTCACCACCACCAAAATGATGTCTAAGATCCTGGTACATCTTTGTACTCCCAGGGTGAATCGAATATCTTGAGTTATGAGCTTCACTCAGAATTTCTTCTTTAACTTCTAGTACTTACGGAACCCAAATTCTTCCTTCGAACCTAAGTAACCCTTCCGAATCAATTTTGAATTTGTATTCCTCACCTTCAGATACTCTCTGTTTTATCTTTTCGCAGTTTTCATCCTGAAGTTGTGCATTCTTCACCTTATCTACCAATATTAAACTATTTCCCATCTGGACCAACTTTTCATCGGAATCTGTTGGATATTTAATTTCTAACTCCATCTTAGCCATTTCTGACACTAGCTTCTCCTAAGCAGTTAACATCATTAACTTCTCCTGTCCCTTCCTACTTAACGCATCAGCAACAACATTCGCCTTTACGGGATGATAGAAAATCTCGCAGTCATAGTCTTTGATCAGCTCTAACCATCTTCATTGCCTCAAATTCAAATCTTTTTGTGTAAAGATATACTTCAGACTTTTATGGTCGGTATATATCTCACACCTCTCTCCATAAAGATAATGTCTCCAAATTTTTAGGGCAAACACCACCGCCGCCAACTCTAAGTCTTGAGTCAGATACCCTTTCTCGTAATCTTTCAACTGACGTGATGCATACACAATAACTTTTCCGTTTTGCATAAGCACACAACCTAGTCCTTTATGCGATGTATTACTATACACCACAAAATTTCCTATATCACCAGGCAATGACAACACAGGTGCTGAACTCAACCTCTTCTTTAATTCTTGAAAACTTTCCTCACACTTCTCTGTCCAAACAAACGTAACCTCTTTCGTATTTAAATTCGTCAACGGAGTAGCGATCTTGGAAAAGTCTTGAATAAAACACGTATAGTAACCTACCAATCCTAAGAAACTCCTTACTTCTGACGGTGTCTTCGGCTGATCCCAATTTATAACAGCTTTAACTTTTGATGGATCCACCAAAATTCCATCCTTATCAATAACGTGCCCGAGAAACTGTACATGTTCCAACAAAAATTCACATTTTGAGAACTTAGAGTACAACTTCTCTTTTCTCAATATCTCCAACATCACTCTTAAGTGTTCCACATGTTCCTCTTTGGTTTTGGAATATACCAATATATCATCATTAAACACCACCACAAATTTGTCTAAAAATGGTTTAAACACCCTGTTCATCAAATCCATGAACATTTGCAGGTTCATTAGTTAAACCAAAAGACATAACCGAAACTTCGTAATGACCATACCGAGGTTACGAGCAGCTCTTTGGTACATCCTCTGGCCTCACCTTCAACTGATGATAACCGTATCTTAAGTCTATCTTTGAGAAATATCTCGCTCCCTTCAACTGATCGAACATGTCATCGATTCTAGGTAATGGATACTTATTTTTAATCGTGACCTTATTCAATTCTCGGTAATCAATGCATAGCCACATCGATCCATCTTTCTTCTTAACAAACAACACCGGTGCTCCCCATGGCGACACACTCGGCTGAATATACTTCTTGTCGAGCAATTCTTGTAGTTGCATCATCAACTCTTTCATTTCTACCAGGGCCATTCTGTATTGTGCTTTAGATATCGGGGTCATTCCTGGTAGTAAGTCAATCACGAACTCGACTTGTCAATCCGGCGGAAGACCCGATAAATCATTTGGAAATATGTCTGCAAAATCTTTTATAATCGGTATCTCTTCTAACTTTGCACTCTTCTTCTGTGTATCGACTATGTAGGCTAAGTCTTACAAATCCTTATCTCAACAACTTCTTGGCTTGCATCACTGTCAGAAAACATGCTTGTCGAGGTGACTTGCTTCCATAGAACACAACCTTTGACGGAGCCATAAGGTTAACACATTTCCTTTGGCAATCAATTACTGCTTCGTAATTGAATAACCAATCCATTCCACTATAAACATCCACTTTCCTGAGCTAGACAAGTTTCAGGATTACATACTCATACTATCCCTTTATTATCTCAAAATAAGGGATTCACAGTTTATTTATTCACATAATTAACCATATATTATTATCACTCTTATTCTATCTAGGCATATTAAGATGTCGTAAGGCTTCTTGACGTTCTTCCTCCATGATACGATATGCCGTTCTACGATCCATCACAAACCACGGCGAGTCTTCAAACTGAGGTGGGTAATAAAAGACTTGATCCTTCCCCTATCAATCGTAGAATTAAAAGCGTAATCCATCTCGTTCGTCTTTTCCTTATTCACTTGGACCTTAGCCTCAACACGGTCTGCACGTTGAGTCACCTTCATCCAAGCATCCTCTGCCCTTGCATGCTTAGCTGATTCCTCTTTGAAGTCATCTTTTAATTTCTCCATGTCAGTCTTCATCTTCTCGTTTACTGCCAACAGGTCTTCATGTTGACCCTTTTCTATGAACCAGGTCCCACTCCTTGTTTCCTAGGCGTGAGTCGAGTTCTTGAATCTCTGCATCCTTCTGCTCCATCGTAGCATGATGCATCTCAATCAACTCTTTCAACTCCTCAACTTTTTCCTGAAATTCTATATTACGATCGTACAGAGCGTCATACATTTGAGCTGATATGGAGTTTAGAGAAAACTCCTCAAGATCCTCTTCCTCATCATCCTCCTCTATCTCCTCAGAACTATCCTCCTTGGGATCGGTTACATGCTCATCCTCCTAGATCAACTGTTCCCGCACAACATGAATATCCTGGGGTTCGTCGTCTCTAGGTACGTGAGGTATGACTTCCCTAGCTGGACTTGATCCTCCTTCGTTAGACATCCCGATAACAAAATATTTTAAGTTTTACTTAATATTTTTTGATACTCGCGAGCACATAAGTTATTAACACATAGCACAATGTCTTTTATTATTTAGCTTAAATGGATACCTTAAACTCGATAAGAGTTAGACACCTCTATATTTTCTGTCTCCTTAAAGGTTACTTCCTAAGGATTCCCCACCTAAGGTTCATAACCTAAGGCTCTGATACCAACTTGTGACACCCCCAAATCCGGGTACTCCATTCCCATAAAATTTGGAGCTCACTATCCAAAACCATTACATCTAACTACCCATCATAAAGGATAAAGATATAATTTAAATAATGTAAATAATAATCTTTCCCATTAAAGGGTTACATCATCATCTCAAAATAATCCCAGGTAATCTAACCTTAAATTTATTACATCAGTTTTCGGAATACATCATAAAATAAAACATGTCTGGTAACATAAAACATTTAAATAAATTTCTTATAAGTCTTCAACACGTGGAAATTTTGCCATTTCCTTTGCTAGTAGATAGCTCATCAACTTTCTCCACTTTAGCTGCAGTGTTAATTGCAAGAGTGAGCAAACAAATGCTCACTGATATAGAAGGTAGTAATGATAACAACATGAGAGTGAACAACGAATGCTGAACAACAATGAACTTGTTCTACGAATCAAAAATATAAAACAAGTTCAAACTTTAATATCTGAGGGTCATAAGACCACGAACTATGTCTCTGGTATTTAGGTATTATTACCTTAACCTTAATAGTCATTAGACTATACAGACCCTTCTTAACGTACTTAGGGGTATCAGCCCTTTGTACCATGTATTGTGCACAATCATCTAAACGTTACACGTACAAAATCCCATATGTTAGGGTTGTTCGTCTCAGTTTGAATTTAGAATTTTTGTACTAAAGAAAGTTTAGTTTGGAACTAGCTTATCAGTGTTTCTTGAATTTTACAAAACTATTCAATTATAGATTAATTTAATCAATAAGAGTTTGCTTACTACTTGATGGTTTAATACAACAATAAAGATTTGAACAAGGTTATCAAAGTCAAGGACCAAATAACAACAATGTATAATTGAATAAACATGATATACATGCAAGGTACTATATTCAAAGAATTAAAACAATCTCACTTGAAACAATGTTTTAGAACAATATATGCCTCGAATGATAATAAGGAATGTGAAACTCACTCGATGTAATGAATTAGGTTATAAGAGCTTGTACAAATATACGCAAGATAGACTAGGCATGCTCAACTTTATAAAGAGTTTTAGGAACTTGTACAATAATACTTTAGGAATGGAAACTTGCATTCAATATGAAAAGAATGAAGTTAGAAAGCTTGCTCAATGCAAATAGGTAAGGTTTAGAAACTTGCCTTGTATATAAGCTACACAAATGTAATATTCACCAATTACCGTACATATATCATTGAAATCACAACAATAATTAATTGTATGAATATTAGCTTTATGTGTTTTAACCCATCATTTAGGTCATAACCCTAACTTAGCACCTAACCATATAGGTTAACATACTTAACGAATCTGAAATCTCATTATGATTCAACATAACTTAATCGTTCATCCCTAACTTTTGAAAACATCACATTTGACTTCATTTTATATCTCAATTAACAATCACTTAAAAATCCTTTACACTTTGTATTACAACACATTACAATCTGTTATTATAGTATATATTTTGTCTTAACATCATTAGCATGCATGCTTAACCAACATAAGTCCATTACTCATAACCTACAAACCAACAGACTTCACTGTCTCAAACCAGGGTATGGCATAGTCGCCTATACTTAATCAGTAGGATCAAATATAGAATCGCGTGCCATTTTTAGCCTTGGCACCCGGCTAGCAATTCTAATAAGTGCCATGTAACCACAAACGCAAAGAATGAATGTTCCATTTTAGCCCAACTAACATGAATTTCACCCTCAAAACCGTGAAATTAGCACATCCAATTGATATAAAACTAACACAAACATGTTTCCTCACATATTCATCGACTTAGAATAATTAAACATTAAATTAAACTAATTTAATTCCTTAAATTTCATGTTTTCATATAAAAACTCAATTTTTGACACCATTAGCGAATTCGATCACCACGAATTCGTTTCTTAACCAATTGACACGATTCGAACTACGCCGCTTTTGTTTCTTAACCAATTAACATAATCCAATAACAAATTATAGATTATGACACATATAGAGCATCAAATTTCGTACTTTCTAATGCCATATCATATGAACAGATAACTGCTATTCAAATTCCCTCCTACAATCCAATTTTACGTGTTTGGTTATTCCAATAACACTCAAATATGGTGATTAACAGATTCTACCAAATTATATGTACACATATATACAATCATCCAACGTGACTTAATAGTTTATAGAAAAGTTTCACAGAGAACTCAAAATAAAAAAATTAGAACTACAATATACCTTAATTCTTGTTTATTGAAGCAATTGATATGTAGTGGCTTCAATTTCTTCCACAACAAAACCCTCAATCTCTTAGGAATTCTCTCAGTGTTTTTCTCTCTTATTCCAAGCTCTCTCTCTTTCCAAGCTCTCTCTCTCTCTCTCTCTCTCTCAACTCTGCTCTTCAGCCTTAGGAGAAAAATAAGATGCGAAGGAAATAAATAAACTGATATGACTTAATTCTCCCGATCTCTTTTAGTTAAAAAAACAATGTGCCTTCATCAGTTAAGTTAGAACAAAGGCCACAAGGCCTTGTTTGGCCATACACTCATTCCCCCAACTAGATTATTTAAATAATCTTATATTATATAGTTTCATGTCATACCTTTAGTTAATTTAAATAATTTATAATAACAAAAATTAATAATAATTATAATCTCATTATAATTATACTTATAATTAATAAATAATTATATATCTAATTTAATTAATAAATTAGAAATATCACTTTATTAAATTTATTTATTTCCTTTAAATTAAACAATTTATTTAATTTAATTATTTTCTTAAATATTAAGCAATTGATTTAATTTAATTATTTCCTTAAATTAAATCCTTCAGATAAAATTATCATTACTCAAGTTAATTAACATTAATCAATTTAGTTACTAAATTACTTCACCACAATTCATCAATTATTTATTTTCCTCAATAAATAAATTATTTAAAATATTTATTTAATTCAATAAATATTTAAATTAAATTACAAATTTCTCGATCGTTCCAAACTAAACTTTCTTTAGTGCAGCAATTCTAAATTCAAACTGAGACGAACAACCCTAACATAGGGGATTTTGTACGTGTAATGTTTAGATGTTTGTGCACAATACATGGTACAAAGGGCTGATCCCCCTAAGTACGTTAAGAAGGGTCCGTGTAGTCTAATGACTGTTAAGGTGAAGGTAATAATACCTAAATACCGGAGACATAGTTCATTGTCTTAAGAACCTCAGATATTAAAGTTCGAACTTGTTTTCTATTTTTGATTCGTAGAACTAATTCATTATTAATCAGCATTCGTTGTTCACTCTCATGTTGTTAACATTACTACCTTCTATATCAGTGAGCATTTTTTTGCTCACTCTTGCAATTAACACTGCAACTAAAGTGGAGAAAGTTGATGAGCCATCTACTAGCAAAGGGAAGGGCAAATGTCCAAGTGTTGAAGACTTATGAGAAATTTATTTAAATGTTTTATGTTACCAGACATGTTTTATTTTATGATGTATTCCGCAAATTGATGTAATAAATTTAAGGTTAGATTACCTGGGATTTTTTTTGAGATGATGATGTAATCCTTTAATGGGAAAGATTATTGTTTAAGTTATTTAAATTATGTCTTTATCCTTTATGATGGATAGTTAGATGTAATGGTTTTGGATAGTGAGCTCCAAATTCTGTGGGAATGGAGTACCCGGATTTGGGGGTGTCACATAAATCAATCTAGACCATTGGTGGTGGTTTTAATAGTAAATCAATCTAGACCGTCGATGGTGGTTTTAATAGTAAATCAATATGGGCCTTCGATGGTGGTTTTAATAGTAAATCAATCTGGATCGTCGGTGGTGGTTTTAAAAGTAAATCAATCTGGACCATTGGTGGTGGTTTTAAAAGTAAATCAATCTGGACCATCGATGGTGGTTTTAAAAGTAAATCAATCTGGACCGTCGGTTGTGGTTTTAATAGTAATCAATATGAACCGTCCGTTCTAATAGTAAATCAATCTAGACTGTTCATGAATCAGTTACTATTTAGTCCATTCTCCTAAAAATAGAAGCTTAATTCTTCTTTCATTCTCACCAATTCACTGAGATTCACAAGAGACACTATAGAGAGAGAAACTATAGAGAGCAAGAAGAAGAGTATTCTGCTACTTCACTATTGCAGTATCCAGCCTTCTACTAAGGTAAGGTGTATTATTTCTTTCGTATTCATAAAGAATAGTATTTTTCGTATTCATCCTTTAATATGTCGGAATAACTTGTCTACGCGGATTATGTACCGTATGACAGGTGAAAATCCATTTGCAGTTTTGTATGTTATTTCTTTTCATATTCTTAAATCTAAACTTACTATGGTAAGTATTGCTTTTATAATCCTTGAAATTAGTGGAATATCCTTGAGTTTTGCGCTTCATCCAGTATCGTTTTATTGTAATATTGATCTGATTTTTTTTTTTATTAAATATCAATATTTTCACCCAGGATACTATTCACGGGTTACTATTCACCCGGTTACTATTCACTAGAATATTATTCTTCGGGTATTCGGGACACTTTTCATGTCGAGATACTATTCATAGGTTACTATTCACCTAGTTACTATTCACTCAAATATTGTTCACTCGGGTATTCGGGGCACTTTTCATGTTGGGATACTACTCACGAGGTGCTATTCTTGAAGTACTATTCACAAGGTACTATTCACCAAAAAATTTATTTCTTTTCTGTCCAAATTATTTTTGATACATGGATATTATTCTTAAATTTTACTCTACAAAGCAGCATCATGTTGACAATTTGGACATTATTGAATTCTAGATAAATTAAATTATAAATCTTTAAAAATTTATCCTTTGCTTTCTTTTAATTGAATTCTTATATCATTGTCGTCATCCTCATGCTTATATTGTGATGAAAGTCATCTTTGGCTTACGTGCATAGATAGATTGTTGATTGGTATGATTATGACCAGGAATAATTCGGTATGATCATGACCATTGATGATTACACGAATATTCTTAGCCCGTAGTGCAAGAATATTTTGTGGACGTGATACTAATGAATATCTTTGGCCTGTAGTACAGGGATGATTCGATGATGTGATTTATTTATTAAAATTTGAGTCCCAAATGATAAAGTTAATGATAAACTTTTTAAATCATAGAAGATAGTAGATATCATGCTCTACTTGACTCTTCTAATGGATTGATTGTTCCGCTGCAGTTAAACTTGTTGTCTATTATATTTTATTAGTTTAACATTGTTGAAGGCTAGTGATAACTTATTCTGCATTATCTTAGTCATAATATTTCTTACTGGGCTAGTTGAGCTCACCATTTTACTTCCATTGTTCTCTTCAGGAAATGAAAACGTAGCCAGAACTAGTCGGGGAACGGAATGATGGTTCGAGATGGTGTTATAGTAGTCCTCACTATTTTATAAAATAGTGTGACAATAAATGTAATGAGGACTCCATTTGAGTTTGGATGTTGTCTAGAAGAAAATATTCGTGTAAAAACTCTCAGCTCATGTTGTATAATTAAGTTTGTATTTGTATTAAGTACCAAGTATTTGGTGACCCAAAATGGGTGATGTATACCTATTTTGGGGGCATCACAGTTGGTATCAGAGCTTAGAGATATGATCTCTGGCTGAGATTTGAGACAAGAACTAGGAGGGGAGAGACGGGGATTCTTTCACTAGTATGACCTACCTAAGTGTATTTGGTATTTAATGGGTCGGTTAGAGTATAGGGATAATATGTGGCATGACAATTAACCATTGTTTTGTGGCATTGTTTGAAAATGGCATTTGAAAATGTCAAGATAAGCAATGAAGGACATGAGACCGTTGAGTCACCAACGATCAATATCCAGGATAATGTGCAACAGGAAGACAATAATCCTCAGCTAAACAACAACACAGATCAAATGATGAACGATGGGATATTCAGTGGCTTCATACAATTCATGCAACATTAGGTGAGAGAGCTCCTATTCAAAATGTAGTTGGAAACATAGGCAACTCTCGGATGGTCACTGCTAAGTAGTTCAAGGAGCTGGGATCACCAGAGTTTTTGGGAGAGCTAAAACCACTTAAGGCAGAGACATGGATAAAGCAAATCATCAAGATATTGGATGTCTTGGGATGCTCCGAGGAGCAAAAGGTTCCCATTGCCACCTTCATGTTGAGAGGAGAAGCAGATTGCTGGTGGGAATTAGTAAAACGGACTAAGTTTTCCGCACTTAAAATGTCTTGGGAGAAGTTTCAAGAGCTGTTCAACGACAAGTACTTTCCTGAAAGTATTCGTCACATGAAGGAGGTGGAGTTTATCAAGTTAGAACAAAATAATATGATTGTGTCGCAGTATGAGGCTAATTTTGCCGAGTTGTCCCGGTTCGCATCCCATTTGGTTGATAATGAGGAGAGAATGACGCGAATGTTTCTGCAAGGTTTGAGACCCGGAATACGTCAATACCTTATTTCTCACAAATTATGTTCGTATTTAGATGTTGTAAATAGGTCTCAGTTATTGGAGCGTGATAATGAGTCAACCCAACCAAGAGAGAGTAGCCGCAAATGATCGATAATACCGATGGTAGCGATCATCAAGGCATGACAACAAACGTGGAGGGAATCAACATGCCAGAAATGGTAACCACTCCGGTGATAATCATGGCCAAGATAATAGAAGTGGAAATTTCAAGAAGACGAGATTCAATAATGATGGAAAGACGTCAGCACCAACACTTATTGATAAGGAAGGAGAACGACCACCGGTTGTATATTACAAATGCGGAGGGGAGGGATACATCAGTCCAAACTGTACGCAGCAGTCCAAAGCATGTTACAATTGTGGAAGAAAAGGTTACCTAGCCTAATTTTATCGTGCACCAAAGTTAAGTCCAGCTGGGATGGAGGCATCAAAGGCCATCCCGCACAAGACAAAACCTGGTGTAGTTCAAGGAGGCGTTTATCTTAACCTCCCAAAAGTGAGGAATCGAACGTGATCATCAGTAAAGTTAATCATAAACTCTAACGAAGTCTATACCTTTTTTGATACTGGTTCTACCAATTCTTTTATTTTTCCTACTTGCGCTCAACATTTAAATTTGACTTCGGAAAAATTAGACTTTGACTTATCGGTTGAAACTCCGTTGGGGAAACCTTTATTACATCAACTGTTTATAAGTCTTGTTTGATTCAAATCGGTAACCGTACATTACCTGCCGATCTTATTTCCTTAAAAATACTTGCGTTTGATGTGATTTTAGGGATTAATTGGTTAACTACTCATCATACAAAAATTAATTGTTTTCGTAAGGTTGTTAGCTTTCATATTCCTAACCAACCTATTATGCGAATTCAAGCGACCAAACCACTAAAGTTAATCACTGTCATATCAAGCCATAAAGCTATCCGTTTATTGAAAAATGGATGTCAAGCTTTCTTAGCCCATGTCACAGATTTAAACAAAAATACGTCAGATTTGAATGATATTTCTATTATTAAAATTTTTTCTGACAAATTCCCTAAAGAACTTCCTAGCCTACCCCCCGAGTGTGAAATTGAATTTTCTATCTACCTTGAACCCGGTACAAAACCCATTTCCAAAGCCCCATATTGAATGGCTCATGTTGAACTTCAGGAGTTAAATATCCAACTACAAGAATTATTAGACACCAGTTTCATTCGTCCTAGTACATCTCCTTGGGGTGCTCCTGTTCTTTTCGCAAAGAAGAAAGATCGAAGTATGCGATTTTGTATTGATTATCGGGAGTTGAATCATGTCACCATCAAAAATAGGTACATGTTGCCACGCATTGATGACCTGCTTGACTAGTTGCAAGGCGCCAAATTTTTTTCAAAGATCGATCTTCGTTTCGGATATCATCAGTTAAAGATTAAAACCGAGGACATCCTAAAGACTACTTTTAGAACTCGGTACGGGAATTATGAATTCCTAGTCATGTCTTTTGGATTGACTAATGCTCCTACTGCCTTCATAGATATGATGAACTGAGTATTTAAGGAATATTTGGATCATTTTGTAGTTGTCTTTATTGATGACATCCTCATATATTACAAAAGCCGTGAAGATCATAAGCAACACTTGAGGCTGATACTCCAAAAGCTTTGTGAAAACAAGCTTTATGTCAAGTTAAAGAAGTTCGAGTTTTAGCTTGAGGAAGTAGCATTCCTTGGGCACGTGATATCAAATCATGAAATATCTAATGACCCGGCAAAGATTGAAGCAATTCAAAGCTGGGAACAACCTAAGTCAGTGACCGAAGTACGTAGCTTTCTCGGCTTAGTTGGTTATTATCGGAGATTTGTAGAATGGTTTTCTCCAATCGCTACTCCATTAACTCAGCTGACTCGGAAAGATATAAAATTCGGTTAGAGCAAGGATTGTAAGAAGAGTTTTCAATAACTCAAGAAGAGACTCATTTCAGCACCTATTTTGACAATACCATCTGATTCGGAGGGATTTGTCATCTATAATGATGCTTCAGGTAAAGGTTTAGGATGTGTTCTCATGCAACATGAGAAAGTCATAGCATATGCCTCACGACAACTCAAAGAATATAAGAGGAATTATCCTACTCATGATCTAGAGTTGACAACTGTTGTTTTTACGCTTAAGATTTGGAGGCATTACCTGTATGGAGAGAAGGTGGAGATCTATATGGATCATAAAAGCCTCAAATATTTCTTCACTCAAAATGAACTCAACATGCAGCAACGACGATGGCTTGAGCTATTGGAAGATTATGATCATACCATTCAATACCATCCTGGAAAAGTGAATGTAGTAGCTGACACATTAAGTAGAAGATCATATGCGGGTACGAGTGGGATATTGTCAACGCAAAGGCCCATTTTGTGTGACTTATAAAGGATGGAGATAGAGTTAAAGACTCTAAGGACCCATGTGATGATAGCGAATATACGAGTAGAACCGACTTTAATCGATAAAGTTAAAGCTACTCAAGCTACAGACCTAGAGCTAATGCGTATGAGGAAGAAAGTTCAAGAAGGTGCTATTCTGGAAATAAGAATCGATGAAGAAGGAATACTTCGAGTCAACTCCAGACATTGTGTTCATAATGATTTTGACTTAAAGTATAAAATTATGATGGATGCGCATAACACACCATTTACAATCCATCTCGGGAGTACAAAAATGTATCGTGATCTTCGACATACATTTTCGTGGAGCAATACAAAGAGAGAGATAACGGGGTTTATCTCAAGGTGTCTAACTTGTCAACAAGTCAAATCGGAGCATCAAGTGCCAAAAGGTCCATTGCAGCCACTTGAAATTCTATAATGAAAGTGGGAGCACATTACCATGGATTTCATTACTGGTCTTCCCAAGGTTTCTCAAGGTATAGATGCGATTTGGGTCCTTGTTGATAGATTAACCAAGTCTGCTCATTTCTTACCTATACAAGAAACTTATACACTTGAACGTCTTGCTCGTATGTACATAAATGAGATTGTAAGACTGCATGGCATGCTAGTATCCATAGTTTTTGATCGAGACCCAAGATTCACTTCACGATTTTGGGTCAGTTTACAAAAAACTATGGGCACATATTTATGATTTAGTTCGGCATATCATCCTCAAACGGACGAGCAGTCGGAGAGGACTATTCAAACTCTTGAGGATTTAAATAAGACTCTGTGTCCTTGACTTCAAAGGAAGTTGGGACAAGTTCTTTCCATTAGTGGAATTCTCCTATAACAACAGTTATCAGGCAAGTATTGGCATGGCTCCATTTGAGGCATTGTATGGACGCAAGTGTCGTACTCCAGTATACTGGGACGAGGTGGGTGAAGCAACGTTATTGGGACTGGAGTTGGTACGTATGACTACGGAAAAGATTCAAACGATCCGATAACGTATAAAAACCTCACAAGATCGACAAAAGAGTTATACTAATCTTCATCGAAAGGACGTGGAATTCAATATCGAAGATCATGTGTTGTTACGTGTTGCTCCATGGAAAGGAGTTACGAGATTTGGAAAGAGAGGAAAGCTCAATCCTCGATTCATTGGCCCATTTGTAACCCTCGATATCGAGTAGGAACTGTGGCATATAGACTCGCCTTACCGCCATGTATATCTCGTGTTCATAATGTTTTTCACATATCTATGTTACGTAAATATGTGAAAGACCTGAACCACATTATTGAATTAGAACCGGACGAGATAGCGAAATATTTAACGTATGAAGAGGTACCTGTTAATATCTTGGATAAGAAGGATCATATTCTACGCTCCAATGTTATACCTCAAGTCAAAGTTTTATGGAGAAACCACGATGTGGAGGAAATGACCTGGGAGTTAGAATCTGAAATGAAATCAAGGTATCCTCACCTCTTCGACATATCAGGTACGTACCCTAATTTCGAGGACAAAATTTCATAAGAAGGGGAGGTTGTAAGACCCCAACTTTATGAATAAAGATTAAAAAAAATTTCTCAAAATATATTATTGAATATTATGGTGTGGATATGATATAATATTATAGTTGTGGGTAATATTTGCAAATTTTGTAAAGTAAGCAAGTTGTTATAAAATATTTGATTGGTCGGGGAATATTCGTTTTAGCAGAGAATATTCATACGACCACAAATCATTAATTGGACCCCAAAAGCGGAGTATTGTAAGTAGTTAGAAAACTGACGAAATATATTTTTATAAAATAATAGCAAAAGTTTTAGTGTTAAACTGTTGAACTATCCTGTGGTAAAAGTACAGTAATACGCGTGGTTGCATAGTAGCACACAGTATTGATTATTGATGCTTATGTAAGAAGCCACTCAGGTTACTCAATTATTACTACAGTAATTGTTGCATAGTATGTCATGTTATTTGATTCAATTATTGTCGCAGTATCATCTGCATAATATTTATATTATTAAATCAATAATTGAGACAACAAAGTTATTCATATTATTATTTGCAATATTGACGATGTCTAGAAAGTTCTATCGAGGAGAGGTTTAGTCACCTAATTGCGCGCCAATAGGGAGAAATCCTTATCGGAAACCCCTCTATTTCCTGGGAATGATCTGGTTGTTAATATTGTGAGTTATAATATTAATGATGAATAATTGTTGAAGTATTAAGAATGTGTTTATTGAAGATAAGTGAATTACAAAAGTTAGAGGGGAATAATTCAAACTTGGAAAAATTTAGGGGTACTAAAGTGTAATAAGTAAAATCAATCTGGACCATTGGTGGTGATTTTAATAGTAAATCAATTTGCATCGTCGATGGTGGTTTTAATAGTAAATCAATCTGGATCATCGATGGTGGTTTTAACAGTAAATCAATCTGGACTGTCGGTGGTGGTTTTAAAAGTAAATCAATCTGGACCATCGATGGTGTTTTTAAAAGTAAATCAATCTGGACCGTCGGTGGTGGTTTTAAAAGTAAATCAATCTGACTGATTGGTGGTGGTTTAAAAGTAAATCAATCTGACGATCGGTTGTGGTTTTAATAGTAATCAATATGAACCGTCCGTTCTAATAGTAAATCAATCTGGACCGTTCATGAATCAGTTAGTATTTAGTCCATTCTCTTATAAATAGAAGCTTAATTCTTCATTCATTCTCACCAAATCACTGAGATTCACAAGAGACATTATAGAGAGAGAAACTATAGGGAGCAAGAAGAAGAGTATTCTACTACTTCACTGTTTCAGTATCCATCATTCAACTAAGGCAAGGGGTATTATTTCTTTCGTATTCATAAGGAATACTATTTTTCGTATTCATCCTTTAATATGTCAGAATAACCTGTCTAAGCGGATTACGTACTGTGTGACAAGTGAAAATCCATTTGCAGTTTCATATGTTTTTTCTTTTCATATTCTTAAATCTAAACTTACTATGGTAAGTATTGCTTCTATAATCCTTGAAATTAGTGGAATATCCTTGAGTTTTGCGCTTCATCCAATATCGTTTCATTGGAATATTGATATGAATTTTCTTATTAAATATCAATATTTTCACTCGGGGTACTATTCACGGGTTACTATTCACTAGAATATTATTCACTCGAGTATTCGGGACGCTTTTCATACTAGGGTACTATTTACGAGTTACTATTCATGGATTACTATTCACCCAGTTAATATTCATTCAAATATTATTCACTCGGGTATTCGGGGCACTTTTCATGTTGGGGTACTATTCCCGAAGTACTATTCATAGAGTAATATTTACGGGGTACTATTCACCGAAAAATTTATTTCTTTTATGTCTAAATTATTTTTGATACGTGGATATTATTCTTGAATTTTACTCCACAAAGCAGTATCATGTTGACAATTTGGACATTATTGAATTCTGGATAAATAAAATTATAAATCTTTAAAAATTTATCCTTTGCTTTATTTTAATTGAGTTCTTATATCATTGTCGTCATCCTCATGCTTATATTGTGATGAAAGTCTTCTTTGGCTTACGTTCATAGATGGACTGTTGATTGGTATGATTATGACCATGAATAATTCGGTATGATCATGACCATTTTTGATTACACGAATATTCTTGGCCCATAGTGCAAGAATATTTTGTGGACGTGATACTAATGAATATCCTTGGCCTGTAGTGCAGGGATGATTCGATCATGTGATTTATTTATTAAGTTGACTTCCTGCGATAAAATTAATGATAAACTTTTTAAATCATAGAAGATAGTAGATATCATGCTCTACTTGACTCTTCTAATGGATTGCTTGTTTCGCTGCAGTTAAACTTGTTGTCTATTATATTCTATCAGTTTAACATTATCGAAGGTTAATGATAACTTATTCTGCATTATCTTAGTCATAATATTTCTTACTGGGCTAGTTGAGCTCACCCTTTTACTTCCATTGTTCTCTTCAGGAAATGAGAATGTAGCCAGAACTAGTCGGGGAATGGAATGATGGTCCGAGATGGTGTTATAGTAGTCCTCAATATTTTATAAAATAGTGTGACAATAAATGTAATGAGGACTCCATTTGAGTTTTGATATTATCTAGAAGACAATATTCATGTAAAAACTCTCAGCTCATGTATAATTAAGTTTGTATTTGTATCCAGTACCATGTATTTGGCAGCCCAAAATGGGTGATGTATACCTATTTTGGGGGCGTCACATGAGTGGTATTTCACCTTGTACAGGACATTCTAGCTCAGCATTAACACTGACCATGCCACTGTTAATGATGTATTTGAGCTGCTAGTGAAGGGTGGAAGGGACGGCTCCAGCCATGTGAATCCACAGTCTTCGCAAAATTAGGTTGTATCCTATAGCTATTTTGACCACATGAAAGGATACGCAGAATGTATGTGGACCAATTTCCATAGGTAGTTCAATCTCTCCAACAACTTTTCATCAAGATCCATCAAAAGCTTTGATAATTGTATGGCTGCTCTAGATCCTATTGCGATTGATGTTTATTTTCTCTAAGGTGGCGTAAGGGTAGATGTTTAAAGATGATCCCCCATTTATAAGAACTTCTCCCACCATGTATCCAGATGACATAACCGTTATGTGCAACGATTTGGAATGACCCATCCCTTCGGGAGGTATGTCATCATCGGTGAAGGATATCACATTATTGTTGAAGATGTGATCAACTAGATGATAAAACTTTTCAACATCCACTGTTTTTGGTAAGTGGGCTTCTTCTAAGACTCTTAGTAAGACTTTCATGTGATCTTCTATAGAGAAAACCAAGTCCAATATAGAAATCTGTTGTGGATCTTCTTTCAAGGTTAAAACCACCTTGGTTTCATTGTGTCCCATAGTACGGAGGAATCCTTCAATCTTCTCTATGTGAACTTTCCCCTTTGACTTGATGGTAGGCTTCATCACCCGATGGGGAAGGTACAGTGGATTCTCTTTCGACACTGCAGTAGTTGTATTGGATGTAGGTCCTTCAGCCTCTCCATAATTCCATGGCACTTTCTTGAGGATGACAACATGATATTATGGCTTGAATGGAAACATGACTAGCTTTCGCCCAACCACTTTCAAAGGATTTTCAACCCCTTTGAGCTGAATTGGTTATATTGTATGTGGTGTGGCAGCCAAACCTTCCTCAGAGGATACAACCGCAACGACATCCTTCCATTTTGTAGGAAATGTGTCTCCACTCTAAAGTAATACATCGACATTGTCTTCCATCTGCAGGACACCTCTGTCAATCAAGTTCTGAATAAGATGGCAGAGTACCCAGCATTCCTCAGTACTGTGATTACGAGAGTGGGAGTGGTATTGGCATACTCCATTAGAATTAAACCGTCTTAAGCGTGAGCTGATGGGAAGTAGTAAAGCTGTGATTCTTCCCTCATTGATCAGCATTTGTAACATCTCTTCCATCAGTTGGCCTAAATAGGTGAATTCCCTTTTATTGGCGAAGTCCCGACGGGCTTTAGCTTTTGCTCTTTTTGCAATTTTATCCTCCAAGGTTTCACCTTCTGGAGTAAGTGGTGGAGTACTTGCAATAAGCAGAAGGAGGCTAGCATGCTCCTGGCTGAATAATTGACGGTTAACTTGCTCGCCAAGAGCCATTATTTTTCGTTCCATCATAAACTAGAACTGTGCATAATCCCATTTGTCAACATTGTCCTTGCTGGTATGGGATGATCCAACAATATTATGGGAGCTCTGTCCACTGCTCCAATTAATCATGTTAACCTCCTCTTCCTTGTGTTGAGGGAGAGGGTTGTCTTGCACATGGGGTTGGTCGGGTTTGGTCACCACGATCTCACCATTGCCAATTAAATCCTAAATTTTATGCTTCAGGGCCCAACAATCCTGGGTGTCATGTCCTGGAGCTAAGCATGATAAGCGCACTTTCTGCTAGCATTAAAACCCTTTCCACTCGGGTTGGCTGGTGGAAGAAGATGAGTAATTTTCTTCTCAGTTGTCAAAAGTTTGAGAATGTTCTCAAGTGAGTCCCCTAAGGGTGTGAACATGTGACAACCAAGATTTTTGTAATTTAATTTTAATATTTATTGAATTGAATAAACATTTTTCGATGAATTAATTATTAGATTAAATAATTAATTGATGAAATTATGATAAATTAATTTAATTATATGTGTTATATTTATTAAATTAATGTGGAGAATTTTTATTATTCGAAGTATGTATTTATGCTAGCTTATTGAATTAAATGAAATATTTTATAAGCCTAATGATATTTTAATTAATTTAATAATTAATTATAGATTTAATAATTTGACATAATTAATAAATGAGAAATTTAATTATGTGACTATGTGAATTAATGAGAAATTATTATATGTTATTTAAAATAAATTAAATAAGATGTTTGATTTATTTCATAAAGGGGTGTGACACTATTAAACTATAGTATAAGAGATTTATTAAATTAAATAGGAATGAGTCTTTTAAAGCTAGCCAAACATGGCCTTAGTGGGAGTTGAGGACAGTTAACCCATGATTGGATAACTGACCACAATGCGTCAGTTTCTTTCCTTTATTATTATACGTCTTCTTCTTCTTTCATTTTTCTAAGTCTAGAAAAGGAAATCACAGAGAGAATTAAGAATTTTGAGGGATTTGTGAGTTGTGTGATTGATTGAGAAATGTTTCATCTCTTCTATCTACACTACGCTGTAGGTATTCTCTTCAACCCAAATTTTAAATTACGTTATTAATTTTTTTATAAAATAATGGCTTTCAAGTCTCTGTTAAGTCTTTGTAGTTGAAAAAGAGTAGAGATTATGTGCATATATGTGATAATATGTCATCATAACATGTTTTACTATCTATTGTATGTTTTCATTGTAGACACTCGAAATTTTCTGCACTCCTATTACTGACATTGCAGGAGGGTAGATTCGTCTTTTGGAGATAACCCTGAAAGACAACTTACAACCATTCTGGATACTAACGGAAGTTCGGCTCCAAACCCGGAACACAAACCGGGAACATCAACTCTAATCCGGATATTATCAGAAGATCAGTTCCAAACCCAAAACACACACCGGGAATGTAATTTCCAATCTCGAAGATAACCCTGAGATATGCAGATCAAAAGACCGGCAACAACACCGGAGAGGACAGTTCTGTCTCGGCGATAAAACCACGACGTTCGGGGCCCACTCCAGAGAGACAACATCGAGAAGCAACGCCATCCTGGTGATAGCCCCAAGGGATGCCATTGCAAGTTCCGGTGATAACCCCGGAAATGCTTGTTTCAAACACATGCAATCAGCTTCAATCCACAGATGACAGTGACGCACACAAACAAGCAGTCCAATCTCAGATGTAACCCTGAGCAACGCCGCTTTCGCTTAAACCGCGATAACCCCTGGTGAGAGTCACAACGCGTCATACTACTACGGCAACAAGATGATATCGCAGCATACCAATAAGTAGTCCAATCTCAGCTGTAACCCTGAGCAACGTCTACTTTTAACTCAACCCAGCGATAACCCCGGCAAGGAGTCACACATCATCTTGTTCCTACGACAAATGGCACGTTGTCTCGACGCTTCATACATACATACAACAATGTCCCATAGGAGCCAAGGAGTGACAATCCCGAGTGACTATTACATGTGGCAGTATTTTGGATAGACTTTGAAGCTTGAAGACCATGGGCATAGACCCCTCTTCCTGACTTCGTACAACCTCTAATCCATGTCATTACGTAACTCTAGACACATGCAATCCGGAAAAGTACAGATATGCTTCGTTTGGATGCTCGGATTGAAGTTCTGTAAGTTAGATTGGACATTAAAGTTCACGAGTGCACGTACTATGAGATGACGAGACTCATGAGGCCGGGCCCATTACGACCAAATAGCAGTTCAATCGCGGGTCGCCTCAAAGTGACTGCGGCCATCAGTCTATAGATATAGGCTGGGGGTCAGGCGAGGAAGCCCTGCCAATTTAGCTCTGCATACACATCTTTTGAGTGTTTCCTCTTCTTTAAACACTAGTTAGATCACATATAGCTACTTTTTATTCGGCGGGAGCTGAGTGTTTATCCATTTAAATTCTAAGAAGTCTACTTTGGCGTTTCTTTGTAAGCCTTCTTACATTCTATAAAGCCTCTTTCTCCTATTATCACACCTCGTTGTTGTACGCTTGAGAGTCGTGTGAGTGTGTTTGCCCAGGACTTCTCGTCAAGTGGTTTTCATTTTTATCTGTATATATATACAAATATATATATATATATATATATATATATATATATATATATATATATATTTATTTCGTACATATGGACTAACATTATCGAGTTATGCCTCGATTGAGCCTGAACTTGATGCGGAGGCGTTTAATAGCTTTTGTATATATATATATATATATATATATATATATATATATATATATACTTATATATATAAACTGTGGTTAGACTCTGTCTGATGAGCCTGGATTTTACATCCAGAGCGTTTAATTGCTTTTCTATATATATATATATATATATATAATTATTTTCAGACATATCTGATGAGCCTGGATTTACATCCGGTGCATTTATTCGCTTTTATATATATACATATATATAATTGTTGTCGGACATATCTGATGAGCCTGGATTAACATCCAATGCGTTTATTGCTTATATATATATATATATATATATATATATATTTGTACACATATATATATATTTACATTTACAGTAGCTTGGAGTTTACTCATTGGCTTTTTATGACTTTATTTATATTTACGTCACGCACAGAGTTCACTTAAAGTGGCGATTGATCGCTTCTACAACTTTTATTTACATTTTGTCCCGCCTGGAGTTCACTTCGTGGCGGTTGATCATGTTCATATATATATATATATATATATTTATAGCTTTTATATATATATAACTGCTTACTACTTTCCATACAAATTGCAATATTTTGTGAGCCTAGGAATCATGTGATCACAGGTTCAGTCTACTGAATCTAGATTCGATTCCCATGATGGACATTTTTTGGCTGTAAGTAGCTTGTACATTATTTTACAGTGTCTGAGTTTCCTTGGATTGGATGGCTGTCATGCCCATGAGGAGTTCGGCACTGCTGTATATTATTTTCTCGAGAATGCTTCGCATCTCAAAAATAAAAGCAAACAAGCCGAACATTTAATAATAAAATGGAAGTATGAAAAGGTCTCAAACCTTCTTTTACAAAACTTCATTGCTATCTTGTGGTTAAAATTTGATTTTTCTAAATAAAATTCAAACCCTTGTATATAGGTGCGAACGAGGCCTCGCACTACTTTCAGATAATTGCACATTGATCCACACACACACACATTCATATAACAATTTCTTTGAAGAGTGGCGGTCACCGTGGTAACACGGATGTCGGGGGGTGCCTAACACCTTCCCTCCGCATAATCAAGCCCCCGAACCCTTAATGAATCTTGGTTTCATAGACCCGTTTAGCAGTGTCAAACCATTGGGTCAATGTGTAAACCTTTTCGGTTGCGTTGGTGCAACCAGTTAAAAACACCAACTGGCGACTCTTAAAGTCAATCGTCGACATTATACATGTCGAAACTTTTTCACTTGTTTTTTCAAACAAATCTCACATTAACATGAGAACACCAAAGAACAAGTAACGAAAAGGGACACTCAAAAAATCCCGATGTCGACAGGTGGCGACTCTGCTGGGGATTCCAGTAAGAGGGCTTAAGCGGCTATTACAAGCTTTTCAAAATTGTTATATGCTTGTGTGTGATTGTTGCATTTACATTTCTGATAAATGTGTACGAATGCATCTTACTTATCGTGACCGCTAAATATCTATCTATGATATTAGTGCTTCAGACATGTCATCATTTTGCATAAACGGTGAGACGCGCGTATGTGAATGTATGTTGTGTGGTCCCTCCACCAGAGGCTATCCGTCGGTGTTTGATTAATGGACCCGTAAGAATAATTCCCGGGCTCGTGAAAGGCACCACTCAGATTCGCTCCAGCTTGAAAGACCTGATTAACTTCCCGTCGAGTAGATTGCGATGATCCGGGAACCTTCATGCCGAAAAACCGCGAGAGTAACCCTAAGATAGGTCAGCCTCTGATTAACCAAATGCGGAGGAAAGTCTCTTCATGCTTTCCATTTTCAATTACTTGTAAAAGCATTTACTTGTAATTTTATTCCATGTTCATCCATATGTAATGGAAAATATGAAGAATACATGTGCATAACATGTTATCAATTAACAACCGGTTTTGCAGGACAAATTCCTAAAACGGATATGTTATGATAACATTTATATTACCTTAAGACTAAACTACGTTAGTCTTTTGTAGGGAAGCAATTGGGCCTGTTACCCGCTCCTAATCTAAAAAGGCCTCAAGCCTACAGCCAATCATGTCTTCTTCTAAATAGTCTAATCCTGTTTCCCGAGAAGAATTTGACGGATTAAGTAAACAAATCTTAGACTTGGCTGTTCTACTGAAAGAGTTACACCAGTCTACTCAAGGTACAAAGATACCTACACATACATAAGGGGGAGTTCAAAATCTGGAAAACACAATTCTAGAACGTCAGTTGGATACAACCAACAAAGACCCTGAACGTACCCATGTCAATAGATATCCAGACACCGGTGATATCAGGAAGAAGGTCCTCCAAATGGAGGAAACCATTCGTGCTCTCAAAGGGATTGGAACACATGGGAGTGTTTCATATACAGACCTTTGCATATTTCCTGGTGTGCATTATCCAGAGAAATTCAAGACCCCTAATTTTGAGAAATATGACTGATTAGGGGATCTTTACACACATTTAAAGGTGTTCATTGGAGAACTCGGATCTTATGTTGAAGATGAAAAGCTCAGAATGCAGCTATTTCAGAAAAGTCTGGCTGGAGAAGCCCGTTCATGGTATACCGGATTAGACAACTCTAAGATCCATAGTTGGGTAGAGCTGGCTCATGCCTTCCTCACTCAATACAGTTTTCAATCTCAGATGGCTCCTGACCGGTATAAAATTACCAAAGTCAAGAAAGCATGCCTAAATGAGTCAATTAGAGAATGCACGCTCAAAGGTGGAGGCGCCTTCTCACTCAAGTTACTCCTTCCATAGCGATGTAATCAAAGATGGTCATGACCTTCATAGATGTACAGGAAGCTCCTTTCTATGAAAGGGTTCTAGCTGGTATTGGCAAACCATTTTCTGAAATGATCAAACACGGCGAAATGGCTGAAATGGGATTGAAGTCCGATAAAATTCAAGACCTAGCCGCTCTTAAAGCTGTTGCTGAGCACATCCAGTCCGGATCTTATGGAAACAACCCTCGGAGGGTCCATAAAAAGAAAGAGGATGATGTTTCCTTGATACTACAAGGACAGAAAGGCAATCCAAACATGCCTATGCAGAGGAAAAACTACTCCCCTTTTCTAGCACAATCTTCAAACCCTCCATTGCCTAAAAGTGGAGAAGTAAAGCGACCTCGAACGTTCACACCCTTAGGGGATTCGCTTGAGAACATTCTCGCTCTTCTGACTACTCAGAAGAAAATTACACATCTTCTTCTGCCAGCCAACCCTAATGGGAGCGGTTTCAATGCTAATCGGAAGTGTGCTTATCATGTTGGGGCACCCGGACATGATACTCAGAATTGTTGGGCCTTGAAACACAAGATCCAAGATCTGATAGACAATGGTGAGATTGTGGTCACCAAGCCAGTTCAACCTCACGCACAAGACAACCCTCTCCCTCAACACAAAGAGGAAGAAGTCAACATGATCAGTTGGAGCACTGGACATGGTTCCAATTCTGCTGGTGAATCATCCCAAACCATCAAAGACGGTGTTGATAAATGGGATTATGCAAAGTTCTAGTTTACCATGGAACGAAAAATGAAAGCTCTTTTTAAACAAATTGAGCATTTGGCAGAACTGGTAACTCACCACCACCAAGTCACACGCCAATTAATCAGGCAGGAGCATGCCTATCTCCTTCCATTTGTTATGAATGCTGCATTAACACCTTCAGAAAGCGAAGCTATGGAGGATAAGGTTGCAAAGCGAGCAAGTGCTAAAGCCCATCGAGACTTTGCCAATCAAAGGGAATTCACCTATCTGGCTCAATCTCTGGAGGAGATACTTCAAATGCTGATCAACGAAGGTAGAATCACATTCCTTCTCCCTCCAATCAATCCCCGCTCAGGGCGGTTCAATCCTGATGAAATATGTCAATATCATTCACATTCTCGCGGTCACAGCACAGAAGAATGCTGGGCACTCCCCCATCTCATTCAAAATCTCATTGATAGCGGTGTCCTGCAAGTAGCAGATGATTACACTGTGCAACTTAAGGGTGGGAACACATGTCCTACTCAATGGAAGGGATCAATAGCAGTTATATCCGAGGTGGATGATGAGACTGTTAAAACATTTCCCATACAACTAATTCAACTCAAAGGAGCTGACAATCCTTTGAAAGTGGCCGTACTAGAGCCAATTCCTTTGCCTTGCAGACTACAACATCCTGTTGTCAGCTTACACAAAGTTCCATGGAATTATGGAGAAGCTCAAGGATCTACGTCTCTCATACTTTCGCTACGATGTTGAAAGAAAATCCACTGTACCTTCCTCAACGGGTTATCAAGCCTACTTGCGAAGCCAAGGGGATGTTGTCCATGGAGAAGATTGAAAAATTCCTCCATACTATGGGCCACAATGAAGCCAAAGTGGTTTTAAGGTTGCGAGAAGCTCCACACCAGATTTTAATTCTGGACTTGGTTTTCTCTTCCGAAGATCATCAGAAGGTCTTGCTGAAGGTTTTAGAAGAAGCCTACCTGCCAAAAATAGTGGATGTGGAAAAATTTCAACATTTGGTTGATCACATTTTCAATAACAATGTGATATCCTTCACTGATGACAATATACCTCCCGAAGGGACCGGTCATTGCAAACCACTGCACATCGCAGTGTTGTCTTCTGGGTATATGCTAGCCGGTGTTTTGATAGATAAAGGCTCATCTCTAAATATATGTCCTTATGCCACCTTGGTGAAGATGAATATCAATCTCAAATGAATCCAAAGTAGCCATACGATCATCAGAGCTTTTGATGGATCTCGGCAAAATTTTGTTGGAAAGATTGAATTGCCAATTGAGATTGGTCCCCATACATTCAATGTATCCTTCCACGTCCTCAAGATAGATTCAGGATACAACCTGCTATTGGGGAGACCATGGATAGACATGGCTGGAGCTGTTCCCTCCACTTTACATCAACAACTCAAATACATCATCAACAACAGTCTAGTCACTGTCAATGCTGAGCTGGAAGGTCCTAGACCAGGAACCCTACCAATTATCAGCTTCAATTCAGAAGTTGAGCCGGCCAGTTTTCATACTCTGGAAGTGAGTAACACGCAATACCATTCTATTGGAGCACCACTTCCCGTACCCAAGATTTATGATGAGGTTATGTCAGCCACTCAAGAAATAATGTTATTGGGTTATCAACCTGGACAAGGGCTTGGTAAGGATTAGCAGGGTATTAAGCACCCTATCCAAATGTTTAGTCAAATTGGGACAGCCGGGCTAGGCTATTCTGCTAGTTCCAAGCACAGGAATCCTCATAAGCACAAGCAGGTTCCTTAGGCTTCCGCCACACGACGATTTTCTATGCCTTTACCGCATGAGTTGATACAGTCTACAGTAAAGGTTCCAGCCTGGGTTATGGCTATGCTGTTTCCAAAACCAGTGCCAATTAAAGCTAAAGAGGTGCTGATTCATGATCCCGAGCAGAAGAAAAGGAGCAAAAACATAAACATAACCTTGCCTTGATGATGGCAGGCATTCGCATCATTGTTCATGATGAACATACAAATAGATACACCCCAGACGATGATTGCCCAAATGTCATGGTTATCATTCAAGAGAAGGAGGACACTGATGATCCTTCTGTCAATGCAGTCCTTCAAGACTTTGCCCTCGACAATTAGAAATAAAGACTTTACGCATCGTTGGTCGGTCGAGGTAAAATGGGCAGAAAATTCCTCTGCCCTGTAGATAACTTTAATTGCTTGTTTTCCTTTACAACACTAGCAGTTATTTTATCACATGCATGCTAACACTTTTGTATGATCGAACAGTTGCATATATTAAGTGAAAGCATATTTTGTTTCAGGACTCTGAATTTAGATGTGCCTGTACTTGCTGATGAGGTGCCTTCTCTCCGCTGAGGCGAGCCTAACTGAGAAGAGGCGGATTCATCGACTTGCTATGAAATTCTACCTGAGCGAAGATGCACTCTACAAAAGAGATGCAGGATTAGGTCTCCTCAGATGTCTGGACAAAGACCAAGCTCAGCGACTCATGGATGAGATCCATGGTGGTGTATGTGGCCCTCACATGAGTGGACCCCTACTTGTCAAAAAAATTCTCAGAACGGGACATTATTGGCTTACACTCAAAGCTAACTGTGATGATCACATCAAGAGGTGCTATCAATGTCAGATCCATGGGAATGCTATCCACACCCCTCCAAGGGAACTCCACAATATGAGTTCGCCATGGCCCTTCTCAATGTGGGTAATGGACGTAATCGGGCCCATCGAGCCCAACGCCAGTAATGGACATCGATTCATATTCACCATGATCGACTTCTTCACCAAATGGGAAGAAGCAGCTTCCTTCCCCAGGGTTACTAAAGAAGTCATCATTACGTTCATCAGAAATAATGTTGTTTGTCGATATGGACAACCAGAGGTCATTGTGTCAGACAATGCTAAGAACCTCAACAAAAAAATGATGGAGGAATTATGCAAAAAATTCCACATCAAACATATCAACTCTGTCATCTACCGACCAAAGATGAATGGTGTTGTTGAAGCAGATAATAAAAACATCAAGAAGATCATGCAAAAAATGTCCGCCAATCACAAAGGATGGTCTGACCTCTTGCCCCTAACTTTATTAGCCTATAGAACTTCAATGCGTGCTTCCATTGGGGCAACCCCCTACTCTCTAGTCTATGGGATGGAAGTAGTGCTCCCCAAAGAAGTGGAAATGGAATCCCTATGAGTATTGATGGATGCTCAGTTGGATGAAGACCAATGGGTACAAGACAGGTATCACCAATTGTCTCTGATAGATGAAAGGCGAACCGCGGCTATCTTCCATGGTCAGTTATATCAGCAAAGGATCGCACGATCCTATAATAGAAAAGTCGTACTACGGTAATTCAAACAACATGACTTAGTTTTGAAGAAGATCATTGACAACCAAGATCAATCTAAAGGAAAGTTCGCTCCTAACTGGGAAGGCCCATTTGTTGTCAAGGAAGTATTGACAGGAGGTGCTCTCAGGTTGCAGGAAACGGATGGCGATGAATTTCCACAGCTTATCAACTTGGACACCATGAAATGGTACTATGTCTGAAGTTACCATCAAAAAAATATCCTGGTTTTGATCTTACAATCACCAGACATTCCGATTTTGAACCCTTTCCTGTTTACAAACTCTTCTGCCCCTCAGCGAAACATACACTTCAAACCAGCAGCCTAGTTTCCTTTCACTTCACACCAGCAGCCTAGTTTCCTTTCCTTTCCAAACTTTTCAACACCTTGTTTCTCCTGAAGACGAGACTAAACTTTTCAACACCTTGTTTCTCCTGAAGACAAGACTAAACTTTTCACACACCGCCCTTGTTTCTCCTAAAGACGAGACTAAACTTTTCACACCTACAGTTTATCCTGAAGACGGGATTAAACTTTTCGACGCTTGCAGTTTGTCTTGAAGAAGGGATCACACTTTTTCCACACTTGCAGTTTATCCCCATTATGGGATTAAACTTTCTTCTCCCCGCAGTATAGCCTGCACATGGGATTTGCGCTTCTTTTCAACTGCGATTCGTCCTGAGGGGCAAACTACATCGACCTGATCTCCCTGATACCCGGGGGTACGTAGGCAACCATATTCTATATGGCCTGGTCGCATTACAGAAAAAACAACAAAAACATTTCTTCCCTTTCTTCACAAAAACAACAAAACAACAAAAATATTTCTACACCCTTCTGCTTTCACATTCAGCGTTGAACCTCCTACATTAGGTTCGAACTACGCAGACTTGATCTCCTCTTCAATAGGAGTACGTAGGATGCCATTCATGGTGCAGTCTAACCTCTACCAGAAAAAACATACTTGTCACACGGTACTGGGATCAACCTTCAAATTGCCCCATTTCATCAGTTTCAGATCAAAGGGATGGAATTATCCAACCTCTTCTCACAAATAGAAGATTCGGTGACCATCTAAGTTGTGATCATGCCTCAAAGAGCAATACCAACCCATAAGAGATGGAATTAACTAGGCTTCTCATAAATAGAAGTACTGGCGACCATCTGTGGAGCGGTCAATCTCGGAGAAGAAGAAACTACCATCCTTTCTATACTTTTCCATACAGATACCAGTCCCAAGACACCAAAGAAGGTAGGGATTTTCAAAAATCAATGATCTGTTCTGAGAGACCTTGCGACATCTCAATGTCCATTTATCAAGGATAAGTTCAGAATGCATCAAGATCAAAGGCCCTGGAGAAACAGTCAAATATCAAGCAAGTATCAAGGCATAACTAAAAGGGAAGTGAATGAAATTATATTTCCCTGCCATACATAATACTGTTTGATATATACATATGTGCTGTATATGAAAAAAATGGCTAAGCTAGTCTGTGCAGGAAAATACAAAGCTATCTACAGATCTGTATATAGGCAAACTATCAGATCTAACATAGCATCCCTCTCTAAAGACGGAGGTAACGCTACAACCTTCTACCCAAGGGTATCTACACGAGCTAGCAGATTAGAGGCTAACTGCATGGTGGCAGAATTCTCATCAATATATGAACTCATGTCGGCAAGGCTGGCCGTCATCTGGGATCTCACTGAAGTACTATCTTCAATGGGCACATCCCTAGCAGATAAGGCGGCATCCCGCTCCACTATCAATGCATCCCTGGCTGATCTAGCCTCATCCCTCTCTAACAGAGTGGTATCTCTCTCATTAAGAGCTGTTAACATCGCGGCCCCAGCCTGATCTCTGTCGTAGGTCATCAGATGTAAGCTCTGCTCCAAATGCTATGCCAAATACTAAGTAACAGTGGTACTCAGGGTGGGAGAATCTACCACAAATGCTGGCAGCCCAGCAGTCAAGTCATCGGTGGGAATGATAGCCTCCTCTATAGGCTCCTCATCATCATAATCAGTCTCCTTCACTGTGGATACTGCCACAACCGATGCAGTCTCTGTCCCCATCCATGCAGAATACTCTGCAGAACTACCTGGATGACTGACAGAAAAATCAGCCAGCTCTCGCTGATCCCAACATGCATACAACTTGGACCTGTCCTCCGCTGACAAATGGTGCGACGCAAAGCGCTGACCCACTGCCCCCTCGTACGAATGGAAGTCCTGAAACTGGTTAAACTGACACATCACGGCCAGTGGGTGGTAAGTGATCATGCCCCTCAATCCAGCCAGAGGGAGAAAATCCATGCCCGGAGCATGAGTAATGAAGCTGTAGGGTGAGCTAAACCCTGAACACGGCAATATATCAAAAGGATCTCCAATCTCTGCCAAGAAAGCGGACCAAGATGCAGAATCTGTACACCCCGCAGGCTGAAAGGAGTACGACATGGCTATCTCATGGGTGAAACAAAATCCATGATGTCTAAAAGTGCCAATCGGTCTCAAGTGTGACATGAACCACACATACAAAGATGGCGAAGCTACTCAGTGAATACTCCTGCTTGGGATAAGTGCGGCGAGATGTAGCCAAACCTCAAGGTCTCTGCGATGATCATCGGTACAATGGTATGACCCTCCCTGAGAGCTCTCACTGCCATAATGACACCGATATCTAGCTCATCCATGTACCGCGGCATGTATACGTATGAAAATACGCACAGAAGCAGTACATCTACTAGGGCTAAACGCCAATGATCCTCCGGTGTGGTGAAATCCCCGAAATGCCGTGCATAGCTGTCCTTAGAGTCAAACCTGTCAATCAGGAAACGCTGGGATATCACATGGCCAGATGTAATCTCTTCCTACACTACTCTGCGCCTCAATCCTGTGAGAGTAATGAACTGTCTACTCACGTCTCCCATCACCATGTGCACGCAAGGTCTGTCCAGAGGCAGCATCGTCAATCGTGCATACTCCTCCAAAGTAAGAGTCAACTCATGGGTCCCAAAGCGGAATACATGTCTGTCTGATACCCAGTGCTCTAGCATGCCCTCTACAAATCCTGGAGGAACCTGAAATATCAATATGGTCATAGTATGCTGCAGTAAATCATCTACGATCACCATGTCTGATGGTGATATACTATCATACCATGATCGCATACCAGCTACCATAGTAAATGGCGGGGTATGATTAATACGGCTAACTGTCGAAGAAGATATCTGTACGGGCCGTGTCATAAGACCATCCAGGGGTCAATGCTGAATATCTCTGGACATACATACATATACATAACAATAACATGTATGATACAATAGATGACAATATGATATAGGGAATGGAAAACTGTGCATACATTCCTAAGTATATCATCATCTAATACATCTATGTACAGCTAAAATACAGGGAAATGGGGCAAAGCTACCCAACATCTAACAGAGGCCTATCAAAAGATATAGCGAGAATAGGGCAAAGCTACCCAGCAGCTAACAGAGGCCTATCAAAAGAGATAATGAGAAATACATCAGAAAAAGTCAATGGTTTCGATATCTACATCATCGATGCTTTCAACCTGATGTAACTCCTCCTGAGTCACTGGATCTCTATCTACAAGGATGTCAGGCCAATACAAAGGAGGATTTACACCGGCAAAATCAAATGGGTCATCCGAGGGGCTAGCGCCAGAGTTGGAAGGATCAAAAGTATCTACCTATTCTCTCTCTCTTGTCTCTCTCTCTCTCTCTCTCTAAACTTAGCCAATTTGGCTAAAATGAATATAAGTAAATTTTGATTTTGCTTATATAAAAGTTACTTTCAATTTTTATAAGTTAGTCACCCAACTTAAATCTTCTAGTCTTCCCCTAGTCTTTAAAAAGCTTGCAAATCACCCCTTGGCATATTCTTAGCATATTCTCGTAATATTATTTATTCCTTAGCATATTCCTTAAGATATTTTCTTAAGTTTCAAATATTAACTTTTTAACCCTAAGGTTTTCTTAACTTCGCACAATTTCCCTTAACTTTTATAATTCACTTCCATATTTTTTAAGTTATTTAATTACTCAATCTTAGTAACTTAATTTAATCAAATAAGTTACTACATAAATCTCCTTAATTTATTTTACCTCTTGGAATCCTATAATTTATATAACCCATATTTGATATATAAATTATATAAAATATAACATAACATACTCAAATTATAATATAATTTCTCAATTACATTATGACTTTTAATCGATTAGGATTAATATTTCCTAATTAATATTGCTAGTTTAGCAATTAATTCCATAATCTTGTAAATTAGGGTTCCTAACAGAACAATTAGGGTTCAAAAATTTCAAAATTAGGGTTTGCTAATTAATTAAGCTTTACCCTAATTAATATTATAATTAATAGCACTTAAGCATTATACTTATCCAGATAATTTCTGGATTAGGGTTTTCAAATACTAGAATTAGGGTTTTGATTCGGGCTGAAATTGGGGTTTCGAACCGATTTCTAGGGTTTTTTATAAAACATAATAGTTTTATAACCTAACGTGGACGTTCTTAATATATACTATTAGGGTTTGACACGTATATAATTTATCCGTCAAAGACTTGACCATAACCACATTACGTATACATGATACCGTAATCTTGAACATATACACATATACCCTTAATCTCGAATAATTCACTAAAAGAAATTTTAAATGCTCAAAATTCCTTTCTGAAAACATCAAACACATTCACTTATTTTCTGTCTAGGTCTATTATTTGACCTTAAACCAATCATTTAAGATTTTAATAATTTTCTAATTTCTCGGGTTGTCACATATATGCTATGGGATAAAAAGTGGCATATAGGCTCTAATCCGTATGTTTTATAGATGAAAGGCTGGGATTTAGTATGGGGAAATACCGTCCGCTAGTATTACTAGCGAATGTAATTAGTATAAAATCCGGACAATTAAGCCCCTCGTGAGTGAAATTAACTATGACAGAAGCAACATGGTCCGCGTTTCATCTAAACCAAATTGTAGACCAAATAGACCAAATTGCAGTAAGTACATAGTCTGCTAGTATTAATAGCGGACAGTAAGTCTATCACCGTGCCAAAGGTCACTTAATACAGCACAGTGCTAATTTCAGAGCCATTCTCTCTTGGCGATTTTAGGGAAAATCATTGAACCCTAGAACAAGTTGTCTGCAAATCAACTATTGGGGTCGAATTCGCACGAAAGCTTGTACATTACTCTTCAAAAGCTGAGATTTCTTGCTCTCTGTCGGCGATTTTGGGGAAATCAATAGAACCCTAGAAGAAGCCATATGCAAATCAAATCTTGTTGTCTCTAATTCGGCGATTTTGGGGAAAATGATTGAACCCTAGACGGCGTCATCTGTAAATCAATTATTGGGGTCGAATTCGCAGGTAAGGTTGTAGATTAATCTCCATAATCTGAGATTTATGTTGCTGTTCTCCATTAATTTTGTTGAACCCTAGTTTTATCCTGTTTTTATAAAGAAGTAGCTAGCTAGTTTGGACGGGGATGAGTGTGATTCTACTTTTTCTTGTTAGTATTAGTTTATATCCACTTGTTCTTGGTAGGGTCCTTTCAAATTAAGTTATTATTTTACACGAGGAGGTGGAGGAGTAAACAAAAATAAAAGGCATTCATAAGTGGGAGCTAGCCAGCTATATCTGATGTGTAATTGTAAACATTTGGGTTGTGTGGAATGTGATGGGAGGAGGCAAGTTGGATTGGTTTGATCCGACAGCAGAAAAAACAAGAGTGTCTCAAATATGTTTGGGTGTCTCAAATGTTGGGGTGTCATAATGTGTTGTACTAGTAATGTCATAAAGATCTTAATTCGAAAGCGAGAACAAACAGTAAAAATCTGTCAATTTGTTCAAACAGTTTATGGATCAAATTTATTACCAGAACAATTGGATGGATGTTATTAATATGCTTTGAGAATTCATGTAAAAATACAAACACATATATGGATATCTATAAATGTTTATAAATTCATATGTTTATATGTTTATAAATTCTATATATGGATGGTATATAATTTATATGTTTGTATTTTATATTTGTTCCTTCTCCCTTTACCTCTTTAATGTCATTTTTATAAATTGTTTAATACTTGACATTTGTTGAATTTTTAGGGCCGATATGGATATCAATCCAGGACCTTTTGATCCTATTATCTTATGGGACCAAGAAAATCATGTATCTTCTGACTTATGGCAAGATATTGTAAGTTTATTGTCCCATATCTCATATTTCTATTAAAATTTTGTAAAAAAATTTCATATTTTGACAATTTATTCATGTATCCTCTATTTAACTTGTAGGATAGGGTGTGTTAGAAATATGTCAGATGTCTGTAAAATTAATTGAATGGAACTTGACTAAACAACAAGAATATCTACTGGAACAGTTAGGTTTCGGTATATTTTGTCATCAAGATGTAGTGTCAAGGATTGATGCATCTCTTGTATCTGCTTTTGTTGAGCGTTGGAGGAGTGAAACAAATACGTTTCACTTAAAATGTGGTGAGGTCGGAATTACTTTAGAGGATGTTGGATTTATATTCGGATTGCCCATATTAGGAAAACCTTTGACTTGCGGAGAACTAGAACATCCCAAAAGCTATTTTGTAAGGGGTTTTGGGCAACAAGTATCAGTAGAGGATTGGGAACAGCGCTATAAAAGGCGGGGCATAAGTTTTCCTTGGTTAAGACATAAATATGGACAATTACATAAAGATGCTACTTCAGATGATGTGGTAAAACAAACTAAGGCATACCTGTTGTATTTGTGTGGCGCTATTTTGTTTCCTACAAAGAGTAAACATATTGTGTATCCTGGGTATTTATTGTTATTGGAAAGATTGGAAGACATTATTACATATGCTTGGGGGGCAGCACTTTTAGGGCATTTGTATAGGGGTTTACATGAGGCTACTCGGAAAACAACAAAAAAATTTACAGGATGTGCAACCTTGCTTATGATGTGGGCTCACGAAAGGTTCAACATTGGTCGTCATATCCCTAGGCCTAATTCCCAAAAGTTGATACCTAGGGCACTATCATGGATCCAAATTCCAAACAATATTAGCACCGTAAAAATCCACATCACCATCTTGTGTTTTACCGAGGAGAGATTGATGACATGTTGGAAACAGATTGGGTGTGGCGTCCATATCAGATATTTGACACACGTTTGGGTTGGGACTTTTTTTAGGCAAGGTTAGGTGGAGTCGCTCGTTTACCTTTGATTCATTATGACATTGTTGAGTTTCAAATGCCTGACAGATTTATAAGGCAATTTGGATATTTGCAGTCATATCCATTTAATGCTGAAAACATGGTGGAGTTGAGGACGGAACATAAATTGTTTGAGAGAATAAATTATGAAAATCATAGGGCCAGTTATATTAAGTTGTGGGAGGCCTACATGGAGAGTTTAGAAGGGCAAGTGTTGGAGGGTTTGCAATAGATATCTACCGAGGATTACATGACATGGTACATAGAAATTACTCGGAGATGGATACACCATCCTCGTCCCTTTAGGCGTCAAGGGGAAGATTACGAGCCACTGGTATTCATTGACCAATATGTGGCTGTAAACACTGTAAGTTTTTTAAGTTATAATTTTTATACATGTTTCTGTGTTATAATTTGATGTCCTTATTTTACTAATATAGGTTTTTGTTTTTTTTTTAATTTTAGATTGAGACAGCAAAAGCTATATTTGTGAAGTTTATGTCAATTGATCTGCCAGCTGAGTTAAGAACCATGTACGAGTCATGGTTCAATACACTGTACCAGCCGTTCATGAATGATTACAAAGGGGTTCCAGCCGAACAACATCCAACATAACCCCAAGTTGGACAAATGGATATTGACATGACGGGACCCCAGCCTACGGTTCAAGAAACTCATGGTAGCCTTGCTCCTCCTACTCAACATAGTAGGAAATTGCTGGTTAGAAGGAGAGAGGGAACAAAGCACACACACCTTGTCAAGTATTTAAAGATTGAGAAAATCACTTGGTTAAATCTCTATTGGTTTAGTCCAACTACCGACCCATCATACTTTCCTCATATCCATCCAGGCGGTCTATACAAGTTAGAGTTTAAGGATGTGAACTGTTTGAGACCCAATGGTTGGTTATGGGCGCATGTATTGGATGCATATTTGTTGTTGTTGAGCTACAGAGAAGCTAAGATGAGGAATGAAGGAATCCAACGATGGGCTACCTTTTATTTCATGCCAACGTACTTTGCGGGTTTGGGCATCCAATACTTACCAAGTGTCGGAGTAAGCAAATCAACAACACTCAAATTTTTAACAAGTTACATTAATCCTCCAGTTGGTGCCCTAGTTCATGAGTGTGATTACATATTCGTTCAATTCATCAACGAAAGCAACATCCATTTCTGCCTATTTATTTGGAGTGTTAACAAGTGCAAAATAATGCTTTTTGATCATCTTAATGATGACAAACCCTTGTACTGGTGAGGTACTAATCAAGTTATTTAAACTGATTGTAGGATGTCGGGAGAAGATGAGATGAGTACGGAGATTCCAGCGGCTGTCGCACCAGTGCTAGTAGCTGAGGTGTCGGCGCAAAGCGAGTCAGTTAAGGAAGTGGGAAAAGAAGAACCTATGGTTAATCAGGGGAGTGATCATGACGATTATCTTGAGATGTATTTGAGTGGTGATGAGGAGTCGGAGTGTGAAGAAGCCAAGGTGGAGAAAGAAAGTAAGACCAAAGTAGGAGAACCAGATCAAGTATCTGCAGAAGTCTAGGAACTTCGAAGTAAAGTGTAACTCTTGGAGGAGTTGTGGAAAACGGAGCGAGCGTTACGCGAAATTACTGAAGAACAGAACGAGTTGAAAGCGCATGTAGAAAGGATGAAGATAGAAGGTGGTGGATCATCGGAGGGAACAACCAAGCATAAAGGTAAGAACAAGAGAAAGAGGGACAACGACAATGATAATTCTGAAAATTCAAACCCGAAAAAGAAGCAAGTCTGTAGCAAGTGTGGCGAGACTCACGTGGGAGAATGCATGATGTGGAAGAACGTGTGCTTCAACTATAAGCATGAAGGACATATTTCCCTACATTGTCCTAAGCCGAATATGAGGAAGTGTTTCTCATGTGGGAGAATGGGTCACAGATTCAACAACTGTCCCAGCAAGAAGAAGACTGGTGAAGGGATTGGACAGTAGATAGTTTAAGTTTGAGCGTTAGTACCTTTTTGTAGTAGGTTATGATATTAAAGCTTGTAATATCGAGAACGATGTGTAAGCATATATAAATATATATATATATATATATATATATGTTTGTATGAATAAAATCTTTATTTTCTATATGAATATAAGATTAAGATTTAGTTGTGAGTCTTAAAACTCATACTTATGGTAAGTTCATGACTCATAATTATATGAAATGTTTTGAACCCCTCAGCGAATGGACACCAAAGGTCTAACTAGGATAAGTTCATACAGTCATATAATTGTGGCAAGTTCCTGAACTCATAAGTGTGGTAAGTTTGACGAACTGGGAATAGCTACGTGTGAATGGAGAAGTTAAACTTTTTGTGTAAAGTTAGAGAATTAAAATTTTTGTTTACAGTTGTGTTGTTAATCCTGATATTTATGAAAAAGGGATAGTTGTATATGGTAAGTACTAAAAGTACTATGTGCTATTTGAACAAATATGCGATTATATGATAAATATGTGTTGAATTCTTATTATGTTAAGAATTTGTATAGAGAAAGAGAATTAATGTAAGATTTTTATTTAAATCAGATCATGCCGCCTAGACTACAAAATCGAAATCAAAGAGAAGAGCAGTCGGTGAATAATGAAGGAGGTCAAGCGGACCCAATGCAGAATTTCGTGGTTATGCTACCCCAAGCTATGGGAAATAGAGCTCCAGCAGCAAGAGGAAGAGTGAGAGAACAACCAGCTGATAGATTGGCTAACTTCAAAGACTTTAAAGCGGTAGGATCGTCTGAATTCAAAGGGACCACTGATCTGATTGAAGCCCAAACTTGGGTGAAGGAGATGGAGAAAGCATTAGTTATTGCGTGTGTGGCAGAAAAGCAGAAGACAGTTTTTGCAACATATATGATGAAGGGAGAAGCCAATTACTGGTGGGAGACTAATCAGGCGAGAGCCAGTACAGCGGTAGTAACTTAGACAAGATTCAAGGAGTTTTTCTTTGAGAACTACTTTTCACCGAGTATGCAAGCTCGGATGGAAGTTAAGTTCTTAGAACTAAAGTAGGAGAATATGTCGTTTCTGAGTATGCGGCTAAATTCAACGAATTAGCGAGATTTGTACCTCATTAGGTGGACACAGAGGCGAGAAAAGTGAGAGGATTTGAAAATGGACTGAAGCCAGGGATATTCAATAAGGTAGAAGTATTGCAGATAAATACGTTCACGGCTTTATTGGAGAAATCATTAATTGCTGAAGGAGGGAGCGAAGCTGCATCTCGATTTCATCAAGAGAAGAAGAATAAGACAAATGATGGAGGAAGCAGTGGTGGTAGTAACCCGAACAAAAGAAAGTGGAGTGAGAATACCCAATTAGGTGGAAAGATAGAAGGAAATAAGCAAGGGAGGGAGCCATGTGCAATGTGTGGGAAAAACCATTCTGGAATTTGTTTGAAGAAGAAGGGAATTTGCTATAACTATGGGCAAGGACACATGTCGCCCAATTGTCCAAGTCCAAAGAAGATACAAGGTTTCTTTGCGTGTGGATCGACGGATCATCTGGTATGGAACTGTCCTAAGAGAAATGCGCAGAAGGAAAGTGTCAACAAGGGACCCAGTAGCGGAACCTTTGTGATTCGAGGACCTGCTCAGCCAGGAAGACCAACAGTCCGTACATTCAACATGACGGCGCAGGATGCAGTGACTACTCAAGAGGTGGAAGCAGGTAATGATTTCGTTTAGAAATTTAATTACGCGAGTAATACAAGTTAGATATTGCTGTGAATTGTTTTCTTTTATGGATCCAAGTCACAGGTTAGAATTGGAGAGAAAAATTAGTATTGTGTTGATAAAAATTAATTGATGATACAACTTTAAAAGATTGTAGAAAATAAGAAAGCGGTGATTCCTAGGACAGAATCCTTTTTAAGGAGGGGGTGAATGTGATAACCTAGGATTTTGAATAATCCAAAATTTACTAATATTTTTTTTATTTAATATTGACTATTAATATTGTACTGTGTATCTGTGATACGAGTCTCCAGAATTAGTCAATTTGTGTATTGACTTAGAAATTAGAGTAGAGTTGTGCTTAACAACTTTAGAAACCCTAACCATAATTTTTGGATACGTATTTAATAGAAAATACAATTAAAATAATTGTATTGATAAGTACATATTTGTAATGTATAGAAGTTTTGATCAATAATTGATCGGATAAGGTTTAATATTAATAAACCCTAATAAGAGATTAGAAACCCTAATCTTAGGATTAGAAACTCTAACATATAGTTAGAAACCCAAATCGTATGCTGGGAAAACCTAATTTTGAATCCGAGAATCCTAAAACCTAACTAGGAAACCCTAATCCTAATTGGCAAGCCTAATGTATTTATTAAACGTTAATATGATTAGGAAACCCTAATTTAATTAGTAAACCCTAATTATAATTTAAAATCTTAATTTTTGATTTTAAAACCCTAAATAGAAAATCCTAGAAATTTAATGTTGTAAAACCTAAGGGTTAGGACCTTAGGGTTAAACCCTAAGGGTTGGTTCAATTGTTAAGATTGCCATTAAAAATTTTATATAAATGACCAAAATGCCCTTTTTGGATTTTTAATTAGGTAACTTGCAATATTTACGAAGACCTTTAGTTGGTAACCCATTATCTTGACTTTGTGACATAAAATCCCAGCAAACTAGCCTCCAATTGATAGCAAGATCAGATCATACATGCATCTATGTAATAAATATAGATTTGGGAGAGAGAAAATCACAAAAAGCTTGCCCATTTTCTCTCTTGCTCTCACCAACTCTTTCTCTCATCAAAACTTCTGAAAATCATAATTATTTCAGTTATATATTAACCTCTAGAAACATCAAAAACATCTAAGGAGATCTAAGATCAAAGCTTTGCATTTGAAAGGTATAAACCCTAGCTAGCCTTTGATCTTGTATGTTTTGTAAAAATTCGTGTTTAAGTGTTTATATTTGTGTTAGAAGTTGTTTTTAGTTGATCTGTGATGATCCATTATGGTTCCATAGCATCAAATGACTTTAAAATGGTGTTTTTCAAAAACTGTTCTTGAGCTTGAAAAGTAGTCTGACAACGAAATGTCAGGGCTGTAGATCTTTGTCTATTTATGATTTTTGTTGTTTTATGTTATGGATCAGTAGTCTGGTATGAGGTATTTGTTCTACAAGTGAAATAACAGTTATTTGATGCTTATATTTCGAGTTATAAATGGTCAAAACGCATTGATCGGGCACGACCGAAGCATTCTAGGCAACCCAAAAAGTGTAATCAGCGTCTGACAAGTTTTTCACTTGCTTTGATTTGTCAGGATTTGTGTGTTTTAATTATGTGTTTGTATCCATTTTGTAGCCTGTAATGTGAACTATAGATCCATGGTTTTAGATCAGTTAAAACATCAACCGGATTGATGTAGTGGCTGGTCAAACTTGACCATCTGATCATGAGAACACTTTTCTGGAATTTCCAGAAAGTGTATGAACACCGTTTCTGACCATGTTTGACTGAGCTAAATCTGGTTATTGTTTTGTTGTTGGACTGATCTATTGATTTAGTAATGTTCCTTGACATATGGACTCTAACTGTGAACCATTAAACCACCAAAATCATAATCAAAACTCATATTAATTTGAGCTTGAAAGTGTCCACTCAGACTGCCTGGATTTCTGGAAAACCCAGGAGCCGTCTGACAATGACTTTGGTTGGCTAGATCGCTTTGTTGTGATGTTGTTTGAGCGAGATAATGATTGATTCATGTAGTGTTACATAAACACTACATGATCAATGTTTAACATTGCCCAAAACAAGTATAGATTGGAAATTACAAACGGTTAAACAAGACACCCTTAAAACTGGTCTGACAGTGTTCTTGAGGCTCAAAAATACCTAAGACGATAAAAAGTGTCGCTAAAGGGCTTTAGCGATGGTTTAATTATTTTTATTTTTTGAATTTCCAGAAAATACTTAAAAATAGAAAATAAATTATAAAAATTACTAAAAATGATTCTAAAAATTATTTTACATTAGCAAAAATAATTTTTGAGAATTTAGAATATTTTCATTAATATTTATAATTATTTAAATATTAATTGTATTTAATTTATTTAATTAGTATATTAAATAAATGAGAGGAAAATGATTTTAATATTATGAAAAATTATTTTAAGTAAGAATAAAGTATTTAAAAATATTTTGAGTTATAAAAAGTAACTTTTAATATTTTTATAGAATTTTCATTAATAAATTAATATTAATGATATTAGATTTATTTAATTATTTTATTAAATAAATTAGAGAAAAATGATTTTAATATTATAAAAATCATTTTAAATGAGAATAAAGTGTTAGAAAATATTTTAAATTATAAAATAAATTTTTCAATATTTTTACGAAATTCTCATTAATAAATTAATATTAATGATATTAGATTTATTTAATTATTAAATTAAATAAATGATAGAAAAATGATTTAATTAATTTAAAATCATTTAAAAATGAGAAAAATGATTTAAAAATATTTTAAGTTATAATTAATGACTTTTAATATTTTGATGATAAATCTATTAATATTTAAATATTAATGGTGATGGTTTAAAAATGATTTTAATTAATTTAAAAATCATTTAAGTAGAATATTGATGATTTAAAAATATTTTAAGTTATTAATAATAACGTTAATATTTTGACAAGTATAACATTAATATTTTTATATTATTAAATATTATAAATTATAATAATTGTATATAAATTATTAAAAGCTTCCGAAAAATATTGTAAATGATAATTGACTTATCTAAAATAATATTGAAGCTTAGAGACCAAGTTTAATTGACAAAGAATGTGTTAATTGTCGGATAGGGTGGCCAGAACACCGATAATAGACCGAAGTTCAACTAGACCGAACTAGTTAGACTTGACAAGTGTTTATATAGGTTATAAACACTAATGTGACTATGTGGTAATGTGTCTAGGAGAAGTATTGACTGTGAATTACAGTATTGTGTGTTGTGAATTATTGTGCTAATTGTAAAACCGATATTGTGATTATAGGTCTTTCCAACGCAGATAAGTTTATTGTGTAGCTGTAATCAACGCGGAAGGCAAGTTTCCTAACTCAACCTTGAGTTATATCTGTTTAAATACTATAGTGGTTAATTATTGTTGATTAGACCACGTTCAAGAATTTATTATTGATTATTCGCAGTTAGTGCATGTTTAATAATTCAAATTAAATTACTGATTCTGAAATATGCTCGGAGAATAACTATTGCTGGATATCTACATCTGTAGAAATTAATATTGACAGTGTAGATAATTCATGTTTATTGTCAAATTATGTTGAGAAATGTCTTAGCTAATTATTCTGGCTAGACGAACATTTGTTAGAACTTGATAGATTCGAGAAGAGAATTCAATTGTTATTGACAAATCGATGTCAATTATTTCGGCTAGATCGAGAAGTGACTAAATATTGATATCATAGTATTTCGTTGTAAAATCAAATTCTGACTCTAAGACTGAGAAGAACAACCTTTTAAACAAAGGAAATATTTTATTGGTCGTATATTCGGCCTTTGCGTGCGTGTAAGTATTTTGCATAATATAGGGTACAAGGAGTTGGCCAGCTCTAAGTACTTGCAGAGGGGTATGATTTAATCTTTATGGTTATCTGAAACACCTGCGTATATATCAAAGTAAAAGTTTGATAGATACCCGAGAAGAGAAGTTCAAGATCTAATGGATCACTCAGCATAAATATGGAAAATATTCCACTTTATTATTGCACATAATTGATTCTTGATTATTCATTAGAATATCGTAGAAACTTTGAAAGCGTTGTACTCTTTCATTATTGAACTATTGTGTTGCATAGAATGCGAAAAGACTTGTTAGTTAGTAAAGTTTTGTTCAGCTATTTCAAAGTTCCGCAAAATTTGGTTTCATTCTATCAAAATAGATAGTCTGTTCTTATTGATTCTTATACATTTATTGTATATCTTAACTTGCGGGGCAAATTTGTTGCTCACCCTTGCTAAATAAAACTTTTCAGCTAGGGACGAAGTGGCAAGAGGTGCTGCGAAGGACAAAGGAAAAGGCATTGTAATAAATTAGTTATGAATAACATTATTATTATGTTATGTTTGTAAACCATTTTTGTATATCTAAAAGGATATATGTGTAATGTTCAGGTTAGATGACCTGGAACTAATGTATTAACAATCTCTGTTAATGACTTATGTATTACTACTTCTATATGAAAGGGTAGTTAGATGCTTATTATATTATGGATCGTGAACACCAAACTCGGGAGTCAGGTAACCCATATTTGGGGGTGTCATAAAATTCGTCGTTAATGGTGTTTGGAGCCGTTCTTGGCCAAACCCATAATGTTTATAGTCAGTTATCGAGTGCTTAGTTTCACCGTTAATAATTCCTTGGTTATCAAGTTTTTGGATTTTTTAAGGAGTTATAATTGTAGTGCTCATGTAATATTGCAAGTTAAATCAATTTTCATGGTCATTAATCAACAGATCAGAGATTTATCCGCTCTCAAAAATTATGTTAGAAGTTGTTCTTCATTTTTGCGTCACCCAAAAATGAAGAATAACTTGGGCTAGCTATTTTCGATCATTATATCTTTCTTATAGGTTTCACTTTTCAAGATCTAATGGTTAAATCTTGTAGCATACATGTCAGCGTACATTTATATAGCATCAAATAAACCTAACAACATCACCTATGTAAGATCTGGACCGGTCAAAGTAGCCCAAAAAAACTGTTCTTAAACATTTCTGGGTTTTCCATAAATATTATTGAGCAGTTGGTCAACCCACGTTTAACCATTGCCAAAATCGATTCTGCTAAGCAACTGGGTAATCTAGAGGCTTAGATATGTAGTTCATATGTCATACTACAACCTCAATACAACAACTTGGCCTAAACATTAACATACAGCAAGATCCGAGGCCACAAAAATGTTGTCAGACTTTCTGGGCAAGATCTGGGCTGCCCAGAAATAGAATTTGTGTTCAGTCAACGTGTTTTGACTGCTTATAACTTACGATTTACACATGATCTGACCCCGTTTCTAGTTCCAGTTTAAAGACCTTACTACAAAAAATAGATCTATAACATAAAACACACCAAAATATTAACAGGTAAAGATCTAAGGCCTCTGACATATGGCTGTCAGACCACTTTTCCAAATTTTTCCAGATTCTTAAAAATGCTAGTGTGACGCCCCCAAAATAGGTATACATCACCCATCCTGAGTCGCCAAATACATGGTACAAAATATAATTAAAAACTTAATTATACAACTATCATGTAAAATATGATAAAATATATGTTATGAGTTTTAATACAAATATTGTCATCTAGACAATATCAACACTCAATGGAATCCTCATTACATTTATTATCACACTATTTTATACAATAGTGAGGACTACTATGACACCATCTCGGACCATCACTCCATTCCCCGACTAGTCCCGGCTACGTTCTCATTTTCTGAGGAGAACAATGAAAGCAAAAGGGTGAGCTCAACTAGCCCAGTAAGAAATATTATGACTAAGATAATGCAGAAATAAATTATCATTAGCCCTCAACAATGTTAAACTGATAGAATATAATAGACGACAAGTTTAACTACAGTGGAATAAGCAATCCATTAGAAGAGTCAAGTAGAGCATAAAATCTACTATCATCTATGATTTAAAAAGTTTTTCATCAACTTTATCGTTGGGACTCAGCTTAATAAATAAAATCAAATCATCCTTGCACCACGACCAAGGATATTTATGTAATCATCAATGGTCATGATTATACCGAATAATTCCTGGTCATAATCATACCAACAATTGTCCATTAATGAACTACATGCCAATGAGGACTTTCACCACATCATTCGTCACATTACGGTTATGATTATACCGAATAATCCCTGGTCATAATCATACCAAGTCCATTTATGCACGTAAGCCAAAGATGGCTTTCATCACAATATAAGCATGAGGATGATGACAATGACATAATAATTCAATAAAACAAGTTCAAGGATAAATTTTAAAGATTTATAAATTACTTTATGCAGGAACCAATAACGTCCAAATTGTCAACATGATACTGCTTTATGGGGGTAAAATTCAAGTATGCTTAGAAGAATATTTCCATGAAAAGATACTGGATGAAGCATAAATATCAAGGATATTCCACTAATATCATAGAGTATAAAAGCCAAAACTTTAACCAACTGAGTATAATGGAATATATGAAACTATAAATGGATTTTCGCCCGCCATGCGGTAATCCACGTAGACAGATCATTTCTATAATTTAATAAGGAATGAATACGAAGGATCATTCACCATGCATGCGATGAGTCCACACGCATGAGTTATTCCAATGTAATAATAAAGAATGGAATAACAAAAGAATTCACTAGGCATACGATAGACCGCACAGATAGGTTATTCCAATAGAATAATAAAGAATGGAACCAGGTCATGCGTAATCCGCATAGACAGGATATTCCAACAGAATAATAAAGAAGGGAACCAGGTCATGCGTACTCTACACAGACATGATATTCCAACAGAATAATAAAGAATGGAATAACAACAGAATTCACCAGGCATGCGATAGACCGCACAGACAGGTTATTCTAATAGAATAATAATGAATGGAATAACAGAAGAATTTTACCATGTATGCAGTACCTCGCATAGACAGGTTATTCTAACATAATAATAAAGAATGGAATAACAACCCTTACGAGTATTGAAAGAAAATAACTCTCTTCATGAATACGAAGGAATAATACCCCTTACCTTAGAAAAAAATTGGATACTGAAATAGTGAGGTAGCATACTTCTCTTTTTCTTTCTCTCTATAATAATTGCTCTATAGCTTTTGTCAATTGGTGAGAAATGAAGGAAGAATGAGCTTCTATTTATAGGAAAATATAGTTTTGATAATTGCACATTTTGGGGCTCGAAATATTACAGTATCATACCTTCCTCTTTGTCTTCATTTCTAATTTAGTCCTGCAAGTATTATCAAACTTGCACCACCTCCCCTAATAGTAAATAATGTGAATCAATTGTAAATCATGTGAATCAATAGTTCTAGACATGTGAAAATACGAATTACAGTATAGTACCTCTATCTATACCTCCATTTTTAACTTAGTCATGCAAGTATTATAAATCTATCACCACCACCCCTAATAGTACAAGAATGTGAATCAATAGTATACACATGTGAACAAATAGTTATAATCATGTGAATTAATAGCAATTTATTGCTCATTTATCCGATTAATTACCCAATTGGTAAGTATAACTTCCAGACATCAATTAATATCAAAAGAAATGTCGATTTCCACTAACACTTATAATTCCAACACAATGGAACTATCAATTTCGTCTTTAATCAACACGAACTTATTCATCAATAATATTATAACTCACAATATTTAACAACCAGGTCGTTCCCAGAAAAGTGGGGACTTTCTGTAAGGATTTCTCCTTATTGGCGCGCAATTAGATGACCAAACCTGTCCTTGAGAGAACTTCTAGACATTGTCAATATTACAATTTAATAATATGAATAACTTTGTCATCTCAATTAGTGATATAATATTATATCATATAATGCAGATGATACAGTGACAATAATTGAATCAATAATATGAGAGATATGATGCTGCAATTACTGTAGCAATAATTGAGTATAACTGATTGACCTCTCACGTAAGCATCAATAACTAATACCGTGTGCTACTATGCAACCACGTGTATTACTGTACTTTTACTACCGGGTAGTTCAACAGTTTTAATGGTAACACTTTTGCCGTTATTTTTATAAAAAGATAATTATGTCTTTTTCTTACTACGACAATACTTCCATTGTGGGGTCCACTAATGATTATGTCATCGTACGAATATTCCCTGTTAAAACGAATATTCCCCGACCAATCGAATATTATATAACCACTTGCTTACTTTGCAAAATTTTTAAATATTACCCAAAACTATAACATTATATCATATCCACACCATAATATTCAAAAATATATTTCGAGAAAATTATTCTTTATTCATAAAAGTTGGTGTCTTACAACCTCCACTTCTTATGAAATTTCATCCTCGAAATTAGGGTACGTTCCTGGTATATCTAAGAGGTGAGGATATCTTGACTTCATCTCAGATTCTAACTCCCAGGTCATTTCCTCCACATCGTGGTTTCTCCACAAAACTTTGACTTGAGGTATAACCTTGGAACGTAGAATATGATCCTTCTTATCCAATATTTTAACAGGTAACTCTTCATATGTTAAATCTTCCTCTATCTCGTATGGTTCTAATTCAATAATATAGTTCGGGTCTTTCACATATTTATGTAACATAGATATGTGAAAAACGTTATGAACACGAGACATACTTGGCAGTAAGGCGAGTCTATAGGCCACAGTTTCTACTCGATTGAGGAATAAAAATGGGCCAATGAATCGAGGATTGAGCTTTCCTCTCTTTCCAAATCTCGTAACTCCTTTCCATGGAGCAACACGTAACAACATATGATCTCCAATATTGAATTCCACGTCCTTTCGATGAAGATCATCATAATTCTTTTGTCGATCTTGTGAGGTTTTTATACGTTGTCGAATCATTTGAATCTTTTCCGTAGTCATACGTACCAAATCCGTTCACAAAAACGTTGCTTCACCCACCTCATCCTAGCATACTGGAGAACGACACTTTCTTCCATACAACGCCTCAAATGGAGCCATGCCAATACTTGCTTGATAACTATTATTGTAGGAAAACTCCACCAATGGTAAGAACTTGTCCCAACTTCCCTTGAAGTCAAGGACACAGAGTATTAATAAATCTTCAAGAGTTTGAATAGTCCTTTATGACTGCCCATCCATTTGACGATGATATACCGCACTAAATCGTAAATCCGTGACCATAGCTTTTTGCAAACTAACCCAAAATCTTGAAGTGAATCTTAGGTCTCGATCAGAAACTATGGATACTGGCATACCATGAAATCTTACAATCTCGTTTATGTACATACTAGCAAGACGTTCAAGTGTATAAGTTTCTTGTATCGGTAAGAAATGAGCAGACTTGGTCAATCTATCAACAATGACCCAAATCGCATCTATGCCTTGAGAAACCTTGGGAAGACCAGTAACGAAATCCATGGTAATGTGCTCCCACTTCCATTCTGGAATTTCAAGTGGTTACAATGGACCTTTTGGTACTTGATGCTCTACCTTGACTTGTTAACAAATTAGACACCTTGAGATAAACCCCACTATCTCTCTCTTCATATTGCTCCATCAAAATGTATGCCAAAGATCACGATACATTTTGGTACTCCCAAGATGGATTATAAACGGTGTGTTGTGCGCCTCCATCATGATTTTATACTTCAAGTCAAAATCATTAGGAACACAAAGTCTGGAGTTTACTCAAAGTATTCCTTCTTAATCGATTCTTACTTCCGGAATAACACCTTCTTATACTTTCTTCCTCATACGTATCAGCTCTAGGTCTATAGCATAAGTAGCTTTAACTTTATCGATTAAAGTCAGTTCCACTCATATATTCGCCATCATCACATGGGTCCCTGGAGTCTTTAACTCTATTTCCATCCTTTCCAAGTCATATAAAATGGGCCTTTGCGTTGACAATATTGTACTCGTGCCCACATATGATCTTCTACTCAATGCGGCAACTACTACGTTCGTTTTTCCAAGATGGTATTGGATGGTATGGTCATAATCTTTTAACAACTCAAGCCATCGTCGTTGTCGCATGTTGAGTTCCTTTTGAGTGAAGAAATATTTGAGGCTTTTATGATCCATATAGATCTCCACCTTCTCTCCATACAGGTAATTCCTCAAAATCATAAGCGCAAAAACGACTGTTGCCAACTCTAGATCATGAGTAGGATAATTCTTCTCATATTCTTTGAGTTGTCGTGAGGCATAGGCTATGACATTCTCATGTTGCATGAGAACACATCCTAACCCTTTGCCTGAAGCATCACAGTAGATGACAAATCCCTCTGAGCCAGATGGTATTATAAGAAGAAGTGCTGAAATGAGTCTTCTTTTGAGTTCTTGAAAACTCTTCTCACATTCCTCACTCCAACTGAACTTTTTATCTTTTCGAGTCAGCTGAGTTAATAGAGTAGATATTCGAGAAAATCCTTCCACGAATCTCCAATAATAACCAGCTAAGTTGAGAAAGCTACGTAGTTCGATCACTAATTTTGGTTGCTCCCAGCTTTGAATTTCTTTAATCTTCGCTGGGTCAACAGATATTCCATGATTTGATATCACGTGCCCAAGGAATGAAACTTCCTCAAACCAGAAATTGCATTTCTTCAACTTGGCATATAGCTTGTTTTCATGAAGCTTTTGGAGTATCAGCCTCAAGTGTTGCTCATGGTCTTCACGGGTTTTGGAGTATATGAGGATGTCATCAATAAAGACAACCACAAAGTGATCCAAATATTCCTTGAATACTCGGTTCATCATGTCCATGAAAGCAGCAGGAGCATTAGTCAATCCAAAAGACATGACTAGGAATTCATAATGCCCATACCGAGTTCTGAAAGTAATCTTTGGAATGTCATCAGTTTTAATCTTTAATTGATGATATCCAGAACAAAAATTAATCTTTGGAAAGAATTTGGCTCCTTGTAACTGGTCAAACATGTCATCAATGCGAGGCAATGGGTACCTATTTTTGATGGTGACATGATTCAACTCCCGATAATCAATACAAAGTCGCATACTTCGATCTTTCTTCTTCACGAATAGAACAGGAGCACCCCAAGGAGACGTACTAGGATGAATGAAACCGATGTCTAACAATTCATGTAGTTGGGTTTTTAACTCCTGAAGTTCAATAGGAGCCATTCGATATGGGGCTTTGGAAATTGGTTTTGTACCGGATTCAAGGTCGATACAAAATTCAATTTCACGCTCTAGGGGTAGGCTAAGAAGTTCTTCAGGGAATACGTCAGGAAATTTATTAACAATAGAAATATCATTCAAATCTGAAATATTTTTATTTAAATCCGTGACATGGGCTAAGAAAGCTTGACATCCGTTTTTCAATAAACAAATAGCTTTATGGCTTGATATAAAAGTGATTGATTTTAGTGGTTTGGTTGCTTGAATTCACATAATAGGTTGGTTAGGAATATGAAAGCTAACAACCTTACAAAAACAATCAATTTTAGCATGATGAATAGTTAACCAATCAATCCCTAAAATCACATCACATGAAAGTATTTTCAAAGAAATAAGATAGACAGGTAATGTACGGTTACCAATTTGAATCAAACAAGACTTATATACAGTGGATGTGATGAAGGTTTCTCCTAACGGAGTTTCAAAAGATAAATCAAAGTCTAATTTCTCCGGAGTTAAATTTAAACATTGATCGCAAGTAGGAGAAATAAAAGAATGGGTATAATCGGTATCAAATAAAGTATAAACTTCGCAAGATTTTATGATTAGCTTACTCGTGATCACCTCGTTTGGATTCCTTAGTTTTTGGGAGGTTACGACAAACGCTCTCCCTTGAACTACCGATTTTGTCTTGTCTGGGACACCCTTTGATGCCTTAATCCCAGCTGGACTTGACTTTGGTGCATGACAAAATCGGGCTAGGTGACCTTCTTTTCCACAATTGTAACACGCTTTGGACTGCATCACGCAGTTTGGACTGATATGTCCCTCTCCTCTGCATTTGAAACATACGACCGGCGGTCGTTCTCCTTCCTTAACAACAGGTGCTAGTGCTGACGTCTTTCCATCATTGTTGAATCTCCTCTTCTTGAAATGTCCACTCTTATTGTCATGGCCATGATTACCACCGAAGTGATTACCATTTCTGGCATGTTGATTCCTTCCACGCTTGTTGTCACCGCTTCGATGACTGCTACCACTGTTATTATCGACTTGTCGGCTGCTCTCTCTTGGTTGGGTTGACTCATTATCGTACTCCAATAACTGAGCTCTATTCAAAACATCTGAATACAAACACAGTTTGTGAGAAATTAGGTATTAACGTATCTCATGTTTCAAACCTCTTAGAAACATCCGCGTCATACTCTCCTCATTATCAACCAAGTGGGAGGTAAATCGAGACAACTCAGCAAACTTAGCTTCATTCTGCACCACGGTCATATTGTTTTGCTCAAGCTTGATGAATTCTACTTCCTTCACGTGACGAATAGTACTTGTTGTTGAACAGTTCTTGGAACTTCTCCCAAGACATCTTCAGTGCGGCAGGTTGAGTACGCTTTACAGATTCTCACCAGTAATCTGCCTCTGCTCGGAACATGAAGGTGGCAAAGGGAACCTTTTGCTCCTCAGAGCATCCCAAGACATCAAATATCTTGTTGATCTGTTTTATCCACGTCTCCGCCTTAAGTAGTTTTGGCTCTCCAAAAAACTCTGGTTGTCCCAGCTCCTTGAACTGCTTAGCGGTGACCGTCCGAGAGTTGTCAGTGTTTCCACCTGCATTTTGGACATGAGTCGCTCTCACCTGATATTGTATGAATTGCATAAAGCCTTTGAACATCCCATCGTTCACCATTTCATCGGTGTTATTGTTTACATGAGGATTATTGTCTTCCTATTCCACATTACCCTGGGTATTGATCGTTGGTGACTTAACGGTCTCATGTGCTTCATTATTTATCTCAACATTTTCGGATGCCATTTTCAAATACTGCCACAAAACAAGGGTTAATTAACATATCACATATTATCCCTATACTCTGACTGACTAATTAAATACCAAATAAACTTAGGTAGGTCATACTAGCAAAGGAATTCCCTATCTCTCCCCTCCTAGTTCTTGTCTCACATCTCAGCCAGGGATCATATCCCTAAGCTTTGATACCAACTGTGACCTGCATCCAAGACTTGGATAGCACCTCACAATGATACCTATCAACTTGCCACCGTTACTCACGGCATCCCCTATGGAAAGTCTGGCTTTGGTGCATCCCAAGACTTGGAAGTCACCAGATAAAGGCTCGGGGCTCTTTTTTATGGCTTTGATACCAACTGTGATGCCCCCAAAATAGGTATACATCACCCATCTTGATTCGCCAAATACATGGTACAAAATACAAATAAAAACTTAATTATACAACTGTCGTGTAAAATACGACAAAACATATGCTATGAGTTTTAATACAAATATTGTCATCTAGACAATATCCACACTCAATGGAGTCCTCATTACATTTATTATCACACTATTTTATAGAATAGTGAGGACTACTATGACACCATCTCAGGACCATCACTCCATTCCCATTAGTCCCGACTACATTCTCATTTCTTGAAGAGAACAATGAAAGCAAAAGGGTGAGCTCAACTAGCCCAGTAAGAAATATTATGACTAAGATAATGCAGAATAAATTATCATTAGTTCTCAACAATGTTAAACTGATAGAATATAATAGACAACAAGTTTAACTGCAGCGGAACAAGCAATCCATTAGAAGAGTCAAGTAGAGCATAAAATCTATTAACTTCTATGATTTAAAAAGTTTTTCATCAACTTTATCGCTGAGACTCAGCTTAATAAATAAAATAAAATTATCTCTGCACCACGACCAAGGATATTCATGTAATCATCAATGGTCATGATTATACCGAATAATACCTAGTCATAATCATACCAACAACTGTCCATCAATGAACTACAGGCCAATAAGGACTTTCACCACATCATTCGTCACATTACGGTCATGATTATACCGAATAATCCTTGGTCATAATCATACCAAGTCCATCTATGCACGTAAGCCAAAGATGACTTTCATCACAATATAAGTATGAGGATGATGACAATGACATAATAATTCAATAAAACAAGTTCAAGGATAAATTTTAAAGATTTATAAATTAATTTATCCAGGAACCAATAACATCCAAATTGTCAACATGATACTGCTTTGTGGGGTAAAATTCAAGTATGCTTAGAAGAATATTTCCTTGAAAAGATACTGGATGAAGCGCAAATATCAAGGATATTCCACTAATTTCATGGAGTATAAAAGCCAAAACTTTAACCAACTGAGTATAATAGAATATATGAAACTGTAAATGGATTTTCGCCCGCCATGTGGTAATCCACGTAGACAGATCATTTCTATAATTTAATAAGGAATGAATACGAAGGATCATTTACCATGCATGCGGTAGTCCACACAGATAGGTTATTCCAACAGAATAATAAAGAATGGAACCAGGTCATGCGTAATCCGCACAGACATGATATTCCAATAGAATATTAAAGAAGGGAACCAGGTCATGCGTAATCCGCACATACAGGATATTCCAACAGAATAATAAAGAATGGAATAACAACAGAATTCACCAGGAATGCGATAGACAGCACAGACAGGTTATTCCAATAGAATAATAAAGAATGGAATAACAGAAGAATTTCACCATGTATGCGATATACATGATAGACAGTTATTCCAACATAAAAATAAAAAATTGAATAACAACCCTTACGAGTATTGAAAGAAAATAACTCTCTTCATGAATACGAAGGAATAATACCCCTTACCTTGGAAAAAAACTGAATACTGAAATAGTGAGGTATTAGACTTCTCTTCTTCTTTCTCTTTATAATAATTGCTCTATAGCTTTTCTGAATTGGTGAAAAATGAAGGAAGAATGAGCTTCTATTTATAGAAAAATATAGTTTCAATAATTGCACATTTTGGGGCTCGAAATATTACAGTATCATACCTTCCTCTTTTTCTTCATTTTAAATTTAGTCCTGCAAGTATTATCAAACTTGCACCACCTCCCCTAATAGTAAATAATGTGAATTAATAGTAAATCATGTGAATCAATAGTTCTAGACATGTGAAAATACGAATTATAGTATAGTACCTCCATCTATACCTCCATTTTTAACTTAGTCATGCAATTATTATCAATATTGCACCACCACCCCTAATAGTACAAGAATGTGAATCAATAGTACACACATGCGAACAAATAGTTATAATCATGTGAATTAATAAGAATTAATTGCTCATTTATCCGATTAATTACCCGACTGGTCAGTATAACTTCCAAACATCAATTAATAATATCAATTTCATCTTTAATCAACACGAACCTATTCATCATTAATATTATAACTCACAATATTTAATAACCAGGTCGTTCCTAGGAAAGAAGGGGCTTTCCGATAAGGATTTCTCCTTATTGACGCGCAATTAGATGACCAAACCTTTCCTTGACAGAACTTCTAGACATTGTCAATATTGCAATTTAATAATATGAATAACTTTGTCGTCTCAATTATTGATTTAATATTATATCATATAATGCAGATGATACTGTGACAATAATTGAATCAATAATATGAGAGATATGATGCAGCAATTACTGTAGCAATAATTGAGTATAACTGAGTGACTTCTCACGTAAGCATCAATAACCAATACCGTGTGCTACTATGCAACCACGCATATTACTGTACTTTTACTACCGGGTAGTTCAACAGTTTTAACGATAACACTTTCGCGGTTATTTTTATAAAAAGATAATTATATGCGCTTTCTTACTACGACAATACTTAGTTATAGGGTCCACCAATGATTGTGCCATCGTCACGAATATTCCTTGTTAAAACAAATATTCCCCGACCAATCGAATATTATATAACCACTTGCTTACTTTGCAAAATTTGTAAATATTACCCACAACTATAACATTATATCAAATCCACACCATAATATTCAAAAATATATTTCGAGAAAATTATTATTTATTCATAAAAGTTGGGGTCTTACAGCTAGTTTCGTGCGTCTAAGTGTTATGGATCTATGATCTATCAACCCAGATCACTCAAAGACACCTTAATACATAACTTTAAACAACCAATTACAACATTAACATAAGATCACATGATTTTCTAAAATTTAGGGTTTTATACCTTTTCTAGCTTTGATCTAGATTCTGACTTTTGATTCCTGATCTTGGCAAGTTAAGAACTGATATTAGCTTAACGTAGAACTCCCTTTCACCCTCATTCCCGAATTTAGAGAGAGAGGATGGTCTTGGACAAGTTGAAAAATAAAGTGAGACTTTTCTTACTTTTAATCTATATAAATTATAATGTAATGTATAAAGCTGGCATGTTGGCTGATATAAATGATATATGCACTTAGGATAGCCTTTAGCTGGCCAATAACTCATTATCTTGGCAAGATTTGCACTCAACATAAAAAAAATTCAAAAAGGGCATTATGAACATTTGGCTTTTAATTTTAATGGCTAACTTGACATTTGCACTAACCCTTAGGGTTTAGGGTTTAACCCTTAGACTTTTGCAATTTAATTTCTAAGATTTCCAAATTTCGGTTTTCAAAATAGAAAATTAATATTATAATTAGGATTTTCTAATTATATTAAGATTTCTTAATCATAATTCAAGTATGCTAATTAGGATTAATATATCCTAATTTAAATTTTTAAATAATAATTAGGGTTTTCTCAAAATGGGCATCAGGGTTTATAACCCAAGAATTAGGGTTTCCAACATTAAAATTAGATTTTCTAATTAATAGAATTTCTAATTAATAAAATAGGCTTACCCCTAATTAGATTTGTGATTAATACACAAAAACCTTATACCTTGTATTTAAATCCCCAAATTACGGTTTCAAATTCCCGGAACTGAAATTAGGGTTTCCAGAGCCGGTTTCTAGGGTTTCTTATAAATAGTAAGAAATTTCTAACTGAACGTTGATGTTCTTAATATAATATTAGGCTTTGCCATTGATATAGCTTATCTGGTCAATCCTTAACCCTTAACCACATACTATACACATATAATACTATAAACACAGAACACAGAACATATTCACTTATATACTTAATCCTGAATAATTCACCACAAAAATTTTTATATCCATAAAATTTCTTTCCAAAAATGTCAAATCCATTCACTTATTTTCTGTCTAGGTTTTAATATTGAACCTTAAACCAATCAATTATGATTTTAAAAAAATTTTAAATTCTCGGGTTGTCACATTCACCCCTTCTTCTAAGAATTGCGTCCCCGAAATTCACCTTACACCTTACACCTTACACCATACTATTTACACCATTCATACACATCATCACATGCTACCCAATACACCACTCACAAGAGTAAAAATTTTGAAATTGTGCTGAGGATTCATATAGACTATAATTTTTCATTTTCGCAAAGGTCCTATGGAAATTCATTCATAAGCTAGTCTTACCACAAGACATAAAGGGTGATTAGCCTGTATGCTAAGATGCTTGTGTGGCGCCCCAAATCAAGGGTATCTTCAAACCCGATAGAGCGGTCTTACACTGCAGTACTGACCATTCACATATACATTCCATTAAAAAGCCTCAATAGAACAAATATGTCTTCTATATATTCAAAATATTATTAACATTCCCCCAGGTTCTTTATAACCATTACATTTGTTCTTGTCATAATATCAAATATATTACAATCATTCCCCCTATACTATTACATAAGTATTCTACGGGTTCGTCTTCGCCTTGCCCTTATCCTTGCAAAGCCTTCTCGATTAAGATTCGATCTTAGCTGTGTTCATATGGTTCAAGTAAGAGTGAGCATGACTAGCTCAGCAAGTACAACAATTCCAATAAACAATATGCTTGAAACATATGAATCATATATCTTCAATAACTGAACAATAGTTACAAAGTACTATCGATAATTAAAAATAGCACTTCTTTTCCTTCAAAACGTTTTACAACAACAATATTCAGTAAAACATCAATTCTGGTCCAAGACCTTGAGCATTTCATAAGTTCTTTTGAAAATGACATCCCGACACTAAGTCCATAAGTCCGACATTATTTATGAGCAGGTCTAGGTGATCAGCCTATAGTACTCTATGTTGATCAACACTACATTCATTAAACGTATATACGTTTAAGTTGTGGCAACCTCACGTGCCTGTCGTTTGACGACAAAACAATTTAGCATACTCAGTCTTCATTTGAAAACCACACCAATATAACTTGGTAAACACTGACCATGCTTTGTTAGAAACATAATATAAGTCTAGCCGAAAGAATTTTCTTTGACTTCATCATACATCAATTCATGCGTAAGAATACATGAACCACAAAGCTTATTCAGATTGAACTGAAACAAGGGTTAGAATACTTGCCTTTAGCGTCTGCTACAGTTATTACACGTTCTCGTTTAAGTCTTTAAGTCTCTATAGTAAATGATAACATCACATAAAACATTAGGTCATGAAGGAACATACATGGTTCCTAATGAATCTTACCCTTCTTCTCAATCTAATTATTACTTAGATTTGTTATTATTGGTTTCGGCTTTTCGTTACGTCGTTCTTACCTTCATATTACGTTCTGGTTTAATTACTTATTTTCAATCTTTAGGTAACATAATTAAGGTTTAACAATTTCTTAAATCATGTTCATCAAGCTCTAGTTCATTACTAATGAGTTACCATTCAGCTTGTACTTGTAAACTTTCTTCTCTGTCGCCGAAACCATAGAAATTTGTATTTGCGGTGCCACCTTTCCTTCTCTATCTTTTAGATTTGCGGCGCCACTTTCTGATGGTGATGGCCGGACTTCGGTCTTTGCGGGGTGAGTCTATGTGCTAACCACCGCGCCGCGGCATGAAACTACAGAAGGTTATGACACTGTGCCTAGCACTGCAGCACCATCATTTGGCCTTGGGTTGGCGTTGTGGCGCCAACTCTGTGCCTCAGATAGCTTTGACAGATTTTAAACTTTGCGAATTTCCCGGACTCGTAACTTCTTTGTTTTAAGTCCGAATTGGCTCATTCAAGAGCCTACGGTTCACAAATTACATACTCTACATGTTCATGCAAGAATTTTATCTATTTGACTTTGTTTGCTAAAAATTCACTTATTAGTTCATTTTTAACGAAAATGATAAACCTTCATGAACATTCAACGCTCGTTTCTTCATTCTAAGTCAGAATCCGACCATTTTCGAGTCCGCAACTCTATAATGGCAAATATGACTTGACTCCATCGAAAACCAACATTTCCGAGTTCAAACACAAAATTTGACTTTCACTCCGAGAATTTCACGAATTCGATGATTATCGTCCAATCGTGTAAATTCCGGCGAAACTTCGTTACTAACGATATGATCATTGATCTAAATGGATTGTAACCATCATATAAACATTTTAAACTACAAATTACATCAACTTATTTTCAAGCTAGGTTTGACTTATTCTTCATAAGTTCATGACTTAATAACTTATAAACCACAAGTTTTCATTCCCTATGACTTATTATAGATTTAAGTCCTTTAATCAACATTCTCACATCTTATCAAACATACCAACTTCATATAGCAAACATATGACAAGTTCATCATAAGTTCATAGATTATTTAGGTTCAAGTTACTTATTCATGACTTATTCGGCTCAAGTCCATTGCTTATTCAATTCTTACTTGTTCTTAGCATACATGCTTATTAGACTACACTTCTCTTATCACCTTACAATGATAAAGATGGAAAATTATTAAACAAGAGTCTTACCCTTGATGAACTAGTCTTCTTCTTCTTTGAAAATCTAATAAAGGATGTTTGTCTTAAAAGTGCTTATTCTCTCTAACCAATAAGTTGATTTGCTTGGATGAAAGTTAACAAACAACAAATGAAAATCTTAGCCTTCTATTTATAGGAAAGCCAAAGTGAGGGCATAATAGTCTTTCTGTCATTCCACCTCCTTAATAACCTCCTTACTATTAATTTCTTAATCCCAAAGTTTACTTGCTAAGAAAAACTTTTGCTTGGTCATTACACTTGTTTCTTGATCACCACAACAAATCCTTGGTCACCAAGTTCACCCATGGGTTGCCCCATGGATCCTAATTAGCTAATGGATCATTACGTTGGGCTTACTTTAATGTCAAAGCTTATTCTTGTGGACTTGGATTTAGTTTGTTTAACTTAAGCTTTGGGCTTCATATTAACCAATACTTGGGCTAAACATTACCCTAACATGGGCTTGCCCTTAATTCTCATTGGACTTGTATTTCCTACAAAATCCACCTTTCCATCCCCTTTTGTCTTTAATCCTTAACCTTCTTAACTTTAGTCTGCATGCAAAATATTGTTTTTTCCATACTTAGATTATTATTACATAATTCATCTCACTTTGATATTATAATTCTCGAGCGAAAATCGATGAATAATGTTTTTCGAAAAATTTCTCGGAAAACTTTTATTTTCGTCTTGAAAATTCAAACACTTTAATTCTCTCATGTATTTAAAATACTACGACGTTGCGATGTTTCTGAGTTATAGAATGACATTCATCTTACTAACACATAATAATAACAAATAATATTATTTTATTCATTAATTCATTAAATAAAATTATTTTACAAAGGATTTGAATTTCTTGGTCATTACATTCTTCCCCTTTATAAAGATTTTGTCCTCAGAATCTCGTCTCTCATTACTCAAACAACTGAGGGTAATCCCTGCTTATTTTTTCTTCTAATTCCCACGTTGCTTCTTCTACATCGTGGTTCTTCTACATCACCTTCATGGAAGGTATATCTTTATTCCGCAGAACTTGTTCTTTCCTATCGACAATTTGAATTGGCGTCACTTCTTATATAAAGTCTTTCTCAATATGAATAGGTTCATATTCTATCACGTGTTTATAATCTGGCTTATAAGGACGTAACACGGATATGTGAAACACATTATGTATTCGTTCTAAGTCTGTAGGTAATGCTATCATATAAGCTACCTCACCTACCCGTTTTAACACTTCAAAAGGTCCTATAAACCTCGGACTTAACTTTCCCTTCTTTTCAAAGCGTATCTTTCCTTTCTAGGGAGATACCTTTAGAAATACATAAAAGCCTACTTCAAACTCCTTATTTACTCGATGCAAGTTCGCATACTTCTTTTGTCTGTCTTGAGCTGCAATGAGACGCATTCTTATCAACTTGACAATATCCGCTGTTTGGTGCACCAATTCTGGCCCTAGCATTTGTCGTTCTCCCACTTCATCCCAATACAATGGTGTTTTGCACTTCCTCCCATACAAATATTCGTAAGGCGGCATACCTATGCTTGCATGATAACTATTGTTATACGCAAACTCTACTAATAGTAGATGATCATCCCAACTACCCTTGAAATCTATTACGCAAGATCATAACATATCTTCTAACGTCTGAATTGTTTTCTCGCTCTGTCCATCAGTTTATGGATGATACGCCGTACTCAGCTTCAACTGCGTTCCCAACTTCTCTTGTAGACTCCTCCAAAAGTTCGATGTGAATCGTGGATCACGATCTGACAGAAACGATACTGGTGCTCCATGTTTGGAAATTATTTCCTTAACATAAAGTCTAGCTAAATGGTCTAAGTTATACTTGTCCTTAATTGGCAAAAAGTGAGGCAACTTCATCAAGCGATCCACTATTACCCAAATCGCATCATACCTTTTCGTTGTAGTCGGAAGTCCCACCACAAAGTCCATCGTGATATGCTCCCACTTCCACTCCGGAATTTCCAATGACTGTAACAAGCCACTTGGTCGTTGATGTTCGGCCTTAACTCTCTGGAAAGTCAAGCACCTACTCACATACTCTGCTATTTCGCTCTTTATGTTCGGCCACCAATAACTCTATCGAAGGTCTTGATATATCTTAGTACTACCAGGATGAATTGAAAACCTCGAACTATGAGCCTCTTATAATACTTATTCCTTTAATTTCGTCTCATTCAGAACCCAAATTCTTCCTTCAAATCTTAATAATCCCTCATTATCAAGACTTTACTTATTATCTTTTTCATTAGTTAGCCGCTCCTTTACCTGGTCACACTCATCAGTTCTGAGCTGCACCTCCTTCACTCTTTCTACAATAATAGATTGAATCTCCGTCGCAAATAATATTTATCCTGCTTTACTCGGCAACTTCACTTCTAATTCCATCCTAGCCATCTCTGTTATTAACTCTGTCTGAGCCGTTAAGATAGATAACTTCTCCCGACCCTTCCTACTTATTGCGTCGACAACTACATTAGCTTTTCCAGGGTGATACATGATTTCATAGTCGTAATCCTTTATCAACTTTAGCCATCTCCTTTGTCTCATATTCAACTCCTTCTATGTGAAGATATATTTTATACTCTTATGGTCTGTGTATATCTCAAATTTTTCTCCGTAAAGATAATGTCTCTATATCTTTAGAGCAAAAACTACTGCGACCAGTTCCAGATCATGAGTAGGGTAAACTTTCTCATAATCCTTCAACTTCCTTGATGCATATGCAATGACCTTGCCATGCTGCATGAGCACGCAACCAAGTCCTCTATGCGAAGCATCGCTATAAACTACAAAATTTCCTGTGTCATCGGGCAATGACAAAATAGGCGCTTCACTCAATCTCTTCTTCAGTTCTTGAAAACTGTCCTCGCATTTATCTGTCCACACGTATTTCACCGTCTTCCTTGTTAAGTTAGTCAACGGAGTAGCTATCTTTAAAAAATCCTAGATGAATCTCCGATAGTAACCCGCTAACCCTAGGAAACTCTGCACCTCCGTCGGCGTTTTTGGTTGTTCCTAATTCATCACGGCTTTTACCTTCGCTGGATCTACTGAAATCCCCTCATGGTCAATAACATGACCTAAAAACTATACCTTTTCCAACCAAAATTCACACTTAGTGAACTTCGCATACAACTGCTCTTTTCTTAGTGTCTCCAACACTAACCTTAGGTGTTCAGCATGATCATTTGGCGTCTTAGAATAGACTAGAATATTATCGATAAACACCACGATGAACTTGTCCAAATATTATTTTAACACTCTGTTCATCATATCCATAAATGCAACTGGTGTATTAGTTAACCCAAATGACATCACTAGAAACTCGTAATGACCATAACGAGTCCTGAATGCTATCTTTGGTACATCCTCTTTCCTAACCTTCAAATGATGATACCCCATTCTTAAACCTATTTTAGAAAAATACTTAGCCCCTTTCAACTGATCAAAAAGATCATCGATCCTGGGCAATGGGTATTTAATCTTTATCGTTAACTTGTTCAACTCTCTATAGTCGATACAAAGTCTTAACGATCCGTCCTTTTTCTTAACAAATAGTACCGGTGCTCCCCACGGAGAAACACTCGTCTGTATGTACTTCCTGTCCAACAGTTCGTGTAACTGCACCATCAACTCCTTCATCTCCACTGGCACCATACGATACGGTGCCCTGGAAACTGGTGCCACTCCTGGCACGATGTCTATTACAAACTTGGTTTCCCTATCCGGCGGAAGACCCGTCAATTCACTCAGAAATACATCAACGAATTCTCTAACTATAGGTATTTGTTCCATGGTTGCTACCAACAACATGACACAAATAACGTACACACCCCTTCCACAACAATTTCCTAGTTTGTGTCATGGTTAAACAACACGAACGTCCCGGCGATTTATTCCCGTAAAATACTACTTGAGGTTGTTTTAACGTTCTAATATTTACACATTTCCTCTAACAATCTATAATTGCCCCATGGTTTACCAACCAATCCATTCCGAGAATTATATCGAATTCTCCTAAATTTATCGGTATCAAATCTACCGATAATTTACAACCCCGTATATCTACGCAATAACTCCTATGAACATCTTCAACATGAATTATTTCTTCATTTGCTACCTTAATATTTAAAGGTATAGGCAACTTTTCTGGAAGTAATCTTAATCGTCTAGTAAAATCACATGTTATAAATGAACAAGTAGCACCCGAATCAAACAACATGTAAGCATTTATATCGTTGATCGGAATAATACCTGCGACGACATCCCCTGATGCAACTGCATCTTGGACTGTCATGTTAAAGGTACGGCCCATCGGCCTACCCGGTTGACCACTAATAGCTAACTTATCGCCATTAGTGCCCCAATTCCCGTTCGTCCCCTTCTTCGGACAGTTCTTTTCCATGTGGTCAGGTAACCCACATACAAAGCATCCATGATTCTTCTTCAAACTTGGATAGTTAGGCGAGATGTGCCCTTCTTGTCCATAGTTGTAGCATATGGCATTCCCCTTGAGACAGAATCCTAAGTGAGTCTTCCCACAGGTCTTGCAGGCCTCCATCCTTCTCTTTGGGTCTCCTAGCTTCACTTCGGTATTCCCAGACCTGAACGTTTTCCTCTTTTATCTCTCACCACTACCGCTGGCTCCTTCTATCTTCACTCCCCCATCCACTTTCCCCTTGTTCTTCTTATCTTTATGGTATTGGCTCAGAGCCTCACTACCACCTTCGATGATTATCGCCTTCTCTGAAATGGTCACAAATGAAGTACTTTGGAACACAGAAATACGGTTATAGAGTTAGGGTTTCAAGCCATGCTCGAACCGTTGCGCCTTCCTAACCACTTGGTGTGGAGCAAACCTGGCCAATTCATTAAACTTGGCAGTGTATTTGGGAACCGTCATGTCCCCTTGTTTCAATTCGAGAAACCGCATCTCCATCCTTCTTTGCATGCTCTTGGGAAATTATTTCTCGAAAAATATCTCCTTGAACCTCACCCACATTAGATTCTCAATCCCAGCCCTAGCCTGATTGGCTTCCCACCAAAAGTTGGCCTCTCCCTTCATCATATAGGTTGAAAAGATAACCTTCTGGGCCTCGTCAACATTTTCTATCACAAATGCCTTCTCTATTTCTTTCTCCCACGTTTGGGCTTCGATAGGGTCCGTAGTTCCTTTGATCTCCAACGGACCAACACTCTTAAAATCCTTAAAGGTAGTAGCTCGTGCTACTCCTGGATTTACGGGGATATTAGCCCCATTTCTATCAAATGCGGCTTTTAAAAGATTAAAAAACTCCTGCATAGGGTTCACCGGACCTCCCTCTGGTTGATACACATTTGCTCCTTGATTACGTTGTACTCTTCTTGGCGGCATTTTGCTGATACAATAAACAACACATTTTGTTATTATTCCTTTCTTTATTATTTAGTTATTATTCGATATTAAACAATAACTTCAACATCCATTGCTCATTATGTTCCATAAAAAGGCTTATATTCATTCATTCATTGTAGTATAATACTACATCATTTACATTACACAGCGTAAGCTGAATACATTACTTTCCTGCTATTGCTTTCCAAAAATTGGGATTTACAAAAGACTACCCTTTGTTATACAAAAGAGGGTTTTACGTCACTACTAGATACAAAATATTTACATACCTAAACTACTCTATCTACTACTACATCACATCTGCCTCAAGGCATTATAAAAATCAGCCTTAGTAAGACCGACAATAATATCACGGATGATAGTATGTCGCGTCTGCCCCGCCTCTACGGGATAACCAGCTACCTGTTGCTGGAAATCTGCATGAGAACTCCTGTGAATATAGGACATTCTCCCTATCTTCTGCTATTTGGTCTTTAGCTCCTCCTTGAGCTCAAAAACCTCATGCTTCAACTCGTGGACTTTATCCTTAACCAAAATCCTTTCATCGTGTTCCTGTTCCCACATGGACTCTACATCCGTCTTGTCCTCTATGACAGCCTGGGGCTCTGCCTTCAGCTCCTTAACCTCCTGACAGTAATGTATATTTCTATCCAACACTGATATAAACAGTAACATCATCGACTCTCTAGGAGCCATCTCTGCTGCTATTGCTACCGGGTTGAAGGACACTACCTCCACCTCCTCTTTTATCATACCATCGAATACTGACATGAGGTCAGGATCCTCTGAGTCTCTAGACTCAATGACAACTACTTCGAGCTCTGCCGTTATGGGGTTCGGTATAACCTCTATTTGGTTAACCGATTCTTCACTGACTGCTTGTACATCTAAATGCATTCCTTTTACACCTGACATCTACACAACATAATTAAGTTGATTAGTACACGTCAGTAGAATAATAAAAACACATAAGATATTCATAATGCATTTTTATAAGGTTATTTTCTTCTTTTACTTCTTCGACTTCTCTTAACGTTATGATTTAAGGTTTTACTTCCCCCCTTAAGTTTTATAACCTAATGCTTTGATACCAACCTGTGACGCCCCCAAATCCGGGTATCTTCCAACCCAACATATGGTGCTACACGGTACAACCATTCACATATACATTCCATTGAAAAGCCTCAATAGAACAAATATGTCTTCTATATATTCAAAATATTATTAACATTCCCCCAGGTTCTTTATAACCATTACATTTGTTCTTGTCATAATATCAAATATATTACAATCATTCCCCCTATACTATTACATAATTATTCTACGGGTTCGTCTTCGCCTTGCCCTTATCCTTGCCGGAGCCTTCGGTCCGTTCGATCTTAGTTGTGTTCATATGGTTCAAGTAAGAGTGAGAATGACTAGCTCAACAAGTACAACAATTCCAATAAACAACATGCTTGAAACATATGAATCATATATCTTCAATAACTGAACAATAGTTACAAAGTACTATCGATAATTAAAAATAGCACTTCTTTTCCTTCAAAACGTTTTACAACAACAATATTCAATGAAAAACATCAATTACGGTCCAAGACCTTGAGCATTTCATAAGTTCTTTTGAAAGGACATCCCGAAACTAAGTCCGTAAGTCCGACATTACTTACGAGCACGTCTAGGTGATCAGCCTATAGTACTCTATATTGATCAACACTACATTCATTAAACGTATGTACGTTTAAGTTGTGGCAACCTCACGTGCCTGTCATTTGACGACAAAACATTTTAGCATACTCAGTCTTTGTTTGAAAACCACACCAATATAACTTGGTAAACATTGACGATGCTTTGATAGAAACATAATATAAGTCTAGCCGAAAGAATTGGCTTTGACTCCATCATACATCAATTCATGTGTAAGAATAGATGAACCACAAAGCTTGTTCAGATTGAACTGAAACAAGGGTTAAATACTTTCCTTTAGCGTCTGCTACATTTATTACACGTTCTCGTTTAAGTCTTTAAGTCTCTACAGTAAATGATAACATCACATAACACATTAGGTCATGAATGAAAATACATGGTTCCTAATGAATCTTACCCTTCTTCTCAATCTAATTATGACTTAGATTTGTTATTATTGGTTCTGACTTTTCGTTATTCGTTCTTACCTTCAAATTACGTTCTGGTTTGATTACTTATTTTCAATCTTTAAGTAACATAATTAAGGTTTAACAATGTCTTAAATCATGTTCATCAAGCTTTAGTTCATTACTAATGAGTTACCATTTAGCTTGTACTTGTAAACTTTCTTCTCTGCCGAAACCCTAGAAATTTGGTCTTGCTGCACCACCCTTCCTCCTTCTCTATGTTGTATTGGCACCACTCTGCGATTCTTTGAGGACCGCACTTAACCTTCGGTAGCGAGTCTATGTGCTAACCACCGAGCCGCGACATGAAACTACAGAAGGTTATGACATTGTGCCTGGCGCTACAGCGCCATCATTTGGCCTTGGGTTGGCGTCGCGGCACCAACTCTGTGCCTCAGATAGCTTTGACAGATTTTCAACTTTGCAAAGTTCCCAAACTTGTAACTTCTTTGTTATAAGTTTAAATTGGCTAATTCAAGATCCTACAGTTCACAAATTACATACTCTACACGTTCATGTAAGAATTTTATCTATTTGACTTCGTTTGATAAAAATTCACCTATTAGTTCATTTTCAACAAAAACGATAAACATTCGTGAACATTCAACGCTTGTTTCTTCGTTCTAAGTCGGAATCCAGTCATTTTTGAGTCCACAACTCTATAATGCCAAATATGAATTGACTACATCAAAAACCAACATTTCTGAGTTCAAACGCAAAATTCGACTTTCATTCTGAAAATTTCACGAATTCGACGATTATCGTCCAATCGTGTAAATTCCGGCGAAACTTCGTTACTAAGGATATGATCGTTGTTCTAAATGGATTCTAACCATCATATGAACATTTCAAACTATAAATTACATCAACTTATTTTCAAGCTAGGTTTGACTTATTCTTCATAAGTTCATGACTTAATAACTTATAAACTACAAGTTTTCATTCCCTATGACTTATTATAGATTTAAGTCCTTTAATCAACATTCTCACATCTTATCAAACATACCAACTTCATATAGCAAACATATGACAAGTTTATCATAAGTTCATAACTTATTTAGGTTCAAGTTACTTATTCATGACTTATTTGGCTTAAGTCCATTGCTTATTCAATTCTTACTTGTTCTTAGCATACATGCTTATTAGACTACACTTCTCTTATCACCCTACAATGATAGAGATGGAAAATTATTAAACAAGAGTCTTACCCTTGATGAACTAGTCTTCTTCTTCTTTGAAAATCTAACAAAGGATGTTTGTCTTAAAAGTGCTTATTCTCTCTAACTAATAAGTTGATTTGCTTGGATGAAAGTTAACAAACAACAAATGAAAATCCTAGCCTTCTATTTATAAGAAAGCCAAAGTGAGGGTATAATTGTCTTTATTTCATTCCACCTCCTTAATAACCTCCTTACTATTCATTTCTTAATCCCTAAGTTTACTTGCTAAGCACAACTTTTTCTTGGTCATTACACTTGTTTCTTGATCACCACAACAAATCTTTGGTCACCAAGTTCACCCATAGGTTGCCCCATGGATCCTAATTAACTAATGGATCATTACTTTGGGCTTACTTTAATGTCAAAGCTTATTCTTGTGGACTTGGATTTAGTTTGTTTAACTTAAGCTTTGGGCTTCATATTAACCAATACTTGGGCTAAACAATACCCTAACATGGGCTTGCCCCTTAATTCTCATTGGACTTGTACTTCCTACAACATCCACCTTTCCATTCCCTTTTGTCTTTAATCCTTAACGTTCTTAATTTAAGTCCGCATGCAAAATATTGTGTTTTCCATACTTAGATTATTATTACATAATTCATCTCACCTTGATATTATAACGTTACGTATTTCTCGGAAGTTCAAAAATAATTCCCGAGAGAAAATCGATGAATAATGTTTTTCAAAAAATTTCTCGGAAAACTTTTATTTTCATCTTGAAAATTCAAACACTTTAATTCTATCACGTAGTTAAAATACTACGACATTGCGACGTTTCTAAGTTATAGAACGCCATTCATCTTACTAACACATAATACTAAAAAATAATATTATTTTATTCATTAATTCATTAAATAAAATTATTTTACAAAGGATCCGAATTTCTCATTATTATAACCGCCCAATAATCTTTGGTTTATCTATTTGTAAATCACTTATAGGCACACAAATTATACCTCAGTCTTATTGGATTCCGCACTAAAATAATTTAATTCGGGAAATTTTTTTCAATGAACGCTTAGAGTTTTCATAAACATTAGTCTAGTTGAATCGAATAATGTAGACTTATATCAATAATCAATTTCAATCGATATACAAATGTGTATACCCAAATGCCGTTGGCAAATTAAAATTTTGAAAAATATTTTTTGAATGATGACATGATGCCATCTTTATTAATAATGCATTTGAGGATCTTGGTCATTGTATGACTTTGTCATAACACATCATACAATAATGGAACAATGATTTTTTAGATCGAATTCACACTAAGTATTCCTGTATTTATAACTCTATCAACTTTTTATCATCTCTGCACCAGGTTATATGGTACATAAGTGATAGATAAAAAAATATATTTTTGATATTTCAAATCATTATCGTCTAGCCGAAACAAGTAGGATAGACTATACTTTAAACCGTTCAAAAATCATTACAAATATATATATATATATATATATATATATATATATATTCAAAAGCACATAATGCGTATTTAGCTTGATGTCAAAATTTTGAAGTCTAGCATAGCTAGGAGTTTTGTAAAACCTATGTCTCCACTAATAATCATTTGCTTAAACAGTCTATTTATTCCTATTATCCTCAATTCTTCATTCACACATGACAATTCCCAGTTCGTCAAACCACACTCATGAGTTCAGGAACTTTCCACAATCATATGAATTTAAGAACTTGTCCTAGTCAGACCTTTGGCGTCCATTCACTGAGGGGTTTATAAATATTTCGTATAACTATGAGTCATGAACGTAACATAAGTATGAGTTTTAAGAACTCGTACTTAACCTTGTATCCTCTACCTATAACCTATCTATCTGTTATACACATGAGAAAGGAATCACCCTCTTAACATGCATATAGCAAATAACGCGACACAAATATTTCATAATCCCCACTTAGTTCTAACTCCCTTCTTAATACGAATTTCATTTAATCCGTATTCATAATCCTTTCCTGAATCTGTACCAATTCATAGTACAACTATCACAGAACATTCTTGCCGTAAACTTGTCAATCATTTGCTTGATCATTCTCCCTGTTATGTCCTTATCAGATCATGGGGTGATCTCATCGTATATATTATGATTCATTTCTATACTATGATCATTTTATCTTACAATCTCCTATTCCTGTACTTTCAGTCTTTTAGACTTGATCTATTCATCACTACTATTCACCTTTATTATTAGAGGTAGGGAACTCTGTATCTGTACAACTCGCCGAGATTCGTCTTTGAATCTTACCGACCAACTAACTCTATGTGAGTTAGATCTTATCATAATCACTGCGGTTATTGGTCTCAGGTATTCCTACCTAAGGTTCATAACCACCAACTTTGATACCAACTGTGAGAGCCCTAAATCTGGGTCCTAAATAACCACAGATCTGGTACAATCATTCTATAACTATTGAGGAAGATATAAACATAATTTTTTTATACAATAAACTTTACACACTAATCCCCAAGGTCGAGTAACCTTAACTTATACACAATTCATAATCTGTCTAACCTATAACGTTATTCTCATACTATACTATTACATTTTAGTTGCACACATAATCCCAAGCTGAACTTGGCTTTGTCCTTTCATGTATCCGACGTATTCGTCTTATTCTGCAATGTTAATCATGATATAACAAGGTTGAGCAATAAGTTTGCCCAACAAGTTTAAGTTCAATAATTGAAGGATATATCATGATGGAAAGAATTGAACAAAAGCTGGCTACAGTTCTATAATATAATCGCGAACTAGCATAAACAAATTTTACATAGCTAAACGAACATTAAACATGAACATATATATATATATATATATCTAGACTGAATGGTAATGAAGGTGATCAGCCTTTCATACCTTATGAATACATACAGTATGCACATAGTGCGATTTAATAATTCTTAGATATGACAATCAAAAATGATTAACCATAAGTATAATTGAATAATACAACTCGAGGTCGAGTTAAGAAAAACTTGCATGTACCGTTGATTACCGATATGCAATTTAATAAGATTTTTCTGAAGACCTGATATATAAATAATATCGATATATAAATTAGCATAATATCATCACAATATTTAAAATAACCTAAACACATTATTACATAATCCTATCCGTCTATAACACACATAAGACCTAACCTCAAGTTAAACTTTTACAGTCTGAGTCGAGTTCGGCACAATTCTGACATCTCGACGGCTTAGTCGGATATATATCAAGTTTAAGTTCAATTAAACTCTGTCTAACACTTAACAATTATCTTAGATAATTATATTATTAGTCAAAATATTTTTCATAAGCTCGTAATAATTTTTAGATAATTATTATCATTTATCACGATTTTTCAATCATTAAACTCGTATTTATATGAATTAAATACCACATAATTCCTTTATCATTAATATTTATTTAATATCAAATATTAATGAAATACATGTCATAATATTATAATATATTTATAATATTCAAAGTATTTTAATACATTAAAATCACATTTATATGATTTTTAAACAATTAAATTCATTATCCGATAATTACCATTAATAATAAATATTAATGTTTTTCATGACAAAATATCAAAAGTTATATTTTATAACTTAAAATATTTTATAAAACTTAAATAATTTTTATATGATTTTAAATCATTAATTCTATTTTTAATAATTTATTAAATATAGTTATTAAATAAATTAATTATCATTAATATAATTAATTAATGAAATTCATCACAAAATATTAACAATCATTAAAAAACTTAAAATATTTTCTTATTCCATGATTTATTTAATATTATAATTAAATACCATTATTATTCTAAAAATATTAAATATTTATGAAATATTTCCAGACTTTAAAATAATTTTTAGGAATTTATTATGTATTTTTAATAATTAAAAACAAATTTTCTCTAGTTATTTGATAATAATAATTAATTTTCGTAATTAAGTGTCGCTAAAGGGGCTTTAGGCGACAAATTCGTCGCTAATAGTGTTTTTGAGTTGTTTTGGGCCAAACCCAGAATGTTCATAGCCAGTTACTGGGTGCTTAGTTTGACCGTTAATAATTCCTTGGTTATCAAGTTTCTGGATTTTCTAAGGAGTTATAATTGTAGTGCTCATGTAATATTACGAGTTAAATCAAGTTTCATGGTCATTAATCAACACAACAGAGAGTTATCAACTCTCAAAAATCATGTCAGAAGTTGTTCTTCATTTCTGGGTTACCAGAAATGAAGAACAGTTTGGGCTAGCTATTTTCGATCTTCATATCTTTCTTAAATGTTTCATTTTTCATGATCTAATGGTCAAATCTTGTAGCATACATGTCAGGGTACATTTATATAACATCAAATCAACCTAACAACATCACCTATGTAAGATCTCGGCGGTCAAAGTAGCCTAAAAAAGCTGTTTGAACAATTACGGTTTTCCAGAATGTTATTGAAAGCGATTAGTCAACCCACGTTTGACCATTACCAAAATCGATTCTGCTAAGAAACTGGGTAATCTAGAGGCTTAGATATGTATTCCATATGTCATACTACAACCTAAATACAACAACTCAGCCTAAACATTAACATACAGCAAGATCTGAGGCCACAAAAATGTTGTCAGACTTTCTAGGCAAGATCCGGGCTGCCCCGAAATAGAATTCGTGTCCAGTCAACGAGTTTTGACTACTTATAACTTACGATCTACACATGATTTGACCCCGTTTCCAGTTCCAGATCAAATACCTTACTACCAAGGACAGATCTATAACATAAAACACACCAAAACATTAACAGGTGAAGATCTAAGGCCTTTGACATATGGTTGTCAGACCACTTTTCCAACTTTTTCCAAATTTCTAAAATGGCTAGTTTCGTGCATCTAAGTGTTATAGATCTATGATCTATCAACCCAGATCACTCAAAGACACCTTAATACATAACTTTAAACAACCAATTACAACATTAACATAAGATCACATGATTTTCTAAAATTTAGGGTTTTATACCTTTTCTAGCTTTGATCTAGATTCTAACTTTTGATTCTTGATCTTGGCAAGTTAAGAACTGATATTGGCTTAACCTAGAACTCCGTTTCACCCTCATTCTCGAATTTAGAGATAGTGTATGATCTTGGACAAGTTGAAAAATAAAGTGAGACTTTTCTTACTTTTAATCTATATAAATTATAATGTAATGTATATAGCTGGCATGTTGGCTGATATAAATGATATAGGCACATGGGATAGCCTTTAGCTGGCCAACAACTCATTATCTTGGCAAGATTTGCACTCAACATAAAAAAAATACAAAACAGGCATTATGTACATTTAGCTTTTAATTTTAATGGCTAACTTGACATTTGCCCTAACCCTTAGGGTTTAGGTTTTAACCCTAATTTTGCTTTTCAAAATAGAAAATTCATATTATAATTAGGATTTTCTAATTATATTAAGATTTCTTAATCATAATTCAAGACTGCTAATTAGGATTAATATATCCTAATTAAAAATTTTAAATAATAATTAGGGTTTTTCCAAAATGGGCATCATGGTTTATAACTCAAGAATTAGGGTTTCCAACATTAAAATTAGGGTTTTCTAATTAATAGAATTTCTAATTAATCAAATAGGCTTATCCCTAATTAGATTTGTGATTAATACACAAAAACCTTATACCTTGTATTTAAATCCCCAAATTAGGGTTTAACATTCCCAGATCTAAAATTAGGGTTTCTAGAGCCGGTTTTTAGGGTTTCTTATAAATAGTAAGAAATTTCTAACTGAACGTTGATGTTCTTAATATAATATTAGGGTTTACCACTGATATAGCTTATCTGGTCAACCCTTTACCCTTAACCACATACTGTACATATATAATACCATATACTCGGAACATATTCACTTATATACTTAATCCTGAATAATTCACCACAAAAATTTTTAAATCCATAAAATTTCTTTCCAGAAATGTCAAATCCATTCACTTATTTTATGTCTAGGTTCTAATATTGAAACTTAAATCAATCAATTATGATTTTAAAAATTTTCTAAATTCTCGGGTTGTCACAATTATAAAGGCCAAAAAAGAGCTATCTATTACCTCAGCAAAAGATTCAGCAGTAGTGAACACAAGTACACCCTAATTGAGAAAACTTGTTGTGCTTTAGCGTGGGCTTCCATGAGATTACAACATTATCTCCATCGTCACACAACCCATCTCATATCCCGCGTCGATCATCTCAAATACGTGTTCAACAGACCCATGTTGAATTGTCGACTGTCAAAATGACAATTGATCCTACAGTAATTTGACATCATTTACGTGACTCAAAAGTCTATCAGAGGTCAAGGAATTGCGGATCAACTGGCCTCCACACCTGCAAAGGATTTCAAACCCTTGGAAACATACTTCACCGATGAAGGGGTAATGATAGTTCATCAACACCATCAGAACAATACACACCAATCATGGAAGATGTATTTTGATAGAGATGTAAACATGCAAGGTTCTGGAGCTGAAGAAGTTCTAGTATCCATTACGGGAGAAGCGATATCCGTTAAATTGCCAAATTGCAGTTTGCCAACACCAACAACACAGCTGAGTGTGATAGCTGTATCATGGGGTTGAAACTAGCCCAGGCCATGGGCATCAGACGGTTAACTGTCTTTGGAGATTCCGAATTGGTAATTAGACAAACCACTGGGATCTATCACACCAAAGTGTTACATTTGCTGCCTTACCATCGGTAAGTTATCCAGATGACTTCAAATTTTGAAGACATATCTTTCCTCCACATTCCTCAGAATAGGAATGACTTGGCGGATGCACTAGAAACTTTGGCCTCCTTGATCAACATACTTGATAAGGAAGACATGCCAAATACCACATTTTCTCTGCAAAAGGATCCAGCCTATGGGAACTATATTAGAGAAGTATCGGATGAGCTACCTTCCATCTAACACCTTTGGTATCATGATATCAAGGAGTATCTGCGAGATGGATCTACACCCGCTGAGGCGAGTCCAGCTGAAAGAAAGTGGATCCATAGAATGGCTATGAAATTCTACTTGAGTGGAGATATATTCTACAAAAGAGATGCAGGATTAGGTCTTCTCAGATGTCAAGACAAAGACCAAGCTCATAAGCTCATGGATGAAATCCATGGTGGAGTATGCGGCCCACACATGAGCAGTGTAAGACCCCAACTTATTATAAATGAAATTAAATTTTCTCTATTTATTATCTTGAAATAATAAGGAGTAATTTGATATAATGCTTTGGTTATGGGTGAAATATGCAAATTTTGCAAAATAAGTAAGTGGTTATAAAATATTCATTTTGTCGAGGAATATTCGTTTGGTCGTGGAATATTCTTTTTGTCGGAGAATATTCGTACGACGGCGCAGCCATTTATGGGCCCCATAACGGAATAACTGTCGGATGAAGAAAACGACAAAGTTTGAGTTTTTATAAATAACGACGTAATTGTTACCGTTAACACTATTGGATTACCTTGTGGTTAAAATACGATGTCTGGCGTGATTGCATAGTAGCATACCAGGTGTTATTGCAGATATTGTTGAATTATTGATTCTTACGTAAGAAGGCACAACTCAAAATTTTTTTACAGGTAATTCTTGTTCAATATTTTATTTTATTGATTCAATAATTCTTTATTTGATAGTTTATATTATTGTTATTTTAATAATTGTCAACAAAGACGATATTTCTCATTATCGGATCAATAATTCATATTATTTGAATAATATTATTAGATAGCATTATTGGCAATGTCTAGAAAGTTCTGTCAAGGAGAGGGTTGGTCACCTAATTGCGCGCCAGTAAGGAGAAATCCTTATTGGAAAGCCCCTTCTTTCCTAGGAACTGTCTAGTTGTCATAATTGTGATTCTGTAATATTATTTGTGAACAATTAATTATTGATTTATATGATAATGAAATATTTATTTGATGTGGATATAAATGAGGGATTTATTTATTTATGTGGTTATAAATGAAAGAATTAATGATGAGGTGTTTTATCAGTATTTTGTCGGAATGGAGGTATTAAAAATCATCCGTTTGTGGATTTCGAATATTTTCTGTTTGAAATTTGGAAAAACTCAAAGATACAAAGTTGTAGAGAATTCGATTTCGTGTGGAATGGACATAAAATTCATATTTTTCTGATAAACGGGCTATTTTCTATGAATTGTTGAAGCTTCGAAAAATAAAATGATTTTTATTAAATATTGGGTTGGACCCACTTGTGTTATAAACATGTGGCCTGCTGGGATTTTTTTCAAGAATGGTATGCTAGCTTATTCAACAAATCATGCGTAGGCAAAAAAGGATGATTAAATTATTATTTTATTATTTTAGTCTCCTATGGCGTTCTAGCATTTTCCTATAAATAGACGCTTAGGTTAGAATTGAAAATCACACCATAAACAAATTTTCTTTCTCTCTAAATTATCGAGCGTATTTTTGTGAGTATTTTGATACTTTGAGAGTTGCTATTCAGTGCAAGTTTCTGTCAGCACTATATCCAAAATTCAGTCAGAAGTATGATTATTTTGAGGTAAGGGATGTTATTTTTTTTTGTAATGATGTTATTCTTTCAATATCATTATACTAAAATATTGGTATGGATTTATTGTGGAATTTTTACCTTTTTGTGTCAGGGTTACTATTCATGTATACGATACTATTCACGAATACGACACTATTCATCGAAAAATGAAATTTTCTTCTTTTTGTCCAAGATGTCTACTATGGTTACTATCTTTGATTGTATCCATATTTTGATCTTTATTTCTGAATTCTGCTTCAAAATTGGTTATTATGGAGTATTATTGATCTTGGATAAACTTTAATACGAATTTTTAATATTTGTCCTTCTGTCTCACTGGATTCGTTTTCTTTAAGATATTTTTCATCATCCTCAGTCCTAAATGATGATATTACTGAATATCTTTGGCCTGTAGTGCAAAGATGAATGATTAACTAATGAATATCGTTGGCCCGTAGTGCAAAGATGAACAGGTGTTGAGATGAATATGACCAACTGGTGATACAAATGAATATCTTTGGCCTGTAGTGCAAAGATGAATATTTGAATAAAGATGTATATTGATTGTTGTTACAGGGTTAAAATATTGATGATGGACTTTTAAAACTTAGAAGATAGTAGAACTCATTCTCTACTTGACTCTTCTAATGGATTGTTGTTTCCGTTGCAGTTGTTGATCTAAAACTTGTTGTCTGTTATATTCTATCAGATTTTTCCCTATTGAGGACTAATGATAATTTGTTGTATATTATCTTAGTCATATTATTCTTTACTATGCTAGTTGAGCTCACCCTTTTCCTTTTTATTCCATTTTTCTTCTCAGGAGGTGAGAACATAGCAGGATCTAGTCGGTGTATGGAGTGATGGTTCTAGAAAGATGTTTTAGCAGTCCTCGCTATTTCTGTAAAATAGTGTATGAATAATTGTAATGAGGACTTATTTGAGTGTGAATATTGTCTAGAAGACAATATTTGTATTTAAACTCATGATATGTGTTGTCGTATTTTGCAACGACAATTTGTATTATTGAAGTTGTAGTTTGCTTTCTATACAATGTATTTGGCGACTCAGAATGGGTGTTGTATACCTATTTTGGGGGCGTCACAGTTGGTATCAAAGCTTAGGGATATGGTCTCTGGCGGAGATTGGCGAATAGAGTTAGGAGGGGAGAGATGAGTAAATCCTTCGCTAGTGTGTCTTATCTAAGCTTATTTGTTGGTCGGTCATAATATAGGGATATTATGTGATATGTTTATTTGTTTAATTAACCCTTGTTCTATGGCAGTATTTAAGAATGATTGCTGAGAACGTTAACAATGGAGTGTATGAGACTGTGGAACAACCTTTAGTCACAAACTAGGAGAACGTGCAACAGGAAGATAATATTCCTCCCGTAAACAACACCACCGAGCAAACGATGAATGATGGAATGTTTAGGAGCTTTTTGCAGTTCATGCAAAATCAGACGAGGGAGACTCGTGTACAAAATATGGGTGGAAATGATGGCAACGCGTGGTCTGTCACAGCCAAGCAGTTTAAGGAGTTACAGAAGGTTTCTAGGGAAAGCCCGATCCGATTAAGGCTAAAACATGGGTCAAGCAAATTACCAAGATATTCGATGGCTTGGGATGCACGAAGGAACAGAAGGTTCCATTCGCCACCTTTATGTTCCGTGGTGAAGCGATTCTTGGTGGGAATCGTGAAGCGTACTCACCAATGATCGCATAACATGTCTTGGGAAAGATTTGAAACTGTTCAATGACAAGTACTTTCCTGAAAGTATTCATCATATGAAGGAGGTAGAGTTTATTAGAGTGGAACAGAACAACATGACGGTGTCTCAGTACGAGGCGAAGTTCGTGGAGTTATCCAGGTTTGCTCCTCATTTAGTAGAGAATAAGGAACGTATGACGCGGATGTTTCTGAGAGGTCTAAAACTCGAGATTTGTCAATACCTCATCTCTCATAAATTTTCTCTGTATTCAGATGTTGTCAACAGGGCTAAATTATTAGAGCGAGATAATGAGTATACTCAACCGAGGGACCATAACTGTGGGTCATCTTGGTGACATGAGCTTATCGAGCGATGATAACCAAATGAGAGGAAAAATACGGACAAAGGCGATAACCACTTGGGTGGTAATCATGGCTATGATAATAGGAGAGGTGAGTCAAGTGGAAATTTTAGAAAGAGGAGATTCAACAATGACGGGAAGACATCAGCAGCAGCACCAGCACCAACAACAAATTCTAGGGGAGGAGAATGACCGCCAGTTAGATGTTACAAATGAGGGAAAGAGGGACATATTAGCCCAAACTGCCCACAAAAATCTAAGGTATGTTATAGTTGTGGAAAGGAGGGCCATATAGCTCGAGACTTCTCTGTAGCAAAACCAAGTTCAGCGGGGATGGTGACTCCAAGGGCTGTCCCGGATAAGTCAAAATCAGCGTTTCCTGGAAGAGCGTTTGTCGTAACTGGCCAAAACGTGAGGAACCCAAATGAGGTGATCACGGGTAAGCTAATCTTGAATTCTTGTGAAGTTTATACCTTACTAGATACCGGTTCTATCCATTCTTTTATCTCTCATGCTTGTGCTCAACATTTAAACTTGACTCCGGAGAAATTGGACTTTAACTTATTTGTTGAAACTCCGTTGGGTGAAACCTTCGTTACATCTACAGTTTATAAATCTTGCTTAATCCAAGTTGGCACTATTACATTACCTGTTGATCTTATCTCTTTAAAGATACTTGCTTTTGATGTGATTTTAGGAATTGATTGGTTAACCACTCCTCATGCCAAAAATTGATTATTTTCATAAGGTTGTTAGTTTTCATATTCCTAACCAACCTGTTATGCGAATTCAAGAAACTAAACCACTAAAATCAGTCACTATCATATCAAGACACAAAGTTATTCATTTATTGAAAAACGGATGTCAAACTTTCTTAGCCCATGTTATGGATTTGAACAAAGACAAGTTAGATCTGAATAATATTTCTGTTGTTAGAGAATTTCCTGATGTATTTCCTGAAGAACTTCCCGGTCTACCCCCAGAACGTGATGTTGAATTCTTTATCGACCTTGAACCGAGTACAAAACCCATTTCTAAAACCCCACATCGAATGGCTCCTAATGAACTTCAAGAGTTAAAAGTCTAACTAAAGGAATTATTAGACATCGGTTTCATTCATCCTCGTACATCTACTTGGGGTGCTCCTATTTTATTCGTAAAGAAGAAAGACGGGAGTATGCGACTTTGTATTGACTACCGAGAATTGAACCATGTCACCATCAAGAATAGGTATCCCCTACCTCGCATTGATGACCTGTTCGACCAGTTGCAAGGAGCACAATTCTTTTCAAAGATCGGTCTTCGTTCTGGATATCATCAGCTAAAGATTAAAACTGAGGATATTCCAAAGACCCGCCTTGAAACTTCGATGCGGGCATTATGAATTCTTAGTCATGTCTTTTGGATTGACTAATGCTCCTGCTGCTTTCATGGATATGATGAACCGAGTATTCAAGGAATATTTGGATCAGTTCGTTGTTGTCTTTATTGATGACAACCTCATCTATTCCAAAAGCCGTGAAGATCATGAGCACCATTTGAAGCTGATACTTGAAAGGCTTCATGAAAATAAGCTATATGCCAAGCTGAAGAAATGCGAGTTCTGGCTTGAGGAAGTTGCATTCCTTGGGCACGTGGTGTCAAAACATGAGTATCTGTTGACCCGGCGAAGATTGAAGTAATATAAAGTTGGGAGCAACCAAAGTCGGTGACTGAAGTGCGTAGTTTTCTAGGCTTAGCTGGTTATTATCGGAGATTCGTGGAAGGATTTTCTCGAATCGCTACTCCGTTAACTCAGTTGACTCAAAAGGATACAAAATTTATATGGAGCGAGGAATGCGAGAAGAGCTCAAGAGGAGACTCATTTCGGCACCTATTCTAGCAATACCATTTGGTTCGGATGGATTTGTTATATACAGCGATGCTTCAGGCAAAGGGTTAGGATGTGTTCTCATGCAACATGGGAAAGTCATAGCCTATGCCTCACGACAACTCAAAGAATATGAGAGGAATTATCTTACTCATGATATAGAGTTGGCAGCAGTCGTTTTCGCGTTGAAAATCTTTAGACACTACCTGTATGGGGAGAAAGTGGAGATTTATACAGATCATAAAAGCCTCAAATATTTCTTCACCCAAAAAGAACTCAACATGCGGCTTGAGCTGTTGAAAGATTACGATCACACTATTCAATATCATCCTGGAAAAACAAACGTAGTAGCTGACGCATTGAGTAGAAGATCATATGCGAGTACTAGTGCGATTGTAATAACCCGAGATTTCCTATATAAAATAAATAAGAAATTTTGCATATAATTTTTTTATTATTATTTAATGACGAGAATAAATGTCTAGTAATGTGAACGATAGATACAAATATATTTATTACTTGAAAAATTAGAAATAATTTTGGAGTAATTAATTACCACAAATTATATTGTTATGGTAATTAATTCACATAAAGTTTAAATGTTTTTATTAATTATTTTCCATAAAAACATGATTGGAAATAATATATGAAGTGACAATTAGATTTATATAATAAATATTTTATTATATGATTTGCTCAAAATATTTAAGTTAATTATTTTAACTTGATTATTGATGTTGTATAAGAAAGAGAATTCAGATATGATATTCAAACCTAGATTGGGATTGTGATCAAGAGATGAGAATAATAATATTATATTATTGTTATAATAATTTTACAATTACCATAAATATGTACTTTGTGTATGTGAGACAAGATAATATTGAGCAATGATTTCATTGATTAGGTCATATACAATCTTGTCTTTGTGAAACCCTAATTATTAAACTCCGGTTATGAGAAATGACCGAGTGGTGATGTATATATGAAGTTATTGTGTATAAGATGTCGATAATTAGGACAAACCCTAATTATTACAACCCCAATCGGCTGAAGTTAGAGATCGTAATGACTGTGTTAGAACATACACAGATAATTAGAGAACCCTAATGGTCAATTAGAAACCCTAATTGATGGCGTTAAGAAACCCTAATTATAGAACCCTAATTTTTCAATCGAAAACCCTAATTTTAAATTATCGGGTTTAATTACGATGTTAATGTACATGTGTTTTAATTTACCAAAGATAGAAAGTAATTGGTAAATGATAAGAATTACCATCTAGTGATTAAATACTACATTTAATTGCTATGTACAAGAATGCCCTTGAAACTATATGTGGAATTACCAAAATACCCTTTTTAGTTTATTAGTGTATTATTAGTTGCATTATTGGTGGAATCTTACAAAATCTGGCCATCTACCATATTCTAGAACTTACTTGTGGCACTATAACATTACCCATCAATAATCAGCCACTACATTATTGCATCAATCAATTATATGATTTAAAGAGAGAAAGAAAGTGTATTATTTGCACATTTTCTCATATCACTCATCCTAGACCATCTCTCTCTAAAAGCTACGAAATTAGCTTGCTAGATCAGTCTATAATCAAAGCCCAGCCATCACAACAACATATCATAAGCCAAAATCAGAAAATCAAAGCTTAGAAAAGGTATAAACTCTAGCTTGATTTTTCTCAAACTTTTTGGTGTTAGATGTTATGTTTAAATGTTAAAACATGTTGATTATAGTGTCCAAGGATGATATGGGTTGCTAGATGTTGATTCCATAACATTTAGAAGCTCGGATTTGAAGATTCCAAAAATCTGGAAAATTTCATTTCATTGATTTTTCACCAAATGTCGAGGCCATAACTCTTTTTGTCGATCATGAGTTTTGTTGTTTAAAAGTTGTTATGTGTAGCCTTTGATATGTTGTTTTTAAGCTCCAAAAGAATAAGGTCCATATCTAGTGTGGATCAAAAGTTATTGATGGTCAAAGTGCATTGACCGATCATGAAACTGATTCTGGAAAACCCAGAAAAAGTTCTAAGTGTCTAGAAAATATTTTTTAAGCAAATGTCCGGCCTTGTAGATCTCAGTATGTTTGGAGTTTTCATGTTATGAAAGTTGATATGTGTATTTTGGTATGTGGTATTTAATCTCCAAAAAGAATCATGTCCATATCTGTTGTGGATCAATAGTTATTTAAGGTCAAAGTGGGTTGACCGGCATTGACCGAAATATTTCTGGGCAGCCCAGAATTTTCTAAGTGTTGATTTTTCTGACAAGGTTTTACCTTAGTTTAGCTGCTTGATTTCTTGTTTTTATGATAGTGTTAAGTAATAGATCTGTAGTCCTGCATGTAGTCTACAACCTGAAACTTATATATCACACAAAAAATACACAGATTACAAGTTATAAGGACCCAAAGTAGGCATCTCGACTTTGTTCTTGATTGAAAACAACATTGTCGAACTTTTTGATGGCTAATAACTCTTAGATCTTATGTTGTTTAGTCATGATGTTTGTTGGTAAGTGTAGTATAACATGAGTACTACAAGATCCAAGTATTAGATTGCCCAGAAACGTAATGGATTGAGAATTATTCATGGTCAAACTAGGCACCTTGAAATCGCTTGTCGGTGTTCTTGAGGCTCAAGAACACCTAAGGCGACAGATTGTCAAAAGCCTTTAAGCTGACGGATTCTATTTATTTTTAATTTACGTAATTTCTAAAAATGATTTAAAAATTAGAAAAATTAGATTTTAATTATTAAAAATACTTAATAAATTACGAAAAATTATTTTAAAGTCCTAAAAATAGTTTTTAATTATTTTGAGTATATTTCATAAATATTTAATATTTTTGGAATATAAAAGGTATTTATTTATTTAATTATAATATTAAATAAATGATTTAAAAATAGTTTTAATCCATGAAAAATCATGAAAAATTATTTTATGGTATAAGAAAATATTTTAAGTTATTTCCCATGACTTTTAATATTTTGTGATGAATTTCATTAATTAATTAATATTAATGATATTAAAGTTATTTAATGATTATATTAAATAATTTAGTTTAAAAATAATTTTAATATTATAAAAATCATTTTAAATGAAATTAAGGTATTTAAAATATTTTAAGTTATAAAATATAACTTTTAATATTTAAAGGATAATTTCATTAATAATTTAATATTAATGATATTAAGATAATATTAATGATATTTAGTTATTTAATAATTATTATTAAATAAATAGTTTAAAATTATTTAAAGAGGATATTAAGGATTTAAAAATATTTGAAGTTATAATTAATAATTTTTAATATTTGATTATTAGTACATTAATATTTAAATATTAATGGTAATTATTTAAAATGATTTTAATTATTTTAAAAATCATTTAAAGGTAATATAAATGTTTTAAAAATAGTTTGAGTTATTATAAATATATTTTATATTTTGGCAATGGTTTCATTAATAATTTAATATTAATTAATTATTAATGATAATAGAATTGTTTGATGGTTAAATCATTTAATTATGATTCCGATGTCTGAAAATGCATGATAAATTATTATAAATGCTTTAAAATTATTTTAAGTCATTTAAAAATAAAATGACTGGTACTCACAGATGTTGAGGTACAGAATAAGAGTCTTAGACTTCAGAATTATCTCGATAAAGTCAGCCGATGCACCAAACAAATGTCGAACCTTATAAAAAAGAAAGAAAAGGCTCTTTGTAAGAACATGGATGAGATATTTGAAAAATGTATAAAAATATTTCAAGTATAGAATATGAACTAAAAGTATGATCAACGCGATTATGTGATGGCGTGATTAGACTATGTGTTGAATTGTAATAAATAAGATTATGTGTTATGATATATTGTTCTAATCGAACGAATGATCTCGATTATTGATAGGTTGTGATAAAGAGATAAAACCTAAGTTGAGATTTGTAATCAATGAATCAAAAGTATCTTACCTTTGCATTTCCTTTATGCAATGGACAAGAGTAAGAAGTTTCGAAATTCTTTTCATTCCCGCATGCAGATTATGTACACTTTGATTATCAACATGTTAGCTCGGATATATATTACATTAAGTTGATTTCTAAATGGTTATACAAGTGTCCCCACTTGGATAATCATAGGCATTTATTCACATGTTGATACACCTTTGTCAATTACCCGTATATATATATGTTGAATTACATATTATTGTTGAGCAAGATTAAAAACCTTCTGGTTTGGAACCAGGCATGTATGAACATCCCTATATGGGAAGATTTTTGCTTGAGCAGATGAGTGAGCGATGAATTTCGTTGAAGTTATGTAGTATTGATCAATACAGGTACAACTACCGATCACCCTCGTACTGCAGTAAGCTAAAATGGTTTGCGGATGGATTTCGCCAAACCTTTTCAAAATGAAAACAATGTTCATAGTATGTTTCTTAAACCCTATTCATGGGTAGAGCCAGAGCCAAATTTAAATAATTTGGAAGAGAGTTGTTATGTGAATTTTTTATCAGTACAGATTACTTCACAACTTTCGATTCGTTGTAGAAGTGTTATGTAAAGAGAATACTTATATTCTTTCAGCTTATATATATAATTGCTATTACTTGCTGGGCACTCAAATGCTCATCCTTGCTTAAATTAAATGTTTTCAGTTACGTATGAGCAACCTGAAGGTTCAGGCACGCATAAAGGGAAAGAAAAGCTGTTCGAATGAGAATTAGTATGAGTTAATGGTTATAGTTAGTAAGACAATGGAATCTATTGTCAGGTATTGTAAGGAATGTATTTTGAAGGTCACGTACCTGGGGAAGTAAACTTTGATGTATGTAAATTAAGTTCGAATTATATTATCATTTAGTATTATTCAGCTTAAAGAAATGGTATCGTGGAGAACCGAGTTCGGGTTGCAAGTACCCGGATTTGGGGTCGCCACAGCTTCTTCGTTATAGGTCCGATTTGGTCCGTTCAAAAGCCTATACGTCATAAATGACATACTCTACGCGTTCATATAAGAATTCGACACTATCAAATCCGTTAACTTAAAATTCACTATTGATTTCTATTTTTAAGCGTTCGTAAACGTTAATGAGCGTTCATTGCTCGTTTTCTTCGTTTTTAAGTCGAAATTCGACGATTCTCGAACCCAAAATTCTTAATCACCCTATCTCACGTGTTGACATTGAAAAACAACGTTTTCAAGTCTCATGGCAACTTTCGACTACCAATCCAGAATTTCAACGTTTTCGACGTTTAACGTCTATTCTCGTAAAATTCGCCATAACTTTGTTACTAATGTTCTCTAAGCCAAATCACATGGAATACTACATGGATTTCATATCTACAGCCTAACCAAGCAAGATGCACATATTAACGTATTGATGGAGTTCAATTGTTCATCAACAATCAGTCTCAACAATCAATATTTTCATGGTTTGAAACCATAACGAACCTTATGATTTCTATGAATACATGACTTATAGAGATTGAATCTATGGTAAGTCACTATTATTCCACCATACAAGCCATACCCCACCCATCTATAATTCTCCATGATAAAAGAAAACCAAAAGAGATAAAAGTAGAAATAAAGAATATTACCTTTAAAAACTCTTAAATAATCTCTTGAAAAACTCTAAGTCAAAGCTTCCAAAGTGTATAATTTGATGAGTCTAGCTCTCTTTCTCTCTCAAATAATCTAGTTTGAGCAATTGAAAAACTCCTAAATGACCAACCTTGGGTTTCTATTTATAGAAAATGAAATGAAGGGAAATCTAGATAATAAACAACCCACCTCCTTACTATTCACACTTTTACTTGGTGACCAAGCATCAATCTTGGCTTGCACACCAAGGGCCAGCCCACCCTTACCCATGGGTCATCCCCATGGGTTGCCTCATGGGTTTTACCTATTCGGTGACCCACCGGTTCGATCCATGGTTCGGTTTTCTTGCATTGGGCTTAACATATTAATCCCTTGGGCTTGCTCATTCAATTAATTGGACTAAACATAATCCAACTCAAATGAATTAACCTTAAGTCTTAACTTAATTCTATAATACGAATCGTATTCTATACGTACAATTCACGTATTCTCTTCGTATAATACCCATACAATAATCGTATTGTACTCCGTATTAACTCATCATATTATACATAGATACTAAATAGTATCACAATTGTATAACACTCGCTTTAACCATAACGCAATTCCTTCTACGCATATTATTTCCTTCTCGAAAATCAATATACTCAACCCTTAGGTTTTAAGTCTGCAGGCAAAAACTGCGTTTGCCATAAACGAAATATTATTAGATATTTCATCTTATCTCGATATTCTATCATTACGTGTTTCTCGGAATTTCAAAATAATTCCCCGAACAGAAATAGATGAATAGTGTTTTTACGAAAATTTCTCGGAAAACATTTATTTTCGTCTCAGAAATTCTAAACAATTAATTCTAGCACGTAGCTAGATTACTAACCACATAAACACAGTATAGGTCATAGAACGACCTTCACATAGCTTACTCACAAAATAAATCAATTAAATTCATTTAATTCACATAATCAAATAAAAATTTAATTGTCATAAAAATCCAATTTTCTCGGGCGTTACATGTTATGATGCTAACCCAAGTCTGCAGAGTGAGCAATCGAAAATTCAAATTTAAACTGTGGTATGCGCAACTGCACCATACAAAGGCACAGGACCAAATAATTGCACCATTTTTTGCCTTGCAAGGCGCAATTGCGTGATTCGGTTTTCGACAGACGCGGAGAAGGCTAATGAACAAATAGATTGTGAATTCATTATCAACCAAATCACTCCATTCAAATTATATTATGCTCATTTCTTAATGAACTACCATATACAAGCGTCAATTTACAGTTTCATATACGAATTGGCCACTAAAATTTGCAATTACTCAAGCCATATGAAGAACACAAAAACTATTATTATTTCTTCCTACTGTAAACCGAAATTAGCATGCAATTATTGTTTAAACATAATCTCAAGCATTATAAACATGTATAACCACAATTATCAACTATATATGTCCATAATTCAACAATCGATTTTACAGAACATAAGAAAATTCTTGCAGTGATATACATATACATGTATATACACACACACACACACACACACATATATATATATATATATATATATATATATATATATATAACACTAAGGTTGTAAACATACCTTTAATTACTCAGACAATCTTTGCTAATCACTGGAATTGTTGTGAAGATTCACAAGTTTATTCTCAACTCTTTCTATTCTCTGTAACTTTTCTCCCCTTCTTCCTCAGTAGACTTAGGGCAAATGATTCTTACGTATAATAAAACTTAACCCAATGCACACACCCAAACGTCTGAAACCGACGTTATAATAATTAGCATAATAAGTTATCAATTATAATATATTATTTATTATTTATTTTATTTGTTATAGTAAAATTCATAATTAAAAAGAGAAAATCCAAGAGCCATAAAGCTTTGTTTGACAAATCATTTAAAATTAAAGAGTTTATAACCCTAAGCATTGTTTGGGTAAAACTAGATTAAAACAACTTTAATTTATTTTTAATAACTCCTTATACTATAGTTATTTGTCACACTTTATTTAATCAAGCTTTCATATTTAATTTAATTAATTCAAATAACAATTAATTAAATAAATCATTTAATCACATAACTCAATACAAATAATTAACCATCAAATTGAAATATCAACATAATAATAATTTCCTTAACTCATTTATTATTTATTTAACAAATAAATAACCAAATAAAAATCAAATCAATTAAACAAATATTTATTCAATGATAAACACATCCATTAAATTTTTATATAACTCAATAAATATTTAATATTATATTTAAAATTCTGAAATGTTACAAACTGTCCTACCTTTGAGCGCCTCAGCATGGACTCCTAGCAAGGATTTGACGACAGTAGGGGAAATGTTAGCCACACAAGGTACTGGCGCCCCTAAAAACTCCATACCGGTGATAAACTGCCAATCCATTGGCGTCATCATCACCTTGCAATCCAGCAAATGGAGAGAATGAGTCTGGTGAAACCAGCGCTCAGACAAGGCCCTGAAGTAACCCCGGGGACAATGCCGGGGGAGGATGGAAAAGAATGCCTTGAAACCCCAAGAATGCACAATCTCTCGGTACTCTCGATGAAGAGTCTGGTACAGAGATTGTATACTGAACCAGTTCCCTCGAGGTTGCGTAAATTCGGGAACCTGCATCATAAATGCAAACCAACATCAGAACCCTTGCTCCTCATCAATAGGAGAAAGGAAGATCAAATGCAACTTTTACCTCGTTCACATGTAAGTAGACCAATGAGTGGTGACTCAAATCATCCAGAAGCTCTGGATTAATCATATTTATGGCTAGAAACACCCTACAGGGAATAGAAGTAGTAGGAGAGGGAGCCGTAACCGGTACATCCTCCTCCTAGTCCTCAACATTCGATACCTCAACCCAGATAGGACGAATCACTGACTCCGTCAACCGACGAGGTTGTCGGGCTAGGCGAGGCCGAGGTACATCAGAAGCTCTCCTTCTCACACCTGAAGAGGTCCTACAGGATTTGTTCGGTTGGTTTGGATCCATATATCCGGATACAAGTCTCCAAATCACCTCAGAAAAAGTGTGGTAAATTCTAACATGGAGCTTTTCAAATGCATTTTATGTCTATATGCATGCAAACATGACTTTAACATACGCCTACAGTAGATTTAAAAATGCATGTTCATTCAATGCCTAAACTTATGGAAATTTTTTGTCAGAGTCTCCTTTGTAAAAAGGACTATCCACATGCACGTAGGCATGACTAGGTGGACATTAAGTAGCACACTAACTCATAGTTATAAACATCCTATATGCATGAAAAACATCAAAGTCATAATCCATAAGGGTAGCCTAATTACCAGGATTACTTTTTTTACAACCTTTTCTCATTTGTCCTCAAATAGAATAAGAAATAGCAGAAAAAGGTTCCAATTTGACTGTTTTAAAAGTTAAATTTTTTCACATCAATACGTTTAGCATGGTTAAGTACTAACATTTACTGTGTTGAATAATTTTTATCAAGTCATATAAGCATGCATATTCACTACTATGTGTTTAGAAGCATTTCATGTGATAACTTACTTTCCAACGGACAAAACTAGAAAAGAAGACATGCATACATTACCAGGATAGTGCAGAACACTTGTACGGTGATGAATTTTGCAGAAAATAGCCCGAACTTAGTAGATCTAAAGAAGAACTCTCAGATTCTTTGTGTGGCTTCACTTGAAAATGACTTGTGAAAGGGAAGGGAGAATCACATACCACCCACGGATGGCAGCAGTGTACCTACTACACAATGCAGCTGCGGTCCACATGTGTCGCCAGAAATCCACCAATGGGCATTTTAGGTGGGTCTCAGCCCCTCTAGCTTGATTTAATTTGAGTTGCAAAGGAGGTCCCATAAGCTAAAAAGTCAAATACGAAAAAAGACGCTACGCGATTAGGCGAAAAAGCCTGAAATCCTTATTTTCAAAGACCAAACTGCGAGTCTACATATCACTCATTCCTATTCACCCAAACACAAGGTTCACAAAGCCGATGATCACAGTTGTTGCAAACTACATTTGGCAATACCTCACAAAGGTCTGATGCCATCAACTTGGGGTTGTGATTCCAATTGTAACCATACCTTTCATCAAAAAACCTCTCCCCAGCGGAGACTTCATACAACTTCAGCCGTTGAAGCACATTTCAATGAAGGTCAAGCAACCTTGATGTTATTCAATCGTTAGGAAGTAAATCTAGTGAAACATCGGTGATACTCCGATGATTTCAGTCGTTGAAGTACATTTCAACGAAGGTCAAGTAACCTTGACGTTATTCAGCCTTTGGAAAGTAAATCCAGCGAAGCATCGGTGATGGTCCGATGATTTTAGCCGTTGAAGCACATTTCAGCGAAGGTCAAGAAGCCTTGACATTATCAACCATTGGAAATTAAACCCAATAAAGTATCGGAGGTGGTTCAATGACAGTAGCCATTGAAGGACATTTCAATTAAGGTCAGACAGCCCTGATAACATAAATTGTTGGTAGTAACTCCGAAAAAACAATGGAAAGACCTGGCGATACAAACTAGGAAAATCATCCTCATCGGGGAGGACCGATAATTGAATCTGTTATACAAGTCCACATTAGACAAAGCACAATTCCCCAAGAGTTTCTCGTACATGAGAAGTATATCTTCAGTGGGAAGTCTATACTCAGGATTTAGGACTTTGGTGATAACCCCAATGTCAACAATCTGGAGGTTCCTGTGAGCTTTGGAGTTGACATCCAATTAGTTCTGTAGACACTCAAAAGTTTTCATTCCTGTTACTAACATTGCAGGAGGGCAGAATCGTCTTTTAGAGATAACCCTGCAGGACAAAGCAACTCTAATTTCGGAGATAACCCCGGGAGTTTATGTATGACACCAACTTCTATGAATAAAGAATAATTTTCTCAAAATATATTTTTGAATATTATGGTGTGGATTTGATATAATGTTATAGTTGTGGGTTATATTTACAAATTTTGCAAAGTAAGCAAGTGGTTATATAATATTTGATTGGTCGAGGAATATTCATTTTAACAGGGAAGTATTGTCGTAGTTAGAAAATGACAAAATTATCTTTTTATAAAAATAACGGCAAATGTTTTATTTTTAAAACTGTTGAACTACCCGATAGTAAAAGTACAGTAATACGCGTGGTTGCATAATAGCATACGGTATTGATTATTGATGCTTACGTGAAAAGTCACTCAGTTATACTCAATTATTGATACAGCCATTGCTGCATCATATCTGTCATATTATTGATTCAATTATTGTCACAGTATCATCTACATAATATGATATATTATTAAATCAATAATTGAGATGAAAAAGTTATTCATATTATTAAATTGCAATATTTACAATGTCTAAAAATTCTGTCAAGGAGAGGTTTGGTCATCTAATTGCGCGCCAATAAGGAGAAATCCTTATCAGAAAGCCCCCTCTTTCCTGGGAACGACCTGGTTGTTAAATATTGTGAATTATAATATTAATGATGAATAAGTTTGTGTTGATTAACGATGAAATTGATAGTGGAAATCGACATTTATTTCGATATTAATTGATGTCTGGAAGTTATACTAACCAATCGGGTAATTAATCGGATAAATGAGCAATTAATTGCTATTAATTCACATGATTATAACTATTTGTTCACATGTGTGTACTATTGATTCACATTCTTGTACTATTAGGGGTGGTGGTGCAATATTGATAATACTTGCATGACTAAGTTAAAAATAGAGGTATAGATGGAGGTACTATACTATAATTTATATTTTCACATGTCTAGAACTATTGATTCACATGATTTACTATTGATTCACATTATTTACTATTAGGGGAGGTGGTGCAAGTTTGATAATACTTGCAGGACTAAATTAAAAATGAAGAAAAAGAGGAAGATATTATACTGTAATATTTTGAGCCCCAAAACGTGCAATTATCAAAACTATATTTTCCTATAAATAAAAGCTCATTCTTCCTTCATTTCTTAGCAATTCACTAAAGCTATAGAGCAATTATTTTAGAGAGAAATTATAGAGAGAAAGAAGAAGAGAAGTCTGCTACTTCACTATTCCAGTATCCAATTTTCTTCTAAGGTAAGGGGTATTATTCTTATGTATTCATGAAGAGAGTTATTTTCTTTCAATACTCGTAAGGGTTGTTATTCCATTCTTTATTATTATGTTAGAATAACTTGTCTATGCGAAGTACCGAATACATTGTGAAATTTTTCTGTTATTCCATTCTTTATTATTCTGTTAGAATAACCTATCTGTGAGGTCTATCGCATGCACGGTGAATTATGTTGTTATTTCATTCTTTTATTATTACATTAGAACATCACATGCATGCGGATTACGCATGACTTGGTTTAGTTTCTTTATTATTACTGTTGGAACATCCCATCTGCGCGGATTACGCATGACATGGTTCCATTCTTTATTATTCTCGTTGGAATAACTCAGTATGCGGGTCTATCGCATGCCTCGTGAATTCGGTTGTTATTCCATTCTTTATTATTACATTGGAATAACTTGCGTCTGTGGATACCACATGCATGGTGAATGATCCTTCGTATTCATTCCTTACTAAATTGTGGAAATGATCTCATCTACGTGGATTACTGCATGGCGAAGCGAAAAATCCATTTGCGCTTTCATATATTCTATTATACTCAGTTGGTTAAAGTTTTAGCTTTTATACTCCATGAAATTAGTGGAATATCCTTGATATTTACGCTTCATCCAGTATCTTTTCATGGAAATATTCTTTTGAGCATTCTTGAATTTTACCCCACAAAACAATATCATGTTGATAATTTGGACGTTATTGGTTCCTGGATAAATTAATTTATAAATCTTTAAAATTTATCCTTGAACTTATTTTATTGAATTATTATGTCATTGTCATCATCCTCATGCTTATATTGTGATGAAAGTCGTCTTTGGCTTACGTGCATAGATGGACTTGGTATGATTATGACCAGGGATTATTCGGTATAATCATGACCGTAATGTGACTAATGATGTGGTGAAAGTCCTCATTGGCCTGTAGTTCATTGATGGACATTTGTTGGTATGATTATGACCAGGGATTATTCGGTATAATCATGAAAATTGATGATTACATGAATATCTTTGGCCGTGGTGCAGGGATGATTTAATTTTATTTATTAAGCCGAGTCTCAGCGATAAAGTTGATGAAAAACTTTTTAAATCATAGAAGATAGTAGATTTTATGCTCTACTTGACTCTTCTAATGGATTGCTTATTCCGCTGCAGTTAAACTTGTTGTCTATTATATTCTATCAGTTAACATTGTTGAAGGCTAATGATAATTTATTCTGCATTATCTTAGTCATAATATTTCTTACTAGGCTAGTTGAGCTCACCCTTTTGTTGGAATTTCGGCACAAAAACGCAGCGGAAATATAAAATAATCAAAGCAATATCCGAAACCCAAAAATAGGATCCATGCGAAACAGAAATTAATTCAGTGGTTTAAATATTATACCGATTATGAAAGAGTTGTGAAACGGCTTTGAATCCCTTACGCAATCCAATCAGAGCCGCGCCTCTACTGTATCCACACGAACGCCCCACGAATCGTCGCACGATCTGCAATAAAGGGAGATGCGGTACTAGCCACCAAGGATTAGGATTTTTGAAATTTTTCTCTAGTCTATCTCTAAGAGCGGCTAGAGTTTTGGTTATGATTACCTTCCCTAAAACACTGATATATCATATATATAGCAATAAAACAGAATTAATCAAAACCCTAATCTAATTAAAATAAAATCCGAATTTATATATATATATTATATCTTAATTAAGTCTTACTTAATTAATATATATATATATATATATATATATATATATATATATACAAATTATCCTTTTAATTTAAATTGTGATTTAAATACTATCAATCATATTGATATATTTAAATCCTTACAATTTAAATTAATTCTCTTTAATAACGTTTCATGTGTGTGACCTATAGGTTATTATTACGTTGGCAATAATTTTAAAATCATATTATAAAATTATAAATAGTGAGCTGTGATCTAGTAATGCATCACCGCTACCCAAGTAATAATAAGATCGATGATTCGATGCAACCTTTTCGTGACCAATGTTTCAATGTAATTTAATCCTTTTAACCTTAATATCCTAGATTAAACTCGAGTCATGGAATGTGTCACACTCTTCATAATTTAATCTGAGTTTTCTTGATCAATGAGTAGACTATATGAAACAAATCATTATTTGAGCATGGCCATGCATTTAATAGTCCTACTCAATCAAGAGGCCTATGAATATCACCCCTAATATATAGAAGGGTTAAATTCCATCTAGATCACTCATATTCCTCACATGATTCATGATGTACCCAATAATCATCTTTATAGTCCACCATATTAAAGGTGACATTTGATGATATCAAAGTACATAAATTCCCGTGTAGTAATATAGTGATTTAGGTTGGAGGAACATTACATCATTGTCACTATGAGAATCTCTAATGACACTTTGCATAATGTTCCATGTAGAATCTCATGGTGGGTCTGTCCAGTACATCGTTCTCTAACATGTACCTATGCATTGACTTAATATCTCATATATTTATTACCAATGAGATTTGGTCATCAGTCAATTCATATACTGGTCTCAATGTATCATTGTTGTCCCATCAACTAATTGTAATTATATAATCTTATGTTCAAGCCACATATTTGAAACTATATAATTTGTATCATTATTCTAAGGAATTTTATTATGTTAACATTTATATAACGCAGTAAATAAAACCATAATAAAATCATTCATTTATTCAATCAAATATAATATCAAAATGTTAAGCAATTATATCAAATAATTGGCCTCTAAGGCATATACTCTAACAGTCTTCCACTTGCACTAGAGCCAATCACTCATGTATCTAATACCCATGGTACTAGTGTGACCTTCGTTCTTCTGCTGTGACAAAGCATTGGTCAGTGGATCTGCAACATTATCATCTGTTGGCACTCTTCCTATATGTACATCTCCTCTATCAATGATTTCACGGATGAGATGGTACCGCCTAAGTATATGCTTGGATCGTTGGTGAGATCTGGGTTCCTTAGCCTGTGCAATGGCTCCATTATTATCACAGTATAGAGCAACCAAATCAACAATGGTTGGAACAACACCAAGTTTAGTGATGAACTTTTTAATCCATGCATCCTCCTTTGTCAGCACTAGAAGCAAAGAATATACTCTCGACCTCCTGTGTAGAACCGCCATCGCCTCTCTGCTTCAACTCTTCCATTCTTGACCCCACCATTAAGGCAAAACACAAAGCCTGACTGAGACTTATAGTCATCATTTTTAGTCTGGAAACTAGCATCTGTGTAACCCTTTACTGCCAGTTCTTCTTCACCTCCATATACCAAGAATGAATCCTTAGTCCTCTTTAGGTACTTAAGGATATTCTTGACTGCTGTTCAGTGACCTTCACCTGGATTCGACTGGTATCTGCTCATCATGCTCAAACCATACAAGACATCTAGACGAGTACATATCGTTGCATACATGATAGATCCAATTTTTGAAGCATAAGGGATCTTTCTCATACGCTCCTCATCATCTTATGATTTAGGACATTGGGCCTTAGATATCTTCACACCATGAGTCATGGGTAAGTGTCCTCTTTTTGCCTCTTGCATGCTGAACCATTTCAAGACTTTATCAATATATGTACTCGACTTAAAGTCGATTATTTTCTCGATCTATCTCGATAGATCTTGATACCTAAAATATAAGCTGCATCGCCTAAATCTTTCATGGAGAAACATTTTCCTAACCATGTTTTTACAGGCTGTAATGAAGGAATGTCATTCCCAATAATTAATATGTCGTCAACATATAATATCAGGAATACAATGTGACTCCCACTAACCTTCTTATATACACAAGGTTCGTCTTCATTTTTAATAAAGCCAAACTCTTTGACTGCTTCATCAAATCGAAGATTACAACTCCGAGATGCTTGCTTCAATCCATAAATGGATCACAGCAGCTTACATACCTTTTCAACATCTTTTGGATTGACAAAACCCTCAGGTTGTGTCATGTACACATCCTCAAGGAGATTTCCGTTAAGGAAAGAAGTTTTGACATCCATCTGCCAGATTTCGTAATCATAAAAAGCTGCAATAGCAAATAAGATCCTGATGGATTTAACCATTGCCACTAGAGAGAAGGTTTCATCATAGTCAACACCTTGAACTTGTTTGTAACATTTTTCTACCAGTCAGCCTTTGTAGGTTTGTACATTACCATCCATGTCGGTCTTCTTCTTGAAAACCCACTTGCTCCCTATTGGTTTTACACCTTCGGGTGGATCAACCAAAGTCCATACTTGGTTAGTATACATGGAGTCCATTTCAGATCTCATGGCTTCAAGCCATCTCTCATAATCTGGTCCATGCATAGCTTCTTGGTAGGAAGCAGGCTCATCCTAATCTATGAGCATCACATTGCCATTTTGAGTCACCAGATATCCATAATATCTCTCGGACTCATGGTGTGTCCTACCAGATCTACGAATTCCTTGTGTAATTTGAGCAGGTTCACTTTCCACAATTTCTTGTGGTTCCTGCTCACGTTCCAACTCAGGTTCAATGATATTTTGTGGTTCTCGAATTTCTTCGAGTTCTACTTTCCTCCCACAATTTCCTTTAGAGACAAATTCTCTTTCTAGAAAAATACCAGTTCAAGCAACAAACACTTTATTCTTAGAAGGTTTGTAGAAATAATACCCTTTTGTTTCTTTTGGGTATCCCACAAAATTATATTTGTCAGATTTGGGTCTGAGCTTGTCAGAACCCAGATGTTTTACAAATGCCTCGCAACCCAAAATCTTTATGAATGACATACTAGGATGTTTCCCAGTCCACATCTCATATGGTGTCTTCTGAACCGTCTTTGTAGGAACACGGTTAAGTGTAAATGCAGCCGCCTCTAGGGCATGACCCCAGAAGCTTATTGGAAGATCTGTATGACTCATCATTGATCGTACCATGTCCAACAAGGTGCGATTTCTCCTCTAAGATACACCATTCCATTGTGGTGTTCCAGGTGGAGTGAGTTGTGATATAATACCACACTCCTTTAGAAGGTCATCAAAGTTTTGGCTTAAGTATTCACCTCCTCGATCGGATCAAAGGACTTTTATGCTTTTACCAAATTGGTTTTGAACTTCATTCTTGAATTCCTTGAACTTTTCAAAGGATTCGGATTTGTGTCTCATAAGATACACATATCCATATCTACTGAAGTCATCAATAAATGTAATGAAGTTATAAAACCTACCTCTTGCTGACAAACTCATGGGTCCACATACATCACTATGTATAAGTCCCAATATATCGCTAGCTTGCTCAACGTGTACTAGTGAAAGGGCTTTAGTCATCTTGCCTAATAAACAAGATTCAGATTTTCATATAATTCAAAATCAAATGAATCCAAAAACCCATCTTTATAGAGTTTTGATATGCGTTTCTCATTTATATGGCCTAAACGACAGTGTCAGAGATATGTCGGATTTGAATTATTTGATTTAAATCATTTTGTATTTATGTTATAGATAGGCATTTCCAAATCAAGAATATAAAGACCGTTAAACAATTGTGCAACACCATAACAAATATCATTTAAGTAAAACGAACAACGATTGTTCTTAATTATAAATGAAAAACCTTTCTTGTCCAAACAATAAACAAAAATAATGTTTTTGCTTATAGCAGCGCATAATAACAATCCTCTAATTCTAATACTAGCCCAGTGGGCAAAGATAAGTGATAAGTTCCTACGGCCAGTGCATCAACTTTTGCTCCATTCCCAACTCGTAGGTCAACCTCTCCTTTTGCCAAAGTCCTACTCCTTCGAAGTTCCTGCACATTAACACAAATGTGAGAACCACATCCAGTATGCAATACCCATGATGTAGAAGTAGACAAATTAACTTCTATAACATATATACCTGAATCATAAGTCACACTTCCTTTCTTTTTCTTCACTTCTTCCAAATAAGCATGACAATTCCTCTTCCAGTGTCCAGGATTTCCACAAAAGTGACAATCACCTTCTTTAGCCACCCCACCTTTAGGTTTTAAAGCCTGTTTGGTTTTGGAATTAGGTTTGGCACTAGAATTAGATCCTATCTTTTTCTTGCGTTTCCATTTTCCCTTAGCATTCCCCTTTTACACCATCATTATGGGAGCGGGTCCTTCCTTTTTCATGTTGTTCTCAGCAGTTCTCAACATGCTCAACAACTCAATAAAGGGTTTCTCAATTTCATTCATAAGATAATTTATAACAAATTGAGAGTAGCTGTTGTTCAAGGATTGCAAAACAAGATCAGTTTGGGCTTCCGGAGTGATTGGAAAACCCAACCTATCAAGGTACTCAATATACCCAATCATTTTCAAAGACATGTGGACCAACTGGATCACGTTCACCCATCTTGCAGCGTTGATACAATGCCTTGCTTGTATCATACCTCTCTGTCGAGCATGCCCGTCGAACAATTTCTTGAGATGCTCGATCATCTCACAAGCATCCATCAACTTATGTTGCTTCTGAAGCTCGTCGTTCATGGTTGTTAGCATGAGACAACTCATGTCCAGAGCATCATCTTGATGCTTCTTGTAAGCATTATGCTCCGCATGTGGTGCAGTGACAGCTTGGTGCTGCAGGAATGGGCCCATCAAGGACATATAGCTTGCGCTCTTGTTTGAGGACAATCCTCAAGTTCCTGTGCCAGTCAAGGAAATTAATTCCACTCATCTTGTCCTTCTCAAGGACTGATCGTAGTGAAAGACTACTTGTGTTGTTGTTGTTTTCCATTGATATCTACAATTTGTAAGTGCCAAAATAATAAGTCAAATCGTAGAGTTGATATTATATAATTAATAATAGTACATTCAAAATATACCTCCCACTATTTTATTCAAATTAATAGCCCTCGCCATTAATTTGTAAAGCATTTTCTATTAAATCTTTCTAGTGAGTCAAGATCCATATTTCATTATGACTTAAGTTAGCTTTGTCTAATCTCTTAAAACACAACTATTTAGGTAGACAACCCTTTTGTCAATTATATCATATATAACTCTTGGATAGTTTGGTAAACAACAATTGTTTCTAGTCCATCTAATGGTACCTACCAAACTCTATGCCTCTAAGTTCACAATCATATTGATATAACTTAGTTAAGTCGGGCCCAATGATTTTAACAGTTTGGATATCACAATTATCCTATCGCATCTTACCTAGATAAATAGGGTCCTTTTCTTTGGCAAACCTACATCTATTGATCAAGGTCTTGATGAGTGTTACTCATTGGAAGGCATCTGATTTAGACTTAATAATTTAATGAAGGATTTTATTAATAAATTTAGATCTCACCAATTTTAATCTTATTAAGCATGCATATTATTTATCATATCATATCGCATACAAGCATAAATAAAGTGAAAAAATTAAATATGTCACAGTTATAGCCCAATCCACAGTCAATCTTTTCAAGCTAATGAAATATTGAAGGTCAATCTAAGGTGGTAAAAGATCTCAAAATAGTAGCTTCCTTGGATCTTCCTCATACAAGTGCCTCCTCTCTATCATCATCTTTCCATCGTGTTCTCCATCTTGACATCTTAATCGATTACAGATTATTACATGACATAAAGAAACCTCGAGTTACATTCGAGGGGATTTAGATGAGAAGAGAATGTTACATAAGAATTCATAGAAAGGCACGACATGCAAGCCGTATTTCAAAACCAAAAACCACTAACCTAGGGGTTAAAAGACCATAAATGTGCACCATGCATATCATAATAAGCATATAACAATTTATATAAAATTAAAGAAAAATATATAACAAATTGGGGTCACGACCATCGTATGCCATTCTGACGGGAGTCCAAAGGGGTCTCCCCCTGAGGTGGTCCGGTGACCGATCGGTGAAAGCGGGGGTGAAGGCGGCCTTCAAAAAATTTTTGAACCAAATCAGATTGTAGAATTTTCCATACGAATCTCTGAAACAGTTTCAGAATCATATATTTAATCCACCAAAATACTTATAATAACAATACACCTAGTATATATCATATATGTCCAATTTCAATTAATCATATTAAATCAAATTTTCATGCCTCTAATCCAATTAGAACATAATTTGTATACTGTTATTACGCCATTTAAGATACAATTAATAGAACTTCATATACATACATATCTATTATTGATATTCATAATACCAGAATATGCCGATTATAGAATATCATATACTCAATTTCAGATCAGTAAAATTGTATCATCATATATCATATATATCGAAAACAATATAATCAATTTCAGTTCGGTAAAATTGTATCATCACATATCAAATATATCAAAAATAATTAAACATGTTATCTGAATTAATTGTTTCACAAGTAGCTTTGATACCACTGTTGGGATTTCGGCGCAAAAACACAGCGGAAATATAAAATAATCAAAGTAATTTTTGAAACCCAAAAACAGGATCCATGTGAAACAGAAATTAATTCAGTGGTTTAGATATTATACTGATTATGAAAGAGTTGTGAAACAGCTTCGAATCCCTTACGCAATCCAATCAGAGCGGCGCCTCTACGATATCCACACGAACGTCCCACGAATCATCGCACGATCTGCACTAAAGGGAGCTGCGGTACTAGCCACCAAGGATTAGGATTTTTGAAATTTTTCTCTAGTCTCTCTCTAAGAGCGGCTAGGGTTTTGGTTATGATTACCTTCCCTAAAACGCTGATATATCATATATATAGCAATAAAATGGAATTAATCAAAACCCTAATCTAATTAAAATAAAATCAATTTATATATATATATATATATATATATATATATAAATTATCCTTTTAATTTAAATTCGTGATTTAAATACTATCAATCATATTGATATATTTAAATCCTTACAATTTAAATTAATTCCTTTTTAATAACATTCTATGTGTGTGACCCTATAGGTTATTATTTCATTGGCAATAATTTTAAAATCATATTATAAAATTATAAATAGTGAGCGGCGTCTAGTAATGCATCACTGCTACCCAAGTAATAATAAGATCGATGATTCGATGCAACCTTTTCGTGACCAATGTTTCAATGTAATTTAATCCTTTTAACCTTAATATCCTATATTAAACTCGAGTCATGAAATGTGTCACACTCTCTTCATAATTTAATTTGAGTTTCTTGATCAATGAGTAGACTATATGAAACAAATCACTATTTGAGCATGGCCATGCATTTCATAGTCCTACTCAATCAAGAGGCCTATGGATATAACCCCTAATATATAGGAGGGCTCATATTCCTCACACGATTCATGATGTACCCAATAATCATCTTTATAGTCCACCATATTAAAGGTGACATTTGATGATATCAAAGTATATAAATTCCCGTGTAGTAATATAGTGATTTCAGGTCGAAGGACCATTACATCATTGTCACGCATTCTTGTTTGCAAAGTTGAGAGTATTGAGAGAGGGTTGAGAGGAAACTTAAGAATTTTCACAGCAAATTCAGTGTTTAGCAAGGTTGTGCAAGCTAATTGAAGGTAATTCTCCATAATCTCTATATTATGTATGTATATATATATATATATATATATATATATATATATATGTTTATGAGTATTACGACAACTTTTATATAATCTGTGAATTTCAAATTGTTGAATTGTTGCTATATTATGGGATTACTTGTGATCATATGAGTATATGATAACTGGAGATTGTGTTTTAAACGAGGAATTCATGCTAAATTTGGATAACAGTAAAAGAAAATGATGTTAGTGTTTATGTTCTTCATATAGTCTAAGTAAGTATCAATTTTGGTGGCCAATTAGTATGTGAAATTATAAATTGAAGCTTGTATATGATAGTTCAATGAGATACGTTCATAATGTAATTTGAATGAGATGATTTGGTCATGTATTGAATTCATAGTGATGATTTTTGGGATGAATATCAAAAAATAGAGTTTTATATGAAAAATATGAATTTTGAGAAATGAAAATAGTTTTAGTTGATGTTAAATTGTTCCAATTGGTTGTAAATGTGAGCAATAATGTTTATAATAGTTGTATATTTATTTTACGTGTGAATATCACTGTTTGATGGGTGAAATTCGTGGTAGTTGGCTTAAGAAAATGTGCCGAAACTTTGTTTTGAAAAACTGGTTCTCGGTAAGTCGCACATGCTCAAGAATGACCCTTAAAGCGATCGCTGCTAATGTGTCTTGTATATGCCGACATTCCCATATAAAACTTCAGCAGCGGTACCATGAAAGTGCCCATTTTTCGAACACTAAAGTCCTGCTTTATTCTGCAGACTTTGGTTGTTCGTGGTAGCTTAGCTTAAGGTTATGGAATGTGAGAATCATGTAACAACAAGGTTAAATAGAGTCATGTTATGTGGTTTATGAATTCAAAATTTTAAAAGTGGTTAGTAAATCGAGAATGAGTTATGTGATAGTTTGGTATACATAATGAAAGTTAGACAAGTGTTGCTAAGTAAAACACTTAGAGTTTCTGAATTGTAAATGGTAACGATCATGTTATGATATGTTAGCATATCTAATAGGTATTGTGGTTCTAAAATTATATGTAGGTGATCGTGAGTTTAACTTTATAGCTTACGCTCAAGGCAAGTTTTCTAACTCTATATTTAAATTGAGCAAGTCTCTAAACTCTATCTTTTACATTAAGAAAGTTTCTTAATTCTTTATTTTCGTTGAGCTAGTTCCATTATTACATTATGAAGCTTTATTCTTTGATTGAGCAAGCTTTCTATTTCAACTGTTTACTGAATAAATCAATCGTCCTAGTTCATTCGAACTAACTTTAACTCTAATGTTATTTGAATTCTCATTTTGTTGATTCATTCTAAATTGTTTATAGTTAAGCAAGTTTCTTGAATTCTATTATTGTATAATGAACGCAGTTTTTGAATTCTCGTTTCTATTATTGAACTGTTTTAACCCTTGCATGAATTTAATACCATGTTGGGCAAGTTTTTAGTTTCCAGCTTACTATTAGTTATTGTACATTCAGTAAATTCATTTCAAATGTATAAGACTCTAACCTTAGCTTATTTATTGTTCAAGCAAAGGTTAACCATTTTAGTCATTTTATTGAATACTTATGCTCTATAGTTATTTCAAGCATGAGTTTGATATGTATCACCAGTTCATTTATGATTTTCAATTGTTCTATGTTATGTTGTGATTATCAAACACTATTGATTCAACTAGTCATCTAGTTGATGTTCGTTGAACTTTAAATTACCCTTGATAGCTTATCCAAACCAAACTTTCTTTTGTGTGGACTTGTACTCTAAATACTGAGATGAACAACCCTATTATTATTAGGGGTTAACTTACGTGTAGCTGTGACACCCCCAAATCCATGTACTTCATTCCCACAGGATTTTGTGTTCACTTAATCAAACATTCATATCTAACTACCCAATCACAATAAAACTGGATAAATAAAACATTTCCCATTAAAGGATTACATAATAAAATCTCCCAGGTTATCTAACTTTTAATTACAATCATTCATTGCAGAAATTAAATAAACATCATTAAACCAAGTCTAAGATCATCATAATATAAATCTAACATCTCAATCAAAGTAAAATTACAAGTCTTCATCACTTGCATACTTTTTCCTTTCCTTTGCTAGACGAAGGTTCATCTACCTTCTCTTCTTTAGCTGCAATGAGTTTTAAAATATGCAAGAGTGAGCAAAACAATTGCTCACTGGATACAATATGAAATCAACAGGAGTATAGTAATAATAACTGCCAATAATAGGCTCATCAACAATGAATAGTACTTTACCATCAATAATCAGAAACTGAAATCCAAAATGTGGAATAAATATAACTGAGGGTCATAAGACCATGAACTATGTCCACAGTTGCGAGTAATCTTTCAACTCCAACTTTAATATCGTATAAGACTATAAGGACTCCTCGTCTCTTAAAGCGGATCACCCCTTCGTACCATGTATTGTGCACAAACATTTAACGCTACGCGTAAGTTATCCCCTAATAATAATAGGGTTGTTCATCTTAGTATTTGGAGTACAAGTCCGCACCAAAGAGAGTTTGGTTTGGATAAGCTTTCAAGGTAATTTGAAGTTCAACGATCATCAACTAGAGGACTAGTTGAATTAATAACATCATATTACAGAATAATCATAATTGAATTAACATGGTAAATCAAAATCATACTTTAGGAATAATCTAATAGCATATACTTTGAATAACTATAACATGCCTTGCTTGAACAATATTAAGTCAAGGTTAATTAGAATTGAATACTAAGCATGCATAACAGTTTGAACGATAAAATTGCTCGACATTAGTATAAATAATTGTGCATGCTAAACAACAAGTTAAATACAAGAATAACTTGTCAACATCAAACCAACGTTTAGGAAGCTTGCATCATTTATAAAGTAATCGAATTTGAATAAATCGTTCAACAAGATAAAGAATTAGAAAACTTGCATTACTATATTGAGAACAATAAAAGATTCCAATTACAAAAGTAGAGTTAGAGAACTTGCCTTGTTCGTGGACTAAATCGAACAATTCAAACCACAATATCCTATAAACATATGTCATCATGACATAATTAGTCATTACTATCTTACAAACCCAACTAAGTATGTTCATCATTTAAAATTGGATTTTTAATCACATAATCAAGTTATAACACAAGTTAATTATTAATAACATACTTATTCATAGTATAAAAATACTAAAATCAACATTTTACAGTCCTACTATCATCACATAACAATTCCTTAAAATTTCAAGTACAAAATCAACACTGCTGGACCATTACGCTAACTTCATGCACTACGCCACCACAGCTTTACACATGTGGGTCGCGCTTACTGGCCAAGAGGATGGCTGGCGCCGCAGCGATAATTGAACTACAAAGTCGTATTTCATTGTGTGGCGATGGGTCACACACAAACGTAGTAAATGCCGGGTCGCAGTCTTGGCATGATCTCAGCTAGATCTCATACCTTCACTTAAATGACAGACAAGAAAAAAGCCAATTTTGACTTAAAAGCTCGTTTCTAACAGACTAATTAGCACATAAATCCTATAGAGACTTCATGAAAACATATTTCAAAAACTCTAAACATGATTCTACCCATACAACAACATAAACAACAAAATTAACACATTCAATTTCACTAATTTTGGCTAAAACTCATTTTTTATATTTCAATGAAAATCAACACTGTAACTTTTGTTTTTCAACCAAAACCACTAATTCAAAGTATTTTTATCAACAATGATACATGCTCTATCAAAAAAAATGGTCAATTTATCAACTAAACAACTAATTAACCCTCAATTTCTATTTTAACTAAACAATATATAATCACCAAAAACTCTCTGTAAAAAGGTTTTCTTCATAAACTTCATACATAACAACAATACATTGATTATAATCATATATAACCTATGAAAATAACTTTACAACACTAGTTTATCATATGAACACACATAAAATCAATAATTATCCTATCACAAGAATTTTACAGAGAAATAGGAGAAGAGAAACTAAAACTTTTAAAACTTAAAAGAATAGGGTAATACCTTGAAAAGAAGATGATGACTATCCTTTCTATTCTCAAGCTCCTTCTTCCCACTCTCTAGCCTTTCTTCCTCTCTTCTCTCTTCTTCTTCTTCTTCTTCCTTCTTCTTCTTCCTCACGAGTTTTCTTTTCTTCTCTCTCTATCTAACGTACTTAACAAATAACGTATATAGAATATATAATATATTGATTATATAATATAAATACAAAACATATAACCGATATCAGTTATAGGAGTTTTAAAAAATCAAAAGCCATAAGGCTTGTTTGGTTACTAACTAAAAAAATAACCCATTAATCCTAACACCCTGTTTGGTAAAACTTAAATACATTAAAGACTTAATAGGCATTAGGCCTTGTTTGGCAAAACGGAATTAAAACTCCTTTAAGTTATTTTAATAACTACTTTATAAAAGGTTATTTGTCACACATTAATTTAATTAAATTAATCATAATAACAATTTATTATCACTTCATCACATAAATCAATACCACCAAAATTATAATTTCTATATAATTATAACTTTATTTAATCAACCAACACATCCTTTTTATTACAAATTCCAATAAAAAGAATAGTAATTGAATTAATCAAAATTCTCTAACTTAATAATTAAATTAAATTAGCAAAATAATTAATTTTCTTTAATTATTTATTTAACAAATAATTAAGCACATCAATTCAAATTTGAACAATTATTTATTCAACAATAAACACATCCATTAAATATTTAAATAATTCAATAAATATTTAATATAACAATTAAAATTGTAGAATGTTACAGTAGCGTTAAAATGTTTGTGCACCATACATTGTACGAAGGGCTGATCCCCCTAAGTACGAGGAGTCCTTGTAGTCTTATGACTGTTAAAGTTGGAGTTGAAAGATTACTCACAACTGTGGACATAGTTCATGGTCTTATGACCCTCAGTTATGTTTATTCAATATTTTGGATTCCAGTTCCTCATTAGCATTGCTAGTGTACTATTCAGTCTTGATGGGCCTATTATTGGCAGATATTATTATTATACTCCTGTTGATTCATTGTTATATTCAGTGAGCAATTATTTTGCCCACTCTTGCATATTTATAAATTCATTGCAGCTAAAGTGGAAAAGGAAGATGAACCTTCAACTAGCAAAGGAAAGGGAAAATTGTACAAGTGATGCTGATTTGTACTTTTATTTATGTAATAATTTATTTCTGCATTTGAATGACGTTTAAAGGTTAGATAAGCTGGGATATTTTTGAACTTAATGATGTAACCCTATTTAAGGGGAGGTTCTATGATTCAAATATTATTTTATTTGGGTAGATAGTATGAATGTTTGAATAGTGAGTACCAAATCTTGTGGGAATGAAGTACCTAGATTTAGGGGTGTCACAACGATTCTGCCTTGATAGCTCTCGAGTTATCCTTGACTCTCCTAGCAGACTATGATTTCTGGTGCAGTGTTTGACGATTAGACAAGCCTATCTATTATATTATAAGATCAACCTAACATGCTTGATCTTTCTATATTTATAGTCCTTGTACATCATTTCTTTTTAAGGACTTTACAAAGTTGTTTTACTTATGTAGGATCAACCTAACATATTTGATCAATTCATTCTAAGTCCTTGTACATGTGTTTCTATAATCTATCATAGGACTTTACAGCTTTTATTAATGCAAGTATACCTGCATATTCATTCATATATATATCATAATCAAATCATATATAGATAGGAATATCATTCACATGTTTATTCCTGACACAACCCACTGTAAGACTTCTTATATTTCTTAAAGCCTTTCTCCACTTTTGCACACACGGTTATTCACGTTAAGAGTCGTGTGGTGTACGTATGCCCGGACTTCAGTCTGTGTCTTTTTATTTCTTATATATATATATATACTTATATATGTGTTTATAAACATTATCGAGTTATGCCTTGATTGAGCCTGGACTCATGTCCAGAGCGTTTATTGCTTATATATATATACTTATATATAAACTGTTGTCGAACTCTGTTCGATGAGCCAAGATTTATATCTAGAGTGTTTACTGCTTTTATATATATATATAAATACTTATATATATATATATATATATATATAATTATCATCAAACTCTGTTTGATTGAGCCTGGATATAATATCCGGTGCATTTACCGCTTTATTTATATTTAGTCCTACTGGAGTTTACTTATGCGGTATTAATTCGCTTTTTATATATATATATATATATATATATATATATATATATATATATATATATTATCAACAAACTCGCTTTGATTGAGCCTCAGATATAATATCTCGTGCATTTACCGCTTTATTTATATTTAGTCCCTTTGGAGTTTACTTCATATTGATTGCCTTTTATATATATATATATATATATATATATATATATATATATATATATATATATATATATATATATTTACATTTCCAATTCCCCATGGAGTTGCTTATGTGGTGGTTGATAAATGCATATATATATATTTACAGCTTTTATATATATAACTACTTACAACTTTCATATAAACTGCAACACCATGTTAGCCTAGGAATCATGTGATCACATATTCAGTCTCCTGAATCTAGATTCGGTTCCCGTGATGGACATTTTCGGCTGTAATCAGCTTATACATTATTCACGGTGTTTGAATTTCCTTAGACGGCTCTCATGCCCACAAGGAGTTCGGCACTACTATATACCTTATTTTCTCGAAGATGCCTCGCATCTCAAAAATAAAAGCAATCAAGCCGAACATATAATAAAATGGAAGTATCAAAGGCCTCAATTACTATTGAACATAAGGGTTTGAAAAACCTCTTTTACAAAACGTCATTGCTTTATCTTGTTAAAACTAAAGTTTTATACAAAATTTAAACCCTTTGTGTATAAGTGCAAACAAGGCATAACACTACTTCCAAATAATTGCAGATTTACCCACACACACACACACATTCAAATAATAGTTTAATTGAAAAGTGGCGGTCACCGTGGTAACACGGATGTCGGGGGGTGTCTAACACCTTCCCTCTGCATAATCAAGCCCCGGGACCCTAACGAATCTCAGTTTCACAAACCTGTTAAGCAGTGTCACATCACTGGGTCAATGTGCAAACCTTTTCTCGGTTGAGTTGTTGCAACAATTTAAAAATACCAAATGGCGACTCTTACAGTCCAATCATTGACATATACATGTTGGACCTTATCACAACTTTATTTTTTAAACAAATCTCACCTAACATGAGAACACCAAAAGATAAGAATAGAAAAGGGACAGTAAAAATCCTGACATCGACATATGGCGACTCTGCTGGGGACATCAAGTAAGAGGGCTTAAGCCGCTACTACAAGCTTTTCAAAACTATTATCTACTTGTGTGTGGATGTTGAATTTACATTTATACGGATGTGTATGAATGCATTTACTTACTACACTTAGTGCTTCACACTATATCTACTTGTGATATTAAAGTGCTTCGCACATGTCATTATTTCCATAATGGTGAGACACGTTGTATGTGAATGTATGTTGTGTGGTTCCTCCACGAGGAGGCTATCCTGTTGGTGTTTGATTACAAGACTCGTAGGGAGACTAATTCCAACGAGGCTTAAGAAAAACACCACCAAGATTCACTCCAGCTGAAAGACCGGATTAACTTCCTGTCAAGTAAATTGCGATGATTTGGGGACCTTCATTCCAAAAAACCAGGAGAGTAACCTAGGATAGGTCAGCCTCTGATAAACCAAATGCGGAGGGAAGTATCCTCATACTTTCCCATTTCAATTACTTGTAATTTCATTCCATGTCAATCTCATTGTAATGGAAAATATGAAGGAATATGTGTACATGCATTCCCTCTTATATTTACAATGCTATTTTATAAACAGCTAACATCAGTTTTGAATGATAATACTCCTAAAACGGACACATCATATAACATGTAACATTTATAGATTCCCTAAAGACTAAACTACATAAGTTTTTTGTAGGGAAACAATTGGGCCTGTTACCCATTCAAAGTCCAAAATGGCAACAAGCCTACAGCCAATTATGTCCTCATCTGACCAATCTAATCCTACTCATGTCTCTCGTGAGGAGTTTGAAGGATTAAGTTAACAAATTATAGATTTGACTGTTCTGCTTAAAGAACCACACCAGTTTACTCAGGGTCCACGAATACCCATACATACAAAATCCTCTGCACATGGAGGAACCCAGGGTCCGAACAAAGAAACTCCAGTACCTGAGTCTCAGTTAGACAAAACCAACAAAACCCCTGAAATCACCCATCTCAAAAAAGATCCAGACATCAGTGATATCAGAAAGAATGTCCTTCAAATGGAAGAGACCATTCAGTCTATTAAATGGATTGGAGCACACTGGAGTGTTTCATATGCTGACATTTATATATTTCCTGGTGTTCATTATCCAAAAAATTCAAGACTCCTGACTTTGAAAAGTATGATGGGTTGGGGGATCTTTACACCGCTAGGGGACTCACTCGAGAACATTCTCAATCTTCTGATAACTTAAAAGAAAATTACCCATATTCTTCCACCAGCCAACACGAATGTGAAGGGTTTTAATGCTAATAGGAAGTGTGCCTATCATGCTGGAGCTCCAAGACATGATACTCAGGATTGTTGGGCCTTGAAACACAAGATCCAGGATTTAATTGATAATGGTGAGATCGTGGTGACTACACCCAACCAACCCCACGTGCAAGACAACCCTCTTCCCCAGCACAAAGAAAAAGTGGTTAATATGATTAATTAGAGCAGTTGACAGAGTTCCAATTATGGTGGTGAATTCTCCCAAACCAGCAAGGATAATGCTGACAAATGGGATTATGCACAGTTCCAGTTTATGATGGAACAAAGAATGAAGGCTCTGTGTGAGCAAGTTACCCAATTGACAGAACTGGTGATCCATCAGCACCAAGTCACACGCCAATTAGTCATCCAGGAGCATGCCAACCTCCTTCCTCTTGTTATGAATACTCCATTGACTCTAGAAATTGAAATGCTGGAAGATAGAGTTGCAAAAAGAGTAAGTTCCAAAGCCCGTGGGGATTTTGCCAACAAGAGGGAATTTGCCTATCTGGGCCAACCGATGGAGAAGATATTTCAGATGTTAATCAATGAAGGAAGAATCATAGCTCTGCTACCTCCAATCTGTAATGCCCCAGAAAATTTGGATTTTTGAGAATTAAATTTTTATTTAATTATGTGGATTAAATGAATTTAATTAATGATTTATGGGAGTAAACTAATTGAAGGTCATTTCATGACCTAGACATATCGGAATGTCGTAGTATTTTGACTACATGGTAGAATTAAAGTGTTTGAATCTCCAAGACGAAAATAAAAGCTTTCCGAGAAATTTTCTGAAAAACACTATTCATGCATTTCTGCTCGGGAATTATTTTTGAATTTCTGAGAAATATGAAATGATAGAATATCGAGGTGAGATAGGATATCCAATAATATTTCAGTTATGGCAAACACAGTTTTTCGTCTGCGGACTTAAAACCTAATTATTAGGGAAAATGAATTCCGAGAAGGAATTTAAATGCGTATAATGAATTAAAGCAATGATTGTATAAAACGTACGTATTGTACGAGGTAATGAATGCAAGTATAATACGAGGTATTATATGAGAAAGTATGAATGATGGAATGTCGTATAATAAATAAGTATACGAGTTAGAATACGAGATTAATACGTAAATTATACGTTATAAGGCTTTAAGCCAAATGTAATGGACTTGTATGATTGACTAAGAAATTGTAAAGTCCAATAAGATATTGATAAGGCCCAAGTGTAGAGATGTGTAAGCCCAATGCAAGCTAATGATAAAACCCAAAGAATTGTTAATGCAAGCCCAATGTATAAGTTAGGTTAATTAAACCTTAAGCCCAAAGTAAGAATCCAATTAATTAGGAGGATCCATGGGGCAACCCATGATTATATGGGTGAATTGGTGATCAAGAACTTTGTGTGATGAGCAAGTAGACTTAATGGTTAAACAATGGATAAGTTATGTGGTGGTTAAGTAAAGTGTTTGTGTTTGGTGGCTAAGCAAGAGATAAGTTATGTGATGGTCAAGAAATTATTGTAATAGGCAAGAAAAGTGCTTATGTGTGGTGAACAAGTAAAAGTTGTGATCAACAAGCAAAGGATAAGCTATATGCTTAACAAGTTAACTTAATGGCTAAGTATTATGATGGCCAAGTATATGTGGTGAGCAAGTTAACTTAATAGCTAGGTAATGAATAGTAAGGAGGTGGGATGGCCTAAAAGACTAAACTACCCTAACCTAGCAATGCCTATAAATAGAGAGCTTAGATTTCATTTTTGGTGGTTGTTCATTTCATCCAACAAGTTGAGAGCTTATTAGTTAGAGAGAATAAGTGAGAATAAGTTAGAAAAGCTAGAAAGCTAGTCTACATAATTCAAGAAGCAAGAAGAAGAACAAGGATTAAGCAAGTGATCTTCATAGGTAAGAACTGAAATCATAATTCTCTTTCTCTTCAATTGTTAGAGAAGGGGGTAGTAGTAGAACATGTATGCTAAGGAATGATAAGAATAAGTAACCAAAGGGCTTAAGTCTTAATATGCCGTATAAGTCATGAATAAGCTATTCGTAATCATATAAGTTATGAAACAAGGAAGAACTTGTAGGAACTTGTAGGAACTTGTTTTATGTTGAAATAATAAGGTTGTATGATAATAAGAAGCAATGATGATGGTTAAAAGATTTACGCAATGATAAGTCATGCAAAGTGAAATCATAAGTAGTTTATATTTTTATAAATTATAAAACTTATGAAGAATAAGTAATAACTTATCATGTAAATAAGTTAATGAAGTATGTATGTCAAGATGTTAATATAATGGATTGAATCCATTTAAAGCGAAGAAAAAATCTTAAGCAATGAAGTTATGACGGAATTCACGAGTTCGGACGATAATCGTTGAATTTGTAAAATTCTTGGAATGGAAGTTGAATTTTGATATTGAGCTTGGAAACATTGGTTTTCAATGGAGACAAGTCATATTTGGAATTATAGAGTTGCGAACTCGAGAATGACCGAATTCTGACTTAGAACGAAGAAACGAGCGTTGAACGTTCACGAACGTTTACCGTTTTTGTTAAATATGGACTAATATGTGAATTTTTAGCAAACAAAGTCAAATAGATAAAATTCTTGGGTGAACGAATAGAGTATGTAATTTGTGAATCGTAGGCTTTTGAACGAGCCAATTCGGACTTATAATGAAGAAGTTATGCGTCCGGGAGTTTCACAAAAATTTCAAAAGTTGTAAATTTTTCTAAGGCACGAGTTTAGCCAGCCCGCCACCAACCCAAAAAGCAAAAGATGGCATGCTATTGCCTTTGAACAATGTTTCAACCTACTGAACTTTCGCGCCGTAGCGGAACATGAAGAGCAAGGACTGCGTCTTAGCGCCTGAGTCCTGTCTGCGTTCTTCTTGTTAACTTTCATGCCCAATGCGATACGAGAAGAAGGAAGGGAAGCGTATAGGCATGCCAACCCTAGGTTTTGGACAGTGATGAATGTTTACAAGTATAGAATGAATAATAACTCATTAGTAACGAACTAAGGCTTAATCAAAACATGGTTAAGACATGTTTAAACCTTAAGTATGATCACTTAAGGTTGAAGATAAGTAATTAAATGTAAACATGAATGGTATGCAGTACGTGTACTTGACGATCGAGTTTCGATTGATAACATAGGGATGTTAGTAAGCCGTGAGGAAGGATGATTAACTCGAAACAATTTCTATTAATGAAGTAAATCCACATAAGGCATAGAAGAGAAAGAAGTTGGTAAGAATGATGTAAAATATAATGGCAAGCCGGAACCACTAATAATAAATCTAATACATGATTAGATTGAGAAGAAGGGTAAGATTCATTAGGAACCATGTATGTTCATTCATGACCTAATGTGGTATGTTATGTGGTTATGTATTATAGAGACTGTAAAGACTCAAAGGAAAAGTAATTTTACTGTAGCAAACGCTGAAGGCAAGTTTTTCTTAAACGCTTGTCTAACCTTCGTGTTCGACAAGTTTTCTGTGATTCATGTTATGAGATGCATGAACTAATTTACTAAAGGGTCGATACCAGTTTTATCTCGGCTAGACTAATCTTGAAGATTGATTGATTTAGTTACAAGTCTTTCAATATATAATTGATAATGCTATCCTACGCCAATTATTTGGTACAGATTCAAGGTAAGCCTGAATATAAATTGACAAATGTATTTTTCATCGATTATTCGATGGGCACGCAAGGTTGCCAAAACTTAAACGTACATACGTTTAAAGGATATAGTGTTGATCAACATAGAGTATTATGGGTTGATCCCCCAGAAGTGCTCGAAAGATATGCCGGACTTACGGACTTAGTGCCGGGTTGTCCTTTTCAAAGAAATTATGAAACGCTCATGGTCTTGAGCCAGAATTGGTGTTTTACTGAATATTGTTGTTGTAAAATATTTTGAAGGAAATGAAGTGCTATTTTGAATTATCGATAGTACTTCATAAGTATTGTTCAGTTACTGAAGATATATGATTCCTATGTTTCAAGCATGTCGTTTAAAAGAAATTGTTGAGCTTGTTATGCTCACTCTTGCTTGAACCATATGAATGCAGCTTAGACCGAACGGACCGAAGGATTCGACAAGGATAAATGAGAGGCTAAGGCGAACCTGTAGGTTACTTATGTAATAGTATAGGTTTGTAATGATAATTATTTAATATTATGACAAGAACGAATGTAACGGTTATAAAGAACCTAAGGAATGATAGTATTGTTTTGGAATATTTATAAGACATATTCATTCTTTTGAGGCATTTCAATTGAATGTTTGTGTGAACTATAGCACCGTGTAGCACTATATGTCGGGTTGGAAGAGACCCGTATTTGGGGGCATCACACAATCAATCCTTGTTCAAGATGGTTCAATTCTAATGGAGTATGTCAGTATCACTCCCACTCTCGTGGACACAACACTGAAGATTGTTGGGCAATCCGGCATCTTATTTAGAACTTAATTGACAGCGGTGTCCTACAGTTGGCACATAATGAAACTATGTTACTAGATAGTGCAAACATATTTCCTAAAAACTGGAAGGAAGCCATAGCAGTTATATCCGCTGAGGATGATTTGGCTGCCAAACCAGTCACAATACAAGAAATTCAACTCAAAGGTGTTGACAATCCTTTGAAAGTGGCTGCACCAAAGCAAGTTCTCTTTCCATACAGACCACAATATCTTGTTGTCAGCCTAAAAAAGTGCCAGGGAATTATGGAGAGGTTGAAGGATCCACATCCCACATAACTGTTGCAGTGTTGAAGGAGAATCCATTGTATCTTCTCCACCGGGTGGTGAAGCCTACCATCAAATCAAAGGGGAAAATTCCCATGGAGAAGAGTGAAAGTTCCTCCGTACTATAGGTCCTAATGAATCCAATGTGGTTTTAAGCTTGAGGGAAGCTCCATAACAAATTTCCATACTAGACTTGGTTTTCTCTTCGAAAGATCATATGAAAGTTTTGCTAAAGGTTTTGGAAGAAGCCCACTTGCCAAAATCAGTGGATGTGGAAACGTTCCAGTACCTGGTTGATCACATTTTTAACAATATGATATCTTTCACTGATGACGACATACCTCTCGAAGGGACTGGTCATTGCAAATTGTTGCACATAGCGGTTCTGTCCTATGGATACATGGTGGGAGGAGTTCTGATAGATGGAGGATCATATTTAAATATCTACCCTTCTGCCACTTTGGAGAAGATGAATATCAATCTCAATAGGATCAAAAGCAGCCATATGGTTATCAAAGCTTTTGATGGATCCCGACGTAATGATGTCGGAGAGATTGGATTGCATGTGGAGATTGGTCCACACACCTTCTGCGTATCCTTTCACGTGCTCAAAATAGCCACAGGATACAACCTGCTCTTTGGTAGACCATGGATTCACATGTCTGGAGCCGTCCCTTCCACCTTTTATCAGCAACTTAAATACATCATTAACAACACCCTAGTCACTGTTAATGCTGAGCCGGAATGTCCTGAACAAGGTGACATACCACTCATCAACTTCAATTTAGAAGTTAAGTCGGTCAGTTTCCATGCCCTAGAGGTGAGCAACACTCACTATCATCTTATTGGGGCGCCACCTCTGATACCAAAGATTTCTGTCGAGGTAATGTCGGCAACTCAAGAGATTATGTCATTGTGTTATCAACTTGGAAAAAGGTTAGACAAAGATCATCAGGGAATTAAGCACCCAATTCAAGTTCCCGATTAAATCGGATGCGGTACTATGCTATTCTCGCCACTCGATCCAGAATCCTCACAAACACACAAGCAAGGTTCCTTCAAATTTCAAATGACCACACGAAGATTACCTCAACCTACAGATCCTGAGCCTATACGGTCTCCGATAAAGGTGCCTGCCCATGTAATGGCTATGCTGTTTCCTAAACTAATACCGGTCAAAAGAAAAGAGGTCCTGATTCCAGATCCCGAAGTGGAAGAAAGGAACGAAGACGTAAACATGACATTTCCAGGCGGTTGTCAAACATACGGATCATTGTTCACACTAAAGGCATGAATAGAGACATCCCAGACGATGATGGTCATCATTCAGGAGAAGGAGGACGATGACAGCCCCTTTATCACTGCTATCCAACAGGACTTCACCCTTGGTAATTAGAGCAGCATTCCATGCATTTGCCGATAAGGGTAAAAAGGGCAGAAAATCCCTCTACCTTATAGATAGCAATAACTGCTTACTTTTATGGACAGAATTAGCATTTGTTTTGTCATTACATGCTAAAACTTTGTATGATTAAACAACTTCATATATTAAGTGAAATCATTTTTATTTCAGGACTCTGAATTTTGATGTGCCTATTCTCCACAAGGACTGTAACTTTGATGTAAAGTTGGACTCAGACTTGATGGAAGTACAAGAGAACTATACGATACCTAAGGAGATCAAAGAACGGGTCAAGAAAAAACCCAAGATAAATCCTGATCAAACCTCCTCTTTCAACCTCGAAACCTTAGAAAACCCTAGACTAATCCAGATTGGTATGGACCTTACTCCAAACCAGAGGAATGACATGGTTACTCTATTAACCCAATTTTAGGATGTGTTTGCATGGTCTCATGAAGATATGGTGGGTTTGTCTACTGACATTATCATTCATCACCTCTCCATCAAAGAGGGATTCAAGCCAGGCAGGCAAAAGCTCAGGCGATTAAAACCTAAGTGGAGTTTAAAGGTTAAAGAAGAAATTGTGAAACAATTTCAAACTGGCATCATCATGGTGTCAACATAACCTGAATAGCTATCCAACATAGTCCATGTGCCTAAACCGGGAGGAATGGTGCAAGTTTGCGTGGATTACAGGGATCTGAATAAAGCTTGCCTTAAAGGTATCTTTCTCGTGCTATTTATCCACATCCTCATTGACAATACTGCTCAATACGACATGTAATCATTTGCTGATTATTTTGTGGGGTACCATCAAATCATGGTTGCTGAAGAGGATCATGAGAAAACTGCATTCATCATGCCTTGGGGAACCTTTTGCTATAGATAGTTGTCATTTGGCCTCATCAATGCCGGAGCTACCTATCAGCAGGCCATGATAGCTTTTTTCACGACTTAATGCAAAAGGAGGTAGAGATCTATGTGGTTAACATCATTATTAAGTCCTAAAGGGAAAAAGAACACACAGACCAACTCATAAAGCTCTTTAACAGGTTGCGTAAGTACAACTTGAAATTGAATCCAGCCAAGTGTGCCTTTGGCGTTAAATCAGGCAAGTTGCTAGGTTTTTTAGTCAGCCACAAAGGGATTGAGCTGGATCCCACCAAAATCCAGGCCATCACGGAAATGCCCATTCCTCAGACAAAGAAGGAAATACGAGGATTTTTTGGAAGGATTAACTGTAATAACCCAATATTTTCAATAAGAAATTATGCGAATAATTTATATATATATATAAGGGTTAGAATATGTGCAAAGTAATGTATATGTATATATCCGATAAATAAAATTATTTATTAGATGTAAATAATTTCTTTTAGAACTATTGATCATTATAGATTATATTCTTATAATAAAATTATTTTGTAATAAAAATATTTATTATTTATTTTCCATGAAAATATGATTATTGTATATATGATATGAATTTTAGGATATATATTTATTATATTGATTAAGTTAATTATTTTAACTTAATTAATAATGGTATGTATAAAGTTTATGTCAGATATGAATTCAAAACCCTAAATCTGGATTTTGAATAAGGAATGAGAATAATAATATAATATTATTTATATTTCAGTAATATAAACATGTCTTATATGTGTGTAATGTTAATGTGTGGAACAGTTATAGTAAAATAGTACAAATCCTAGCATTACTGATAAACTATAGTACAGAGTCAACTATGACTTTACGGCGTGTTAAGTTATGTGTTATGTAGTTAATAACTATTATTATATTTTATGTTAATTAGGTAAACCCTAGTTAATATTTAGAAACCCTAATTACTAGAACAGAACCCTAATTGCTAAGTTATAAACCCTAGTTATTAATTTAGCAAGTTTATGGTGATTAGTGCATTATAAAGCCTATTTTACAAGTCTAAAGTAATTAGGAAACCTAATTTAATTAGGGAACCCTAATTCACCTTTCTAGAAACTAAGATTCTCATTTTGCCCTTAATACACAATTCTAGATTTAGAGCTTAGAAAACCTTAGGGTTAAACCCTAAAGGTTAAACCCTAAGGGTCAAACCCTAGAGGTTAGATTGAATTATCAACCTTGCCATTAAAAGTAAAAGTCAAATGACCTAACTTTAGTTGGTGACAAACTCTAGCTAGCCATGTGGTCTAGTAATAGCCTTTAATCAATAAAAATTTGCTAGACATGATCAACCATAAGCATTACACCATGTTATATATAGGATTGGGGAGAGAAAGAGGTCACTTGTTAGCCCATTTTGCTCAAACACTTATACAAGAGCTCCTCTCACCAAAAGCCATGAATTTCCCTTCATTTGTCAGTCAAAAAACCAGCCCCACGAAACACACTAACCAAAGCAGTAGCCTTGAAGCAAAGATTGATCAAAGAAGGTATAAACCCTAGCCTTGATTTTTGTCCAATAATCTGTTGTTAAATGTTACTGTTTTGTGTTAAACATGTTAGCTATAGACTATTATGATGATCTGGGTTGGTATTATATAGATCCATATCATCTAAGTGTTCAAATTCGAGTTTTAAGAAAATCTGGAAAAAAAAATCTTGAGGTCTGACAACGAATGTCAAACCCTATAAATCTTTACCTATTATGTGGTTTTGTTGTTTTAAGTATTTGATCTGTAGTTTGTCATCTTGTCTTTAAGCTGGAAGTGGAATCATAGTGATTAGAGGTCTAGATTTTGAGTTATTAATGGTCAAAACCCATTCACCGGCATTGACCGGACTATTTCTAGGCAACCCAGAAACCGAATAAGAGCCTCTGACAAGTTATTTAAGGCTCCGGATCTGTCCGTTTGATTGATGTTTTGAGTTTTTTGTTGAACCAATGTTATAATATATCATGTAAACTATCGATCTATGCTTTTAGTGAAGCCATATATCAAGTAGGTTGGATTCTGTGACCGGCCAAACCAGCTTAGTCGATCACGGTTCACATTTTCTGGGTAACCCAGAAAACGTTTGAACGTGTCTCCTGACATGCTTTGACCGGGCTGTATGTTTTTGATTTGTTGTTGTTTTTATAATGTTTTGTGATAGATCTACTTAGTTACATGTTCGCTAGACATTGAAGTTGATATATCACAAAACGATTACACGATCAACATGTAGTGGAGGCCCAAAGTAGGCATGTTGTACTGTTCTTCATTTCTAGGCAAACCCAGAAATGAAGAACATTTCTGGCAGCTACTTTAGGCCCTTAGATCTTTCAATTGGAGTATGTTTTGACTATGATTGTTGTTGTAATTTTTAGTATTACATTAGTTCTACAGACTGTGATCATTAGAGAGTCCAGAAACTTCACGATCTATCAGATACACTTGGTCAAACTTGGTCCCTCAAAACTGTGTATGCAGATATGGGTTTTCATGAAGAACACCTATAGCGACAGAATATTTATAAAAATTATATTTATATTAAATAATTATAGAAAATTAGTTTTTAATTATGAAAATACAAAATAAATTATTAAAATTATTTTGAGGTTTGAAAATTTGTTTTTAATTATTTTAATTATATTTCATAAATATTTAATATTTTTAGATATTAAAGATATTTAATTTATTTAATTATTATATTAAATAAATTATTTAAAATGATTTTAATACTTGAAAAATCATTTAAAATTATATAATGATATAAGAAAATTTTGAAAGTTATTTTTGAGGACTTTTAATATTTTATGATGAATTTCATTAATTAATTATTATTAATGATATTAAAGTTAATTAATAATTTTATTAAATAATTTAGTTTTAAAAATGATTTTATTATTCTAAAATCATTTTAAATGAAAATAAAGTCTTTAACGATATTTTAAGTTATAATATATAACTTTTAATATTTAAAGGATAATTTCATTAATAATTGAATATTAATGATATTTATTTAATGTTAATAATATTAAATTTATTTAATAATTATATTAAATAAATGGTTTAAAATGGTTTTATTAATTTAAAAATTATTTAAAAAGGATATAAATGAATTAAAAATATTTTAAGTTATAATTAATGACTTTTAATATTTGGATAAATAGTACATTAATATTTAAATATTAATGGTAATTATTTAAAATGATTTAAAATATTTTAAAAATCATTTAAGGGTAATATAAGTGTTTTGAAAATATTTTAAGTTATTATAAATAACTTTAATATTTTGGCAATTGTTTCATTAATACTTTAATGTTATTTAAATATTAATGATAATATTTAAATCATATAATAGTGATTCCAGTGTTTGAAAAATTTATGATAAATTATATTAAATGTTTATTAAGTCATTTAAAAGAATATGACTGATAATTACGGATATTGAGATACAGAATAGAGTCTTAGACTCGATAATTACCGATTGTCGCTTTGATTTCGGCATATTTCAGGAGTTGATTTGGACTTAGATATTTTTATTGTATTAATGTTTGTTTGTGATCCAATGACTGTTGAATATGTGTGACAATGTGATTAGGTTATGTACTGACTGCAATATGCAGTACTATGTGGTATAATATGTTATTCTAATCAATAGAACAATCTTATAAATGATAGGTTATTGAATTAAGGATAGAACTAAGTTGTGTAAACAGCAGACCAGGCAAGTTTCCTATACTTACTCCAATTATTATTGAGCAAGTATATTTACCTTTGAATTTTCTTTATGCAATGGACATGAGTAAGAAAGTTTCAGAATTATATTATTGTTGCATCAAATTATTAACCCTATTGTTATATATGTTATATTCAATCATTGGTTATCAACATGGTACTATATTGTAATTCAGATATATATATTCTGTTCGTTAATGTCTAAATGTTGTTATTCAAGTGTCCCCACTTGGATAATCATTGTATTTAAACACACACACACACACACACATATATACATACATATATATATATATATATATATATATATATATATATATATATATATATATATATACCTTTTGACCTCAAAGATGTATCACGATAACAAAGAGTCGCCTGCTTATTTGACCAAATGAGACACGAATTTAGAAATGTTGTTGAATATGATAAAACCTTTTGTATCCAATTAAATTGTTTTGGTTCCTGGATTCGAGACTAAGTATGAATATCCCAAACATGGGAAAATTTTTATGCTACTAAAAGTGACAGAGTGAAACGATAATATCGTTCTTGCATGTATGATATTGATCAATCTGAGGCATAACAGTCCGATCACCCCCATGCCTCAGAAGTTATGACTGTTTTATGGATGAAGTTCGCTAAACCTATTCGAAAATTGAGAATAATGTTCATAGTATGTCACCTTAACCCTATTTATAGTCAAGACGTAGTTTCAAAAATTTGATAGAGAGTTGTTATGTTATTATTATTGGTTCAGATTACTTCAAAACTTTTGATTTGTTATAGAAGGGTAGTACAAAGAAAACAATTAATTCTTTCAGCTAATATTTATAATTATTATTACTTACTGGGCACTCAAATGCTCATCCTTGCTTAAATTAAATGTTTTCAGTTAAGTATGACCAGCCAGAGGGCTCTGCCAGGATTAAAGGGAAAGGAAAGCTGTTAGAATAAGTTTGTGTTATCTTATGCAATAGCTAGACTTAAATAAGATGATGTTATTTATTATCTATCATGTAATGAAATATTTTAAGGTCGCGTACTTGGGATTTAGAAAACTCTGATATGTAAAATAAGTTTGATATTTATGACATTATTATTATTATTCCGCTCAAAGAAATGGTATCGTGAGGCACTGAATTCGGGTTTCAAGTATCCGAATTTGGGGGTGTCACATTAACTTCATCAACATATTCATCTCCCAACTCACAACAACCTGTGAGCCTATGTTCAAGCTGTTAAGGAAGAACTACTCTATGAAATGGAATGATGTGTGTTAGAAAGCCTTCCTTACAATCAAAGAGCAGCTAGTCAAAGCTCCTATTTTGGTACCTCCAAGGATGGTGCTCCCCTGTTCATGTACCTGTCCATTAATGACAATGTCATGGGTTGCATGCTAGGACAGAAGGACGATAGAGGCCAAGAGCTAGCTATCTACTACCTCATCAAAAGATTTAGCAATAGTGAACATAAGTACACTGTAACGCCACAGAAAATTTGGATTTTTTAGAATTAAATTTTATTTTGAGTATGTGGATTAAATGAATTTAATTAATTATTTATGGGAGTAAGTTAATTGAAGGTCATTCTATGACCTAGACATATCGGAATGTCGTAGTATTTGGACTACGTGGTAGAATTAAAGTGTTTGAATTTTCAAGACGAAAATAAAAGCTTTCCGAGAAATTTTCTAAAAAACAATATTCACGCATTTCTGCTCGGGAATTATTTTTGAATTTCTGAGAAATACATAATGTTAGAATATCGAGGTGAGATAGAATATCTAATAATATTTCAGTTATGGCAAAAACAATTTTTATCCTGCGGACTTAAAACCTAACGATTAAGGAAAGTGAATTCCAAGAAGGAATTTAAATGCGTATAATGAATTAAAGCAATGATTGGATAATACGTAAGTATTGTACGAGGTAATGAATACAAGTATAATACGAGGTATTATACGAGTATGTATGAATGATGGAATATCGTATATTAAATAAGTATACAAGTTAGAATACGAGAATAATACGTAAATTATACGTTCTAAGGCTTTAAGCCAAATGTAATGGACTTGTAGGATTGGATAAGAAATTGTAAAGTCAAATGAGATATTGATAAGGCCCAAGTGTAGAGATGTGTAAGCCCAATGCATGATAATGAGAAAGCCCAATAGGATTTAATTACAAGCCCAATGTGTAAGATAAGTTAATTAAGCTAATTGAATGAAAAGCCCAAGATAAGATCCAATGGGTAAAGTTTGATCCATGGGGTAACCCATGGGTGAATTGGTGACCAAGGATTAAATGTGTTGAGCAAGTAGACTTAAGTGTTAAGAAAATGATAAGTTAAGTAACTTAAAGGCTAAGTAAAGTGCTTACGTGTGATGAGCAAGTAAAGTGCTTATATGTGGCAACCAAGTTAACTTAATGGCTAAGTGTTCTGGTGGCCAAGCAAAGTGTGTGGAGGCCAAGTTAACTTAAGAGCTAAGCTTGGAATAGTACTTAATAGCTAGGTGATTAAGGAGGTGGAGGGGATTAATGACCCTTTATGCCCTAACCTAGCAACTCCTATAAATAGCAAGCTTTGGATTTCATTTATTCCTTGTTCAAAAACACCAACAACTTATAGCTTATTGGTTATAGAGAATAAGTAAGAATGAGCTAGAAAAGCTAGAAAGCTAGTCTTCATAATTCAAGAAGCAAGAAGGAGAACAAGGATTAATCAAGTGATCTTCATAGGTAAGGACTTAAATCATAATTCTCTTTCTCTTCCATTGGTAGGGAAATAGGTAGTGGTAGAACATGTATGCTAAGGAATGATAAGAATGAGTAATCAAAGGGCTTAAGTCTTAATAAGCCGTATAAGTCATGAATAAGCTATTCGTAATCATATAAGTTATGAAACAAGGAAGAAATTGTAGGAACTTGTTTTATGTTGAAATAATAAGGTTGTATGATAATAAGAAGCAAGGGTGATGGTTAAAAGATTTAAGCTATGATAAGTCATACAAAGTGAATTCATAAGTAGTTTATACTTTTACAAGTTATAGATTAATGAAGAACAAGTAATAACTTATCATGAAAAGAAGTTAATGAAGTATGTATGTCAAGACGTTAGTATGATGGACTGAATCCAGATAAAATACTGAACAAATCATAAGAAATGAAGTTATGCCAGAATTCACAAGATTGGACGTTAATCGTCGAATTTGTGAAAATTTCGGAATGGAAGTCTAATTTTGATATTGAGCTTGAAACATTAGTTTTCAATGGAGACAAGTCTTATTTGGCATTATAGAGTTACGAACTCGAGAATGACCGAATTCTGACATAGAACAAAGAAACGAGCGTTGAACGTTCATGAACGTTTATCGTTTTCATTAAAAATGAACTAATAGGTGAAATTTTAGAAAACGAAGTCAAATAGATAAAATTCTTGCATGAACACATAGAGTATGTAATTTGTTAACCGTAGGCTTTTGAACAAGCCAATTCAGACTTATAACGAAGAAGTTATGCTTCCAGGAAGTTCACAAAATTTAAAATCTGTAAAAAATTTCTAAGGCATAGAGTTGGTGCCATTCAACCCAAGGCCAAAGGTGGCGTCTTCAGTCAGCCATAACTGATGTCAGCATACTACTAACTTCTTTCATGCGGCATGAGATGCAGAGTTAAGTGTACGCGTGGCGCCAGAGTCGAGTTTTGATGATGCTAATGTTTACAAGTATAGAATGAAAGATAACTCATTAGTAATGAACTAAGATGTTAATATAACATTGTTAAGCCATTGTTAGACACTTAATGTATGATTAAAGGTTGAATATAAGTCAATGAAATGTGAACGTGAATGGTAAGCAATAAGTGTACGTAACCAATAACGATCGAGTCTTGGTTACTGATGTGATAACATTAGTAAGCCGTGAAGAAGGATGATTAACTCAAATCGAGTTGTATTAATGAAATAATTTTAGTTAAGTTATAGAAGAGAAAGAAGTTGGTAAGAACACTGTAAAGTATAATGGTAAGCCGGAACCAATAATAACAAATCTAATAACTGATTAGATTGAGAAGAAGGGTAAGATTCATTAGGAACCTTGTATGATCATTCATGACCTAATGTGGTATGTTATGTGGTTATGTATTGTAGAGACTGTAAAGACTGAAAGGAAAAGTTATTTTACTATAGCAAATGCTAAAGGCAAGTTTTTCTAAACGCTTGTCTAACCTTCGTGTTAGCTAGGGTTTCAGTGATTCATGTTATAAGACGCATGAATTATTTTATGAAAATGTCGATGCCAGTTTTACCTCGGCTAGACTAATCTTAAAGATTGATTGATTTATTTACAAGTCTTTCAATATAGAATTGATAACACTATCCTACGCCAATTGTTTGGTAGGGATTCAAGGTAAGCATGAGTAGGAATAAAAAAATGTATTTTCATCGAGTATTCGATGGGCACTCGAGGTTGCCAAAACTTAAACATACATACATTTAAAGGATGTAGTGTTGATCAACATAGAGTACTATGGGTTGATCACTCAGAAGTGCTCGTAAGATATACCGGACTTACGGACTTAGTGTCGGGTTGTCCTTTTCAATGAAATTATGAAACGCTCATGGTCTTGAGCCAGAAATTGATGTTTTACTGAATATTGTTATTGTAAAACGTTTTAAAGGAAATGAAGTGCTATTTTGAATTATCGATAGTACTTCGTAACTATTGTTCAGTTACTGAAGATATACTATTCCTATGTTTCAAGCATGTCGTTTAAAAGAAATTGTTGTACTTGTTGAGCTTGTTATGCTCACTCTTTCTTGAACCATATGAATGCCGCTTAGACTGAATAGATCGAAGGATCCGACAAGGATAAAGTGAAGGCTAAGGCGAACTTGTAGATTACCTATGTAATAGTATATGTTTGTAATGATAATATTTGATATTATGACAAGAACAAATGTAACGGTTATAAAGAACCTGGGGAATGTTAGTATTGTTTTCGAATATTTATAAGACATATTCATTCTTTTGAGGCATTTCAATTGAATGTTTGTGTGAACTGTAGTACCGTATAGCACCATATGTCGGGTTGGAAGAGACCTGGATTTGGGGGCGTCACAGGTTGGTATCAAAGCTATAAGCGCAATGCGTTAAGAACCCCAGATTTCACTGGTGAGGTTAAATGGTAATGCACCAGAACTAGACTTTCCGTAGGGGGTGCCAAGAAGTCGGGTGGCAATTTGATAGGTGAGGTGCTATGGTTGAAAAGTACCATTAGCGTTGGTATCAAAGCATTAGATAAAACTTAAGGGGAAAACATTAGTAATAACCTCGTTAAGGAAGGAAAAGTCCGAAGGAAGTAAACTTAAGCTTTACTTCAGTTGAATGAGTTAATAAGGTATTGAGTAAACTCAGTACCGAAAGATTTAAAAGATGGAAAATAACCCTAAATAAATTAAATGTTATTTGTGCTTATACTATTTTGTGTAATGTACTAATCAACATATGTGTCGTTGTAGGATGTCGATCGATAGCTTGATGTATAGAGATATACACGCGGTGAACGAAGAAATTGTGAACAGAGTAGAGCCTGTACCTATGCCAGTGGCGGAGGTACCATTAGTGATTCTAGAGGAGTTGAAGACAGTGGAGTACTTTTCTAAGGAGAACTACTCTGAGGGAGATATGGATATAACATCATATCTTAATATTATGAGCAATGAGGAGGAAGTAATGGAGATAACGTCAGTTGGTACGGTGGTACCTACACTAGAGTCATCACCTCCAGATGCAATGAGATCATTGTATCTGGCAGTGCTTGACAGGAATGTGCAACTAAGTATAGTTGTACAGAATCAGAATGAATAGATTAGTGCTCTTTATGTAGCGAAGGAGTCTGCAGAAGCAGATTTTGAGTTAGAGCATGATGAGAAGGTGCTCATGATAAATAAGGCTAGGGATTATATGAACGAGGTGGTAGAGCTTCGTAAGAAACTGGAGGTGAAGGACCGGAAGATAGCACGGATGTCTTACATCCATGAGAGTGTTCATAAGGATTTCAAGCTTAGAGTTGCTTGTTATTCCATAGAGTCAGGACAAACTCGACATACTATTAGTCGGGATACTGTAGCGAAGATTGTGAATGAGAAACACGAGGACGATGTTATGCATTATTAGAAAGCTAGCGTTATAAATATGTGTGTAGTGACTTAAAACCCTCTTTTGTATAAAAAAAAGGGTAGTCTCTTTGTATATCAAAACTTTTGAGAAGTTCAATTGCGGGATAGAAATGTAATAGCCTTGGGCTATGTAAGCAAATTGTAAATAGTTTCAAACTATGAAGAAGCATATTAATATATTGAAGTTTTAATTTAATATGCTTTGTTATGGTATGAGTTGTTATGTGGCGATTAATAACGAAGTAAGTAAATAGATAATAATGAAATTCTATTTATTTAATCAAAAAATGCCGCCAAGGAGCAGACAACGTAATCAAGAAGCGAAATCAAGTAATGAAAATCAAGGGGGTCAAAACAACCCTATGCAAGAGTTCGTTAATTTATTAACGGCTACATTTAACTAAACCGGGGGTAGAGTACCTGCCGAACCTAGGTTAGCCAGAATGACTACCTTTAAAGAATTTAAAAGTGTAGGTCCGCCGGAGTTCAAAGGAACGACGAACCCATTAGCAGCCCGTACATTAGTAAATGAAATAGAGAAGGTGTTTGTTATTACAAACATAGGTGAGGCACAAAAGCCTTCTTTTGTAACTTACATGATGAAAGGGCAAGCTAACTTTTGGTGGGAGGCTCACCAGGGTGGGACTAGAATAAATACGGTAATGTGGGAACAATTCAAGAAGGTTTTCTTCGAGAATTATTTCCCTACAAGTATGCAGTGGAGGAGAGGAAGGCTTGTAGGTTTGAGTAAGGCCTGAAACCCTGGCTCTATAGTGAAATTTCTGTGTTCCAAAGTGTATCCTATGGGACCATTCTGGATAAAACAATTATAGGGGAGGGTGGTAATGAAGCGTTAACCCAATACCATAAAGAGAGAAAAGATAAGAGCAAGGGAGAAAGAGGAACTAAGGCAGAGAATGCTAGTGGCAGTATGGCAAAAAGAAAGAGTTTTTAACTCCGGGTATACTGGAGGGGGAACAATGGGAATCCTAAGCGTAGTATCGAGGTATATAAGGCACGTGGAAAGACTCATCTAGAAGTCTGTCTAAAAAGGAAATTATTTTGTTATAACTGCGGATAGGAGGGTCATATATTACCCAATTGTCTTAATCTTGAGAAAAAACCGTAGTTGTTTTGTATGTGGGTCGTTGGACCACATGGAAAGAAATTGCCCAAAGAAGGGTTTATAGGAAAGTAAAGGTGTTAGTAGTGGTAAGTTAGCCGTGATACGATTGCATCAGCGGATTTAGTAGCAGGTATCATTCTGGTCAATACAGTGAATGCTTATGTGTTGTTTAATTGGAGTGCTACTTTTCTTTTATAGCATGAGAGTTTGCTAAGTGATTAAGTTCATTCTCGGAAGGGATTATAAATACCTTTATATGTTAAGGTAGAGAATGGGAAATAACTTTTGTTAATTATATTAAGTGGAAATGGCTTCATGAATAAGGAATGTAAGCAAGTATCGGTAGATAAATCTTGATAAAGTTGAGAGAATTTGAAGTAATTCTCGGTATGAATGAGTTGATTAATCATAGAACTTTAATAAATTGTTAGAATAAAAGTATGAATTTTTGGTTTTTTAAGAAAATCCAAGGTAGTAATTTACGGTAATAAAATACCGCGACGCTCTTGTTGTCTATCGATGACGCAAGTTAGGAGGATGTTAAGGAAGAGGATGAGTCGTTACGGTTACGTATCGACTATCGTATTAAGAGTAAGTTAGCGGTTAAGAATAAATACCCATGGCCCAGGATCGATGATCTATTTGATCAGTTGAAGAGGGCAAATAATTTTTCTAAGATAGATTTGCGTACGGGGTATAGTCGGTTGAAAGTAAGGAAGAATGAGGAAGAACCTAAGATGACATTCATAACATGTTATAGTTATGACAAGTTTCTGGTTATGTCGTTTGGGTTAACTAATGTGCAGAAGTTAGACTTTCCGTAATGGGTGCCGAGCAAGTCAGTGACAAATCGATAGGTACTCTTGTGAGGTGCTATGATTGAAAGTACCATTAGCGTCACATGGTGTTCAAATAATATTTGGATGAGGGTGTCGTAATGATCATTGGTGATATTCTAGTCTAATTTAAGACGTCAGAAGATCATCTTTGAACATTAGAGATAGTGTGAGAAACACTACGGAGGGAGAAGTTGGATACGGAATTCACTACGTGTGAATTATAGCTTAAAGAGATAGACAAATTTGTTATTAAGAAGTATGTTGGGAATGAGAAGTGAGAGAATAGTTTTTAGGAGCTAAAAGGAAGATTAAGTGAGGCATTTGTATTATCTTTATCAAATGATACGGGGAATTTTGTAGTGTATCTCGATGTTTCACAGAAATGACGAGATTACATGCTCATGTAGCATAGCAAAGTCATTGTGTATGCATCACACCAGTTAAGGGATTATGAGAAGGTCTATCCTACTTATGATCTAAAATTGGCAGCTGTAGTCTTAGGATTAAAAATCGGAAGATAGTATTTATACGGGGAGAAGTGTGAGATATACACGGACTCTAAGAGTTTGATATATATCTCCACACAGAAGAAGTTGAATATGAAGTAGAGAAGGTTATTAGAATGGTTAAGAGGTTATGACTGTGATATATTATATCATACATGGAAGGTAAAAGTAGTAAACGACGCGTTAAGTAGGAAAGGTAGGGAAAAGCTATTGATGTTAACAACTCAGAATGAGTTAATGACGAAAATGTCAAAAACGAAGCTAGAAGTTAAATTGTGGAATTAAGAGGTAGAAATGTTATTCACAACGTAGACTCAATCCACGATAATGGAACGAGTTATTAAATACCACTAGGTAGCGAGGAGTGTAAGCGAGTGAAGAAGAGGATGCAGGATAAAGAGAAGATCATGTATAATCTTGTTTTGAAGGAGGAATTTGAGTTTCATATAATTTGGTATTAAAAGAAGGACTAATAAAAGGAAGATAGTGTAATGTGTGAGTAAAGGTTTAGCTTCAACTTCGGAGTATTGATAGGAAGTGACAAGTCATGTGAATTAAGATAATACCTTCGGTGAAGGTGAAATGAAAAGACCTCAATGTTGTAAAAAGCATTGTGGGAACTCAAATTAAAATAAAGGAAAAAATTTCCTCAATGGTGGATGTAATGTTAGGAAGATTACGGGACAAAAATCCTTATAAGGTGGGAAGAATGTAGCAGCCCGAAAAATTTGGATTTTGAGAATTAAATTTTTATTTTATTATGTGGATTAAATGAATTTAATTAATTATTTATGGGAGTAAGCTAATTGAAGGTCGTTTCTATGACCTAGACATATCGAAATGTCGTAGTATTTTGACTACGTGGTAGAATTAAAGTGTTTGAATTTCAAAGACGAAAATAAAAGCTTTCGAAAATTTAAAAAAAACACTATTCATGCATTTACTTTCAGAATTATTTTTGAATTTCCAAGAAATATGTAATGATAGAATATCGAGGTGAGATAGAATATCCAATAATATTTGATTATAGCAAACACAATTTTTAGCTGCGGACTTAAAACCTAACGATTAGGGAAAATGAATTAGAGAAGGAATTTAAATGTGTATAATGAATTAAAGCAATGATTGTATAATACATAAGTATTGTACGAGGTAATGAATACAAGTATAATACGAGGTATTATACGAGTATGTATGAATGATGGAATATCGTATATTAAATAAGTATACAAGTTAGAATACGAGAATGTCGTAAAATTATACGTTCTAAGGCTTTAAGCCAAATGTAATGGACTTGTAGGATTGGATAAGAAATTGTAAAAGTCAAATGAGATATTGAAAAGGCCCAAGTGTAGATGTATGTAAAGCCCAATGCAAGATAATGAGAAAGCCCAATAGGATTTAATTACAAGCCCAATGTGTAAGATAAGTTAATTAAGCTAATTGAATGAAAAGCCTAAGATAAGATCCAATGGGTAAAGTTTGATCCATGTGGCAAACCCATGGGTGAATTGGTGACCAAGAATTAAATGTGTTGAGCAAGTAGACTTAAGTGTTAAGCAAAGGATAAGTTAAATAACTTAAAGGCTAAGTAAAGTGCTTATGTGTTATATGAGATTATTAAAGTAAAGTGCTTATATGTGGCAACCAAGTTAACTTAATGGCTAAGTGTTGTGGTGGCCAAGAAAAGTGTGTGGAGCCAAGTTAACTTAGTGCTTAAGCTTGAATAGTAAGGAGGTGATTAAGGAGGTGGAGGGATTAATGACCCATTATACCCTCTTAGCAACTCCTATAAATAGCAAGCTTTGGATTTTATTTGTTCCTTTGTTCAAAAAACCAAGAACTTATAGCTTATTTGTTATAGAGAATAAGTGAGAATGAGCTAGAAAAGCTAGAAAGCTAGTCTTCATAATTCAAGAAGCAAGAAGGAGAACAAGGATTAATCAAGTGATCTTCATAGGTAAGAACTTAAACCATAATTTCTCTTTCTCTTCCATTGGTAAGGAAATAGGTAGTGGTAGAACATTTATGCTAAGGAATGATAAGAATGAGTAATCAAAGGGCTTAAGTCTTTATAAGTTATGAATAAGTCGTAATAAGCTATTCGTAATCATATAAGTTATGAAACAAGGAAGAACTTGTAGGAACTTGTTTTATGTTGAAATAATAAGGTTGTATGATAATAAGAAGCAAGGATGATGGTTAAAAGATTTAAGCTATGATAAGTCATGCAAAGTGAATTCATAAGTAGTTTATACTTTTATAAGTTATAGACTAATGAAGAACATGTAATAACTTATCATGAAAAGAAGTTAACGAAGTATGTATGTCAGGATGTTAGTATGATGGATTGAATCCAGTTAAAACAATGAACAAATCATAAGAAATGAAGTGATGCCGGAATTCACACGATTGGAGGTTAATCGTCGAATTCCTAAAAATCTCGGAATGGAAGTCGAATTTTGATATTGAGCTTGGAAACATTACTTTTCAATGGAGACAAGTCTTATTTGGCATTATAGAGTTGCGGACTCGATAATGACCAAATTCGACTTAGAACAAAGAAACGGCGTTGAGCGTTCACGAGCGTTTATCGTTTTCATTAAAAATGAACTAATAGTTGAACTTTTAGCAAACAAAGTCAAATAGATAAAATTCTTGCATGAGCATATAGAGTATGTAATTTGTGAACCGTAGGCTTTTGAATGAGCCAATTTGGACTTATAATGAAGAAGTTATGTGGACTTAAAATCTGCAAAATTTTTCTAAGGCATGAGAGTTGGCGTATTGTGGCCAACCCAAGGCCAAATGGTGGCAACGCTGACCTTTATGTGATCGTAGGACATCTTTGCTAACTCAGCAGCGCCCACGACCTTAGATGCAGAGTTAAGTGTGTGGTAATAGCGATGCCGATCCTAGAGTTTTGACTGAGACGAAAATGTTTACAAGTATAGAATAAAAAATAACTCATTAGTAATGAACTAAGGTGTTAATATAACATTGTTAAGGCATTGTTAGACACTTAATGTATGATTAAAGGTTGAATATAAGTCAATCGAATGTGAACGTGAATGGTAAGCAATAAGTGTACGTAACCAATAACGATCGAGTCTCGGTTAGTGATGTGATAACATTAGTAAGCTGTGAAGAAGGATGATTAACTCAAACTGAGTTGTATTAATTAACTAATTTTAGTTAAGTTATAGAAGGGAAAGAAGTTGGTAAGAACACTATAAAGTATAATGGTAAGCCGGAACCAATAATAACAAATCTAATAACTGATTAAATTGAGAAGAAGGGTAAGATTCATTAGGAACCTAGTATGATCATTCATGGCCTAATGTGGTATGTTATGTGGTTATGTATTGTAGAGACTGTAAAGACTGAAAGGAAAAGTTATTTTACTATAGCAGACGCTGAAGTCAAGTTTTTCTAAACGCTTGTCTAACTTTCGTGTTAGCCAGGTTTTCAGTGATTCATGTTATAAGATGCATGAATTATTTTATGAAAATGTTGATGCCAGTTTTACCTCGGCTAGACTAATCTTAAAGATTGATTGATTTATTTACAAGTCTTTCAATATAGAATTGATAACGCTATCCTATGCCAATTATTTGGTAGGGATTTAAGGTAAGCATGAGTAGGAATAAACAAATGTATTTTCAACAAGTATTCGATGGGCACGCGAGGTTGCCAAAATGTAAACATACATACGTTTAAAGGATGTAGTGTTGATCAACATAGAGTACCATGGGCTGATCACCCAAAAGTGCTCATAGGATATAACGGACTTACGGACTTAGTGTCGGGTTTTCCTTTTTAAAGAAATTATGAAACACTCATGGCCTTGAGCCAGAAATTGATGTTTTACTGAATATTGTTATTGTAAAACGTTTTGAAGGAAATGAAGTGCTATTTTGAATTATCGATAGTACTTCGTAACTATTTCTCAGTTACTGAAGATATACTATTCCTATGTTTCAAGCATGTCGTTTAAAAGAAATTTTTGTACTTGCTGAGCTTGTTATGCTCACTCTTGCTTGAACCATATGAATGCATCTTAGACCGAACGGACAGAAGGATCCGGCAAGGATAAAGTGAAGGCTAAGGCGAACTTGTAGATTACCTATGTAATAGTATAGGTTTGTAATGATAATATTTGATATTATGACAAGAACAAATGTAATGGTTATAAAGAACCTGGGGAATGTTAGTATTGTTTTGGAATATTTATAAGACATATTCATTCTTTTGAGGCATTTCAATTGAATGTTTGTGTGAACTGTAGTACCGTGTAGCATCATATGTCGGGTTGGAAGAGACTCGGATTTGGGGGCGTCACATACACTCTGATTGAAAAGACTTGGTGTGCCTTAGCATGGGCTTCCATGTTGTTACAGCATTACCTCAATGGTCACATAACCCATCTCATATCCCACGTGGATTCTTCAAGTACGTGTTCAGTAAACCCATGTTAAATTATCGACAATCCAGATGGCAGTTGATCCTACAGTAATTTGACATCGTCTACGTGAAGCAAAAGTCTATCAAAGGTCAAGGAATAGCGGATCAACTGGCCATCGCACCTTCAGGGGATTTTAAACCCTTGGAAACATACTTCCCCGACGAAGGGTAATGATAGTTCAGCAACACCATAAGGACAATACACACCAGACATGGAAGATGTATTTTGATGGAGCTGTAAATATGGAAGGTTCTGGGGATGGAGCAGTTCTAGTAGCCATCACGGGGGGCCAGTATCCCCTCACCATCAAATTGCAGTTTGTTAGCACCAACAACACAGCTGAGTATGAAGGCTATATAATGGGGCTAAAACATGCCCAATCAATGGGCATTAGTCAGTTAACTGTCTTTGGAGATTCTGAATTAGTAATCAGACAAACCAGGGGAATCTATCACACCAAAGAGCTACATTTGTTACCTTACCATCGGTAGGTTATCTAGATGGCTTCGGAGTTTAAAGAAATAACCTTCCTCCATATTCCTCAGAATAGGAATGACTTTGCTGATGCACTAGCAACTTTGGCCTCCTTGGTCAACATATCTGACAAGGAAAACATGCTAAGAAGCATATTTTCCCTATAAAAGGCTCTAGCTTATGGGAATTAAATTGAAGAAATATCGGATGAGCTACCTCCCATCCAGCACCCTTGGTATCAGCACATCAATGAGTATCTACAAGATGGATCTACACCCACTGAGGCGAGTTCTGCTGAGAAAAAGCGGATCCATCGAATGGCTATGAAATTCTACCTGAGCGGAGATGCACTCTACAAATGAGATGCAGGACAAAGTCTCCTCATATGTCAGGACAAAGACCAAGATTAGAGGCTCATGGATGAAATCTATGGTGGAGTATGTGGCCCATACATGAGCGGCCCTCTACTTATCAAAAAGATCCTCAAAATAAGGCATTAATGGCTCTCTCTCAAAGCTGACTATGATGATCATGTCAAGAGATGTTATCAATGCCAAATTCATGGGAATGTTATCCACACCCCTCCAAGGGAGCTCCACAATATGAGTTCACCCTTGCCCTTCTCAATGCGGGGAATGGACGTGATCGGGCCCATCAAGTACAAAGCCAGTAATGGGCATCGGTTCATCTTCACCATGATCGACTACTTCACCAAGTGGGTAGAAGCAACCTCCTTCCCCAGGGTTACTAAAGAAGTCATCATTGGTTTTATCGGAAACAATGTTATTTGTCGATATGGACAACCCGGTGAGGTAATTGTTTGAGATAATGCTAAGAACCTCAACAACAAAATGATGGAGGAGTTATTCGATGAAATTCCACATCAAACATCTTAACTCGTCATCTATCTTGTTCAAAGATGAATGGTATGCTTGTTGAAGCGGTAATATGAACATCAAGAAGATCTTGCAAAGATGTTATACCAATCACAAAGGATGGCCTAACCTCTTGCCTCTTACTCTATTAGTCTACAGAACTTCAATGCGTACTTCCACTGGGACAACCCCCTACTCATTAACCTATGGGATGGAAGCAGTGCTCCCCATAGAGGTTGAAATGGAATCCCACAGAGTGTTGATAGACGCTCAGCTGGATGATGACCAATGGTTACAAGATAGGTACCACCAATTGTCTCTAATGGACGAAAGGCAAACCATTTCTATATCTTCTATGGTCAATTATACCAACAAAGGATCGCCAGATCCTACAACAGGAAAGTCTGGTTATGGCAATTTAAGCAACATAACTTGGTTTTGAAGAAGATCATTGACAACCAAGATCAGTCCAAGGGAAAATTCACCCCAAACAGGGAAGTTCCGTTTGTTGTCAAGGAGGTATTGACAGGAAATACTCTCAGATTACAAGAAATGGATGGCGATGAATTTCCAAAACTCATCAACTCGGACACCGTGAAACGGTACTATTTCTGAGGTTACCATCAAGCAAAAATCTCGGTATTGGATCACCAGATCATCAGTCACTTCAGGTTTTCTAACCCTTCACTACATACAACCTTTCTTCATACACATCTGCCCCATCAAGGACAAACACACTTTTCAAACCAGCAGTCTGGTTTTTAGATCAACAGATCTTTCGCTCCACTTCATTTCAAACCTTTTCTGTTATCCCACCATGGATTGAACATTTCACACCTGTAGTTTTGTCCCACCAGGGATTAAACTTTTCAAACCTGCAGTTTGTCTTGTACGTGGGATCAAACTTTTCACCTGCAGTTTGTCCTGAACATGGGATCAAACTTTTCGGCTGCAATTCGTCCTGCACATGGGGCGATCTACGTCAACCTGATCTCCCCAATACACGGGAGTACGTAGGAATCCATTTTTAATGGCCCAGTCACACCATAAAAAAAACAAAAACAAACACTTCTACACCCTTATCACATACAGCGTTGAACCTCTTACACCAGGTTCGAACTACGCAGACCTGATCTCCTCTTCAATAGGAGTACGTAGGCAGTTATTTATGGTTTGGTCTTACCCCCTACCAAAACATAAAAACTTGTGGTACTGGGATAAACCTTCAATCCACCACACTTCATCGGCTTCAGACCAAAGGGATGGAACTAACTAATCTCCCCACACAAATGGGAGAATTGGCGACTATCTAAGTTGCGGTTGAGTCCTCAAAGAGAAAAACCAATCCATAAGAGATGGAACTACCTGGGCTCCCCCATACAAAGGAGTATCGGCGACCATCTGTGGTGCGGTCAACCTCAGAGAGGAAAGCCACACTCCTCTCCACGTCTACATATAGAACTAGTCCCAAGACACTAAAGGGTAGGGATACACACAGATCAACAATCCATTCTGAAAGATCCTAAGACATCTCAATGTCCACCCATCAAGGATGAGTTTAGAATACAGTAAGATCACGAGCCCTGAAGAAGTAGGCCAATATCAAGTAAGTAATAAAGCACAACTAAAAGGGAAGTGAATCAAAATATATTTCCATGCCATATATAATGTTGTTTGATATATACACAATATGTACCATACATGAAAAATAGCTAAGCTAGTCTCATGCGGAAAATACAAGCCCATCTACAAATCGGTGTATGTCACGAGCTATCAAGTCCAACATGGCATCTCTCTCTCCAAGAAGGAGGTAATATCATGAGCTCCCCGCCTTGAGGTATCTACACGAGCCAATAGATCCACAACCAACTGCATGGTGACATGGTGCTCATCAATATATGCGCTCATCTCGGTAATAATGCTAGTGGTAAGGGATCTCACTGCAATACTATCTGTAATGGATACATCCCGGGAAGATATAGTTCCATCCCGCTCAACAATCAATGTATCTCTAGATGATCTAGCCTCATCCCGCTCAGCAATAGCGGCATCTCTATGACATAAGACATCATGTCTCTTTCATAAAGCGGCATCTCTCCTAGCAAGAGTTGTCAACATCAAGGCCCTAGCCTTATCTCTCTCAAAAGTCATCAGATGCAGACTCTGCTCTAAATACTCTGATGAATGCAAGGTCATAGTAGGAGTAATACTGGGAGAATCCATCACAGCTGCTGGTAACCTAGCAAAAAGCTCCTCATCGGCGGGAAAATCAATGTCCTTTATAGGCTCTCCACCATCAGAATCAATCCCCGGCTCTATCGATACAATCGCAGCCGATGTGGTCTCTGTCTCCATCTATGCAGAATACTCTACTAAATAGACCGGATGGCTCACAGAAAACTCAGCTTGCTCATGCTGATCCCAACAATCATATAGCATGGATCTGTCCTCTCCTGACAAGTGGCGAGAAGCCAAACACTGACCTAATGCCCCCTCAAAAGGATGGAAGTCCTGAAACTGGTCGAACTGTGACATCACAACCAGTGGGTGGTAAGTAATCATGCCCCTCAAATCCGCCAGAGGGAGATAATCCATGCCAGGTGCATAAGTAATGAAGCTATAGGGTGAACTGAGCCCTGTACACGGAAAAATGTTAAACGGATCTACGATCCCTGCCAAGAACACCGACCAGGATATAGCGTATGTACACTCCGCTGGCTAAAAGGAGTAAGACATGGCTATCTCATGCGAAAAGCAGTACCCATATCATCGGAAGGTGCTAATCGATCTCAAGTGTGACATGAACCACACATACAACATGACCGAGCTGCCTATGAATACCCCTACAGGATAGGTGTGGTAATATGTGACCGATCTCAATGTCTCTTTCACAATCATCAACATAATGGTATGACCCTCCCTGAGAGCTCTCACTACCATGACAACACCGATGTCTAGCTTATCCATCTACAGTGGCATGTACACATAAGCCACTACGCACATCATGAGTACATCTACTCTGGCCGTACTCCACTTATCCTCCGACGTGGTGAAATCCTAGGAGTGTCATGCATAACTGTCCATTGAGACAAATCTGTCTATCAGAAAACGCTGGGACACCACATGGCCAGATGTAATCTCTTCCTGTACTACTCTACGCCACAGCCCGGTGAGGGTCATAAACTGCCAGCTCATATCATCGATAACCATCCGAGCGCAAGGCTTGTCCAGTGGTAATGTCGATAACCACTCATACTCCTCTAAGGTGGGAGTCAGCTCATGGGTCCTGATAAGTAGGTTTTATACCTACTTATTGGATATCAATTCATGAGAACTATGCCCATCTCAAGTACATTTTAGTATGTTTTTAGTGGCATTTTGTTTTATTTCTGCATTACTTGTAATTAGAACTCCTCTGGTGTGAAAATGCAGGAAATGGCACAGTTCGGCGTTGGTAGGTGGCATGAGACTAATGTAAGCATGACACGAGGAACCATTGGAGAAAAGGGACTGAGTATTGATGGACAAAGAAGCAATAGTAGCATGCCAAGGGGAATAATAGTAGCATGACAAATAAGCAACAATAGCAGAACTTAAGGATGCAAAGCACAGAAGCCGCGTGGCTGCACAAGCTGGAACTCGCGCGGCCGCGCCTATTTTGTATGGGGATCGCGTGCGGCCGCACAAGTCATTGAATGTTGTTGTTTCACTTAGTTTTAAATTTGAAATTTGAAGTGTTTTAACTCATATAAACTACTCTGGTTGGAACGAGACGCGATTATCTTTAGTTTTTATCAGTTTTTCATATTAGAGAACTAGGGTTCAAAGCGTTGAATACAATTCCAAAGAGGGTTGAGAATACATTGAAGATTTTCTTCATCTTCTTTTGGATTGATTCATTGAATAAGAACTACTTTAATTTTGCTGGATAATATTGGAGATTTGAACATCACTTTTGGAACATAATCTACAATTGGGTTTGATCAATTCTATCATCTCTCTCAATTGTTTTATTTATTTTTCATGTATTGCTATAATCCCATAATGTCTTTTGGTTCAGAGATGAACTAAACTCCATTATGGGATTCTAACGGATATTGATATGTAGTCTAAAATTAATGGCATGATTGCTTGATTGTGTAGTTGTAATGGAATTTCTATTATGATTGATTGGATTACATGAATGTTTAATCATCATTCATTTTATGTACTTATATGGAATTGAAAAATGACATGTGAGTATGGTTGTAATCATGATAGCATGTGTGTATGAAGCTTGAAATGTTTAGCTTTATATTTAAGTGAATCGAGATAGAAATATACTATTTCACCGTGTGTAGTAAACATAAGAGCTTGTGCTTAAATTCAATATTCTTTGCAATTTCACATAGAAATATAGTGATTTTGGTTTTATTGATGATTACATGATTTCTCTGCATGTGGATGTTATGTAAGCAGGTCATAATTCATTGACGAATGGTTATGTCTATTTTCGTGCTCTTGGCTAATTTTCCACGATACATGTATAATCTTGCATGAGGGTATTATTTAGATGAAATATGAATTGAAGTTAGAATCCCATTATTTCCATATTTGATTTATTATTCTATTATTCTTCTTTTATTCATTAATTGAGTTTAGATTAATTTAAAATTGTAGTGTTCGTTTAAGCATATTTAAATAGTGATACAGTTGATGCATAATAATTTAATCTTGAAACCTTTCTCCGTGGATCGATACTTTTCTTACACTGTACTACTTGTTGACCCATGTATGCTTGCATGAGTTAGAGTCCTTTTATTACAACTAAAAAGGAGGCAACAAGTTTTTGACTCCGTTGCCGGGGAAAGGCGTTTAATTGTATTACTATCATCAGTTTTAAGCTATATTGTATGACTTAGACAAATCTAATCTTATCTAATTTCTTTTTGTGTTTTTGTTTTTCTTTTTGTTTCAGGTACTTGTATATATTTTATGCACACACGATCATCAAATTCTGAGTTAATACCTGCACAGGACGACATTCGTAGAAATATACAAGCAGAGTTAGAGGCCACAACATCTAATATGGCAGCTGAAGGACAAAGAGAAGATCAAAGAGAGGAGCATAGGGCTTTTAGAGACTATTCAATGCCAAATATTAATGGATTGTAGTCGAATATAGTCAGACCAGCGATAACAGCTAACACCTTTGAGATAAAGTCGGGCACTATTCAAATGGTGCAGAATTCGGTACAGTTTGGGGGTGCTGCTACATATGATCCTAATGAACACCTGTTGAGCTTCATCCAAAAATGTGATACTTTCAGATACAATGGGGTGACAGAGGATGCAATCAGACTAAGTCTATTTCCATTCTCATTGCGGGACAAAGCAAGAAGTTGGCTTCACTCTTTACCTTCGGGATCTATCACCACATGGGAGGACCTAGCACAAAAATTCGTAGCCATGTTTTTCCCAATGGCTAAGACTGCGAAGATGAGAACATCAATTTCCCAGTTTGAGCAGCAACATGGTGAGTCACTATATGAAGCCTGGGAGAGATACAAAGAGATGCTAAGGAAGTGTCCACACCATGGTATGCCAGATTAGATGGTGATCAACACATTTTATAATATATTAGGATGGCAGTCCAGGCATATTGTAGATGCAGCTTCAAGGGGAGCTTTATGGTCAAAGAGCTATAAAGAGGCCTACAACCTCATTGAGACAATGGCAGAAAATGATTTTCAAAACCCTACAGCTAGGATGCCACAGGCCAAAGTTGCAGGTTTGTTAGAAGTGGATCCGATCACTGAATTGTCAGCACAGATGGCATCCATGGCAAAGAAGATTGACTCTTTGACAGATATTAAGGCAAAGACAGTTGCCTTTGTATGTGAGATTTGTGCAAGATCGTATTCTATGGACCAATGTGATATTAGTTCGAAGTCAGTATAGTATGTGAGCAACTACTGAAAGGATCAAGGACAATTTTAGAACACATACAACTCCAACAACCGCAACCATCCAAACTTCAGTTGGTCAAATAACCAAGGAAATCAACAGAATCAGTTTTAACCGAATAACCAATTTCAGTCACAGTCAGCTTAGCAACAGTTTGAACCAAGACCACCTTATCCACATGGATTTTCTCAACAATATCACACTCCATCTGCACCTCAGCAAGAAAAGAAATCAGAAATGGAGGAGATAATGATGAAGTACATGGAGAATCTGGTGATGATTAAAAAGCCAATGGTGGCTATTAAAAATTTGGAAACTCAAATGGGTTTAGATGGCGAACATGCTTAACAATAGGCCCGGGGTTCATTGCCAAGTATGTCTGAGGAGGCAAATCCAAGAAGAAGAAGGGAACAATGTCGAGCGATCACAATTAGGTCCAGGAAATAGGTTGCGAGAAAATGAGCGTGGCGGCAATGCCGCCATTTATCGAGGGAAAGGCGCGTGTGCCTTGCGAGGCGTATAAGTTATGCGAGAAGAAAGAAAATAATGAAGATTCTAAGTTACTGCAGGAAGAGAAGGATAAAGCAGGTTCAGTTGACAAGCCCAGAAATCAAATACCAAGAGTTCACCCTCCGGTTCCGTATCCACAAAGATTGCATAAACAGAGGGAAGATAAGCAGTTCATCAAGTTCTTGGAGGTTTTTAAAAATCTGCAGATTAACATACCTTTTCGCTGAGGTATTGGAACAGATGCCGAGTTATGCAAAGTTTATGCAGGGTATTTTGTCAAGGAAGAAGAGATTAGAAGATTTTGAGACAGTAGCCTTGACAGAGGAATGCAGTGCAGTGCTTCAGTGCAAATTACCTCCAAAGCTGAAGGATCTGGGCAGTTTCATAATTTCATGCACAATCAGAAAGATGAGTTTGACTAAATGTCTGTGTGATCTTGGGGCAAGTATAAATTTGATGCCCTTGTCAATATTAAATTAGTTGGGATTGCCGGCTCTGAGGTCGAAAAATATTTCTTTACAGCTAGCTGACAGATCCATCACTTATCCACGAGGAATTGTTGAAGATGTATTGGTAAAAGTGGATAAATTCATCTTTTTGGTTGATTTCATCATTTTAGATTATGAAGAAGATAGGAGTATACCAATCATATTGGGAAGACCATTCCTAGCCACAGGAAGGACCTTGATAGATGTTCAGAAAGGGGAACTCACAATGCGTGTTCATGATCAGGAAGTCACTTTCAACGTATTCAAGGCAATGAAATTTCCAACAGATGAGGAGGAATGCTTCAGGTTTGATTTGGTGGACAAGGTCTTAAATGATGAAGTAGAGAGTTTTGTGGATAATGAACCATTGAGAAATGTTATGGCTGGAAATTCAGAATTAGAGGATGAGGAATTTGAAGAAGTTGTGTAATTTCTTGATACTACTCCACAATTCAGAAATTTTAAAACTCCTGCTGAGCCATTGAAGAAAGCTGGAGAGACATCAGTAAAATTGAAACCATTTCTAGAGACACCTCCAGAACTTGAATTGAAACCACTTCAAGATCATTTGAGGTATGCATTTTTAAATAAAGATTCAAAGCTACTTGTGATTATTTCTTCGGCACTAACATCTTTTTAGGAAGAAAAACTGCTACGAGTCCTTAGAAAGTTCAAGTCGGCTATTGGATAGACTATAGCAGATATAAAAGGGATCAGCCCTTCTTTTTGTATACATAAGATCTTGCTGGAAGATGATAGCAAGACGTCGGTTGAGTAACAAAGAAGACTTAATCCGATCATAAAGGAAGTGGTCGAGAAAGAAGTATTGAAATGGCTGGATGCATGCATAATTTATCCAATTTCAGATAGTTCATGGGTGAGCCCAGTGTAATGTGTACCGAAGAAGGGTGGCATGACCGTGGTTTCTAATGAAAATAATGAGTTGATTCCAACACGAACAGTGACGGGGTGGAGACTCTGCATAGATTACCGCATGCTTAACAAAGCTACAAGGAAATATCACTTCCCATTGCCATTTATCGATCAAATGTTGGATAGACTGGTGGGTCATGAGTATTATTGCCTTCTGAACGATTATTCAGGCTACAATCAGATTGTGATAGCTCCAGAGGATCAAGAAAAGACAACCTTTAAATGTCTATATGGAACTTTTGCTTTCAGAAGGATGTCTTTTGGTCTTTGCAATGCTCCAGCCACCTTTCAGAGATGTATAATGGCTATCTTTTCGGATATAGTGGAACAGAATGTGGAGGTATTTATGGATGATTTCTCAGTGTTTGGAGATTCTTTTGATCTATGTCTTAATAATTTGGTGATGGTATTGAAGAGATGTGTTGAAACAAATTTGGTACCGAATTGGGAAAAGCACCATTTTATGGTACAAGAAGGAATTATTTTGGGACACAAGGTGTCAAAGAGGGGACTTGAGGTGGACAGGGCTAAACTAGAGACTATTAAGAATTTGCCACCACCTACTTCAGTAAAAGGTGTTCGCAGTTTTCTTGGACATGCAAGCTTCTAGCGTAGATTCATAAAAGACTTCTCTAAGATAACTAAACCATTTTGCAGTTTATTGGATAAGGATGCACAGTTTAAATTTGATAAGGATTGCGTGTCTGTATTTGAGCACTTGAAAGGGAAGTTAACTTCAGCACCAGTCATTACAGCACCGGATTGGGACTTGCCATTCAAATTGATGTGCGACGCCATTGATTATGATGTGAGGGCTATATTGGGTCAAAGAAAGGAAAAGGTTTTTCATGTGATCTACTATGCCAACAAGACCTTTATGGATGCACAGTTGAACTACACCACCATAGAGAAAGAATTACTAGCAGTTGTGTATGCTTTTAATAAATTCTGAGCTTATCTGATTGGTACAAAGGTGATAGTGTACACGGATCACGCAGCAATTCAACATTTAGTGGCAAAGAAGGATGCAAAGCCCCGTTTGATCAGATGGATATTATTGTTGCATGAATTTGATTTAGATATCAAGGACAAAAAGGGAATTGAGAACCAAGTGGTAGACCACTTATCTCGACTAAAGAATTCGGAAAGGGAGGCAGATGACAAAATTGTAATTAATGAATCCTTTCCAGATGAACAATTATTTGTGGTGAAAGGGGAAGTGTCATGGTTTTCAGACTACGTGAACTACTTGGTAAGTAAGATGGTACCTTCTGACTTGATTGGTCATCAAAAGAAGAAATTCTTGCATGATGTTAAATGGTTTATATGGGATGAACCATATTTGTTCAAACAATGTGCAGATCAGATGATAAGGAGATGTATCCCATATAGCGAGATAGAGGGGATTTTGTAGGATTGTCATGTTTCTTTGTATGGGGGTCACTACGGTGGAGAGCGAATAGTGGCTAGAGTGCTATAAGTAGGATTCTACTGGCCTACAATTTTTAAGGATGCTTACAGTTTCGTCCAGAGATGTGACAGATGTCAAAGAGTCGGGAACATTTTGAAAAGTAATGAAATGACATTGAACACAATCCTCGAAGTGGCAATTTTTGATGTATGGGGAATAGATTTCATGGGTCCTTTTTGTTTCTTTATCTCGAAATCTATACATCTTGCTCGTAGTGGATTATGTGTTGAAGTGGATAGAAGTGGCAGCTCTTCCAACAAATGATGCCAAAGTAGTCCTCAGATTTTTACAACGAAGTATCTTCATGAATCATCGCATTGCTACAGCTTATCATCCTCAAACTAATGGCCAAACAGAAGTTTCGAATCGTGAAGTCAAGAGAATTCTGGAAAAAGTTATGAATCCCACAAGAAAATATTGGTCCTTAAAGCTTGATGATGTTGTTTGGGCATATAGGACTGCATACAAGACTCTGTTGGGCATGTCACCTTTTCAGCTAGTTTATGGCAAATCATGTCATCTTCCGATAGAGCTAGAGCATAAGGCATATTGGGCGATTCAGAAGCTAAATTTTGATTTGAAAGCGGCAGGAGAGAAACGCCTACTCCAACTCAATGAGTTGGACGAATTCTGATTACAGGCATTTGAAAACTCAAAGTTGTACAAAGAGAAGGTGAAGAAATAGTATGATCGCAAGATCATAGAGAGAACATTTGAGCCAGGACAAACAGTTTTGCTTTTCAACTCCAAACTTAAGCTTTTTCATGGAAAGCTCAAATCAAGGTGATCAGGGCCATTCACAGTGAAGACAGTTTTCCCATATGGTGTGGTAGAAATATTCGATAAGTTCCCAGACAAGCCGTTTAAAGTGAATGGACAGCGACTGAAGCATTACTTTGGTGGCGAGGTTGACAGACAGAAAGTCACCTCAATTCTTTCTTCAACATGAAAAGTCAGAGACAGTCAAGATAATTGACTATAACTTAGCTCTTGATGGGAGGCAACCCATTGTTTATATCTCTACCTTTTAATTATTTCGTTTAGATTGTTTTTGTTAGTTCATTCTCATTTTTAATTATGATAGTTTGATTTCTTCTGCATAAGTGCGTTGGTAGCTAAATTTTTATTGGACTATGTTTAACATAGTATAGAGAGTATGATGATTAGAGGATCATTTTTGCATATTCAGTAGTTCATACTTTGACATGGTTAATTGGTGTTTATGCAGGAGAATTGAAAAGAAGTCATCAACATGTTATGTATTGGAAGATGCTGATTGGATTGCAAGAATTGCGGTCACGCGTACCGCCGATGATGTATACTATGAAAAACCGCTACTGCCCGTATGTATACAATAGAAAATAAAAAAAGCGCTCACGCCTGCATATCCCCATTGAAAAGTCGTGGCCATAAAACAGGACTTTGAAAAATAAAATTGGTTTTTAAAGACGTGTTTTAACACATATCTTCCATCATTTGACATAATAGAGAGCCATATTCCATTATACTCCATAATACGCATGACTCCTCTTTTCCAAACAGTTACCATTTAAAGTTGTAACGTCTCTTCTCCACTACGTGATTGTCGCATCAGATCTCCCACCCACGATCGACATCTACATTGATAAAACTAGGGTTTCAGTGGGTTGGTGCAACATAAGTTTAGGGTAATTCAATTTATCAGCTATCACTCGCGATTATATCGGGCAAGTCATCTTCTTTTCATTCAGTCTCAGATGGCTCCTAAGCGTGCTCGATCTCGCAGACCTAAATCATCATCTTCAAGCAGTCAAAGTGGGGATAATGTTGATTTCTCAAAATTTGTCAACTTGGATGCTCAAATCAAATACTATCAAATTGTGGGGAAGTCCTTTGTTCGTGAGCGAGGGTTCAAGCCAGATGCGCAGGATGGACAGTTAGTGCAAATGATTCGAGAAAGGTGTTGGCATGGTGTTTTCTCTACGCCGACGGCTTCACCTATGGCTGTTGTGCGAGAGTTCTATGCTAATGCGAGGGAAACGATGAATGGGTTCTCTTTTGTTCGTGGAATTTAAGTGGACTACTGGTCGAGAGCCATTCGCCAAGTGTTTAATTTATCCGACCCTCCAACCGGATGAACAAGTTAGGTGGAGGCTGAACATTTGGAGACAGATTTTGATGTTGTGATCACTAATTTGTGTATTGCAGGGACTTAGTGGACATGCACGTCGGGCACCAATCACCCTAAGACCTTTCCGACGTCCACTCTCAATCGCTATGCAAAGGCCTGGAACCTGTTTGTGTGTGCCAAAATCATGCCATCCTCTCATTAACATGAAATTATAGTCAAGCGAGCGATTATACAATGGGGGATTATTGTGGGCAAGGATATTGACATAGGCTACTTGATGAATCAGAATATGATGAGATACATGTGGGGTAGTACCACGGGCAGTATTCCACATGCTTCAATAGTGACCCATTTGTGTGCTAAGGCAGGAATTAGGTGGACGGATGAGCAGTTGCATTTCCCAAGCCAGGACATTACGCATGCTACAGTAGCACGATTTGAATATTGGCAAGGGGGTACTCTGCATCCAAGAGCAAAGGGTTTTATTCTGTGACCCGCATCATCTACACCATCATCGCATCCCTCCAAGTCAAATGAAGCAAGCACGTCAACCCAAACAACTGCTGCTACTGGGGATCTACAGCTCCAAAGGTTGGAGCGTAAGGTCGACGCTATGTATGACAACTTTACAGCGTTTGCTACGGGTCTGACGAGGTCATTAGCGGAGGCGTTTTAACAGCAGGGTAGTATGCTTGAGTGGCCACAGTTTTGGATCGTCGTGCCATTTCCACCACTGGATTCACCACCCGAAGAGGGTGGTGCAACTGAGCAGTAGAGGAGTTCTTCTAACCCTATACCTTAAAACCCTCTTTTGTATAAAAAAAGGGTAGTCTCTTTGTATATCCCAACTTTTGAGAAGTTCAATTGCGGGATAGAAATGTAATAGCCTTGGGCTATGTAAGCAAATTGTAAATAGTTTCAAACTATGAAGAAGCATATTAATATAATGAAGTTTTCATTTAATATGCTTTGTTATGGTATGAGTTGTTATGTGGCGAATAATAACGAAGTAAGTAAATAGATAATAATGAAATTCTAATTATTTAATCAAAAATGCCGCCAGGAGCGGAATAACGTAATCAAGAAGCGAAAATCAAGTAATGAAAATCAAGGGGTCAAAAAACAACCCTACGAAGAGTTCGTTAATTTATTAATCTACCGCATTTAACTAAACCGGGGTAGAGTACTCATTTAACCTAGGTTAGCCGTAATGACTACCTTTAAAGAATTTAAAAGCGTAGGTCCGCTGGAGTTCAAAGGAACGACGAACCCATTAGCAGCCCGTACATTAGTAAATGAAATAGAGAAGGTGTTTGTTATTACAAACATAGGTGAGGCACAAAAGCTTTCTTTTGCAACTTACATGATGAAAGGGGAAGCCAACTTTTGGTGGGAGGCTCACCAGGGTGGGACTAGAATAAATACGGTAATGTGGGAACAATTCAAGAAGGTTTTCTTCGAGAATTATTTCCCTACAAGTATGCATTGGAGGAGAGGAAGGCTTATAGGTTTGAGTAAGGCCTGAAACCCTGGCTCTATAGTGAAATTTCTATGTTCCAAAGTGTATCCTATGGGACCATTCTGGATAAAGCAATTATAGCGGAGGGTGGTAGTGAGGCGTTAACCCAATACCATAAAGAGAGAAAAGATAAGAGCAAGGGAGAAAGAGGAACTAAGGCAGAGAATGCTAGTGGCAGTATGGCAAAAAGAAAGAGTTTTTAACTCCAGGAATACTGGAGGGGGAACAATGGGAATCCTAAGCGTAGTATCGAGGTATATAAGGCACGTGGAAAGACTCATCTAGAAGTCTATCTAAAAAGGAAATTATTTTGTTATAACTGTGGACAGGAGGGTCATATATTACCCAATTGTCTTAATCCTGAGAAAAAACCGTAGTTGTTTTGTATGTGGGTCGTTGGACCACATGGAAAGAAATTGCCCAAAAAAGGTGTTAGAGGAAAGTAAAGGTGTTAGTAGTGGTAAGTTAGCCATGATACGATTGCTTCAGCGGATTTAGTAGCAGGTATCATTCTGGTCAATACAGTGAATGCTTATGTGCTGTTTAATTGGAGTGCTACTTTTCTTTTATAGCATGAGAGTTTGCTAAGTGATTAAGTTCATTCTCAGAAGGGATTATAAATACCTTTATATGTTAAGGTAGAGAATGGGGAAATAACTTTCGTTAATTATATTCGTGGAAATGGCTTCATGAATAAGGAATGTAAGCAAGTATTGGTAGATAAGTACTGATAAAGTTGAGAGAATTTGAAGTAATTCTCAGTATGAATGGGTTGATTAATCATAGAACTTTAATAAATTGTTAGAATAAAAGTATGAATTTTTGGTTTTTTAAGAAAATCCAAGGTAGTAATTTACGGTAATAAAATACCGGGACGCTCTTGTTGTCTATCGATGACGCAAGTTAGGAGGATGTTAAGGAAGAGGATGAGTTGTTACGGTTACGTATCGACTATCGTAATAGGAGTAAGTTAGCGGTTAAGAATAAATACCCATGGCCAAGGATCGATGATCTATTTGATCAGTTGAAGAGGGCAAAGAATTTTTCTATGATAGATTTGCGTACGGGGTATAGTTGGTTGAAAGTAAGGAAGAATGAGGAGGAACCTAAGATGAAATTCATAACACGTTATAGTAATGACAAGTTTCTGGTTATGTCGTTTGGGTTAACTAATGTGCAGAAGTTAGACTTTCCGTAATGGGTGCCGAGCAAGTCAGTGGCAAATTGATAGGTACTCTTGTGAGGTGCTATGATTGAAAGTACCATTAGCGTCACATGGTGTTCAAATAATATTTGGATGAGGGTGTCGTAATGATCATTGGTGATATTCTAGTCTAATTTAAGACGTCAGAAGATCACGCTGAACATTTGGAGATAGGTGAGAAACACTACGGAGGGAGAAGTTGGATACGGAATTCACTACGTGTGAATTATAGCTTAAAGAGATAGACAAATTTGTTAATAAGAAGTATGTTGGGAATGAGAAGTGAGAGAATAGTTTTTAGGAGCTAAAAGGAAGATTAAGTGAGGCATTTGTATTGTCTTTGTGACAACCCGAGAATTTAAACAATTTTACAAAATCTTAAATGATTGATTTAAGGTCAAATATTGAACCTGCATGTAAAATAAGTGTATCGTTTTGATGTTATTAGGATTGAATTTTGAGGATTTCAAAATTTCGTGAAGGATTTAGGTGAATTATTCAGGATTAAGGATTTATGTGATTAAGTTCGTGAAATTTGTTATGTATGTGTACGAATGTGGTTAAGGTCAAGGTTGATCGAGATAAAATTATATCCGTAAGTCAAACCCTAAGTATATATTAAAACATCAACGTTCAGTTAGAAAACCCTAACGTCGATAAGAAAAACACGAAATCGGCTTACGAACCCCTAGTTTTCTCAGCTTGAAATCAAAACCTTAATTCGGATATTAAAAATCCTAGATTGGGAATGCAATGCTATATATAAGGTTTAACGTTATTAATTATAAACTAATTAGGAAAACCCTAATGAATTATCGAAACCCTATTTGAGTATTAGAAAACCCTAATACCATATCCGAAAATCCTAATTTCGATTTTGAATATTTGAAACCCTAATCGGGAATATAAATTCGAGAATTATAATGCTCAAGTGATTTAGATTATAAGTTTAATAGGTAAAAAGCTTAATTATTTAGTAAACCCTAATTTTCCAAAATTTGAACCTAATTATTCTCATTCGAAACCCTAATTGGGATATTAAAACCCTAAGTGGGAAGCTTGAAGATAAGTATAAAGTTGTTATGTGATTAATTGTAACTATAATTAGGTATAACCCTAACTGATGAATTGGAAAGCCCTAATTTCTAATGTTAGAAACCCTAATGTACGATTAGAGAAAACCTAATTATTAATTTATAATGTTTAATGTTAATTAGGAAGCCTTAACCCTAATTAGCAAGCTTGAATGTGATTAGTAAACTTTATTGTAATTAGGGAATACTAATTATAATCTTCTATTTTAAAACCTAAGGGTTGTGACCAATTACCAAGTTACCATTCACTTTACAAGTCAAATGACCAAAGTACCCTTCTTGAATATTTTAATGGGATGGAGTGTAGATCTAGCCCTAGTATGTGGTTGGTGACCAACCCTAGCTAGCCATGTGCCTATATTACAACAAATGAGTATTCTAGAATTTAAAATGGTAAGGAAATGACCTTTATGCCCTTATGTCACATTTTATATTAGGTTGCTTTGCAAAAGTCTTGCTCTATCTTGGTTGTTCTGAATTCCCTAACTCTACCATAGCCTAGCATGTGACTAATAAGCCATAAAAATCAGTTAACCTAGCTAGCAACTAAGCCACATGCATTGAATTAGTAGATATAAGAGATTAAAAGGGAGAAAAAGTGATAAAAAGCTACTCATTCGCTATCTTGCTCTCCCACAACTTTCTCTCTCTCTTCATATCCGAAAATATAAGGTAGATCAGTCACTTATATAGCCTTAGATCACCCAAGAACAGACTCAAGGATCGGAAATCAAAAATCAAAGCCAAAGAAGGTATAAAACCCTAACCTAGAAATCCTATGATTCTATGTTAAATGTTGTTGTTTGTTAGTTAGATGTGTAATAAGGTGTCACTTGTTGATCTGGGTTGATAGAACATGGATCTATAACAACAATGTTCTCGAAAATTGCATTTTTATAAAATCTGGAACAATAGAAATTTGGGGCCTGACAGTCGAATATCAGAGCCCATAGATTCATATCTGTTAGTTTTTTTGTGTGTTTTATGTTATATATATGTTCTATGCCATGTTGTCTTTAATCTGGAACTTTAATCAAGTCCTGAACATCTGTAGATTTCATTTTATTCATGGTCAAAGTGGGTTGACCGACCATGACCAACTGAGAATCTGGGCAAGCCGTAAACCCGTAACTGGCAGTCGACAACATTTTTGAAGGTCTAGATCTTGCTGTAGCTTGTTAGTTTGGTTAAGTTGTTGTTGTTATGTTGTAGTATGGTATGTAGAGTACATATTAAAGTCATTATATCACCTAGATCATAACTGGAATGACAGGAAATTAAGGTCAAACTATAGTTATCAAATTTGTTTTGATGAATTCTGGAAATTCCCAGAAAGTTGAAGAACACGTGTCTGACAGCATGTTTGACCAACTAGATCTTACACATGTGATGTTGTTAAACTAATTTGATGTTATGATGTTATACCCTATCGTGTGTACTACAAGTGCGAACCATTAGATCACACAAAACGAACATAGACTGTAAGATTGAATGACTCAAAGTGAGCAACCCGATTCTGTTAAACCCAGAACAGCGAAGAACATCGATTTTGAGAGCTTAGATCTCTCTGATCTGATGTTGTTTAGCCATGAATCTTGGTGTAGTGTTGTAGTATTACATAAATACTATAATATGAAAACAATTAAGAGCCTAGAAAGTAGGAAGAACAAGGATTAAAATCCGGTCAAACTAAGCCCTCATGTTGACATTTTACGGGTTTGAAGGTCAAGAACGAATATAGTGGCGGAGTTACTTCATTATAGGGCCCTTTAATGACGCTTATTTTCTAAAATAGATTATTTTAATAAATAAATAGAAATAAATGGTTTTAATTATTAAAAATACATAATAAATTCTCGAAAAAATTATTTTAAAGCTTGAAAAATAGTTTTTAATTATTTAGAGTATATTTCAAAAATATTTAATATTTTTGGAATATAAATGGTATTTATTTATTTAATTATAATATTAGATAAATTATTTAAAATAGTTTTAATTCATGAAAAATCATGAATACTTATATTATGGTGTTAGAAAATATTTTAAGTTATTTTTGATGACTTTTGATATTTTGTGATGAATTTCATTAATATTTATTATTAATGATAATTAGTTTATTTAATGAATATGTTAGATAAATTGTGGAAAATAGATTTAATGCTTTAAAAATCATATAAAAATGATTTAAGTGTTATAAGTTATAAAATATAACTTTTGTTATTTTGGCATGAAAATATTAATATTTTAATAATTATAGCAATTATCGGATAATGGATTTGATTGTTTAAAAATCATAGAAATGTGATTTTAAGGTATTAAAATACTTTGAGATATTATGAATATGAAATAATATTGTGGCATGTAATTCATTAATGGTTATTATTAAATAATATTAATGATATTAGAATATTGTGGTATTTAATTCATTTAAATACGGTGTTAATGATTAGAAAATCATGATAAATGGTAATAATTACTTGAAAATTTATTATAAGCCTATTAAAATTGTTTTGACTAATAAGAAAATTATATGTGATAATTCTTAAGTGTTTAAGCAGAGTTTAATTGAACTTAAACTCGAGTATTATTGGAATTAGGCCAAATCGGGATGTTAGAACTGTGTTGGTTTCAAGTCAGACTGAAATAGCTTGACCTGATACAAAGTTTCATGTGTTGTATAGACTGATAGGATTATATGGTAATGTGTTTATGTTATTTTATACTGTGATGATATTATTCTAATATTTGGAGATCGGTATTATCTGTATTAGGTCTTCAGATAAGCTAAGTTATATTTCATATCGGTAATCAACGGTTCAGGCAAGTTTTACTTAACTCTACTAAGAGTGTTTTATTCAGATATGCATATGGTTAATCATTGCTGATTGCCATGTTGAATTGTACTCTATATATATTGCATGTATAAGTCAGGTATAAAAGGCTGATCACCTTCAGTACCAGTTGGTCCGGATATATATTGTTCATATGTAATACTTGTTCAGTCAAAAGTTTTTGTTCATGCTAATTCACAACTACATTGCGAATTATAGCCAGCTTCTTATTCATACTCTTTCAATCATGATATATCCTTAAATTGTATTTAACCTTGCTGGGCAACTTTCATGCTCACCCTTGCTATATCATGATAAAACATTGCAGATTAAGACTAATGCTTCGATACAAGGAAAGTTAAAGAGCGGTTCGACTTAGAGTTAATATCGCGATTAGATTTGTAATAGTCTTGTATGATGATAATATCATGTGTTAGATAAGTTATGAATTGTGTATAAGTTATGGTTACTCGACCTTGGGGATAGTGTATAATGTTTAATGTATAAACAATTTATCTTTATATCTTCCGCAATAGTAGTAGAATGAGTGAACCGGATCTGCGGTGAATTGGGGCCCGGATTCGGGGCTCTCACAGTTGGTATCAGAGCTGTTGGTTATAAACCTAGGGTAGAGTTACCTTAGACTAATAACCGCAATAATAGGATAAGATCTAACTAACATAGAGTTAGTGTGTCGGTAAGATTCAAAGACGAATCTCGGCGAGTTATAAAGATACGGAGTTCCCTAACTCTGATAAAGAAGTTAAGAATCAAAAGGTTATATGTAAGTATGGTACAATTATACTCTTTAATAGTTGATATATGGTATCTGGGCTAAACGATTCCTTCATAGAGCGGAGGTATATACGAACTAGCAACTCGAAACCTAGTTTGTTGGTTGTTTGTGGGAAACCACTCAGCGTACCATATTGAAACTATTAGAGACTCGATGTGTACCAAGTATAGAAAGTGGATAGATCGAGTCTAAAAGACTGAAAGTGTAGGGATAGGAGATCGTAAAACAAAACGATCAAGTCATAGAATTGAATCGAGATATATACGATGAGATCACCCCGTGATCTGATAAGGTTATGACAGCCAGAAAGAATCAATTTGATGATTGAAAAATCTACAGCAAGATGTTACGTATCAGTTATACTATGAAATTGTACTATGAAAACTCATGAAAGAGTTATGAATTATGAATACGGATTAAATGAAATTCAGTATTGTGAATGGGGAGTTAAGATTAGGTGGGGATTTCAATTGAGGACTCATGTTAGTAGTTGAGTTGTATGATTCCTTGTTATGGGCGGGAATTGTACTTGGTGTAAAAACCACTTAGTTTACGACATTGATAATCATTGAAATGTTGTGTCGCGGCTATTTGCTATATGCATGTTAAGAGGGTGATTCCTTTCTCATGTGTATAACAAATAGATAGGTCATAGGTAGAGAATATAAGGTTAAATCTGAGTTCTTAAAACTCATACTTATGTGACATTCTTGACTTATAGTTATATGAAATGTTTATGAACCCCTCGTGAATGGACGCTTGAAAAGGTCCGACTAGGGTAAGTTCTTAAACTCATATGATTGTGGCAATTAATGAACTCATAAGTGTGGTTTTGAACTGGGTATAGTTTTAATGTGAATGGAGTATTGAGGATTTGAGAAGCAGATAGATTGTTAAGCAAATGATTATTAGTGGAGGCATTAGGTTTTCCCAAACTCCTAGCTATGCTAAACTTCAAATTTTGACATCAAGCTAAATCGCACTATGTGCCTTTTAAAAAAATGTAGACCCGTAACCATTTTTGAAACGGTTTAAAGAAATACGATTTATGCTACTTATTTTGGCTGACACAAATGATTTGAAATATCAATTTTTTTTTAATTATCACTCATGTACCATGTAACTTTGATGCGGAGATGATAAAAACGATGGAGTCATCAATGCAAGTATTACTTAGTGTTGGATGTGATCTAAAGATCGTCGACCCCAATGGTATGATGTAGTATGATAAAATCACCAAATGACGGAATCCTCAAGCGGATCATTATGTCTGATGCAAGCATCATAACGTCATTCTCGAAAATGTTTTCAAAAATTTTTAAGTGTTCATTGAAAGAAATTTCTGAACCAAATTATTTGGTGCGAATCCTATGATAAGGCCGGGTGAACTATGTTGTTTGGATAAATAATCCAATCTAGTAGCGTAAATATTCGCTAGACATGATTAATACGTTATGCATGACGTAAGAGTACGATAGGCTAATCACCTAAAGTACTAGCAACGGTAGTTTACCTTCTTCGTGATTATAAACCTACTGTTAACCTTTATAAGGGGTAGATTACCTTTTTCTTAATGGAAATAGGTAGCAGGTAGTAATACCTATAAACCTCAATAGTTCATGGTCTATATGACCCCTCAGTACAAATTGAAAACTTTTGCTTTTGTGAGTGGTGTATTGGGTAGCATGTGATGATGTGTGAACGGTGTAATGAAACTTTTGCTCTTGTGAGTGGTATATTGGGTAGCATGTGATATGTGTGAATGGTGTAAAAGGCTTGCTTGGTGTAAGGTGTAAGGTGAATTTAGGGACGAAATTCTTATAAGAGGGGTGAATGTGACAACCCGGAAAATTTAAACAGATTTTACAAAATCTTAAATGATTGATTTAAGGTCAAATATTAGACCTAGACAGAAAATAAGTGTATGCGTTTGATGTTATTAGGATTGAATTTTGAGGATTTCAAAATTATGTGAAGGATTTAGGTGAATTATTCAGGATTAAGGATTTATGTGATTAAGTTCTGTGAAATTTGTTATGTATGTGTACAGAATGTGGTTAAGGGTCAAGGGTTGATCAGATAAAATTATATTTGTGTCAAACCCTAAGTATATATTAAAAACATCAACGTTCAGTTAGAAAACCCTAACGTCTGATAAGAAAAACCTAGAAATCGGTTCTGGAAACCCTAGTTTCAGATTTAAAGAATCAAAACTTTAATTCGGATATTAAAAACCCTAGATTAGGAATGCAATGCTATATATAAGGTTTAACGTTATTAATTATAAACTAATTAGGGAAAACCCTAATGAATTACTGGAAACCCTATTTGAGTATTAGAAAACCTAATACCATATCTCAAAATCCTAATTTCGATTTTGAATATTTGAAACCCTAATAAGGAATATAACGGAGAATTATAATGCTCAAGTGATTTAGATTATAAGTTTAATAGGGTAAAGCTTAATTATTTAGCAAACCCTAATTTTCCAAAATTTGAACCCTAATTATTCTGTCTGAAACCCTAATCGGGATATTAAAACCCTAAGTGGGAAGCTTGAAGATAAGTATAATAATTGTAAGTATAATTAGGTATAACCCTAACTGATGAATTGGAAAGCCCTAATTTCTAATGTTAGAAACCCTAATGTACGATTAAAGAAAACCTAATTATTAATTTATAATGTTTAATGTTAATTAGGAAGCCTTAACCCTAATTAGCAAGCTTGAATGTGATTAGTAAACTTTATTGTAATTAGGGAATACTAATTATAATCTTCTATTTTAAAACCTAAGGGTTGTGACCAATTACCAAGTTACCATTCACTTTACAAGTCAAATGACCAAAGTACCCTTCTTGAATATTTTAATGGGATGGAGTGTAGATCTAGTCCTAGTATGTGGTTGGTGACCAACCCTAGCTAGCCATGTGCCTATATTATAACAAATGAGTATTCTAGAATTTAAAATGGTAAGGAAATGACCTTTATGCCCTTATGTCACATTTTATATTAGGTTGCTTGCAAGTCTTGCTCTATCTTGGTTGTTTACCGACCCTAACTCTACCATAGCCTAAAGATGACTAATAAGCCATAAAAATCGAGTTAACCTAGCTAGCAACTCAGCCACATGCATTGAATTAGTAGATATAAGAGATTAAAAGAGAGAAAAAGTGATAAAAAGTTACTCATTTGATATCTTGCTCTCCCACAACTTTCTCTCACTCTTCATATCTGAAAATATAAGGTAGATCAGTCACTTATATAGCCTTAGATCACCCAAGAACAGACTCAAGGATCGGAAATCAAAAATCAAAGCCAAAGAAGGTATAAAACCCTAATCTAGAAATCCTATGATTCTATGTTAAATGTTGTTGTTTGTTGGTTAGATATGTGTAATAAGGTGTCACTTGTTGATCTGGGTTGATAGAACATGGATCTATAACAACAATGTTCTCGAAAATTGCCTTTTTATAAAATCTGGAACAATAGAAATTTGGGGCCTGACAGTCGAATATCAGAGCCCATAGATTCATATCTGTTAGTTTTTTTTTGTGTTTTATGTTATATATATGTTCTATGCCATGTTGTCTTTAATCTAAAACTTTAATCAAGTCCTGAACATGTGTAGATTTCATTTTATTCATGGTCAAAGTGGGTTGACCGACCATGACTAATCGAGAATCAAGGGCAAGCCCGTAAACCCGAATCTGGCCCGACAACATTTTTTGAAGGTCTAGATCTTGTTGTAGCTTGTTAGTTTGGTTAAGTTGTTGTTGTTATGTTGTAGTCTGGTATGTAGACTACATATTAAAGTCATTATATCACCTAGATCATAACTGGAATGACAGGAAATTAAGGTCAAACTATAGTTGACCGACTGTATTGATGAATTCTGGAAATTCCCAGAAAGTTGAAGAACACGTGTCTGACAGCATGTTTGACCAACTAGATCTTACACATGTGATGTTGTTAAACTAATTTGATGTTATGATGTTATACCCTATCGTGTGTACTACAAGTACGAACCATTAGATCACACAAAACGAACATAGACTGTAAGATTGAATGACTCAAAGTGAGCAACCCGATTCTGTTAAACCCAGAACAGCGAAGAACATCGATTTTGAGAGCTTAGATCTCTCTGATCTGATGTTGTTTAGCCATGAATCTTGGTTTAGTGTTGTAGTATTACATAAATACTATAATATGAAAGCAATTAAGAGCCTAGAAAGTAGGAAGAACAAGGATTAAAATCCGGTCAAACTAAGCCCTCATGATCGACATTTTTCTGGGTTTGAAGCTCAAGAACAGCTATAGTGATGATTACGTCGCTATAGGGCCCTTTAGCGACGCTTATTTTCGGAAAATAGATTATTTTAATAAATAAATAGAAATAAATGGTTTTTAATTATTAAAATACATAATAAATTACGAAAAATTATTTTAAAGCTTGAAAATAGTTTTAATTATTTCGAGTATATTTAGAAAATATTTAATATTTTTGGAATATAAATGGTATTTATTTATTTAATTATAATATTAGATAAATTATTTAAAAATAGTTTTAATTCATGAAAATCATGAATAATTATATTATGGTGTTAGAAAATATTTTAAGTTATTTTCGATGACTTTTGATATTTTGTGATGAATTTCATTAATATTTATTATTAATGATAATTAGTTTATTTAATGAATATGTTAGATAAATTGTGGAAAAATAGATTTAATGCTTTAAAAATCATATAAAAATGATTTAAGTGTTATAAGTTATAAAATATAACTTTTGTTATTTTAGCATGAAAATATTAATATTTTAATAATTATAGCAATTATCGGATAATGGATTTGATTGTTTAAAAATCATAGAAATGTGATTTTAAGGTATTAAAATACTTTGAGATATTATGAATATGAAATAATATTGTGGCATGTAATTCATTAATGGTTATTATTAAATAATATTAATGATATTAGAATATTGTGGTATTTAATTCATTTAAATACGGTGTTAATGATTAGAAAATCATGATAAATGGTAATAATTACTTGAAAATTTATTATAAGCCTATTAAAATTGTTTTGACTAATAAGAAAATTATATGTGATAATTCTTAAGTGTTTAAGCAGAGTTTAATTGAACTTAAACTCAGTATTATCGAATTTATTGTAATCAGTTCGGGATGTTAGAATCGTAATCGGTTTCAAGTCAGACTGAAATAGTTTGACCTGATACAAAGTTTCATGTGTTGTATAGACTGATAGGATTATATGGTAATGTGTTTATGTTATTTTATACTGTGATGATATTATTCTAATATTTGGAGATCGATATTATCTGTATTAGGTCTTCGGATAAGCTAAGTTATATTTCATATCGGTAATCAACGGTTCAGGCAAGTTTTACTTAACTCTACTAAGAGTGTTTTATTCAGATATTCATATGGTTAATCATTGTTGATTGCCATGTTGAATTGTACTCTATATATATTGCATGTATAAGTCAGGTATAAAAGGCTGATCACCTTCAGTACCAGTTAGTCCGGATATATATTGTTCATATATAATACTTGTTCAGTCAAAAGTTTTTGTTCATGCTAATTCACAACTACATTGCGAATTATAGCCAGCTTCTTATTCATACTCTTTCAATCATGATATATCCTTAAATTGTATTTAAACTTGCTGGGCAACTTTCATGTTCACCCTTGCTATATCATGATAAAACATTGCGATTAAAGACGAATGCTTGGATCTGAGGAAAGTTAAAGACAATTCCAGCTTAGAGTTAATATGCGCGATTAGATTTGTAATAGTCTTATATGATGATAATATAATGTGTCAGATAAGTTATGAATTGTGTATAAGTTATGGTTACTCGACCTTGGGGATAGTGTATAATGTTTAATGTATAAACAATTTATGTTTATATCTTCCGCAATAGTAGTAGAATTAGTGAACCGAATCCGCGGTGAATTGGGGCCTGGATTCGGGGCTCTCACAGTCTTTATCAAATGATACGGGAAATTTTGTAGTGTATCTCGATGTTTCGCAGAAATGACGAGATTACATGCTCATGTAGCATGGCAAAGTCATTGTGTATGCATCACACCAGTTAAGGAATTATGAGAAGGTCTATCCTACTTATGATCTAAAATTGGCAGCAGTAGTCTTAGGATTAAAAATTGGAAGATAGTATTTATACGGGGAGAAGTGTGAGATATACACGGACTCTAAGAGTTTGATATATATCTCTATACAGAAGAAGTTGAATATGAAGTAGAGAAGGTTATTAGAATGGGTAAGAGGTTACGACTGTGATATATTATATCATACATGGAAGGTAAAAGTAGTAAACGACACGTTAAATAGGAAAGGTAGGGAAAAGCTATTGATGTTAACAACTCAGAATGAGTTAATGATGAAAATGTCAAAAACGAAGCTAGAAGTTAAATTGCGGAATGAAGAGGTAGAAATGTTATTCACAACGTAGACTCAATCCACGATAATGGAACGAGTTATTAAATACCACTAGGTAGCGAGGAGTGTAAGCGAGTGAAGAAGAGGATGCAGGATAAAGAGAAGATCATGTATAATCTTGTTTTGAAGGAGGAATTTGAGTTTCATATAATTTGGTATTAAAAGAAGGACTAATAAAAGGAAGATAGTGTAATGTGTGAGTAAAGGTTTAGCTTCCAACTCAGAGTATTGATAGGAAGTGACAAGTCATGTGAATTAAGATAATACCTTCGGTGAAGGTGAAATGAAAGAACCTCAATGTTGTAGAAGCATTGTGGGAACTCAAGATTAAAATAAAGGAAAAAATTTCCTCAATGGTGGATGTAGTGTTAGGAAGATTCTGGGGACAGAATCCTTATAAGGGGGGAAGAATGTAACGGCCCAGAAAATTTGGATTTTTGAGAATTAAATTTTTATTTTTATTATGTGGATTAAATGAATTTAATTAATTATTTATGGGAGTAGCTAATTGAAGGTCGTTCTATGACCTAGACATATCGAAATGTCATAGTATTTTGACTACGTGGTAGAATTAAAGTGTTTGAATTTCCAAGACGAAAATAAAAGCTTTCTGAGAAATTTCTGAAAAACACTATTCACGCATTTCTGCTCGGGAATTATTTTTGAATTTCTGAGAAATATGTAATGATAGAATATTGAGGTGAGATAGAATATCCAATAATATTTCAGTTATGGCAACACAATTTTCGCCTGCAGACTTAAAACCTAACGATTAGGGAAAATGAATTCCAAGAAGGAATTTAAATGTGTATAATGAATTAAAGCAATGATTGTATAATACATAAGTATTGTACGAGGTAATGAATACAAGTATAATACGAGGTATTATACGAGTATGTATGAATGATGGAATATCGTATATTAAATAAGTATACGAGTTAGAATACGAGAATAATACGTAAATTATATGTTCTAAGGCTTTAAGCCAAATGTAATGGCCTTGTAGGATTGGATAAGAAATTTTAAAGTCAAATGAGATATTGAAAAGGCCCAAGTGTAGAGATGTGTAAGCCCAATACAAGATAATGAGAAAGCCCAATAGGATTTAATTACAAGCCCAATGTGTAAGATAAGTTAATTAAGCTAATTGAATGAAAAGCCTAAGATAAGATCCAATGGGTAAAGTTTGATCCATGTGGCAACCCATGGGTGAATTGGTGACCAAGAATTAAATGTGTTGAGCAAGTAGACTTAAGTGTTAAGCAAAGGATAAGTTAAATAACTTAAAGGCTAAGTAAAGTGCTTATGTTTGATGAGCAAGTAAAGTGCTTATATGTGGCAACCAAGTTAACTTAATGGCTAAGTGTTGTGGTGGCCAAGAAAAGTGTGTGGAGGCCAAGTTAACTTAGTTCTTAAGCTTGGAATAGTAAGGAGGTGTTAAGGAGGTGGAGGGGATTAATGACCCTTATGCCCTAACCTAGCAACTCCTATAAATAGCAAGCTTTGGATTTTATTTGTTCCTTGTTCAAAAAAACCAAGAACTTATAGCTTATTGGTTATAGAGAATAAGTGAGAATGAGCTAGAAAAGCTAGAAAGCTAGTCTTCATAATTCAAGAAGCAAGAAGGAGAACAAGGATTAATCAAGTGATCTTCATAGGTAAGGACTTAAACCATAATTCTCTTTCTCTTCCATTGGTAAGGAAATAGGTAGTGGTAGAACATTTATGCTAAGGAATGATAAGAATGAGTAATCAAAGGGATTAAGTCTTTATAAGCTGTATAAGTCATGAATAAGCTATTCGTAATCATATAAGTTATGAAACAAGGAAGAACTTATAGGAACTTGTTTTATGTTGAAATAATAAGGTTGTATGATAATAAGAAGCAAGGATGATGGTTAAAAGATTTAAGCTATGATAAGTCATGCAAAGTGAATTCATAAGTAGTTTATACTTTTATAAGTTATAGACTAATGAAGAACATGTAATAACTTATCATGAAAAGAAGTTAACGAAGTATGTATGTCAAGATGTTAGTATGATGGATTGAATCCAGTTAAAACAATGAACAAATCATAAGAAATGAAGTTATGCCGGAATTCACACGATTGGACGTTAATCGTCGAATTCGTGAAAATCTCGGAATGGAAGTCGAATTTTAATATTGAGCTTGGAAACATTACTTTTCAATGGAGACAAGTCTTATTTGGCATTATAGAGTTGCGGACTCGAGAATGACCAAATTCTGACTTAGAACAAAGAAACGAGCGTTGAACGTTCACGAACGTTTATCGTTTTCGTTGAAAATGAACTAATAGTTGAACTTTTAGCAAACAAAGTCAAATAGATAAAATTCTTGCTTGAATGTATAGAGTATGTAATTTGCGAACTGTAGGCTTTTGAATGAGCCAATTTGGACTTATAACGAAGAAGTTATGTGGACTTAAAATCTGCAAAATTTTTCTAAGGCACAGAGTTGGCGCCGTGGTGCCAACCCAAGGCCAAAAGGTGGCACTACAGCACCGTAACAGTGTCAGAGCATACTGCTAACTCGCGCCACGGCCTTAGATGCAGAGTTAAGTGTGGCGCCGCGGTGCCAGTCCTAGAGTTTTGACAGACAAGAATGTTTACAAGTATAGAATGAAAAATAACTCATTAGTAATGAACTAAGGTGTTAATATAACATTGTTAAGGCATAGTGTAATGTGTGAGTAAAGGTTTATCTTCTAACTCAGAGTATTGATAGGAAGTGACAAGTCATGTGAATTAAGATAATACCTTCGGTGAAGGTGAAATGAAAGAACCTCAATGTTGTAGAAGCATTGTGGGAACTCAAGATTAAAATAAAGGAAAATTTTTTCCTCAATGGTGGATGTAGTGTTAGGAAGATTCTGGGGATAGAATCCTTATAAGGGGGGAAGAATGTAACGGCCCAGAAAAATTGGATTTTTGAGAATTAAATTTTTATTTTTATTATGTGGATTAAATGAATTTAATTAATTATTTATGGGAGTAAGCTAATTGAAGGTCATTCTATGACCTAGACATATCGAAATGTCATAGTATTTTGACTACGTGGTAGAATTAAAGTGTTTGAATTTTCAAGACAAAAATAAAAGCTTTCTGAGAAATTTTCTAAAAATCACTATTCACGCATTTCTGCTTGGGAATTATATTTGAATTTCCGAGAAATATGTAATGATAGAATATTGAGGTGAGATAGAATTTCCAATAATATTTCAGTTATAGCAAACACAGTTTTTTGCCTGCAGACTTAAAACCTAACGATTAGGGAAAATGAATTCTGAGAAGGAATTTAAATGCGTATAATGAATTAAAGCAATGATTGTATAATACATAAGTATTGTACGAGGTAATGAATACAAGTATAATACGAGGTATTATACGAGTATGTATGAATGATGAAATATCGTATATTAAATAAGTATACGAGTTAGAATACGAGAATAATACGTAAATTATATGTTCTAAGGCTTTAAGCCAAATGTAATGGACTTGTAGGATTGGATAAGAAATTTTAAAGTCAAATGAGATATTGATAAGGCCCAAGTGTAGAGATGTGTAAGCCCAATGCAAGATAATGAGAAAGCCCAATAGGATTTAATTACAAGCCCAATGTGTAAGATAAGTTAATTAAGCTAATTGAATGAAAAGCCTAAGATAAGATCTAATGGGTAAAGTTTGATCCATAGGGCAACTCATGGGTGAATTGGTGACCAAGAATTAAATGTGTTGAGCAAGTAGACTTAAGTGTTAAGCAAAGGATAAGTTAAGTAACTTAAAGGCTAAGTAAAGTGCTTATGTGTGATGAGCAAGTAAAGTGCTTATATGTGATGAGCAAGTAAAGTGCTTATATGTGGCAACCAAGTTAACTTAATGGCTAAGTGTTGTGGTGGCCAAGAAAAGTGTGAGGAGGCCAAGTTAACTTAGTGCTTAAGCTTGGAATAGTAAGGAGGTGATTAAGGAGGTGGAGGGGATTAATGACCCTTATGCCCTAACCTAGCAACTCCTATAAATAGAAAGCTTTGGATTTCATTTGTTCCTTGTTCAAAAACACCAACAACTTATAGCTTATAGGTTATAGAGAATAAGTGGAATGAGCTAGAAAAGCTAGAAAGCTAGTCTTCATAATTCAAGAAGCAAGAAGGAGAACAAGGATTAATCAAGTGATCTTCATAGGTAAGGACTTAAACCATAATTCTCTTTCTCTTCCATTGGTAGGGAAATAGGTAGTGGTAGAACATGTATGCTAAGGAATGATAAGAATGAGTAATCAAAGGGCTTAAGTCTTTATAAGCCGTATAAGTCATGAATAAGCTATTCGTAATCATATAAGTTATGAAACAAGGAAGAACTTGTAGGAACTTGTTTTATGTTAAAATAATAAGGTTGTATGATAATAAGAATCAAGGATGATGGTTAAAAGATTTAAGCTATGATAAGTCATGCAAAGTGAATTCATAAGTAGTTTATACTTTTACAAGTTATAGACTAATGAAGAACAAGTAATAACTTATCATGAAAATAAGTTAATGAAGTATGTATTTCAAGATATTAGTATGATGGATTGAATCCAGTTAAAACAATGAACAAATCATAAGAAATGAAGTTATGCCGGAATTCACACGATTGGACGTTAATCGTCGAATTCGTGAAAATCTCGGAATGGAAGTCGAATTTTGATATTGAGCTTGGAAACATTACTTTTCAATGGAGACAAGTCTTATTTGGCATTATAGAGTTGCGGACTTGAGAATGACCAAATTCTGACTTAGAACAAAGAAACGAGCGTTGAACGTTCACGAACGTTTATCGTTTTCGTTGAAAATGAACTAATAGGTGAACTTTTAGCAAATGAAGTCAAATAGATAAAATTCTTGCATGAACACATAGAGTATGTAATTTATGAACCGTAGGCTTTTTAATGAGCCAATTTGGACTTATAACCAAGAAGTTATGCGTCCAGGAAGTTCACAGAATGTAAAATCTGCAAAAATTTTCTAAGGCACAGAGTTGGCGCCGCGGCGCCAACCCAAGGCCAAAAGGTGGCAATCTACAGTTGCCAGTAATAATGTCGGGGCATCTCGCTAACTTTCATGGCCACTACCTTAGATGCAGAAGTTAAGTGTGGCACCGCATGATTACCGATCCTAGAGTTTTGACAGACAAGAATGTTTACAAGTATAGAATGAAAAATAACTCATTAGTAATGAACTAAGGTGTTAATATAACATTGTTATGGCATTGTTAGACACTTAATGTATGATTAAAGGTTGAATATAAGTCAATCGAACGTGAACGTGAATGGTAAGCAATAAGTGTACGTAACCAATAACGATCGAGTCTCGATTAGTGATGTGATAACATTAGTATGCTGTGAAGAAGGATGATTAACTCAAACCGAGTTGTATTAATGAAATAATTTTAGTTAAGTTATAGAATGGAAAGAAGTTGGTAAGAACACTATAAAGTATAATGGTAAGCTAGAACCAATAATAACAAATCTAATAACTGATTAGATTGAGAAGAAGGGTAAGATTCATTAGGAACCTAGTATGATCATTCATGGCCTAATGTGGTATGTTATGTGGTTATGTATTGTAGAGACTGTAAAGACTGAAAGGAAAAGTTATTTAACTATAGCAGACGCTGAAGTCAAGTTTTTCTAAACGCTTGTCTAACTTTCGTGTTAGCCAGGTTTTCAGTGATTCATGTTATAAGATGCATGAATTATTTTATGAAAATGTCGATGCCAGTTTTACCTCGGCTAGACTAATCTTAAAGATTGATTGATTTATTTACTAGTCTTTCAATATAGAATTGATAACGCTATCCTACGCCAATTGTTTGGTAGGGATTCAAGGTAAGCATGAGTAGGAATAAACAAATGTATTTTCATCACGTATTCGATGGGCACGCGAGGTTGTCAAAACGTAAACGTACATACGTTTAAAGGATGTAGTGTTAATCAACATAGAGTACCATGGGCTGATCACCCAGAAGTGCTCATAGGATATAACGGACTTACGGACTTAGTGTCGGGTTTTCCTTTTTAAAGAAATTATGAAACACTCATGGTCTTGAGCCAGAAATTGATGTTTAACTGAATATTGTTATTGTAAAATGTTTTGAAGGAAATGAAGTGCTATTTTGAATTATTGATAGTACTTCGTAACTATTGTTCAGTTACTGAAGATATACTATTCCTATGTTTCAAGTATGTCGTTTAAAAGAAATTGTTGTACTTGCTGAGCTTGTTATGCTCACTCTTGCTTGAACCATATGAATGCAGCTTAGACCGAATGGACCGAAGGATTCGGAAAGGATAAAGTGAAGGCTAAGGCAAACTTATAAATTACCTATGTAATAGTATAGGTTTGTAATGATAATATTTGATAATATGACAAGAACAAATGTAACGATTATAAAGAACCTGGGGAATGTTAGTATTGTTTTGGAATATTTATAAGACATTCATTCTTTTGAGGCATTTCAATTGAATGTTTGTGTGAACTGTAGAACCGTGTAGCACCATATGTCGGGTTGGAAGAGACCCAGATTTAGGGGCGTCACATACACTCTGATTGAAAAGACTTGGTGTGCCTTAGCATGGGCTTCCATATGGTTACAGCATTACCTCCATGGTCACATAACCCATCTCATATCCCACGTGGATTCTCTCAAGTACGTGTTCAGTAAACCCATGTTAAATTATCGACTGTCCAGATGGCAGTTGATCCTACAGTAATTTGACATCGTCTACGTGAAGCAAAAGTCTATCAAAGGTCAAGGAATTGTGGATCAACTAGCCGTCGCACCTTCAGGGGATTTTAAACCCTTGGAAACATACTTCCCCGACGAAGGGGTAATGACAGTTTAGCAACACCATAAGGACAATACACACTAGACATGGAATATGTATTTTGATGGAGCTGTAAATATGGAAGGTTCTGGGGATGGAGCAGTTCTAGTAGCCATCACGGGGGACCAGTATCCCCTCACCATCAAATTGCAGTTTGTCAGCACCAACAACACAGCTGAGTATGAAGGCTGTATAATGGGGCTAAAACTTGCCCAATCAATGGGCATCAGTCGGTTAACTGTCTTTGGAGATTCTGAATTAGTAATCAGACAAACCACGGGAATTTATCACACCAAAGAGCTACATTTGTTACCTTACCATCGGCAGGTTATCCAGATGGCTTCGGAATTTGAAGAAATAACCTTCCTCCATATTCCTCAGAATAGGAATGACTTTGCTGATGCACTAGCAACTTTGGCCTCCTTGGTCAACATATCTGACAAGGAAAACATGCCAAGCAGCATATTTTCCCTATAAAAGGCTCTAGCCTATGGGAATTACATTGAAGAAATATCGGATGAGCTACCTCCCATCCAGCACCCTTGGTATCAGCACATCAAGGAGTATCTACAAGATGGATCTACACATACTGAGGCAAGTTCTGCTGAGAAAAAGCAGATCCATCGAATGGCTATGAAATTCAACCTGAGCGGAGATGCACTCTACAAATGAGATGCAGGACAAGGTCTCCTCAGATGTCAGGACAAAGACCAAGCTTAGAGGCTCATGGATGAAATCCATGGTGGAGTATGTGGCCCATACATGAGCGGCCCTCTACTTATCAAAAAGATCCTCAAAATAAGGCATTAATGGCTCTCTCTCAAAGCTGAATGTGATGATCATGTCAAGAGATATTATCAATGCCAAATTCATGGGAATGTTATCCACACCCCTCCAAGGGAGCTCCAAAATATGAGTTCACCCTTGCCCTTCTCAATGCGGGGAATGGACGTGATCGGGCCCATCAAGCACAAAGCCAGTAATGGGCATCGGTTCATCTTCACCATGATCGACTACTTCACCAAGTGGGTAGAAGCAACCTCCTTCCCCAGGGTTACTAAAGAAGTCATCATTGGTTTTATCAGAAACAATGTTATTTGTCGATATAGACAACCAGAGGTAATTGTTTCAGACAATGCTAAGAACCTCAACAACAAAATGATGGAGGAGTTATTCAGTAAATTTCACATCAAACATCTTAACTCCGTCATCTACCGTTCAAAGATGAATAGTACTGTTGAAGAAGCTAATATGAACATCAAGAAGATCTTGCAAAAGATGTTATACCAATCACAAAGGATGGCCTAACCTCTTGCCTCTTACTCTATTAGTCTACAGAACTTCAATGCGTACTTCCACTGGGACAACCCCCTACTCATTAACCTATCGGATGGAAGCAGTGCTCCCTATAGAGGTTGAAATGGAATCCCACAGAGTGTTGATAGACGCTCAGCTGGATGATGATCAATGGTTACAAGATAGGTACCACCAATTGTCTCTAATAGACGAAAGGCAAACCATTACTATATCTTCTATGGTCAATTATACCAACACAGGATCGCCAGATCCTACAACAGGAAAGTCTGGTTATGGTAATTTAAGCAACATAACTTGGTTTTGAAGAAGATCATTGACAACCAAGATCAGTCCAAGGGAAAATTCACCCCAAACAGGGAAGTTCCATTTGTTGTCAAGGAGGTATTGACAGGAGATGCTCTCAGATTACAAGAAATGGACGGCGATGAATTTCCAAAACTCATCAACTCGGACACCATGAAACGGTACTATTTCTGAGGTTACCATCAAGCAAAAATCTTGGTTTTGGATCACCAGATCATCAGTCACTTCAGGTTTTCTAACCCTTCACTACATACAACCTTTCTTCATACACATCTGCCCCATCAGGGACAAACACACTTTTCAAACCAGCAGTCTAGTTTTTAGATCAACAGATCTTTCGCTCCACTTCATTTCAAACCTTTCAGGTTATCCCACCATGGATTGAACCTTTCACACCTGTAGTTTTGTCCCACCAGGGATAAAACTTTTCAAACATGCAGTTTGTCTTGTACGTGGGATCAAATTTTTTACCTGCAGTTTGTCCTGAACATGGGATCAAACTTTTCGGCTGCAATCCGTCCTGCACATGGGGCGATCTACGTCGACCTGATCTCCCTAATACACGGGAGTACATACGCAACCATTTTTAATGGCCCAGTCACACCATAAAAAAAACAAAAACAAACACTTCTACACCCTTCTACACCCTTATCACATACAGCGTTGAACCTCCTACACACCAGGTTCGAACTACGCAGACCTGATCTCCTCTTCAATAGGAGTACGTAGGCAGTTATTTATGGTTTGGTCTTACCCCCTACCAAAATATAAAAACTTGTGGTACTGGGATCAACCTTCAATCCACCACACTTCATCGGCTTCAAACCAAAGGGATCGAACTAACTGATCTCCCCACACAAATGGGAGAATTGGTGACTATCTAAGTTGCGGTTGAGTCCTCAAAGAGAAACACCAATCCATAAGAGATGCAACTACCTGGGCTCCCCCATACAAAGGAGTATCGGCGACCATCTGTGGTGCGGTCAACCTCAGAGAGGAAAGCCACAATCCTCTCCACGTCTACATATAGAAACTAGTCCCATGACACCAAAGGGTAGGGATACACACAGATCAACAATCCATTCTGAAAGATCCTAAGACATCTCAATGTCCACCCATCAAGGATGAGTTTAGAATACAGTAAGATCACGAGCCCTGAATAAGCAGGCAAATATCAAGTAAGTAATAAGGCACAACTAAAAGGGAAGTGAATCAAAATATATTTCCATGCCATATATAATGTTGTTTGATATATACACAATATGTACCATACATGAAAAAATAGCTAAGCTAGTTTGTGCAGGAAAATACAAGCCCATCTACAAATCAGTGTATATGCGAGCTATCAAGTCCAACATGGCATCTCTCTCTCCGAAGAAGGAGGTAATACTGTGAGCTCCTGCCCAAGGGTATCTACACGAGCCAATAGATCCACAGCCAACTGCATGGTGACATGGTGCTCATCAATATATGCGCTCATCTCGGTAATAATGCCAGTGGTAAGGGATCTCACTGCAATACTATCTGTAACGGCTACATCCCAAGAAGATATAGCGCCATCCCGCTCAACAATCAATGTATCTCTGGATGATCTTGCCTCATCCCGCTCAGCAATAGCGGCATCTCTATGACGTAAGACATCATGTCTCTTAAATAAAGTGGCATCTCTCCCAGCAAGAGTTGTCAACATCAAGGCCCTAGCCTTATCTCTCTCAAAAGTCATCAGATGAAGAATCTGCTCTAAATACTCTGCTGAATGCAAGGTCATAGTAGGAGTAATACTGGGAGAATCCATCAAAGCTGCTGGTAACCTAGCAAAAAGCTCTTCATCGATGGGAAAATCAATGTCCTTTATAGGCTCTCCACCATCAGAATCAATCCCCGGCTCTATGGATACAACCGCAGTCGATGTGGTCTCTGTCTCCATCCATGCAGAATACTCTACTAAACAGACCGGATGGCTCACAGAAAACTCAGCTAGCTCATGCTGATCTCAACAAGCATATAGCATGGATCTGTCCTCTGCTGACAAGTGGCGAAAAGCTAAACACTGACCTAATGCCCCCTCAAAAGGATGGAAGTCCTGAAACTGGTCGAACTGTGACATCATAGCCAGTGCGTGGTAAGTAATCATGCCCCTCAAATCAGCCAGAGGGAGATAATCCATGCCAGGTGCATGAGTAATGAAGCTGTAGGGTGAACTGAGCCCTGTAAATGGAAAAATGTTAAACGGATCTACGATCCCTGCCAAGAACACCGACCGAGATATAAGCGTCAGACACCATCCATTGGTGAAAGGAGTAAGACATGGCTATCTCATGCGAAAAGCAGTACCCATATCATCTAAAGGTGCCAATCAGTCTCAAGTGTGACATGAACCACACATACAACATGACCGAGCTGCCTATGAATACCCCTACAGGATAGGTGTGGTAATATGTGGCCGATCTTAATGTCTCTTTCACAATCATCAACATAATGGTATGACCCTCCCTAAGAGCTCTCACTACCATGACAACACCGATGTCTAGCTTATCCATCTACAGTGGCATGTACACATAAGCCACTACGCACATCATGAGTACATCTACTCTGGCCGTACTCCACTTATCCTCCGACGCAGTGAAATCCCAGGAGTGTCATGCATAACTGTCCATTGAGACAAATCTGTCTATCAGAAAACGCTGGGACACCACATGGCCAGATGTAATCTCTTCCTGTACTACTCTACGCCACAGCCCGGTGAGGGTCATAAACTGCCAGCTCATATCGTCGATAACCATCCGAGCGCAAGGCCTATCCAGTGGTAATGTCGATAACCACTCATACTCCTCTAAGGTGGGAGTCAACCCATGGGTCCTGATAAGTAGGTTTTATACCTACTTATTGGATATCAATTCATGAGAACTATGCCCATCTCAAGTACATTTTAGTATATTTTTAGTGGCATTTTTTTTATTTTGTCATTACTTGTAATTAGAACTCCTCTGGTGTGAAAATGCAGGAAATGGCACAGTTCGGCATTAGTAGGTGGCACGAGACTAATGTAAGCATGAGACGAGGAACGAGTGGAGAAAAGGGACTGAGTATTGATGGACAAAGAAGCAATAGTAGCATGTCAAGGGGAATAATAGTAGCATGACAAAGAAGCAACAATAGCAGAACTTGAGGATGCAAAGCCTGTAAGCCATATCAACCGCACAAGTTGGAACTTCATGCGCCTTGGCGCCTACTATTTTGTATGGGGATCGCGTCAAGCACGCATGACAAGTCATTGAATGTTGTTGTTTCACTTAGTTTTAAATTTGAAATTTGAAGTGTTTTAACTCATTAAACTACTCTAGTTGGTACGAGACGCGATTATCTTTAGTTTTTATCAGTTTTTCATATTAGAGAACTAGGGTTCAAAGCGTTGAATACAATTCCAAAGAGGGTTGAGAATATATTGAAGATTTTCTTCATCTTCTTTTGGATTGATTCATTGAATAAGAACTACTTTAATTTTGCTGGATAATATTGGAGATTTGAACATCACTTTTGGAACATAATCTACAATTGGGTTTGATCAATTCTATCATCTCTCTCAATTGTTTTATTTATTTTTCATGTGTTGCTATAATCCCATAATGTCTTTTGGTTCAGAGATGAACTAAACTCCATTATGGGATTCTAACGGATATTGATATGTAGTCTAAAATTAATGGCATGATTGCTTGATTGTGTGGTTGTCATGGAATTTCTATTATGATTGATTGGATTACATGAATGTTTAATCATCATTCATTTTATGTACTTATATGGAATTGAAAAATGACATGTGAGTATGGTTGTAATCATGATAGCATGTGTGTATGAAGCTGAAATGTTTAGCTTTATATTCGTGAATCAGATAGAAATATACTATTTCACCGTGTGTAGTAACATAAGAGCTTGTGCTTAAATTCAATATTGTTGCAATTTCACATAGAAATATAGTGATTTTGGTTTTATTGATGATTACATGATTTCTACTGCATGTGGATGTTATGTAAGCAGGTCATAATGCATTGACGAATGGTTATGTCTATTTTCGTGCTCTTGGCTAATTTTCCACGATACATGTATAATCTTGCATGAGGGTATTATTTAGATGAAATATGAATTGAAGTTAGAATCCCATTATTTCCATATTTGATTTATTATTCTATTATTCTTCTTTTATTCATTAATTGAGTTTAGATTAATTCAAAATTGTAGCGTTCGTTTAAGCATATTTAAATAGTGATACAGCTGATGCATAATAATTTAATCTTAAAACCTTTCTCCGTGGATCGATACTTTTCTTACACTGTACTACTTGTTGACCCATGTATGCTTGCATGAGTAAGAGTCCTTTTATTACAACTAAAAAGGAGGCAACAAGTTTTTGGCGCCGTTGCCGGGGAAAGGCGTTTAATTGTATTACTATCATCAATTTTAAGCTATATTGTATGACTTAGACAAATCTAATCTTATCTCATTTCTTTTTGTGTTTTTATTTTTGTTTTTGTTTCAGGTACTGGTATATATTTTATGCACACGCGATCATCAAATTCCGAGTTGATACCTGCACAGGACGACATTCGTAGAAATATACAAGCAGAGTTAGAGGCCACAACATCTAATATGGCAGCTGAAGGACAAAGAGAATATCAAAGAGAGGAGCATAGGGCTTTTAGAGACTATTCAATGCCAAATATTAATGGATTGTAGTCGAGTATAGTCAGACCAGCGATAGCAGCTAACACCTTTGAGATAAAGTCGGGCACTATTCAAATGGTGCAAAATTCGGTGTAGTTAGGGGGTGCTACTACATATGATCCTAATGAACACCTGTTGAGCTTCATCCAAAAATGTGATACTTTCAAATACAACAGGGTGATAGAGGATGCAATCAGATTAAGGCTATTTCCATTCTCATTGCGGGACAAAGCAAGAAGTTGGCTTCACTCTTTACCTTCGGGATCTATCACCATATGGGAGGACCAAGCACAGAAATTCGTAGCCAAGTTTTTCCCAATGGCTAAGACTGCGAAGATGAGAACATCAATTTCCCAGTTTGAGCAGCAACAGGGTGAGTCACTATATGAAGCCTGGGAGAGATACAAAGAGATGCTAAGGAAGTGTCCACACCATGGTATGCCAGATTAGATGGTGATCAACACATTTTATTATATATTAGGATGGCAGTCCAGGCATATTGTAGATGCAGCTTCAGGAGGAGCTTTATGGGCAAAGAGCTATGAAGAGGCCTACAACCTCATTGAGACAATGGCAGAAAATGATTTTCAAAACCCTACAGCTAGGATGCCATAGGCCAAAGTTGCAGGTTTGTTAGAAGTGGATCTGATCACTGAATTGTCAGCACAGATGGCATCCATGGCAAAGAAGATTGACTCTTTGACAGAGACTAAGGCAAAGACAGTTGCCTTTGTATGTGAGATTTATGCAAGATCGTATTCTACGGACCAATGTGATATTAGTTCGAAGTCATTACAGTATGTGAGCAACTACCGAAAGGATCAAGGATAATTTTAGAACACATACAACTCTAACAACCGCAACCATCCAAACTTCAGTTGGTCAAATAACCAAGGAAATCAACAGAATCAGTTTTAATCGAATAACCAATTTCAGTCACAGTCAGCTCAGCAACAGTTTGAACCAAGACCACCTTATCCATATGGATTTTCTCAACAACATCACACTCCATCTGTACCTCAGCAAGAAAAGAAATCAAAAATGGAGGAGATAATGATGAAGTACATGGAGAATACAGAGGTGATGATTAAAAGCCAAGCGGTGGCTATTAAAAATTTGGAAACTCAAATGGGTCAGATGGCGAGCATGCTTAACAATAGGCCCCAGGGTTCATTGCCAAGTAATACGGAGGAAAATCCAAGAAGAGAAGGGGAACAATGTCAGGCGATCACACTTAGAATGCAGGAAGCAAAGTTACTGAATGAAATGAGCATGGCACGGCATGTGGCCGGTAGCGAATAAGTTGTCTGAGAAGAAAGAAAATAATGAAGATTCTGAGTTACTGCAGGAATAGAAGGATAAATCAGGTTTAGTTGATAAGCCTAGAAATCAAATACCAAGAGTTCACCCTCCGGTTCCATATCCACAAAGATTGAATAAGCAGAGTGAAGATAAGCAGTTCATCAAGTTCTTGGAGGTTTTTAAAAAGCTGCAGATTAACATACCTTTCGCTGAGGTATTGGAACAGATGCCAAGTTATGCAAAGTTTATGAAGGATATTTTGTCAAGGAAGAAGAGATTAGAAGATTTTGAGATGATAGCCTTGTGAGGAATGCGATGCTGCTTTCTTGAGGCAAATTACCTCCAAAGCTGAAGGATCCGGGAAGTTTCACAATTTCGTGCACAATCAGAAAGATGAGTTTGAGTAAATGTCTGTGTGATCTTGGGGCAAGTATAAATTTGATGCCCTTGTCAGTATTCAATTAGTTGGGATTGCCGACTCCGAGGTCGACAAATATTTCTTTACAGCTAGCTGACAGATCCATCACTTATCCACGAGGAATTGTTGAAGATGTATTGGTAAAAGTGGATAAATTCATCTTTTTAGCTGATTTCATCATTTTAGATTATGAAGAAGATAGGAGTATACCAATCATACTGGGAAGACCATTCCTAGCCACAGAAGGACCTTGATAGACGTTCAGAAAAGGGAACTCACAATGCGTGTTCATGATCAGGAAGTCACTTTCAACGTATTCAAGGCAATGAAATTTCCAACAGATGAGGAGGAATGCTTCAGGTTTGATTTGGTGGACAAGGTCTTAAATGATTAAGTAGAGAGTTTGGTGGATAATGAACCATTGAGAAATGTTATGGCTGGAAATTCAGAATTAGAGGATGAGGAATTTGAAGAACTTGTGTAATTTCTTGATACTACTCCACAATTCAGAAATTTTAAAACTCCTGCTGAGCCATTCAAGAAAGCTGGAGAGACATCAGTAAAATTGAAGCCATTTCTAGAGTCACCTCTAGAACTTGAATTGAAACCACTTCCAGATCATTTGAGGTATGCATTTTTAAATAAAGATTCAAAGCTACTTGTGATTATTTCTTCTGCACTAACATCTTTTTAGGAAGAAAAACTTCTACGAGTCCTTAGAGAGTTCAAGTCGGCTATTGGATGGACTATAGCAGATATAAAAGGGATCAGCCCTTCTTTTTGTATGCATAAGATCATGCTGGAAGATGATAGCAAGCCGTCGGTTGAGTAACAAAAAAACTTAATCCGATCATGAAGGAAGTGGTCAAGAAAGAAGTATTGAAATGGCTGGATGCATGCATAATTTATCCAATTTCAGATAGTTCATGGGTGAGCCCAAAGTCTGATGTGTAAATCAAAGAAGGGTGGCATGACCGTGGTTTTTAATGAAAATAATGAGTTGATTCCAACACGAACAGTGACGGGGTGGAGACTCTGCATAGATTACCGCAGGCTTAACAAAGCTACAAGGAAAGATCACGTCCCACTGCCATTTATCGATCAGATGTTGGATAGACTGGCGGGTCATGAGTATTATTGCCTTCTGGACGATTATTTAGGCTACAATCAGATTGTGATAGCTCTAGAGGATCAAGAAAAGACAACCTTTACAGCTTATCATCCTCAAACTAATGGCCAAACAGAAGTTTCGAATCGTGAAGTCAAGAGAATTCTGGAAAAAGTTATGAATCCCACAAGAAAATATTGGTCCTTAAAGCTTGATGATGTTGTTTGGGCATATAGGACTGCATACAAGACTCCGTTGGGCATGTCACCTTTTCAGCTAGTTTATGGCAAAGCATGTCATCTTCCGATAGAGCTAGAGCATAAGGCATATTGGGCAATTCAGAAGCTAAATTTTGATTTGAAAGCGGCAGGAGAGAAACGCCTACTCCAACTCAATGAGTTGGACGAATTCTGTTTACAGGCGTATGAAAACTCAAAGTTGTACAAGGAGAAGGTGAAGAAATAGTATGATCGCAAGATCATAGAGAGAACATTTGAGCCGGGACAAAGAGTTTTGCTTTTCAACTCCAAACTTAAGCTTTTTCTCGGAAAGCTCAAATCAAGGTGGTCAGGGCCATTCACAGTGAAGACAGTTTTCCCACATGGTGTGGTAGAAATATTCGATAAGTTCCCAGACAAGCCGTTTAAAGTGAATGGACAGCGACTGAAGCATTACTTTGGTGGCGAGGTTGACAGACAGAAAGTCACCTCAATTCTTTTTTCAACATGAAAAGTCAGAGACAGTCAAGATAATTGACTATAACTTAGCTCTTGATGGGAGGCAACCCATTGTTTATATATCTACCTTTTAATTATTCCGTTTAGATTATTTTTGTTAGTTCATTCTCATTTTTAATTATGATAGTTTGATTTGTTCTGCATAAGTACGTTGGTAGCTGAATTTGTAATGGACTGTGTTTAAGCATAGTATAGAGAGTATGATGATTAGAGGATCATTTTTTCATATTTAGTAGTTCATACTTTGACATGGTTAATTGGTGTTTATGCAGGAGAATTGAAAAGAAGTCATCACTGTGTTATGTATTGGAAGATGCAGATTGGAATTGCGAGGCGCGGTCGCGGCACCGCTGTGATGTATACCTTGAAAAACCACTGCTACTATTGCATGTCTGTGTAGAAAATAAAAAAAAGCGTCATACTACCGCCGTATCCCCATTGAAAAGCATTAGTGGCGCCGACGACACCGAACTTTGAAAAATAAAATGGGTTTTTAAAGACGTGTTTTAACACATATCTTCCATCATTTGACATAATAGAGAGCCATATTCCATTATACTCCATAATACACACGACTCCCCTTCTCCAAATAGTTACCATTTAAAGTTCTAACGTCTCTTCTCCACTACGTGATTGTCGCATCAGATCTCCCACCCACGATCGACATCTACATTGATAAAACTAGGGTTTCAGTGGGTTGGTACAACATAAGTTTAGAGGAATTCAATTTATCAGCTATCACTCACGATTATATCAGGCAAGTCATCTTCTTTTCATTCAGTCTCAGATGGCTCCTAAGCGTGCTCGATCTCGCACCCCTAAATCATCATCTTCAAGCAGTCAAAGTGGGGATAATGTTGATTTCTCAAAATTTGTCAACTTGGATGCTCAAATCAAATACTATCAAATTGTGGGGAAGTCCTTTGTTCGTGAGCGAGGGTTCAAGCCAGATGCGCAGGATGGACAGTTAGTGCAAATGATTCGAGAAATGTGTTGGCATTGTGTTTTCTCTACGCCGACGGCTTCACCTATGGCTGTTGTGTGAGAGTTCTATGCTAATGCGAGGGAAACGATGAATGGGTTCTCTTTTGTTTGTGGAATTTAAGTGGACTACTGGCCGAGAGCCATTCACCAAGTGTTTAATTTACCTGACCCTCCAACTGGACGAACAAGTTGGGCGGAGGCTGAACATTTGGAGACAGATTTTGATGTTGTGATCACTAATTTGAGAGTCCCCAAATCCGGATACTTGAAACCCAAACTCCTAGATTTTACTTATACCATTTCTATGAGCGGAATAATACTAATAATAATAACAATAATATAAATTATAAACTTAACTTACATTTATCGTAGTCTAATCCCAAGTACGCAACCTTTACTACATTCTTTACATGATATATAATACATATCAATATCTTAATACAATCTATCTATTACAAATGATACCAATAACATATTCTCGCTTGCTTTCCTTTTCACTTGTTCCCCGCCGAGCCTTCTAGCTTTTCATATACTTAGTCAAAACATTTAAATTAAGCAAGGATGAGCATTTGAGTGCCCAAAGAAGTATTATATATATATAAGTCGAAAGAATTTAAATGTTTTCTTTATAATATTCTTCTACAACCAACAAGAGTTGTGAAGTAATCTGCACTAATAATAATAGCATAACAACCCTCGCTCAAGTTTTTGAAACTGTATTGTCTATTTATAAGGTTTCGTGACATATCATGAACATTGTTTTCATTTTCAAAAGGTTAAATGTAATTCATTACTCAGTAAACCCAGATTGCTTACGGGCCCGAGGGTGTACAAATTACGGGCCCTCAGATTCAATACTATATTGCTAGAACGATATTATCGTTCATCCTTTGTCCGCCAGAATATATAAAAAAATTTTCCCATTATCGGATGTTCATTTCGCTTTAAGTTTTCATAACAAAGGTCTTATATAATTCAACATATATGTATATCAAAGGTGTATCAACATGCGATTAAATATAATGATTATCCAAGTGGGGACACTTATATAATCATTTATAGAAATTAACGAATGTAATATATTTATCCAATTATCATATACTAACATGTTGATAATCAATGGGCTTATATAATATAGCTTTAAATAACTGTATAATAATAATAATATAATTTTGAAACATTCTTACACTTGTCCATCACATAAAGAAAATGCAAAGTTAGGATATCATTGCGATGCTACCGCTTACACTTACGCAACTTAGATTTATCATTTCTATCACGACCTATCATTAATCAAATCATTTTACTGATTAGTATATCATAACGTAACACATAACACTGCCTATCAGACAAAGGACATAACCTAATCACCTTATCACATAATTTTAACACCATTGAATCACAAATAATTCACTTATCAAGTCAATCTATCTAAATCCAGAACAATTTCTGAAATATGTCGGTCTACCGACAACTTTATCAGGTAATCATCGAGTCTATGACTCTATACAGTAATTACATATCCGATTAGATAACTTACACATCAATCGCACTATCTTTCATGGCCTTGTAATAATTTTTAAACAATTATTACCATTTATCATAATTTTGAAATATCAGAATCATTATTAAATGATTAAAATAATAAATAATTCTATTATCATTAATATTTAATCAATATTAAATTATTAATGAAACCATTGCCAAAATATTCAAATTATTTATAATAACTGAAAATATTTTTAAAGTATTTATATTACCCTTTAAATGATTTTTAAAACATTTAAAATCATTATTAAATAATTACCATTAATATTTAAATATTAATGAACTATTTATCCAAATATTAAAAGTCATTAATTATAACTTAAAATATTTTTAATTCATTTTTATCCCTTTTTAAATGATTTTAAATTAATAAAACTATTTTAAAACTATTTATTTAATATAATTATTAAATAAATTTAATATCATTAATCATTAAATAAATATCATTAATATTAATTTATTAATGAAATTATCCTTTAAATATTAAAAGTTATATTTTATAACTTAAAATATCTTTAAACATTTTATCTTCATTTAAAATGATTATTAAAATATTAAAATCATTTTTAAACTAAATTATTTAATACAAATATTAAATAACTTTAATATCATTATTAATCATTAATTAATGAAATTAACTATTAAATATTAAAAGTTATATTTTATAACTTAAAATATTTTTAAATACTTTATTTTCATTTAAAAATGATTTTTAAATCATTAAAATCATTTTTATCTTATTTATTTAATTTAATAATCAAATAAATCTAATATCATTAATATTAATTTATTAATGAAAATTATCACAAAATATTAAAAGTTACCAAAAATAACTCAAAATATTTTCTAACACAATAATATAATTTTTCATGATTTTCATGAATTAAAACTATTTTTAAATAATTTATCTAATATTGTAATTAAATAAATTAAATATTTCTTACATTCCAAAAATATTAAATATTTTCAAATATGCCCAAAATAATTAAAAACTATTTTTCGACTTTTAAAATAATTTTTCGTAATTTATTTCAGATTTATAATAATTAAAATCTATTTTTTTCTAATTTTTAATCATTTTCTAAAAATACGTAAATTAAAAATAATACAAAACCGCTTATAGGGTTTAGGCGATGTAAACCGTCGCTAATGGTGTTCTTCACCAACCCAGATTTCATAAGGCAAAGGATCGAGAGGGCTACTTTGGACCGAGTATAACTCTCTCATCCGAACGAATTTGGACAATCTATAAATCGAGTCTTGTAGTGCTCATGTAAGACTATAATTACCAACAACAATCATGGCTTAACAACATCGATCTCGGGAGATATTGGCCATCAAAATAGTCACCAAAGTTGTTTTTCACAAAGAATAGCTGAGGTGCCTACTTTGGACCTCTATAACTTGCAATCCATGTAATGTTTGTGTGATCTATCAATTCCAAAGGTGTGTAGAACTCATGTAGGACTACAACTATAATACATAATATACATATAAAAAACAACATATCTAATCGAAATATCCTAACAAAGTTCACCACTAAAATTGTTCATAAAATTTCGGGTTCGTGTTCTCGAGCGCTTTACCAACCAACTTTCACCATGAATAACTCTTGATATATAAATGATATGAACTTGATTCTTTTTGTACCTTAAAGAGCATATTACATACTACATATAACAACTTACAAACACCAAAAAGACTAAATAATCACAGTAGATATAAGGCCCGATATTTGCCTAAAAATAATGAGATTGCTTTTTTTTTAAAAGTTGGAAAACTTTGATTTTGAGCACTTTGATGTTATGGGTCATGAATCTAACAACCCGTAACATTAATACACTCCTTATTACACATATTTAACAAATCAATTTCAACAATTAACATCAAATCAAAGGATTTCAAAATTAGGGTTTTTATACCTTTACGCCTTTGATTTTTGATTTTGCTCTCCAAGTTGTTTGTGATTGATTATGGAGGATGTGGGGCTTGATAAAGGGACCGATTTAGCAACAAATTTCATTGGTTTGAGAGAGAAATGAGAGTTGGTTGAGTATTGAATAAAATTGGCTAACAAAATCACTTTTTCTCTCTCTCTCAATCCTTATATAGACAAATACGGATGCATGTATCACGAGATTAGTAGCTTGTTGTCGCCATTAGAAGTCAAGAGAGTTGTTGAGTTAGTATGAGTTGGTTAACAACTCAACCTAAATGTCAAAACCTAATATTTAGCCTAAATAATACAACTAGGGGTATAATGGTCATTTAGTTTGTAATTTTAAGGGCAACCATGTAATCCTTGTAAACCCTTAGGGTTTAGGGTTTGAGCCAAGTTAGCAAAATTCTAGGATTTCCAAAATTAGGATTTAGCAACTAGGGTTTATAAAGAAAATAAAATTATTTTAGTTTCTAAAATTTTGAAAATAATAACTTTGTTAATTAAAGTAAGTTTGTAATGACCTTATACATGGATATTAGGGTTTATTACCCTTAATCATAATTAACTTTGCTAATAAAGCAATTAGGGTTTATAATACCAAAATTAGGGTTTCCATAATATAATTAGGGTTTCTAGAAATTAATTTAGGGTTCTAGGTTTTAGGGTTTTAATTTACTAATTAGATTTATTTTAATTAGCAATTAAAGTCTATCACACGTGTTATTAATCATAGTAACACAATTTCGATGTATCAAACCTCCTAGTTAGGTTTCCTGATTAGGGTTTTCATTCATAGTTTAGGTTTTCTAATATCTAGAAAATACAAATATAAACTAGGGTTTTAAATTTAATAATTAGGGTTTCCTAATTAGCATACCATGAAGTAACACACAACATATATCATATATCTTAATTTTTATAAAAATCTTAAATTCCCATTTAATTTGAAAAATGTGATTAAATCAATTTATGCTAGGGTTTTTAAATATCGCACTATTATTCATCATAATCGACTCAACCATTGTCACCCACATACAAGATATATATATATATATATATATATATATATATATATATATATATATATATATAATCGAAAAATTCAAAATATTATAATATAATAATATTATTATCATTATTCCTTATCTCGTAACCAAAATTAGGGTTTATTAGACTAGTATTTAGGGTTTATAAAAATATTATTAGGTTTAGTTGTAATATAATAAAACTGCTCCACACATTAACATTACACGCATAACCATACTTATCTATAACACCGACAAATAATAATATAATATTATTATTCTCATTCCTTGATCAAACCCAAATTAGGGTTTGGATTCCATATCCGATTTATCTTTCATATATAACCTTAATAATTAAGTTAAAATAATTAACTTAACTATTCAAAAATAAATTTCATATAATAAAATAAGTATTATAAAAATTCTATAATCATATCATATAAAATAATATAATTATCCTATTTCCTTGAAAATAAACATTAAAAACATTTTTACTATAAAATTAATTAGTATAAAATATAATTGATAATTATCAATAAATTCTAAAATAAATTTATTTGCAATACTTAATGTAATAAATAAATTTTATTTATCACACATATAATAATAATTACACATTACCTTGACACATATCATTCATATTTATTTTAATAAATAAAAAAAAAAATTTATACGCAAAATTTATGATTTATTTATATAGAAAATATCTAAGTTGTCACATTCACCCTCCTTATAAGGATTCCGTCCCCTAATCACCTTTTAAAACCTATACTTACCAGTGGTACATAACCTATACAATCATTGCAAGTAGATCTCGATCATAATTGATCGATCCGATCTTTAACTATTCAAAGAAAAAAACTTATCTATCTTTCTTAAATGTAAATTTGATTTCTAAGAGAACTCAAATTCCTCCTTCAAAATAATTTATAAAAATAATTTACTATATATAAGAAAATAATCTATTAGAAAATAAAATTAGTTTGAGTAATACCGAGTTGCATCCCCACCGCCACCGATATCTTGAACGGCCATGTTGAAGACGCTTAGCTTGATTCTATTGATTTAATTGTTGATGTCATTCCGATGTCGCCAATGCCTCACCGCTTTTCGCATTTTCGCATTCCTTGTCTCCATTTCCTTTCTTGACTGGTCTTTCACCTTATGCTCCATTGATTCGCATATAACACATTTATTATACCTTCTTGATTGGGACTTTTAGGAAAGATATATATCCTCCCCGCCCTTACTTTCTATACACAACTTTTCCTTTTTAATCACATTCCCGCTTATCTCCTAGATTATGAAGATTATTTTCTTTTTATCTTATAGGCGCAAAAAAGTGGTCTCTTGCCCCACCGTTATTCTAGCTATAACATACCGCTACTGAAAGTCATTTGAGATTCTAAATCCGGCAATAGAACCGCTTTGAAGTCTTTAACGTTCTACGCTCGATTATCCGTTGATTTTTCGCTACCGGTAATCCGCTCGCATAGCTTCGAGCGTCCGTATTCGCAAAAATTTCGATGTCGGGTCTGATTGTCCTCCAGCTTTGTTCATAGGTCCTTCTATCCTTTGGTTTCGTTTTCGTCTTGACGGCATTATTATAAATTATTCTTTATTACCTTACATTCTAAGCCTTATCGTAAACGCTTAACATATAACGCAAAACTTTCTATTCAACTAATCATGTATTCAAAATATTAGATTTTGAAAATTTGGTTTACTGTATTAACCAATATTCGTATAAATTTTACTATCTTCATACCAACTTACTTCATTAATCCAACATAAATCCATATTCATAGCACTTGCCATTCCATAAAGACATATTACTTTAACATCCGCTATCCCTTTGCGACTTAAGAAGTCGAATAAATGCCATAACTTATACAAAATATTACATTATACCAACATACCTATCATATACACCACCTAAAATTATACATATTCAACTAATACTAACACTACCTATTCCTTACACCTTCACTAACGATCAATTACTTAGTAACCTATCTATTCCTATTATCCTCAATATCCATTCACACATAACTATATCCAGTTTGTCACAACTTTCAACACCTTATGAGTTTAAGAACTCATCACAGACATATGAGTTTAAGAACTCAACATTGACCACTTATAATCCTTTAGCTACACTTTACCTATCTGTCATACTTATCGTTTCTTGATCCAATACTATACTTTCTAAATTAACCACCTCTTTGAGGTAGCTTTCAATGTGAGCCTCTATTGCAGCTATTGGCTTTGATATTGGCTCAGTCATGGATGTTGACTTATTCTTTACGACTTAAGGTTATCCTAATTCTATTCCTTTCTAACACCTACACACAAAATTATCTTGACTAGCAAATAATAAATACACACAACACATAATAGTTTTATAAGTTATCTTTTATTTTGTTTTGATAATGAATTTATTCAATTCATCTCCTTTTAAACTCTATATGAGTTATTTATATTTTCAACGCTTCACTTTGTTCTAAGGTTATAGCCTAAGGTCTAACCCACCTAAGGTTTCTAACCCAATAGCTCGATACCATGATGTAGAGTCCCCGAATCCGGATACTTGAAACCCAAACTCTGTGATTTTTTATTTATACCATTTCTATGAGCGGAATAATACTAATAATAATAACAATAATATAAATTATAAACTTAACTTACATTTATCGAGTCTAATCCCAAGTACGCAACCTTTACTACATTCTTTACATGATATATAATACATATCAATATCATAATACAATCTATCTATTACAAATGATACCAATAACATATTCTCGCTTTGCTTTCCTTTTTACTTGTTCTCGCCGAGCCTTCTAGCTTTTCATACTTAGCTAAAAACATTTAAATTAAGCAAGGATGAGCATTTGAGTGCCCAATGAAGTATTATATATATATAATTTCGAAAGAATTTAAATGTTTTCTTTATAATATTCTTCTACAACCAACAAGAGTCAGAAGTAATGCATACCAATAATAATAGCATAACAACCCTCGCTCAAGTTTTTGAAACTGTATATTGTCTATTTATAAGGTTTTTGTGACATATCATGAACATTGTTTTCATTTTCGAAAAGGTTAAACAGAAATTCATCTCAGAAACCAAGATTGCTTACTTTTGCCCGAGGGTGTACAAATCCATGGGCCCTCAGATTGATCAATAAGATATCATAGAACGATATTATCGTTCATCCTTTGTCCGTCAGAAGGCGCAAAAAATTTTCCCATTATCTGGATGTTCATTTCATCGGTTTTCATAACAAAGGTCTTATATAATTCAACATATATGTATATCAAAGGTGTATCAACATGAGATTAAATACAATGATTATCCAAGTGGGGACACTTATATAATCATTTATAGAAATTAACTAATGTAATATATTTATCCGAATTATCATATACTAACATGTTGATAATCAATGGGCTTATATAATATAGCTTTAACAATCAGTGCATTAATAATAATATAATTTTGAAACATTCTTACACTTGTCCATTGCATAAAAGAAAATGCAAAGTTAGGATATTTTTGACGCGCTTATTTACACTTACGCAACTTAGATTTATCATTTCTATCACGACCTATCATTAATCAAATCATTTTACCGATTAGTATATCATAACGTATACATAACACCGCCTATTAACAACAAAGACATAACCTAATCACCTTATCACATAATTTTAACACCATCAATCACAAATAATTCACTTATCAAGTCAATCTATCTAAATCCGTAACAATTTCGAATATGCTTGGCCTCACTGAACAACTTTATCGGGTAATCATCGAGTCTATGACTCTATACAGTAATTACATATCCGATTAGATAACTTACACATCAGTCGCACTATCTTTCATGGCCTTGTAATAATTTTTAAACAATTATTACCATTTATCATAATTTTGAAATATCAGAATCATTATTAAATGATTAAAATAATAAACAATTCTATTATCATTAATATTTAATCAATATTAAATTATTAATGAAACCATTTACAAAAATATTCAAATTATTTATAATAACTCTAAAAATATTTTTAAAGTATTTATATTACCCTTAAATGATTTTTAAAACATTTAAAATTATTATTAAATAATTACCATTAATATTTAAATATTAATGAACTATTTATCCAAATATTAAAAGTCATTAATTATAACTTAAAATATTTTTAATTCATTTTTATCCTTTTTAAATGATTTTTAAATTAATAAAACTTTTATTTTATTTAATATAATTATTAAATAAATTTAATATCATTAATCATTAAATAAATATCATTAATATTAATTTATTAATGAAATTATCCTTTAAATATTAAAAGTTATATTCTATAACTTAAAATATCTTTAAACATTTTATCTTCATTTAAAATGATTATTAAAATATTAAAATCATTTTTAAACTAAATTATTTAATACAAATATTAAATAAATTTAATATCATTATTAATCATTAATTAATGAAATTAACCATTAAATATTAAAAGTTATATTTTATAACTTAAAATATTTTTAAATACTTTATTTTCATTTAAAAATTATTTTTAAATCATTAAAATCATTTTATCTTATTTATTTAATTTAATAATCAAATAAATCTAATATCATTAATATTAATTTATTAATGAAAATTATCACAAAATATTAAAAGTTACCAAAAATAACTCAAAATATTTTCTAACACAATAATATAATTTTTCATGATTTTTCATGAATTAAAACTATTTTTAAATAATTTATCCAATATTGTAATTAAATAAATTAAATACTTCTTACATTCCAAAAATATTAAATATTTTCAAATATGCCCAAAATAATTAAAAACTATTTTTCGGACTTTAAAATAATTTTTCGAATTTATTTCAGATTTATAATAATTAAAATCTAATTTTTCTAATTTTAATCATTTTCTAAAAATACGTAAATTAAAAATAATACAAAACCGTCATTATAGGGTTTAAGCGTGTAAAACCGCCGCTAATGGTGTTCTTCACCAACCCAGATTTCATAAGGCAGTGATCGAGAGGGCTACTTTGACCGAGTATAACTCTCTCATCCGAACGAATTTGGACAATCTATAAATTGAGTCTTGTAGTGCTCATGTAAGACTATAATTATCAACAACAATCATGGCTTAACAACATCCGATCTGGGAGATATTGGCCATCAAAATAGCTGTCAGAGTTGTTCTTCACAAAGAACAGTTCGAGGTGCCTACTTTGGACCTCTATAACTTGCAATCCATGTAATGTTTGTGTGATCTATTAATTCCAGTGTGTAGAACTCATGTAGGACTACAACTATAATACATAATATACATATAAAAACAACATATCTAATCGAAATATCCTACAAAGTTCACCATGGAAATTGTTCATAAAATTTCGGGTTCGTGTTCTTGAGCGCTTTCGCCAACCGGGTTTTGACCATGAATAACTCTTGATATATAATGATATGAACTTGATTCTTTTGTACCTTAAAGATCATATTACATACTACATATAACAACTTACAAACACCAAAAAAGACTAAACAATCACAGAGATATAAGGCACGATATTTGCCTAAAAATAACAGATTTCGCTTTTTTTTTAAAGTTGGAAAAACTTTGATTTGGAGCACTTTGATGTTATGGGTCATGAATCTAACAACCCAGAACATTAATACACTCCTTATTACACATATTTAACAAATCAATTTCAACAATTAACATCAAATCAAAGGATTTCAAAATTAGGGTTTTTATACCTTTATGCCTTGATTTTTTGATTTTTGCTCTCAAGTTGTTTGTGATTGGATTATGGAGGATGTGGGGCTTGATAAAGGGACCGATTTAGCAACAAATTTCATTGGTTTGAGAGAAAATGAGAGTTGGTTGAGTATTGAATAAAATTGCTAACAAAATCACTTTTTCTCTCTCTCAATCCTTATATAGACAACATGGATGCATGTATTGGGCCGAGATTAGTAGCTTGTTGTCATTATTAAAAGTCAAGAGAGTTGTTGGAGTTAGTATGAGTTGGTTAACAACTCAACCTAAATGTCAAAACCTAATATTTAGCCTAAATAATACAACTAGGGGTATAATGGTCATTTAGTTTGTAATTTTAAGGGCAACCATTTAATCCTTGTAAACCCTTGTAGGTTTAGGGTTTGAGCCAAGTTAGCAAAATTCTAGAATTTCCAAAATTAGGATTTAGCAACTAGGGTTTATAAAGAAAATAAAATTATTTTAGTTTCTAAAATTTTGAAAATAATAACTTTGTTAATTAAAGTAAGTTTGTAATGACCTTATACATGGATATTAGGGTTTATTACCATTAATCATAATTAACTTTGCTAATAAAGCAATTAGGGTTTATAATACCAAAATTAGGGTTTCCATAATATAATTAGGGTTTCTAGAAATTAATTTAGGTTCTAGGTTTTAGGGTTTTAATTTACTAATTAAATTTATTTTAATTAGCAATTAAAGTCTATCACACGTGTTATTAATCATAGTAACACAATTCTTGACAGATCATGTAATAACCCGAGAATTTCTATATAAAATAAATAAGAAATTTTGCGTATAAATTTTTTTTTTTATTTAATGATTTAGACTAGGTGTCAAGTAAAGTGAACGATAAATGCGAATACATTTATTACTTGAAAAATTAGAAATAATTTTGGAATTATTAATTACCACAAATTATATGGTAATAAATTTACGTAAGTAAAATGTTTTTATTAATTATTTTCATGAAAACATGATTGGAAATAATATATGAAGTGATAATTAGCTTTATATAATAAATATTTTATTATATGAATTGTTCGAAATATTTAAGTTAATTATTTTAACTTGATTATTGATGTTGTGTACGAAGAATAATTCGGATATGAGATCCAAACCCGGATTGGGATTGTGATCAAGAGATGAGAATAATAATATTATATTATTGTTATAATGATTTTACAATTACAATAATTATGTAATGTATAATGCAGTGTAAATATAATATTGTGCAATGACGGCCAATTAGGTCATAGCATATTACCGTCTTTGTGAAACCCTAATTATTAAACTCGCTTATGAGATATTTCGAGTAGTGACCGTATATGAAGTTATTCGTGTATAAGAATATCGATAAATTAGACAAAACCCTAATTATCATTGTATGCGTCGATAATTAGGACAAACCCTAATTATTATAACCCTAACCTATTGAAATTAGAAAACCGTGAACGATCGTGTTAGTAACATACAGATAATTAAAGAACCACTAATGGTCAATTAGAAACCCTAATTGATGACGTTGAGAAACCCTAATTTCAATTACCGGGTTTAATTTCGATGTTACTGTATAAGTGTTTTAATTTACCAAAGGATAGAAGTTAATTGGTAAATTGTAAGAATTAAATCTAGTGATTAAATATTATATTTAATTGCCTTGTACAAGATTGCCCATACACTCTTAAACAAAGCCCAACCATCACCCATAACAAATCAGAAGCAAGAATCAAGAATTTTTGGCAAAAAGGGTATAAGAACACTAAACCTAGAAATCCTTTGATTCGATGTTATTTGATACAATTGATTGTTTAAAGATGTGTAATAGAATGTTAATTGATGATATGGGTTGATAAATCAAAGACCCATAACATCAAAGTGCACGAAATTTGAAGATTTAAGCAAGTTGGAAAACCCGAATTCTCATTATTTTTTCACCAAATGTCGAGGCCATAACTCTTTGCTCGATCATGAGTTTTGTTCTTCAAAAGTTGTTATGTGTAGCCTTTGATATGTGGTCTTTAATCTGCAAAAAGAATCAAGTCCATATCATGTATAGATTAGAAGTTATAGATGGTCAAACATGGTTGACCGATCATGATAAACTGTTTTTGGCCAGTCTGTAATGGGGCATTCTCGTCCACTTTATGTGCTTTAAAAGGTCTGGACTTTTGATATGTTGTCGTGCACTGAGTTAGGAAGCCATAGTCTTTGGAATGACCTCATTCCGACCTCGGATGAGGGAATTACGGTGATTGGAAGGAAATGTGTCAAAAGCGAAAGTCAAGAAGCAGGATGTGCTATTTGGGACACTTTGTTTGATTAGTTAATGTTTTCAAAACCTTCTGGGTTTTGGTATGTTATAGTACAATCAATAAGCTTTCTATAGACTCCAAAATGCACTAAATCCGATATCGGAGGAGAGAGTTATGACATTTCAAAGTAGTAGTGTCAAAACTTCCCAACAAGTGCTGTCTGATCCATTTGAAGGGAATTTTGGGGTGATGTGTTCGAATTTGGAAATGGTCAAAGAATAAAAGTTGTAGCCCCGAAGTTAGCTTCAAGGTGGAAGGGCTTAAGAATCGCTCAAAAATGTTTTAAAATGAAAGAGTTATGATCATTTTAAATGAAAAGAGGTAAAGTCAAAAGCGAGATTGAAAATCTGTTATGAACGTCCCATTTTGACGATCGTTTGGGCTACCTAATGAACCCGAATTGGGTAATTCGTATTTTTAAAAATAGTCTTACATACCATGTATAACATATCCAAAAATCAGATTAATCGGAGTTATGAGCAATGCGTTAGAAAATCGCAAAGTGAGCTATTGAGAAATTAGTATAAACCAAGTCCCACATCGACTAAATTGAGAACTTCACCATTTTCTAAACCTATAAATAGAAGGGCTTGGCCTTTGTTTCATTCACCAACAATAAGGCCTCCAATTTTTTTTGAGAAAGAAAGGTTTTGTTGTGGGAGAACTTTTATAAAGATCTCCTTAGTAAAATTTTGGCGTGGAAGTGCGTATTCAAATTGCGGGAATTCGTATTTTGCGGGTATGTTTCTTATTTAATTTTTGTAATGTTATTATTTTTAATTGTTAGTTAAAGTTTGAATTTTGAAGTTTAGTTAGTGTTGTTAATAAACTAGTTAGTTTACTATGTTTATTTTGGCTTAGAATTGGTTATGTAAATGAGTTATTTATGATGACTTTTAATATTTTGTGATGAATTTCATTAATTAATTATTATTAATGATATTAAAGTTATTTAATGATTATATTAAATAATTTAGTTTAAAAATGATTTTAATATTATAAAAATCATTTTAAATGAAAATAAGGTATTTAAAAATATTTTAAGTTATAAAATATAACTTTTAATATTTAAATGATAATTTCATTAATAATTAAATATTAATGATATTAAGATAATATTAATGATATTTAGTTTATTTAATAATTATTATTAAATAAATAGTTTAAAATGGTTTTACTTATTTAAAAACCATTTAAAGTGGATATTAAGGATTTAAAAATATTTTAAGTTATAATTAATGAATTTTAATATTTGATAAATAGTACATTAATATTTAAATATTAATGGTAATTATTTAAAAATGATTTTATTGTTTTAAAAATTATTTAAGGGTAATATAAATGTTTTAAAAATAGTTTGAGTTATTATAAATAACTTTTATATTTTGTTAATGGTTTCATTAATAGTTTAGTATTAATTAAACTATTAATGATAATGGAATTGTTTAATGTTTAAATCATTTAATTATGATTCCGATAATTGAAAGTTATAAATTTACCAAACTAGTCGACTTGAGAACCGATTATGAAGTTCTAAATTTGAAGAAGAACACTTATAGTAATGATTATATCACTATAGGCCCTTTAGTGATGATTTGAATTATTTTAAATTTTTCAATTTCGAAATTTCAAAATGATTAAAAATTAAGATGTCCGATATTTACAGATGTTGAGGTATAAAATAAGAGTCTTAGACTCGTGATTTACTCCGATAAAGTTGCTTAGAATGACGCCGACAAATGTCGAATCTTATAATAGAAAGAAAAGGCTACTCAAGAGCATGGATGAGATATTTGAAAAATATATAAAAATATTTCAAGTATAGAATAGAACTAAAAGTATGATCACCGTGATTATGTGATTAGACTATGTCAATCATAATGTAATAAAGATTATGTGTTAAGATATATTGTTCTAATCGAATCGAATGATCCGATTATTGATAGGTTGTGATAAAGAGATAAAACCTAAGTTGAGATTTGTAATCGTGAATCAAAAAGTATCCTACCGCATTTTCTTTATGCAATGGACATGAGTAAGAAGTTTCGCATTATTCTATTCCCCGTATGCATTATATACGCTTTGATTATCAACATGTTAGCTCCGATATATATTCTGTTAAGTTGATTTCTAAATGGTTATACAAGTGTCCCCACTTGGATAACCATGGCATTTATTCACATGTTGATATTCCTCAATTACCCGTATACATATATGTTGAATTACATATTATTGTTGAGCAAGATTAAAACCTTCTGCTTGGAACCGTGCGTATGAACATCCTTATATGGGAAGATTTTTGCGCCTTCAAGGCGATAGAGTGAGCGATGAATTTCGTTCAAGTTATGTAGTATTGATCAATACAGGTACAACGGCCGATCACCCTCTCCGTGCCTGTAAGCTAGAAATCTGCTTATGGATGGATTTCGCCAAACCTTTTCGAAAATGAAAAGAATGTTCATAGTATGATTCTTAAACCCTATTTATGGGTAGAGCCAGAGCCAAATTTAAATAATTTGGAAGAGATTTGTTATGTGAATTTTTATCAGTACAGATTACTTCACAACTTTCGATTCATTGTAGAAGTGTTATGTAAAGAGAATACTTATATTCTTTCAGCTTATATATATAATTGCTATTACTTGTTGGGCACTCAAATGCTCATCCTTGCTTAAATTAAATGTTTTCAGTTATGTATGAGCAACTTTGAAGGCTCAGAACGACGAACAAAGGAAAAGGAAAGTCGATCGAATAAGTGTATTATGAGTTAATGGTTATAGTTATATTGGTATCTATTCAAGTATTGTAAGGAATGTATTTAAAGGTCACGAACCTGGGAAGTAAACTTTGATGTATGTAAATTAAGTTCGAATGTATTATTATTTAGTATTATTCAGCTTAAAGAAATGGTATCGTGGAGAACCGAGTTCGGGTTTCAAGTACCTGGATTTGGGGTCGTCACAGGTTGGTATCAAAGCTGTTGGTTATGAAGCTTAGGTAGGAATACCTGAGACTAATAACCGCAATGATTAGGATAAGTATTAACTCATATAGAGTTAGTTGGTCGATAAGATTCAAAGATGAATCTCGGCGAGTGTAAAGACACAGAGTTCCCTAACTCTGATTATAAAGTTAAACAGTAGTGGGGAATAGATTGAGTCTAAAAGACTGAAAGTGCAGTTATGAGAGATCGTAAAATAAAACGATCAAGATATAGAACTAAATCATAATATATAATGATGAGATCACCCCGTGATCCGATAAGGCTATAATGACGGAAGGAATCAATCTGATGATTGGAAAGTTTACAGCAAGATTGCTGTGTATGAATTGTACTATCAATTGGTACAGATCCAGAAGAGAATTATAAATACGAATAAATTCGTATGGAGAATGGGGTTAGTGTTAGATGGGGATTCAATTGAGGACTCATGCTCCTGGCAATTTGAGTTGTATGATTCTTCGTATGGGAGCCGAATTGTACTTGGTGTAAAAACCACTTAGTTTTTGGCAATCGATAATCATTGAAATGTCTGTGTCATCGCTATTTGTTATATGCACATTAAGAGGATGACTCCATTCTCGTGTGTATAACAGTAGATAGGGTCATAGATAGAGAATATAAGATTAAGTTCGAGTTCTTAAAACTCATACCTATGAGACATTCTTGACTCATAATTATATGAAATGTTTATGAACCCCTCAAATGAATGGGCGCCAAAGGTCCTGACTAGGATAAGTTCTTAAACTCATATGATTGTGGCAATTTATGAACTCATAAGTGTGGTTTGATGAATCTGGGTATAGTTTTGTGAATGGAGTGTTATGGATTACAGGTGAACAGATAGATTGTTAAGTAAATGATTTTTAGTGAAGGTGTTAGGTTTTCCTAAACTCCTAGCTATGCTAATCTTCAAAATTTTTACATCAAGCTAAATACGCACTATGTACTTTTTGAAAACAAAAATGTAGACTGTAATCATTTTTGAAACGGTTTAAAAGTACTATTTATGCTACTTATTTCTTTTTAGACGCAAAATGATTTGAAATATCAAAATTGTTTTTAATTATCACTCATGTACCATGTAACTTTGGTGCGTAGATGATAAAAATGTGATGGAGTTGTAAATACAGAATACTTAGTGTGAATTTGACTTTGAAGTTGTCGCTCCACTATTGTATGATGTGTTACGACAAAGTCATACAATGACTGGCATCCTCAACTGATTGTTAATACAAGACGGCATCATCGTTTACGTCATTCTCGAAAATGTTTTCAAAAGTTTAATTTGCCAACTGGTTTTGGCTACATCTAAATAATTCGATTGAATTGAATTATTGATATGAGTCTATGCTATTTGAATCACCAGACTAATGTTTATGAAAACTCTAAGTGTTCATTGAAGAAATTTCCAACCAAATTGTTTTGGTGCGGAATCCTATGATAAGATCGAGGTGAACGGCGTTGTTTGGATAAAATAATCCAATCTAATAGCGTAAATATTTGCTAGGCATGATTAATACGCTATGCATGGCGTGGGGGTATAATAGGCTAATCACCTAAAGTACTATTAATGGTAGTTTACCTTCTTTGTGATTGTAAACATATCGTAATGTTTTACAGGTATGAATACCGTTAAAACTATGTGTTCATGGTCTATATGACCCTCAAAGACAATTTGAAAACTTTTACTCTTGTGAGAGGTGTATTGGGTAGCATGTGATGATATGTGAATGTTGTAAAGACAGATAATAAGAATGAAAGTTATGAGGGAGGTTGGAGCAGAGGGAGATATTCAGATAAGATAATTGAAGGTTGAAATAGGCCAAAGACACCAGATATATACCTTGGACTGAGCTTTAGTCATCACCTTCATGCGATTCGATGCAGAGTGGATGGAGCGCCTTTCTACAGAGATAGGCGTTGATGAGAATTGAATAAATTTATCGTCAATCAAAATAAGAGACAACGTATATAGAACTCTTGATTGCTGTGTATATATACTATATGTTAATCAGGGTAACTTATGTATGTAGATGTCTGGTGAGAAAGATATGTGGAATAAGAAGGATCAGATCTATACCCCCGAGCTAATATTAAGGCCAACAGCTGAAATAGAAGCTCATCAGGAACCCAAATCAGACGAGGTGGCTATAGTGGAAAACGTAGCATCAGATCCAGAAATGGTGGATTTGACAGATAGTGATTCGTACACTAAAGTTGAAGCCGTCGCCAAGCATCAACGAGATATCTGATCTGGAGAACAAGGTTTCTACGCTGGAAAGGTCAGGAGAGATTGAGACGTTGCTTAATATCCAATTGCCGTCGCCAGCATTGCTAGCAACAATGGAAGAGCGGGATAAGCTCAAAATACGAATTGATCGATGGGAGCCTCAAGCAACACCTCGTGTGCAACTCCGAGAGGTAAGGGAAAAAGAAAGGTAGAAGATCCCCGACTTAGGAAAACTCCCGATAAGAAGAAAGGAAAAGATATGTTATATTTGTGGCCGTGAGGGACATACCTCTCCCCGTTGCCCCAACTATAAGCAAGGTGGATGTTTTAATTATGGAATGGAAGGACATCGAGCGAATGAATGTCCGAGAAAAAGGTTTGGTAAATAAGTAGTATGGGTTATGTTGTGTTTAGGTAATGTGTGTGATAAGTAATGAACTATTTTCAACTTTTATGTTGGTCAAGATTTTAAATCCCGACTTTCGTAGTCACAAAGGGATAGCCGCCGATTAAAGCAGATGTCTTTGTGTAAATATTCGATAAATGAATATGAATCTAAGTTTGAGAAATAAAACGAGTTTAATACATTAATCTTATGCAATAAGGTTTAAAATGTAAGGGTATAATTTATGGTTTTATTTAACCAGATAATGCCACCAAGACGTCAAACTCGAAACCAAAGGGTAGAAGAATCTACTAATGCCGAGAACGACGCATGTACCGTTAATCGATGCAAAACTTTGCAAACATGGTAGCTCAAAGCTATGCAAGAGGGAACACCAACATGGAAACCAAACCCAGATAATCGCTTGGCAAAATTCAAAGACTTCAAAGTCAGGGACCACCAATTCAGAGGATCAAATGACCCTAAAGAAGCCCGGACTTGGGTGAACGAGATAGAGAAGGCGTCAGAATCGCTAAAGTAGATGAGGGCAAAAAGACCGCTTTTGCCACTTATATGATGAAAGGGGAAGCTAACTTTTGGTGGGAGGCAAATAAGACTCAGGGTGAAAAGAAGAAATTACTTCGGGATAGGTTTAAGGATTTATTTTTCAAAACTATCTCTCCATTAGTATGCTAGCCTAGAATGGAGGTGAGATTCCCGAGTTAAAGCAGATAACATGACCAAGTGAAGTGAGTATGCCGCAAAATTTAATGAGTTAGGTTAGGTTTGCTCCACATCAAGTGGATACAGAGGCTAGGAAGGCAAGGAGATTTGAGTGGGGCTTAAAACCTCGCTCTACAATAAGGTGTCAAGATACTACAAATCAATACTTTTGCAAAGACTCATGGAGAAGGCTATCATTCTTTAACAGGAAAGTGAGGCCATGAGCCTCTACCATAAGGAGAAGAAGAATAAAAGCAAGTCGGAAGGAACAATAAAGATAGAAAGTAGTAGTGGGAATAGGGATGAGAAAAGAATGAGGAATTTTTCCGAGAAAATGCAAGTAAAGCGGGTGTCGGTATAAAGAAGCGTGTAGTGCAAAGGCAAGAATTGCGGAAGAATCACTCTGGCGAGTGTCTCAAGGGCAAGTTTGTATGCTACAAGTGCGGGCAAGAGGGTCATATCTCTCCCAACCGCCTCTAACTCAAGGATGATCGTGGATGTTTTATATGTGGATCGATTGAGCATAAGGTAAGAACTGTCCCACAGAGGGAATGGAGGCGAGGAACGTAACCACGGGGAGAAGCGAAGGACGTTAGCAATTTCAGACCAAACTCAACCAAGAACTCCAACGAAAGCAACTCCGAGGGTTTACAACATGACGGTCCGGGGATACGGTGGCGCGCTAAGCATGTAACTCCATGTGCTATTTGAATAACTTATATATCTTATATTTCGCTTAATCGGACAGACAAGTGTTATGATGAATAATTAAAGATCTGTCGATCAAGTATGATCGAGATCTACGTATAATGATTATATATGCTATGTACCTTCTCGCATATGAGTTTTTTAAAGCGGTGATTCCGGGGACTAATCCTTATAAGGGAGGTGAATGTAATAACCCGAGAATTTCTATATAAAATAAATAAGAAATTTTATGCGTAAAATTTTTTTTATTTAATGACGAGAGACTAAGTGTCAAGTAAAGTGAACGATAAATGCGAATACATTTATTACTTGAAAAATTAGAAATAATTTTGGAATTATTAATTACCACAAATTATATGGTAATAAATTTCGTAAGTAGTAAAATGTTTTTATTAATTATTTTCATGAAAATATGATTGGAAATAATATATGAAGTGATAATTAGCTTTATATAATAAATATTTTATTATATGAATTGTTCGAATATTTAAGTTAATTATTTTAACTTGATTATTGATGTTGTGTACGAAGAATAATTCGTATATGAGATCCAAACCTGGATTGGGATTGTGATCAAGAGATGAGAATAATAATATTATATTATTGTTATAATGATTTTACAAAGACAATAATTATGTATCGCCAGTGTAAGGTAAATATAATATTGTGCAACGACTACCAATTAGGTCATAGCATATTACCGCGTCAGTGAAACCCTAATTATTAAACTCGGTTATGAGATATTTACGAGTAGTGACCGTATATATGAAGTTACCGTATAAGAATATCGATGATTAGACAAAACCCTAATTATCACAGACGCCGATAATTAGGACAAACCCTAATTATTATAACCTCTAACCGGTTGAAATTAGAAACCGTGAACGACTGTGTTAGTAACATACATGATAATTAAAGAACTACTAATGGTCAATTAGAAACCCTAATTGATGACGTTGAGAAACCCTAATTTCAATTAATGGGTTTAATTTCGATGTTATCAGTATAAGTGTTTTAATTTACCAAAGGATAGAAGTTAATTGGTAAATTGTAAGAATTAAATCTAGTGATTAAATATTACATTTAATTGCCTTGTACAAGATTGCCCATACACTCTTAAACAAAGCCCAACCATCACCCATAACAAATCGTAAGCAAGAATCAAGAATTTTGGCAAAAAGGGTATAAGAACACTAAACCTAGAAATCCTTTGATTCGATGTTATTTGATACAATTGATTGTTTAAAGATGTGTAATAGAATGTTAATTGATGATATGGGTTGATAAATCAAAGACCCATAACATCAAAGTGCACGAATTTGAAGATTTAAGCAAGTTGGAAAAATCGAATTCTGTTATTTTTCACCAAATGTCAGAGCCATAACTCTTTGCTCGATCATGAGTTTTGTTCTTCAAAAGTTGTTATGTGTAGCCTGATATGTGGTCTTTAATCTGCAAAAAGAATCAAGTCCATATCATGTATAGATTAGAAGTTATAGATGGTCAAACATGGTTGACCGATCATGATAAACCTGCTTTTCAAGCAGTGTGTAATGGGGGCATTCTCGTCCACTTTTGTGCTTTAAAAGGTCTGGACTTTTGATATGTTGTAGTGCACTGAGTTAGGAAGCCATAGGCTTTGGAATGACCTCATTCACCTCTGGATGAGGGAATTACGGTGATTGGAAGGAAATGTGTCAAAACTGAAAGTCAGCAGCAGGATGTGCTATTCAGGATACTATTTCGATTAGTTAATGTTTTCAAAACCTTATGGGTTTTTGGTATGTTATAGTACACCAAATAAGCTTTCTATATACTCCGAAACGGACTAAATCCGATATCGGAGGAGAGAGTTATGACATTTCAAAGTAGTAGTGTCAAAACTTCCCAACAAGTGCGGTGCAGTCCATTTGAAGGGAATTTTTGGGCTGATGTGTTCGGAATTTGGAAATGGTCAAAGAATAAAAGTTGTAGCCCCAGAAGTTAGCTTCGCGTGGGCTTAAGAATCGCTCAAAAATGTTTTAAAATGAAAGAGTTATGGACTGTTTTAGCAAAAAAGAGGGTAAAGCTGAAACGAGATTGAAAACTGTTATGAACGCCCATTTTGACGACCGTTTGGGCTACCTAATGAACCCGAATTGGGTAATTCGTATTTTTAAAAATAGTCTTACATACCATGTATAACATATCCAAAAATCAGATTAATCGGAGTTATGAGCAATGCGTTAGAAAATCGCAAAGTGAGCTATTGAGAAATTAGTATAAACCAAGTCCCACATCGACTAAATTGAGAACTTCACCATTTTCTAAACCTATAAATAGAAGGGCTTGGCCTTTGTTTCATTCACCAACAATAAGGCCTCCAATTTTTTTTGAGAAAGGCTTTGTTGTGGGAGAACTTTTATAAAGATCTCCTTAGTAAAATTTTAGGCGTGGAAGTGCGTATTCAGATTGCATGGAATTCAGATTTCCTGGTATGTTTCTTATTTAATTTTTGTAATGTTATTATTTTAATTGTTAGTTAAAGTTTGAATTTTTGAAGTTTAGTTAGTGTTGTTAATAAACTAGTTAGTTTACTATGTTTATTTTGGCTTAGAATTGGTTATGTAAATGAGTTATTTGTGATGACTTTTAATATTTTGTGATGAATTTCATTAATTAATTATTATTAATGATATTAAAGTTATTTAATGATTATATTAAATAATTTAGTTTAAAAATGATTTTAATATTATAAAAATCATTTTAAATGAAAATAAGGTATTTAAAATATATTTTAAGTTATAAAATATAACTTTTAATATTTAAATGATAATTTCATTAATAATTAAATATTAATGATATTAAGATAATATTAATGATATTTAGTTTATTTAATAATTATTATTAAATAAATAGTTTAAAAATGGTTTTACTTATTTAAAACCATTTAAAGTGGATATTAAGGATTTAAAAATATTTTAAGTTATAATTAATGAATTTTAATATTTGGATAAATAGTACATTAATATTTAAATATTAATGGTAATTATTTAAAATGATTTTTATTGTTTTAAAAATTATTTAAGGGTAATATAAATGTTTTAAAAATAGTTTGAGTTATTATAAATAACTTTTATATTTTAGCGATGGTTTCATTAATAGTTTAGTATTAATTAAACTATTAATGATAATGGAATTGTTTAATGTTTAAATCATTTAATTATGATTCCGATAATTGAAAGTTATAAATGGCCAAACTAGTCGATTTGAGAACCCCATTATGAAGTTCTAAATTTGAAGAAGAACACTTATAAGAAATGCTTATATCACTATAGGCCCTTTAGTGATGATTTGAATTATTTTAAATTTTTCAATTTAAAATTTCGAAAATGATTAAAAATTAAGATGTCGATATTTTACAGATGTTGAGGTATAAAATAAGAGTCTTAGACTCAAGATTTACCCGATAAAGTTGTTTGTGACGCTAAAAAATGTCGAATCTTATAATAGAAAAAAGAAAAGGCTATCAGAAGAGCATGGATGAGATATTTGAAAATGTATAAAAATATTTCAAGTATGAATAGGAACTAAAAGTATGATCACCGTGATTATGTGATTAGACTATGTGGCAATGTTGTAATAGATGCGATTTGCATGTGTTAAGATATATTGTTCTAATCGAACGAATGATCCGATTATTGATAGGTTGTGATAAAGAGATAAAACCTAAGTTGAGATTTGTAATCAATCGAATCGTGCAAGTATCCTACACCTGCATTTTCTTTATGCAATGGACATGAGTAAGAAGTTTCAGAATTATTCTATTCTGTGCATGCATTATATACGCTTTGATTATCAACATGTTAGCTCGATATATATTCTCGTTAAGTTGATTTCTAAATGGTTATACAAGTGTCCCCACTGATAACCATGGCATTTATTCACATGTTGATATTCCTCCTCAATTACCCGTATACATATATGTTGAATTACATATTATTGTTGAGCAAGATTAAAACCTTCGGTTTTGGAACCGTGCATGTATGAACATCCTTATATGGGAAGATTTTTGCGCCAAGGCGGATAGAGTGAGCGATGAATTTCGCTCAAGTTATGTAGTATTGATCAATCTGAGGTACAACTGGGTGATCACCCTCCGTGCTTGTAGTAAGCTAGACCGGGTTTATGGATGGATTTCTGCCAAACCTTTTTGAAATGAAAAGAATGTTCATAGTATGATACTTAAACCCTATTTATGGGTAGAGCGAGAGCCAAATTTAAATAATTTGGAAGAGATTTGTTATGTGAATTTTTATCAAGATCTGATTACTTCACAACTTTCGATTCGTTGTAGAAGTGTTATGTAAAGAGAATACTTATATTCTTTCAAACATATATATATATTGCTATTACTTGCTTTGGCACTCAAATGCTCATCCTTGCTTAAATTAAATGTTTTCGGTTATGTATGAGCAGCACATGAAAGGCTCGTAGCACGAACAAAGGAAAAGGAAAGGCGATCGAATAAGTGTGTATTATGAGTTAATGGTTATAGTTATATTGGTATCTATTCAAGTATTGTAAGGAATGTATTTAAAGGTCACGTGCACTGGGAAGTAAACTTTGATGTATGTAAATTAAGTTCGAATGTATTATTATTTAGTATTATTGACTTAAAGAAATGGTATCGTGGAGAACCGAGTTCGGGTTTCAAGTACACTGAGATTTGGGGTCGCCATGAGATCAAACCTCCTATTTAGGTTTTGGATTAGGGTTTTCATTCATAGTTTAGGTTTTCTAATATCTAGAAAATACAAATATAAACTAGGGTTTTAAATTTAATAATTAGGGTTTCCTAATTAGCATACCATGAAGTAACACACAACGATATCATATATCTTAATTTTTTATAAAAATCTTAAATTCCCATTTAATTTGAAAAATGAGGATTAAATCAATTTATGCTAGGGGTTTTTAAATCTTGCCCCATTATTCATCATAATTGACCAACCATTATCGGTCACATATATCGAGATATATATATATATGGCAATTTGAAAATTCAAAATATTATAATATAATAATATTATTATCATTATTCCTTATCTCGTAAACCAAAATTAGGGTTTATTAGACTAGTATTTAGGGTTTATAAAAATATTATTAGGGTTTAGTTGTAATATAATAAAATTGTTCCACACATTAACATTACACGCATAACCATACTTATCTATAACACTGACAAATAATAATATAATATTATTATTCTCATTCCTTGATCAAAACCCAAATTAGGGTTTTGGATTCCATATCTGATTTATCTTTCATATATAACCTTAATAATTAAGTTAAAATAATTAACTTAACTATTACGAAATAATTTCATATAATAAAATAAGTATTATAAAATTCTATAAGCATATCATATAAAATAATATAATTATCCTATTTCCTTGGAAAATAAACATTAAAACATTTTTACTATAAAATTAATTAGTATAAAATATAATTGATAATTATCAATAAATTCTAAAATAAATTTTATTTATCACACATATAATAATAATAACACATTACCTTGACACATATCATTCATTCATATTATTTTAATAAATAAAAAAAAAAATTTATACATAAAATTTATGATTTATTTATATAGAAAATATCGGGTTGTCCTGCAAAGATCCCTCCAAGTCAAATGAAGCGAGCACGCTAATCCAAGCAATTCATTGTTACTAGGGATCGGCATAGCGACTTGAAGGTTGGAACGGAAGGTCGACACTATGTATGACAACTTTACAGCGTTTTCTACGGTTAGTTTAAGTTTTGTATGTTTTTTTTGTGTTAGTTAATAAGTGCAGAAAATTTTTCTGTTTTTGTTTTTAGTCATTATTATTTGTGTTAGTATATGTTTAGTTGCATGTCTCACATTTTTAGCTTTATGGAAGTTATGTCTAGCCTATGATGAAAGTGAATTTTGAAGGATTGTTGAGTATTTTGGATAACATGAGCTTAGATATAATGTTTTACATGATGTAATCCATGATGCTGTTTAGATGCTTTAGGTTTGCACTGTTGTGTTCACAATTGCTTGTAGGCATAAGAATTATGTGTTGCATTGCTTGATAGGAAATGTGATTTTAAAAAGAGAATTATGTGGAAAATGGACTTAGACTGTACAAAACATTAATGATCAAACTTTGGGAACACATGGGTATGCATTAGTAGCCTAATGGAATTAGGCATTGCACAGTCATGTGAAAAAATAATAATAATAAAAAAATAATAGCAATAAACACCGTGGAAAAGAGCAAAAATCACCCTCGTGAGTATAAATAAAGCTGTTTAAACCCATTGTTGAACCTTAATTTGTTTTGATATGTTAGAATAATCTTTGTTGCATGAGTATACATGAATCTTGATTTAGACTATAATTTTCTTTTTAGAGCAGTTTAGCATGTGTATTCTTTGTTTTAATGAAGTTTTGGTGAACATAACACACACAAACAACATCTTTATAGCATATATGAATTATTTGAGTTTATAATATTATGTCTATAGTTTGGTTTGAATTTGTATTCTCAAATCTGGATAATTCGTTGAGGCATTTTGGACTGAAATTCTGTTATAGCTGGAAGAATGTGAGACTCATTTGCATCGTAATCTAGTTGCATAGCATGTAGTTGCATTTTCAGTGTTTTATGCCGTATGCATTGCTTGAGGGCAAGCAATAGTTCAAGTTTGGGGGTATTTGATAAGTAGGTTTTATACCTACTTATTAAATATCAATTCACAAGAACTATGCCCATCTCAAGTACATTTTAGTATGTTTTAGTGGCATAATTCAATAAGACTGTCGTTATAGCCTTTAGTGACAGTAAGTGTCACCTAATATGTTCTTGAGGTTTAAGAACATTTATAGAAAGTTTCTGGGTACCATGTTTGACCAACAATAATTTCCAACCTATGATGTTTCTAGGCATTCTAAAACTTTGATCTTATACTACTCATGTAGAACAATAAGAATCAACAATAAATAGGGCCAAATAACATCATAATTGCAAGATATAAGCCAGCAAACTAGCTGTCTGACGTGTTCTTCATGTTCTGGGTTGCCCAGAAACATGAAGTCATAGCCGGTCAACGACCTTTGTGGCCTTATACAAGTCGATCGGTTCATGTTAAAGGTGTTCTAGATGTCGGGCTTTGTAGAAAAACTAACAGAGTTCATTCTTGAAACAATGGTCAATTCTAAACATCATTAATCAAAAAGTTCTAAGCCATTAAAAAGTCTGTCAAAGCTATTCTTCATTTTCTGGGTTACCCAGAAATGAAGAATAGTTTGTGAGGTCTACTTTGGGCTTCCACAACTTGTTGTACACGTGATGTTTTAGTGATCTAATGGTCTCAGATTATAGTCAGCATGCAAATGAATAGATTTATTACATAAAATTAGATTAACAACAACACGTCAAGCAGATATGGTCCGGTCAAACCATGTCGAATGACACGTTCATATGTTTTCTAGGTTACCCAGAAAACAAAAAAACATGATCGACTTGGCTAGATTGACCGGCCACTAAGTCCAACCTTTTTATCATTTAGGTGATCTTAAAGCATTAGCATGTAGTATAAACAACATATTAAACTTAGATGCAAAAACATAAACAAATCAACAAATATCTGTCAGATATGAGGCCACAAATTTCTTGTCAGACATTTATCCAGGCGGTTTAAGGGTTACCTGCATTGCCCGATCATGCTCAATAACCGACTTTGACCACTAAAAAAACTGTAATCTACAATGATCTCGACTCAATCAAGTTCTAGAGAAACTTCCTTACAACATACTACAAATACAAACAACTAAACATACAAAAACATAAACAGAAAGAGATCTATGGGATCTGACATTCGTTGTTAGACAACATTCATAAATTTTTCCTGATTTTTAAAATCTTCAAATCCAAGCCTATAGATGTTATGGATCTAACATCTAGCAACCCAGATCACTTATATTACTACAAATAACATGTTTTAACACAAACAAATAACATTAAATATAGCAACCGAGATCATATTTGAGTTTAAGGTTTATACCTAACTTGAACCAATCTTGAATATTAGCTTCCTGGTCTGTTTAAAGTGTTCTAGGAACTTAATAATGGACTGATATACTATAATATTTCATGGGTCTAGAGAGAGGGGATTGGTTGAGAGAAAGTGAACAAATGAGGCTTGCAAATGATTTTCTCTCTCTCTAATGCTATATATAATATGATGGAATGAATATGGCTGGCAATATATGGCTGATTTGTTGGAAATTTAATCACATGGTCAATCTTAGTAGATTACCAACTACATATTTTGGATAGATTCACAAGTTACCCATTAAAGAATGTGAAAAAGGGCATTTTGGTCAATTCCATTGAAATTTTAATTGCAAGCTTGTAATCTTAACAAACCCTTAGGGTTTGACCCTTAGGGTCTAACCCTAAGGTTTGGCACATTGATTTTGTAAGATTTCTAATTAGGTTTAAAAATAAAAATTTTAGTTTCTCAAATTCCAAATTAGGGTTTTTAAATTAGATTAGGTTTTCTGATTATATAAAACATGAAAATTAGGTTTAAGGTCCACTAATTAACATTAAACATTCTAATTTAGCAATTAGGGTTTCCCCATTTGATAATTAGGGTTCTAAATATAGAAATTGGGGTTTATAAATATTAATTACGGTTTCCAAAAATTAGGGTTTTCCTAATTAGGATTAAAATTTATAATACTAACCATTAATCACATAACACAGTTACTAAACAGATTTCAAAGTCTTATTTGACTTCAAAACTAGGGTTTATCAGTAATACTAGGGTTTTCGATTAGCAATTTAGAATTTTTAATTTCACGATTAGGGCTTCGAGTTAATAATTAAGGTTTACCTAATTAGCACTCATTTTTATAATAATTGTCATTAATCACATATCACAATTTCTTATCGATCTTAAACTCCGGTTTGAGTTTCAAATCACAGTACTACTAGGTTTTCTACTGATATATCATAATTGACTAACCGTTATCGGTCTACACATATACAGTACATATTTATAGCACTAAAATAAAATTATATTATATTATTATTCTCCTTCCTTGATCAAAATTCAAAATTAGGGTTTAGATTATATATTTGATTTATGTTGTATATATAGTATTATTAATTAATTTACAATAATTAACTTAAATAATCTGAACTAAAATTCATATAATAAAATAGTAATTATAATAGTTCCAATAATCATTTCATATATTATTTAAATAACATATAACCATATTTTCATGAAAAATAAATAATAAAAATAGTTTTACTACAAAATTAATTATAAAAATATAATTTATAATGGTCAATAATTCTGAGAAAATTATTTGAAATTATTCATGTAATAAAAAAATTTATTTATCACATATAAACATGTACTTTACCTTGCACGTATTCCCACCTTTAAAATAAAAAAAGTATTTATACGCAAAATTTCTGATTTAATTATATAGAAAATATCGGGTTATTACATTCACCCTCCCTTATAAAGATTCTATCCCCGGAATCACCATTTTAAAACCTATACATACAAGGGTACATAGCATACAGAGTCATTGCAAGTAGATCTCGATCATAATTGATCGAACCGATCTTTAACTATTCAGCATAAAGTTTATTTATCTGCTTAAATAGAAATTTGATTTCTAATAGAACTCAAATTCTTCCTTCAAAATTTCTTTATAAAATAATTTACTATATATATATATATATATATATATATATATATATATATATATATATATATGTAATACCTAGAGTTTAATCCCCATCTGCCATGGTATCTTGAACGGTCACGTTGAAGACTCTTACGGTTGATTTTGTTGGTTTGTTTGTTGAAGTTGGTCTCTTTATTGTCAGAGTCCCGCTACTTTTCTCCGTAGTCACACTCCATGCATCCCTTCTCTTTTTTGGGCAGTCCTTCCCCTTATGCTCCTTTGCTCCACACCTGAAACACACACTGTTCATCCTAGGATTGGGGTAGTTGGGAGAGATATGTCCTTTCTGCCCATATTTATAACACACAAACTTACCTTTAAGACACTCTCCCGAGTGATTTCTTCCGCAATTTCCACACTGCGTACAACCTGTTTCTTTCCACCTCCTGGCCTAATTTTGGTATTCCCAAAATTATCTCCTTTCCTTTTTCCAATCCTACTATCACTACTCCCTTCTCCAGCTCTAGCTTGATTTATCTCCAACCAAAAATTCGCCTCCCTTTTCATCATATAGGTGGCAAAAGCTATCTTTGGCCCCTTCGTTATCATAGCCATCACAAATGCTTCTATAGGGTCAGTTAATCCTCTAAATCTTGGCGGTTCGACTGCCTTGAAGTCTTTGAAGTTTGCCGATGGATTATCTGGCTAATTTCCCCCGGCTGGTATTCCATTCTGCATATCTTGAGCGACCACATTCGCAAAATACTGTATCGGGTCTGGTTGTCCTCCAGCTTTGTTGACAGGTTCTTCTTCTTTTTTGTTTCGTTTTCGTCTTGGCGGCATTATCTGATTAAATAAAAATCATGTTTATCTAACTAATTTTAATACTATACACCATATAGCATAGTACACAATGCTTTAGACATCCGTTATCCCTTTGTGACTCAAAAGTCAGGAATCGCTGCCACAACTTATACAAAAGTTGAGAATATTACCTTATACAGACATACCTATCATATACAAAACATAGAATCATACATATTCAAGTACTACTAATACTACTTATTTCTTACACCTTCACTAAGGATTAATTTCTTAGTAATCTATATATTCCTATTATCCTCAATAATCCATTAACACATAACTATACCAAGTTCGTCAAACTTACTACACATTATGAATTCAGGAACTTACCACAATCATATGAGTTTAAGAACTCGAGCTTGACCTTATATTCTCCAACTATACTCTACATATCAATTATACTACCGTTTCTAGATTCGGTACTACATTTTCCACACTAACCACCTTATCAGGGTTGCTTTCAATATGAGCCTCTATTTCAGTTATTTACTTTGATATTAGCTCGGTTATGGTGATTGGATCCTTCTTTATGATCTGAGGGTATCCTAATCATTTTCCACCTGAAATCTACACACAAATTATCCTAATTAGCATATAATATATACACAGTAAATAATAGTTTTATATAAGTTATCTTTTATTTTGTTTGACGAAGAATTTATCCAATTCATCTCATTTTAAACTCTATATGATTTATTTGTATTTTCAACGTTTCCTTCTGTCCTAAGGTTATAGCCTAAGGTCTATCTCACCAAAGGTTTCTAACCCTAAAGCTCTGATACCATATTGTAACGCCCCTAAATTCAGGTACTTGAAACCCGAACTCAGTGCTTTACGATACCATTTCTATGAGCAGAAATAATACTAATAATAATAACAATAATATAAATAAAAAACTTAATTTACATATATCAGAGTCTAATCCCAAATACGCAACCTTTACTATATTTCATTACATGATATATAATAAATATCATTGTCATAATGAAGTCTAGCTATTACAAAAGATACCATCAAACTTATTTTGTTTGCTTTCCTTTTCCCTTGTTCTTCCCTGAACCTTCAGGTTGATCATGCTTAGCTGAAAACTTTTAAATTTAAATCAAGAATGAGCATTTGATTGCCCAGCAAGTAATAGCAACAATAATAATTAGCTGAAAGGATTAAATATTTTCTTTGAATGACACTTCTACAATGAATTAACAGTTGTGAAGTAAGCTGAACCAATAATAACAACATAACAATTCTATATCACATTTATTAACTATAAATGGAGAGAAGTCGACAGACTATGAACTTTGTTTTCAATTTTTGATAAGGTTTAGCAGAACTTCATCCGCAAACCATCAAAACTTATGGGCGCGAGGGTGATCATCACAATGTGCCCTGTATTGATCAATACTACATACAAGAATGATATTTTTGTTCAGCATATCTGCCTTAGGCGCATAAAATTTTCCCAGATTCGAGATGTTCATACTTAGTCGGGAATCTGAACCAAAACAATTTGATTGGATACAATAATGTGCTATCATGTTCAATGACATTTCTAAATCTGTGTCTAGTTGGGTCAAATAGCTTAGACGACTTTTAATTGATGTATACATACCGGAAACCAACAAGTATGTACCATAATGTGATAAAATATAATGATTATCCAAGTGAGGTCACTTGTATAACCATGTTTAGAATTTTAATGAATAGAATATATATCTTGATCTATAATAACAGAATTAATGAACTTGTACAACAGATTATGATCTAATAACTTACTTATACATAATCATTGCATAAGTATATACAAAGGTTAAGATATTTAAAAAATGAAGAATAATAGTTCAGATATTCACTTACGTATGTCCATTGCATAAAGTAAATGCAAAGATAGGATACTTGTCTGGTCTGCTGCTTAAAGTTATGAAAGTTTTTTTTATCTTTTATTTCAAGACCTATCATTAATAAGATCATTCTATCGATTAGAAATACCTACTATAACACATAGTACTGTTATTTGCAGTCAGTACATAACCTAATCACATTATCACATAAGTTTAACAGTTAGTGGATCACAAACAAACACGATATCGTACAAAATTATATAAGTCCGTGATCAATTTAAAACATGCTGATTATACCAAACGACTTTTATTAATAATTATCGAGTCTAAGACTCTATCATGTAGTTCAATATCCATTTAAATAACTTAAATATCAGTCATATTATTTTTAAATGACTTATAATAATTTTTAAAATAATTATTATCATTTATCATGATTTTTCAAACACCGGAATCATTATGAAATGATTTAAATATTAACTAATTCTATTATCATTAATATTTAAATAATATTAAACTATTAATGAAACCATTGTCAAAATATTAAAACTATTTATAATAACTCAAAATATTTTTAAAGTACTAATATTACCCTTAAAATAATTAAAATCATTTTTAAATAATTACCATTAATACTTAAATATTAATACACTATTTACAAAAAATATTAAAAGTCATTAATTATAACTTCAAATATTTTTAATTCATTTATATTCTTTTAAATGATTTTAAATCAATAAAATCATTTTAAACTATTTATTTAATATAATTAATAAATAATTTTAATATCATTAATATTAAATCATTAATGAAATTATCCTTTAAATATTAAAAGTTAAATTTTATAACTTAAAATATTTTTAAACACTTTATTTTCATTTAAAATGATTTTTATAATATTAAAATTATTTTTAAACTAATTTATTTAATATAATTATTAAATAATTATAATATCATTAATATTAAATTATTAATGAAATTTACTTTTAAAATATTAAAAGTTATTATTTATAACTTAAAATATTTTTAAATACCTTATTATCAATTAAAATGATTTTTAATATAATAAAATCATTTTTAATTAATTTATTTAATGCATTTAATTTATTTATTTATTGCATTTATTAAATAAATTAAATACCAATAATATTTAAATAAGCTAATATTTATGAAAAATATGTCAAATTATTAAAAGTTAATTTTATAACTTAAAATTATTTTTAAAATTATTTTTGTAATTTTCAAAAATTAATTTCTATTTTTAAATAATTTTTGGAAAATAAATTAAATAAATTCAATAAGACTGTCGCTATAGCCTTTAGCGACAGTAAGTGTCGCCTAATGTGTTCTTGAGGTATAAGAACATTCATAGACAGTTTTTGGGTACCGTGTTTGACCAACAATAATTTCCAACCTATGATGTTTCTGGGCATTCTAAAGCTTTGATCTTGTACTACTGATGTAGAACTACAAGAATCAACAATAAACAGGGTCAAACAACATCACAATTGCAAGATATAAGCCAGCAAACTAGCTGTCATACGTGTTCTTCATGTTCTCGGTTGCCCAGAAACATGAAGTCATGGTCGGTCAATGACTTTTGTGGCCTTATACCAGTCGATCGGTTCATGTTAAAGGTGTTCTAGACGTCGTGCTTTGTAGACAAACTAACAGAGTTCATTCTTGAAACAATGGTTAAGTCTAAACATCATTAATCAGGAAGTTCTAAGCCATTAAAAAGTCTATCAGAGTTGTTCTTCATTTTCTGGGTTACCCAGAAATGAAGAACAGTTTGTGAGGTCTACTTTGGGCTTCCACTACTTGTTGTACACATGATGTTTTAGTGATCTAATGGTCTCAGATTATAGTCAGTATGCAAATGAACAGATTCATTACATAAAATCATATTAACAACAACACATCAAGCATATATGGTCCGGTCAAATCATGTCAGACGACACGTTCATATGTTTTCTGGGTTACGCAGAAAACAGAAAATTTGATCGACGTGGCTAGTTTCACCGGCCACTAATTCTAACCTTTTCATCATTTAGGTGATCTTAAAGCATTAGCATGCAAAAACATAAACAAATCAACAAATATATGTCAGATCTGAGGCCACAAAGTTCTTGTCAGACACGATCTGGGCAGTCTCTGAGTTTCTTAGAATTGCCCAGTCATGCTCAGTCAACTGACTTTGACCACTAATAACTTGTAATCTACAACAGATCTGACTCTGAATCAAGTTCCAGAGAAACGTCCTTACAACATACTACAAATACAAACAACTAAACATACAAAAACATAAACAGAAAGAGATCTATGAGATCTGACATTCGTTGTCAGACAACATTCATAAGTTTTTTTAGATTTTTAAAATCTTCAAATCTGAGCCTATAGATATTATGATCCTAACATCTAGCAACCCAGATCACTTATATATACTACAAACAACATGTTTTAACATAAAAACATAAAATTAAACATAGCAACTGAGATCAGATTTGAGTTTAGGGTTTATATCTAACTTGAACCAATCTTGAATATTCTTAGCCTCCTGATCTGTTTAAAGTGTTCTAGGAACTTAATAATGGACTGATATACTATAATATTTCGTGGGTCTAGAGAGAGAGAGGATTGGTTGAGAGAAAGTGTACAAATGAGGCTTGTAAATGATTTTCTATCTCTCTAATGCTATATATAATATGATGGAATGAATATGGCTGGCAATATATGGCTGATTTGTTGGAAATTTAATCACATGGTCAATCTTAGTAGGTTACCAACTACATATTTTGGCTAGATTCACAAGTTACCCATTAAAGAATGTGAAAAGGGCATTTTGGTCAGTTGCATTAAAATTTTAATGGCAAGCTTGCAATCTTGACAAACCCTTAGGGTTTAACCCTAAGGTCTGGCACATTGATTTTATAAGATTTCTAATTAGGTTTTAAAATAAATTTTTTAGTTTCTCAAATTCCAAATTAGGGTTTCTTAATTAGATTAGGTTTTCAGATTATATAAAACATGAAAATTAGGTTTAAGGTCCACTAATTAACATTAAACATTCTAATTTAGCAATTAGGGTTTCCCCATTTGACAATTAGGGTTTCAAATATAGAAATTAGGGTTTATAATTATTAATCAGGGTTTCCAAAAAATAGGGTTTTCATAATTAGTACTAAAATATATAATACTAACCTTTAATCACATAACACAGTTACTAAATAGATTTCAAAGTCTCATTTGCCTTCAAAACTAGGGTTTATTATTAATACTAGGGTTTTTGATTAGCAATTTAAAATTTCTAATTTCACGATTAGGGCTTCGAGTCAATAATTAGGGTTTACCTAATTAGCACTCATTTTTATAACAATTGTCATTAATCACATATCAGAATTTCTTATCGATCTTAAACTCCGGTTTGAGCTTCAAATCACAATACTACTAGGTTTTCTACTGATATATCATAATTGACCAACCTTTATCGGTCTACACATATACAGTACATATTTATAGCACTAAAATAAAATAATATTATATTATTATTCTCCTTCCTTGATCAAAATCCAAAATTAGGGTTTGGATTCCATATCTGATTTATCTAGCATATATTGTATTATTAATTAAGTTAAAATAATTAACTTAAATAATCTGAACTAAAATTCATATAATAAAATAGTAATTATAATAGTTCCAATAATCATTTCATATATTATTTAAATAACATATAACCATATTTTCATGAAAAATAAATAATAAAAATATTTTTAATACAAAATTAATTATAAAAATATAATTTATAATGGTCAATAATTCTAAGAAATTTTTTGAAATTATTCATGTAATAAATAATTTTATTTATCACTTACCTTGCACGTATTTCCACCTTTAAAATAAAATAAAAATAAATTATACGTAAAATTTTTTATTTAATTATATAGAAAATATCGGATTATTATAGGTCTTTGTCGCTAAAGGCTTTAGCGATAGTTTTATTAAAAATTAATTATATTAATTTCCAAAAATCATTAAAATAGAAATTAATTTCTAAAAATTCCAAATTAAGTTTTAAAAATTATTTTAAGTTATAAAAATTAACTTTTGATAATTTGACATATTTTCATTAATATTTGTATTTATTTGAATATTAATTAATTTAAATTTATTTAATAAATATATTAAATAAATTAGTTAAAAATAATTTTAATATATTAAAATTATTTTAAATAATAGTCAAGTGTTTAAAAATATTTTTAAGTTATAAAATATGACTTTTAATATTTTGAGATAAATTTCATTAATAATTAAATATTAATGATATTAGATTTATTTAATAATTATATTAAATAAATGATTTAAAAATAGTTTTATTGATTTAAAAATCATTCAAAATGATATAAGTGATTTAAAAATATTTTGAATTATAATAAATGTCTTTTAATATTTTGATGAAAAATATATTAATATTTAAATATTAATGGTAATTATTTTAAAATGATTTTAAATGTTTTAAAAATCATTTAAGGGGAATATTAGTGTTTTTAAAATATTTTGAGTTATTATAAATAACTTTAAAATTACAAGTATTTCATTAATATTTTAATATTATTTATATATTAATGATAAAGAGATTATTCGGTATTTAAATCATTTAAAAATGGTTTACGTGTTTGAAAAATTATTATAGAACATAATAATTACTTGAAAATTATTATAAGCTTCGAAAAATATTATGAATGATATTTTAATTATCTAAATTAATATTGAAGCTTTGAGATAGAGTTTTATTGACGATAAACTCGTTAATTATAGGATAGGGTAATCAAGACCTAGAATTGATACCGAGGTCCAATCACACTAAACTAGTTAGATTTGTTAAGTGTTTGTATAGGTTATAAACAATGTTATGATTACGTGATTATGTGTCTAAGTGATATAGTGATTTTAAATGATAGTGTTATGTGTTGTGATATGTTATGCTAATTACGAGATCGATATTATTGATTATAGGTCTTTCAAACACAGCTAAGTTATATTGTGTAGCAGTAGACAACAACAAAGGCAAGTTTTCTTAACTCAATCTCGAGTTATTACTTTTCAAATATAGTAGTGGGTAATTATTGCTGATTATTCCACATCTGAGATTTGTTATTGTTTATTCGCAGTTAGTGCAAGTTTATTAATTTAAACTTAGTTTGAAATTTCAAAAGCGTGACTGATGAATAACTATCGTTGGTTATTCACATCTATAAGTGTTATTGTTGATTGCAAATAGTGCAGTTGATTTCTGTCTATTATTGAACAGTTTTTGTGTGACGCCCAAATCCGAGTACTGTTAACCCAAAAATATGGAGCTACACGGTACTCATAGCTATACATTCATTCCCTTGAAACAACATCAAAATGATTGTATTTACTACATTTTATTACAATAGTATTGAATCATTCCCTAAGTTCTGTAACCGAATACATTCTTTGTTTGTCATAAAATAATTTATACAAACATACTACTCTATTACAGGATAATCCACTTATCCATCTTAGCCTTGCCTTTATCTTTACTAGAACCCTTGGTTCGCCCGGCCTTAGCTGCAATCATATAATTCAAGCAAGAAGTGAGCATAACTAGCTCATTAAGTCTAGTAATATATAATATAAATACCACGTCGAGAATTATATGATTATTCTTCAATAACTGAACAAATATCTATGAAGTACTCTGAAACAGTAAAATAGCACTTTTCATCTCATAAAATAATTCTAGAGTACATATAGCAGCTTAAGAATTCTAAGCAGGTCAAAAGACCATGAACATTCTTTTTTGGTTTTTATTCATGAAAAAGAATATACCGGCACTAAGTCCGTATGTCTGATATATCTTACGAGCACATCTAGGTGATCAGTCTATAGTACTCTATGTTGATCAACATCCATCCATTAAACATATCTACGTTTAAGTTTTGGCAACCGCACGTGCCCATCGAATAATCGATGTAAAATACATTTGTTTGTTCATACACAAGCTTACCTTTGAATCTGTACCAAGCAATTGGCATAAGATAATGTTAACAATACTATATCGAAAGACTTTTAAGCAAATCAATCAAACTCTTAAGATTAGTCTAGCCGAGTTAAAAGCGGCATCGACTCTTTCATAAAACAATTCATGCATCTTATAACATTACCAACTTCTTTTCTTTTATAATAATCAAATTTATTTCATTAATAAAGCTGGATTCACATTAATGGTCCCTTCACGAGAATGACCTTCCTGGCCTAAATTTGTGGGAATTTAGTATCCGCGTCATGATAATATCATTCTCGACTACTACCAATGGTCCCTTGTCGAGAATGAGGCCCATCGAGAAATTTGGTTAATTTTTACGCCATCGACTTAATTTTTTCCCCATTTCGAGGCCGCCGATTATTTTTATCCTCTTCTTCTTCGCTTTAATTTTTTCGCCGCTTCCGCAATTCCCCTCTTCTTCCTCGCCCATCGCCTTTTTCTTGCCGCCGCCTTTTCTTCCCTGTCGTCCGCCTCTCGCCGTCATCGTCTCTCTCTTGCCTCTCTCGATCGAGCAAGGTAATGTCTTCCCAATTTTAATTTTCCCCAAATATAACCTAATAATCCTCAAACGCTGCCAATCGAAGTTTTTTTTTGTTGTTGTTCGCTCACCGAATTTTATGCATATTGCTTCTAGTGTTTTGATTTGGTGTTTGGGATTAATTTGCCACGAAAATTCATAGACTACGCTTAATAGCCGCTTTTTGATTGCTAGATTTTCTCACATCGAAGCTAGTAATCGCTTGCTTTGTGAGAATAGAAAGAAAATATAATAAAATAAAGCTTTCTTACATCATATCCACCATCCTTTATCGTAAAATGAAGAATGGAAAGTGCTTTAAAGTTGTTTTGTTTTGAGCTAAATCATATTAAAGTTAGACATTTATTTCTTCATGCTTACTCACTTTTGTAATATGCTTTATGGTGTTTTATATTTTTATAATGTCTCACAATCTATCAATTTTTTGTTATTGATCACTTCTCAATCTTATTAGATTGGGATAAGTCAACTAACGTGACCCATATAAAGGTATATCTGTCCGAAAAAGTGACATAATTTGTTCTACTAATTGAACGAAAGCATATAACTTAATCGTGTGGATGAAAATATCTTAAAATTAGATCGCATCTTTGTCACATAAACTTAATTGTGCTTAAACTTTTGTAGACAAATGGTAAAGAGTGTGACAACTTCATTAAATCCAAATCTCTAACTCTATGGTTAGAACTCGGGAAAGGTGAGCGAAAAAAGAGAAAAAGAATTTATGTGAAGTAATATACAATTGATGAGGTGATATCTCTTTATATGTAAACCAATGCATCTCTTATGTTTTTATAGTTTAATATAAAGGAAATAATAGTTACCGAACTGTTTTACTTGTTAAATATAAAAGTCAATAGTTATAGAAATGGGAAAAATAGTATCCTATAACTATAATTGATGTTCGCTTCATATTCCTCCTATATTGACCTCATAGTAAGCATGGCTACTTGTTTGAAAAGTCTTTTGTGTATACAAAAATAAGATTTGTTTCCTTACTTTAATACATGCATATTTTCATATAGTTTAGAAGCTTAGAAAGCTTAGAAACACGCTTGAGATTCACTTAGTAGAGAGTGAATCTCAAATAGTCCCCGCTTTGGGACCTGTTTCAGATGTTTCGATCTCACTTAGGTTTGTTAACGATTTGAGCACGCCTTTATATTTTTTTGAATTTTCACAAGATATATCTCTTGATCTTCTTCGGTGCATATTTAGACTACGATGTGTTAGTCTATTTCGTACTTGAAGACCATGGGGAGGTGTCACCAAATTTCTAAAAAATTTAAAGATGTGTTCAAGTTGTTGGCATCAAGAGGCGACACATCCGGAATGGGATAGAAGCCCCATTCGCTAGAGTGGGAGATGAAGTTAGAAACTCATAAGCTTGCATATACATTAACTTGAGACTTGATTGTGTTTGTCTAACTTTCCATATATATATAGCGCATAATTGTCCAAGATGTCTGCTGATCGGGTTGATGGAACGTAGGTAGCCACCGATAAGAGTGGGCTTAGCTCGAAAGTATCGTAGTGGGGTTGAATAGCTTCAATTTCGCATTTTGAGAAGCAAGTCAACGGCGATGAGATTAGATGTCCTCAGAAGAGGTGTGTGAATGAAGTGTGGAAGGAAAGGAGTGATGTCATGTGCGATTTATTTATGTATGGGTTCAAGCAGGTTATACGACATGGATCTATCATGGGGAAACCTCGTTGATGAATATGAATCGTAACCGTAATCTAGAGGTGACGAAAACCTTTGATCTGCATTTTAATACGATAGTCGGTTACCCGTTCATACTTCCAAAGGAATACGTATAGGATGATGAAAGAGCGAAAGCAAGAGCCGAATGACGGGGCTAAGGGTTTCTATGAGTTATTGCATGAAGCAAATGACGCCAATCGTATGACGGCACGAAAAGCACACCGCCTTATCTCGCCGCGACTAAGTTTTTACACTTCAAGAACGAGCATGACCAGAAGCGAGAGAGGTTTTAATGAACTGTTAAGCATTGTGAAGGAGTGCTTACCGCAGCAATAAGTTACCGAGTCGCATTTATGATGTGAAGAAAATGGTCAAAAGGCTCAATCTAGGGTACGAGAAGATCGATGCTTGTGAGAATGATCAGATGTCAGATTACTTGATGTCAATAAAGATAAGAGGTCATGTGATATTTGTGGTACAAGTAGATACCGTGAATAACGCAAGAAAAAAAGGGAAAAGACGTGCCGAGAAAGATCTTACGCTATTTTCCCATTGCCCCGAGGCTTCAAATGGGTTGTTCATGTCAACACATACCGCCGAGGATATGAGGTGGCACTCTACACGGGACATAGTCGAAGGTCAACTGACGCACCTGGCAGATGGGCTTGAGTGGAAAAATTTTGATAACAAGCACCCCTCGTTTGCTGAAGAGGTTCGCAATGTTAGGCTTGGACTTGCTACGGATGGGTTTAATCCATTTAACGGGCCTTACACAAAGCCCTACTCAACTTGGCCGGTGATTATTGTGGTGTATAACCTCCCGCCTTCGATGTGCATGAAAGATCCCTACATGTTCATGCCTTTACTGATTCCGGGTGATAAGAGTCCGAGTAAAGACATCAATGTATACCTCAGGCCGTTAGTTGATGAGTTGAAGATGTTGTGGGAAAAAGGGGTTCAAACTTATGATGTATCTCTTAAGCAGAACTTTGACATGAGGGCAACTTTACTGTGGACAATAAATGACTTCCCAGCATTAGGAATGATCAGTGGATGGTCGACTCACGGGGGCTTGTCATGTCCCGTGTGCATGGGGTCGCTTAAAGTCATGCGCTCAAACATGGGGGAAAATGAGTTTTTTTTGCAACATCCAGATAGCTTTTTGCCGATTGAACATCAAGTATCGATTTTAATGAGTAGACAATTCAATCAAAAAAATGTAGAGAAACGCCAAGTACCGCCGCCTTTCCGGGTCAAGAAGTTGTTGAGTTGATTAGTCATTTGAAGTTTCCACCTCCGTGGAAGAATCACAGATTAGAGCGAGCTTATGGTTACGAAGGTTCACAAATCGACACACGTATCCATGTTCTTCGACCGCTTTATTGGGCTACACTCGCATCCGCTATTGTATAGATCCGATGCATACCGAGAAGAACGATTTGATAACATTTTTATACAAATTCTAGATGCCAAGCAGTAGAACAAAGGACAACAACAAGTCGAGGCTTGATTTGGTAGAAATGAACATTGTGGGAAGATCTGTGGTCAGATCGAGGGAGGGTAGTAAGACTGGTAACGCCTAAAGTCGAATATACTTTGACCAGTGGAACAATTGATATTGATATGTAATTGATCTGGACCTAAGCTCCTGATGGATATTCTTCAAATATAGCAAGGTGTTGTAAAGTCAAGAGTTGAAGTTTCGGGTCTCAAAAGTCATGATTGTCACGTATTCATGCGTAAGTTGATCCCCGTGGCATTTATCGACTTGTTACCAAACGTGTGGTCAAAGCACCGATGTAGCTTTCTAATTTCTTCGTAGATCTATGCTTGACGAGCTTCAAATTCAAAGACATAGATAAAATGGAGATGCAGATAAGGGAAATAATGTGCAAGTTAGAAATGATCTTCCCCCATCATTTTTTTTGATCAATGGAGCATTTGCCTATTCACTCGCCATACACGGCTAAGTTCAAGGGTCCCAGCATAATATAGATGGATGTATCCATTCGAGAGGTAATGACATTAATGTTTTTAATACTAAGAAATGTTCATTCTTTTTTGCTAATCTATATATCACATAGGTATATGCGACGCCTAAAGCAAAAGGTGAAGAATAGAGCCCGTGTAGAGGGGTCAATTGTCGAAGTTATGTTATGGAGGAACTTGTTAATTTTTGCTCATTGTACTTTGAGTCAATGTTCGTATCGAAGCACAATCGCTTACGCCGTAATCAAATATCACAAGACGAGGAAAATGGAGAATTAACTACCTTTTAGTCATCCCGCAGACGCCCATCTCGGCGGTAAAAAAAGGCGATTCTCGACCGATAAAGGAGTATGTAAAAATGCCACATTATATGCACTTGTCAACATGAATGAAGTAGCGCCATACATTAAGTAAGTAGTCATAACTATATATGTCTCGTATAATTGTGTCAAGTTCCTTTACAAACACATTGAGTATATAACCGTGTCATAAATAATATGATGTCAAGTACGTGAAGCATATCCGAGTATATCGACGGGATTTGCAAAATTTGAGAAATGGAGAATTTGTGCAATGGTTTAAAGATCATGTAAGTCTAACCTTTACAAGTTCAATGAATCTACCATCATAGATTTATTCTTATGGCGAATTAACTTTAGAATATGTCAGGTTAATGTACATTAGGTCCTCACAGATGAGTTAGTCGACAATCGGCTAAAGCTTATAAATCGATGGCCCCGAAAGATCTCAGAGATACTTATACATGCCGCATTGTCAATCTGCATGATTTAAGTGTCATGATATTGGGGAAAGTCGCTCACGATTCTCGTGTCAGTGGTGAAAGGTAGTCGCTACGATATAACATTTGGGATGACCGTATGGACGATTGCTAGAAGTTGTCGTGCTCAAATATTGGGGTCATAAAGAATTAGTTTGCTTCAATTGTCATTGGTTTGATGTTGAGAATGGAGTTAAAGTAGATAAAAAATCGTGATTTGGTGACCGTTAACGTTAAGTCAAAACTAAGACCGATGAGTGGTATGGATTTGAGCCTTTTATTTTAGCAAGTCAAGCAACACAGTGTACTACTACGCTACGAGTGTTAAGACTTCTCGCAAGCCCATGGCATGTCAAGTTATAACCACCAAAGCCCGTGGTTTTCAAGGCACAACTCCTCGCCCGCATTTATGAACCTTTAATGTCGAGTCTACTAGTGTCACACCCGCCGATGTAACAATTATTAGTGAGTCTAGTGAAGAAGAAGATGATGTTGTCGCCGCCGAAAGTGAAGACGATGTTGTTGAGGAGGTAGATATAATTGAAGAAATCGCTGAGGACGACGAAGATGGTGATGACAACGATAAGAAGATCTATCGTCAAGATGACGATTCTCGATATCGATGGCTTTGACGATATAAATGATTAGAGTATGTACTTTTTGTGTCCTTTTAGTTGTATTCAAATGTAATAGTTTGTAGTAGTGCAATCATTATCTTCAACTTATATTAATCTACTAAAGGTGTTACTATTTATGTTGTATCCTTTTAGTTACTATTTATGTTGCATTCTTTAGATCTCATGTTATCCTCTTTGTTATTGTGCTCAAATATAGTATTTACGTAATGTTTAATAATATAGTCAGATGTGTGTATTTATCCTCTTTAGTTGTATTCAAATGTAATAATATTTTTTTTTATGATTTGACAAGATTATATATATATATGGCGCAAGACAACCACACACGGTGATCGTGGTGGGCGCAGTGTATGTAGGGCCGTGGATTCTATTCTACGCGGATGATCAGCCTGATCGCCGTGTATAATTACATATTTTATCGGGATACATCTTATTATTTTTATTTTATATTGTATTGACATTATATTCGCTTTATATAAATATTGATGTATTTCACTACATAGTGATCGACGAGAGGCCTCCACGGGACTAAAGACGTGGCTTGCTAGGAATCCCCCAGCCGCTTTATGTCGTGGTCGGGACTCATAGGTAATTAATTTCATAATCCTATATATTACTATAATATAAGTATAAGTATTTAATATATTTTTTGTAATTTGCAATGTATTAATTTCAATTGTAGTATCCTCGACGCCACGCCAAGGAACACGTTGCTTGGGATCGTCTGCAACCGATTCTCAAGCCCGTGGATGAGGTGGGCGATGTGGATGACCGCATACCGCAAAATTGATTATTGATGAGTTTAGGTAGATGTCAATCATTCATATGCTAGTTTTATATTCCATTTGAATATATTGTTACCTCTTTTTCATTTATGTTGTCTACTAAGCTTCTTAATGTGTAATGTGCAGAGATATTATCGCTTTTGAGGATTCGGGCAGAAGCCCATGGCATGACCGTTCGCAAGCATGTATACCTAGAGATGAATTGGCACAAGTGGGTCTACGACCGGAAGAAGAAGGCCCAGATTTAAGATGGTCGATGGACGTACACTTAAGGATGTCCTACCAGATTTCATATCTCACAAGCAGGGGGACCGGGGATGCAAGATTTGGGATGGCGAGGCCTTCAAGAAGATGTCAAGACAACGCTCAAATCCGCCTGACAAAGCAGAGTCGCCTCCCACACCGCACTGGGTCTCAACCGACGACCTGCATCGGAGAGACTCGAGGTGAGTTTAAAGCATGCACCTCCCGCTTGAGTTTTGGTGGCACGCCCACCAAAAGAAAGGTGATGGTGGTTATATCTCACCCGAGGCGTAACGCATTGTTGTAAGTTATTATAATTATCTTATTTAGTATGTATTTAAAATTCGGATATTCTTTTGTATTATTTCATTTTATTCTTTATGCGATCATCTACTAATGTGTTTTTTTCAAATGACGGCTCGAGGATCTTGCAAAGGTCTTGAGCAACTGAGAGGTGACACTCCAAGAGATTTAGCTCACGCGCAAGTGACGAGAGATAGAGGACTCGGCGCAGCTGCTGGGGGACCAAGAAGGGTAGAGTTGTGGCATTCCCCATGTCCCACCTTACACCCTAGTCCCCGGCCATGAGATCTCGACGCCGCCACCCACCGGAGGTAGTGGTGCGAGTGGATCGGTGCCGCCTTCTTCATTATCCGACGACTTCTTCCCATGGATCATGAGGGGTGCATGGCGAGCAATGTTGTCAGTGCAAATAAAGCGCACTATCACGCGAAATGATCTACCAAATTGCTCAGAGGTTGTCCACGGCTCTATAGATCCTACATAAATTACCGCCGACGACCTCACGGGTGTAGTACGACGAGGAGGCCATCCACATTTGCAGCAATTGTTCTGGCCAACATCTTCCCACCACATATTCGATGTAAAAAAATTAAATTATTTCCTATTTTTTATTTAATTTATGTAATTTATAATTGTAATTTAAGTAATTGTATTTCTATGACACGCAAACACACAATAGCACCGCATAGTAGGTATTAGACACGCTGTTAGAACTTACGGACTCGATTCCGACATACGAAATCCGAAAGTTATCGCCCAACTTTGCAAAACTCGCCAACACTTAGGCAAAAAGTCAAAAATAGCCCAAAACCCCGCATCGGACGTCCCAAATGCCACGCAAACACACACATAGCACCGCTGTAGGTATTAGACACGCAAGTTAGAACTTACGGACTCGATTCGACATATACGAATTCGAAAGTTATCGCCCAGCTTTGCAAAACTCGCCAACACTTAGGCAAAAAGCCAAAAAAAGCCCAAAACCCGTGATCGGACGTCCAAATGCCACGCAAACACACACATAGCACCGCCAGAGGTATTAGACACGCAGTTAGAACTTACGGACTCGATTCCGACATACATACGAATCCGAAAGTTATCGCCCAATTTTGCAAAACTCGCCAACACTTAGGCAAAAAGCCAAAAAAGCCAAAACCCGTGACGGACGTCCGAATGCCACGCAAACACACACATAGCACCGCAGTAGGTATTAGACACGCAGTTAGAACTTACGGACTCGATTCGACATACGGAATCGAAAGTTATCGCCCGCTTTGCAAAACTCGCCAACACTTAGGCAAAAAGCCAAAAAATAGCCTAAAACCCGTGATCGGACGTCCAATGCCACGCAAACACACACATAGCACCGCTGAGGTATTAGACATACAGTTAGAACTTACGGAACTCGATTCCGACATACGAAATCCGAGTTATCGCCCAGTTTGCAAAACTCGCCAACACTTAGGCAAAAAGCCAAAAATAGCCCAAAACCCGCATCGACCGTCCGAATGCCACGCAAACACACACATAGCACCGCGTAGGTATTAGACACGCGTTAGAACTTACGGACTCGATTCCGACATACGAATCCGAGTTATCGCCCAATTTGCAAAACTCGCCAACACTTAGGCAAAAAGCCAAAAATAGCCCAAAACCCGTGATCGGGTCCGTCCAATGCCACGCAAAACACACACATAGCACCGCTGAGGTATTAGACACGCGTATAGAACTTACGGACTCGATTCTCGACATACGAAATCCGAAAGTTATCGCCCAGCTTTGCAAAACTCGCCAACACTTAGGCAAAAAGCCAAAAATAGCCCAAAACCCGAGACGGACGTCCAATGCCACGCAAAACACACACATAGCACCGCTGAGGTATTAGACACACGTTAGAACTTACGGGACTCGATTCCGACATACGGAATCCGAAAGTTATCGCCCAGCTTTGCAAAACTCGCCAAACACTTAGGCAAAAGCCAAAAAAATAGCCCAAAACCCGCAGACGGACGTCCGAATGCCACGCAAACACACACATAGCACCGCTGTAGGTATTAGACACGCGTTAGAACTTACGGACTCGATTCCACATATACTTAATCCGAAGTTATCGCCCAGCTTTGCAAAACTCGCCAACACTTAGGCAAAAAGCCAAAAATAGCCCAAAACCCGTGACGGACGTCCAATGCCACGCAAACACACACATAGCACCGCTGTAGGTATTAGACACGCAGAACTTACGGACTCGATTCCACATACACATAAATCGAAAGTTATCGCCCAATTTGCAAAACTCGCCAACACTTAGGCAAAAAGCCAAAAATAGCCCAAAACCCAGATCGGACGTCCGAATGCCACGCAAAACACACACATAGCACCGCTGTAGGTATTAGACACGCAGTAGAACTTACGGACTCGATTCCACACATACGAAATCCGAAAGTTATCGCCCAAATTTGCAAAACTCGCCAACACTTAGGCAAAAAGCCAAAAAATAGCCCAAAACCCGTGAGACGGACGTCCGAATGCCACGCAAACACACACATAGCACCGCTGTAGAGGTATTAGACACGCAGTTAGAACTTACGGACTCGATTCCGACATACGAAATCCGAAAGTTATCGCCCAGCTTTGCAAAACTCGCCAACACTTAGGCAAAAAGCCAAAAATAGCCCAAAACCCAGATCGGACGTCCAATGCCACGCAAACACACACATAGCACCGCTGTAGGTATTAGACACGCAGTTAGAACTTACGGACTCGATTCCGACATACGAAATCCGAAAGTTATCGCCCAGCTTTGCAAAACTCGCCAACACTTAGGCAAAAAGCCAAAAATAGCCCAAAACCCGACGGACGTCCGAATGCCACGCAAACACACACATAGCAGACCGCCAGAGGTATTAGACACGTGTTAGAACTTACGGACTCGATTCCGACATACGAAATCCGAAAGTTATCGTCCAGTTTGCAAAACTCGCCAACACTTAGGCAAAAAGTCCAAAAACAGCCCAAAACCCGCATCGGACGTCCAATGCCACGCAAACACACACATAGCACCGCGTAGGTATTAGACACGCAGTTAGAACTTACGGACTCGATTCCGACATACGAATCCGAAAGTTATCGCCCAGCTTTGCAAAACTCGCCAACACTTAGGCAAAAAGCCAAAAATATAGCCCAAACCCGCGATCGGACGTCCAATGCCACGCAAACACACACATAGCACCGCTGTAGGTATTAGACACGCAGTTAGAACTTACGGACTCGATTCCGACATACGAATCCGAAGTTATCGCCCCGCTTTGCAAAACTCGCCAACACTTAGGCAAAAAAAGCCAAAAATAGCCCAAAACCCGTGATCGGACGTCCGAATGCCACGCAAAACACACACATAGCACCGCTGTAGGTATTAGACACGCAAGAGAACTTACGGACTCGATTCCGACATACTAAATCCGAAAGTTATCGCCCGCTTTGCAAAACTCGCCAACACTTAGGCAAAAAGCCAAAAATAGCCCAAAACCCGTGACGGACGTCCTAATGCCACGCAAACACACACATAGCACCGCCAGAGGGTATTAGACACGCGCGTTAGAACTTACGGACTCGATTCCGACATACATACTAATCCGAAAGTTATCGCCCAGCTTTGCAAAACTCGCCAACACTTAGGCAAAAAGCCAAAAATAGCCCAAAACCCGTGACGGACGTCCGAATGCCACGCAAAACACACACATAAGACCGCTGTAGGTATTAGACACGCAGTTAGAACTTACGGACTCGATTCCGACATACGGAATCGAAAGTTATCGCCCAGCTTTGCAAAACTCGCCAACACTTAGGCAAAAAGCCAAAAAATAGCCCAAAACCCAGATCGACGTCCAATGCCACGCAAACACACACATAAGCACCGCTGAGGTATTAGACACGCATTAGAACTTACGGACTCGATTCCGACATACACGAATCCGAAAGTTATCGCCCAGCTTTGCAAAACTCGCCAACACTTAGGCAAAAAGCCAAAAAACAGTTCAAAACCCCGACATCGGACGTCCAATGCCACGCAAAACACACACATAGCACCGCGCAGAGGTATTAGACACGCGTGTTAGAACTTACGGACTCGATTCCGACATACGAAATCCGAAAGTTATCGCCCAGCTTTGCAAAACTCGCCAACACTTAGGCAAAAAGCCAAAAAATAGCCCAAAACCAGATCGGACGTCCAATGCCACGCAAACACACACACATAGCAGACCGCGTAGGTATTAGACACACGTGTTAGAACTTACGGACTCGATTCCGACATACGAAACCGAAAGTTATCGCCCAGCTTTGCAAAACTCGCCAACACTTAGGCAAAAAGCCAAAAATAGCCCAAAACCCGTGACGGACGTCCGAATGCCACGCAAACACACACATAGCACCGCTGTAGGTATTAGACACGCAGTTAGAACTTACGGACTCGATTCCGACATACGAATCCGAAAAGTTATCGCCCAATTTGCAAAACTCGCCAACACTTAGGCAAAAAGCCAAAAAATAGCCCAAAACCCGTGACGGACGTCCGAATGCCACGGAAACACACACATAGCACCGCGTAGGTATTAAACACGCGTTAGAACTTACGGGACTCGATTCCGACATACGGAATCCGAGTTATCGTCCAGTTTGCAAAACTCGCCAACACTTAGGCAAAAAGCCAAAAAACAGCACAAAACCCGTATTGGACGTCCGAATGCCACGCAAACACACACATAGCACCGCGTAGGTATTAGACACGCGTTAGAACTTACGGGACTCGATTCCGACATACGGAATCTGAGTTATCGTCCAGTTTGCAAAACTCGCCAACACTTAGGCAAAAAGCCGAAAAATAGCCCAAAACCCGCATCGGACGTCCGAATGCCACGCAAACACACACATAGCACCGCGTAGGTATTAGACACGCGTTAGAACTTACGGACTCGATTCCGACATACGAAATCCGAAAGTTATCGCCCAGCTTTGCAAAACTCGCCAACACTTAGGCAAAAAGCCAAAAATAGCCTCAAAACCAGATCGACGTCCGAATGCCACGCAAACACACACATAGCACCCGCTGTAGGTATTAGACACGCAGTAGAACTTACGGACTCGATTCCGACATACGGAATCCGAAAGTTATCGCCCAGCTTTGCAAAACTCGCCAACACTTAGGCAAAAAGCCAAAAAATAGCCCAAAACCCGTGATCGGACGTCCAATGCCACGCAAACACACATATAGACCGCAGTAGGTATTAGACACACGCAGTTAGAACTTACGGACTCGATTCCGACATACGAAATCCGAAAGTTATCGCCCAGCTTGCAAAACTCGCCAACACTTAGGCAAAAAAGCCAAAAATAGCCCAAAACCCGTGACGGACGTCCAATGCCACGCAAACACACACATAGCACCGCTGTAGGTATTAGACACGCAGTTAGAACTTACGGACTCGATTCCGACATACGAAATCCGAAAGTTATCGCCCAGCTTTGCAAAACTCGCCAACACTTAGGCAAAAAGCCAAAAAAATAGCCCAAAACCCGTGATCGACGTCCGAATGCCACGCAAACACACACATAGCACCGCAGAGGTATTAGACACGCAGTTAGAACTTACGACTCGATTCCACATACGGAATCCGAAGTTATCGCCCAGCTTTGCAAAACTCGCCAACACTTAGGCAAAAAAGCCAAAAATAGCCCAAAACCGTGATCGGACGTCCAATGCCACGCAAACACACACATAGCACCGCCAGAGGTATTAGACACGCAGTTAGAACTTACGGACTCGATTCCGATATACGAAATCCGAAAGTTATCGCCCAATTTGTAAACTCGCCAACACTTAGGCAAAAAGCCAAAAATAGCCCAAAACCCGCATCGATCGGACGTCCGAATGCCACGCAAACACACACATAGCACCGCTGTAGGTATTAGACACGCAGTTAGAACTTACGGACTCGATTCCGACATACGGAATCCGAAAGTTATCGCCCAGCTTTGCAAAACTCGCCAACACTTAGGCAAAAAGCCAAAAATAGCCCTCCAAAACCCAGATCGGACGTCCGAATGCCACGCAAACACACACACATAGCACCGCCAGAGGTATTAGACACGCAGTTAGAACTTACGGACTCGATTCCACATACGAAATCCGAAAGTTATCGCCCAGCTTTGCAAAACTCGCCAACACTTAGGCAAAAAGCCAAAAAATAGCCCAAAACCCGTGACGGACGTCCAATGCCACGCAAACACACACATAGCACCGCTGTAGGTATTAGACACGCAGTTAGAACTTACGGACTCGATTCCGACATACGAATCCGAAAGTTATCGCCCAGCTTTGCAAAACTCGCCAACACTTAGGCAAAAAGCCAAAAATAGCCCAAAACCCGCGTCGGACGTCCGAATGCCACGCAAACACACACATAGCACCGCTGTAGGTATTAGACACGCGTTAGAACTTACGGGACTCGATTCCGACATACTAATCCGAAAGTTATCGCCCAGTTTGCAAAACTCGCCAACACTTAGGCAAAAAGCCAAAAAATAGCCCAAAACCCGCATCGGACGTCCGAATGCCACGCAAACACACACATAGCACCGCTGTAGGTATTAGACACGTGTTAGAACTTACGGACTCGATTCCGACATACGGAATCCGAGTTATCGTCCAGTTTGCAAAACTCGCCAACACTTAGGCAAAAAGCCAAAAAATAGCCCAAAACCCCAGACGGACGTCCAATGCCACGCAAACACACACATAGCAGACCGCCAGAGGTATTAGACACGCAGTTAGAACTTACGGACTCGATTCCGACATACGAATCCGAAAGTTATCGCCCAGCTTTTGCAAAACTCGCCAACACTTAGGCAAAAAGCCAAAAATAGCCCAAAACCCGCATCGACGGACGTCCAATGCCACGCAAAACACACACATAGCACCGCTGTAGGTATTAGACATACGCAGTTAGAACTTACGGACTCGATTCCGACATACGAACTCCGAAAGTTATCGCCCGCTTTTTGCAAAAACTCGCCAACACTTAGGCAAAAAGCCAAAAAAGCCCAAAAACCAAGACGGACGTCCGAATGCCACGCAAACACACACATAGCACCGCGTAGGTATTAGACACGCGTTAGAACTTACGGACTCGATTCCGACATACGAAATCCGAGTTATCGTCCAAGTTTGCAAAACTCGCCAACACTTAGGCAAAAAGCCGAAAAATAGCCCAAAACCCGCATCGGACGTCCGAATGCCACGCAAACACACACATAGCACCGCGTAGGTATTAGACACGCATTAGAACTTACGGGACTCGATTCTGACATACAGAATCCGAGTTATCGTCCAGTTTGCAAAACTCGCCAACACTTAGGCAAAAAGCCAAAAAATAGCCCAAAACCCGCATCGGACGTCCGAATGCCACGCAAACACACACATAGCACCACGTAGGTATTAGACACGCGTTAGAACTTACGGACTCGATTCCGACATACGAATCCGAAAGTTATCGCCCAGCTTTGCAAAACTCGCCAACACTTAGGCAAAAAGCCAAAAATAGCCTAAAACCAAGACGGACGTCCGAATGCCACGCAAACACACACATAGCAACCGCTGTAGGTATTAGACACGCAGTTAGAACTTACGGACTCGATTCCGACATACGAAATCCGAAAGTATCGCCCAGCTTTGCAAAACTCGCCAACACTTAGGCAAAAAGCCAAAAATAGCCCAAAACCCGCATTTGACGGACGTCCGAATGCCACGCAAACACACACATAGCACCGCCAGAGGTATTAGACACGTTTAGAACTTACGGACTCGATTCCGACATACGAAATCCGAAAGTTATCGCCCAGCTTTGCAAAACTCGCCAACACTTAGGCAAAAAGCCAAAAATAGCCTAAAACCCGACGGACGTCCGAATGCCACGCAAACACACACATAAAGCACCGCTGAGGTATTAGACACGCAGTTAGAACTTACGGACTCGATTCCACATACGAAATCCGAAAGTTATCGCCCAGCTTTGCAAAACTCGCCAACACTTAGGCAAAAGCCAAAAATAGCCCAAAACCCGATCGGACGTCCAATGCCACGCAAACACACACATAGCAATCGCTGTAGGTATTAGACACGCAGTTAGAACTTACGGACTCGATTCCGACATACTAAATCGAAAGTTATCGCCCGCTTTGCAAAACTCGCCAACACTTAGGCAAAAAGCCAAAAATAGCCCAAAACCCGTGACGGACGTCCGAATGCCACGCCACGCAAAACACACACATAGCACCGCCAGAGGTATTAGACACGCAGTTAGAACTTACGGACTCGATTCGACATACTAAATCCGAAAGTTATCGCCCAGCTTTGCAAAACTCGCCAACACTTAGGCAAAAAGCCAAAAATAGCCCAAAACCCGTGATCGACGTCCAATGCCACGCAAACACACACATAGCACCGCAGAGGTATTAGACACGCAGTTAGAACTTACGGACTCGATTCCGACATACGAAATCCGAAGTTATCGCCCAGCTTTGCAAAACTCGCCAACACTTAGGCAAAAGCCAAAAATATAGCCCAAAACCCAAGATCGGACGTCCAATGCCACGCAAACACACACATATAGCATCGCCAGAGGTATTAGACACGCAGTTAGAACTTACGGACTCGATTCCGACATACTAAATCCGAAAGTTATCGCCCAGCTTTGCAAAACTCGCCAACACTTAGGCAAAAAGCCAAAAAATAGCCCCAAAACCCGTGACGGACGTCCGAATGCCACGCAAACACACACATATAGCAATCGCTGTAGGTATTAGACACGCAGTTAGAACTTACGGACTCGATTCCGACATACGAATCCGAAAGTTATCGCCCAGCTTTGCAAAACTCGCCAACACTTAGGCAAAAAGCCAAAAAAATAGCCCAAAACCGTGACGGACGTCCGAATGCCACGCAAACACACACATAGCAACCAGTAGGTATTAGACACGCAGTTAGAACTTACGGACTCGATTCCGACATACGAAAATCCGAAAGTTATCGCCCAGCTTTGCAAAACTCGCCAACACTTAGGCAAAAAGCCAAAAATAGCCCAAAACCCGCATCGGACGTCCAATGCCACGCAAACACACACATAAGAGCACCGCCAGAGGTATTAGACACGCAGTTAGAACTTACGGACTCGATTCCGACATATACGAATCCGAAAGTTATCGCCCAGCTTTGCAAAACTCGCCAACACTTAGGCAAAAAGTCAAAAATAGCCCAAAACCCGATCGGACGTCCAATGCCACGCAAACACACACATAGCACCGCTGTAGGTATTAGACACGCAGTTAGAACTTACGGACTCGATTCCGACATACGAATCCGAAAGTTATCGCCCAGCTTTGCAAAACTCGCCAACACTTAGGCAAAAAGCCAAAAAATAGCCCAAAACCCAGACGGACGTCCAATGCCACGCAAACACACACATAGCAGACCGCCAGGTATTAGACACGCAGTTAGAACTTACGGACTCGATTCCACATACGAAATCCGAAAGTTATCGCCCAGCTTTGCAAAACTCGCCAACACTTAGGCAAAAAGCCAAAAATAGCCCAAAACCCGCAGACGGGACGTCCAATGCCACGCAAACACACACATAGCACCGCCAGAGGTATTAGACACGCGTTAGAACTTACGGACTCGATTCCGACATACGAATCCGAAAGTTATCGCCCAGCTTTGCAAAACTCGCCAACACTTAGGCAAAAGCCAAAAATAGCCCAAAACCCAGATCGGACGTCCGAATGCCACGCAAACACACACATAGCACCGCCAGAGGTATTAGACACGCAGTTAGAACTTACGGACTCGATTCCGACATACGAAATCCGAAAGTTATCGCCCGCTTTGCAAAACTCGCCAACACTTAGGCAAAAAGCCAAAAATAGCCCAAAACCCGTGACGGACGTCCAATGCCACGCAAACACACACATAGCACCGCTGTAGAGGTATTAGACACGTGTTAGAACTTACGGACTCGATTCCGACATACGAATCCGAAAGTTATCGCCCAGCTTTGCAAAACTCGCCAACACTTAGGCAAAAGCCAAAAATAGCCCAAAAACCGTCACGGATCGACGTCCAATGCCACGCAAACACACACATAGCACCGCTGTAGGTATTAGACACGCAAGAGAACTTACGGACTCGATTCCGACATACGAAATCCGAAAGTTATCGCCCAATTTTTGCAAAAACTCGCCAACACTTAGGCAAAAAGCCAAAAAATAGCCCAAAACCCGTGACGGACGTCCAATGCCACGCAAACACACACATATAGCACCGCTGTAGGTATTAGACACGCAGTTAGAACTTACGGACTCGATTCCGACATACGAATCCGAAGTTATCGCCCAGCTTTGCAAAACTCGCCAACACTTAGGCAAAAAGCCAAAAATAGCCCAAAACCCGTGATCGGACGTCCAATGCCACGCAAACACACACATAGCACCGCTGTAGGTATTAGACACGCAGTTAGAACTTACGGACTCGATTCCGACATACTGGAATCCGAAGTTATCGCCCAGCTTTGCAAAACTCGCCAACACTTAGGCAAAAAGCCAAAAAATAGCCAAAACCCGTGACGGACGTCCGAATGCCACGCAAACACACACATAGCACCGCCAGAGGTATTAGACACGCGTGTTAGAACTTACGGACTCGATTTCCGACATACGGAATCCGAAAGTTATCGCCCAGCTTTGCAAAACTCGCCAACACTTAGGCAAAAAGCCAAAAATAGCCCAAAAACCCAGATCGGACGTCCGAATGCCACGCAAACACACACATAGCACCGCTGTAGAGTATTAGACACGCATTAGAACTTACGGACTCGATTCCGACATACGGAATCCGAAGTTATCGCCCAGCTTTGCAAAACTCGCCAACACTTAGGCAAAAAGCCAAAAATAGCCCAAAACCCGTGATCGACGTCCGAATGCCACGCAAACACACACATAGCACCGCCAGAGGTATTAGACACGCGTTAGAACTTACGGACTCGATTCGACATACTAATCCGAAAGTTATCGCCCAGCTTTGCAAAACTCGCCAACACTTAGGCAAAAAGCCAAAAATAGCCCAAAACCCGACGGACGTCCAATGCCACGCAAACACACACATAGCAATCGCAGAGGTATTATTAGACACGTGTTAGAACTTACGGACTCGATTCCGACATACGGAATCCGAAAGTTATCGCCCAGCTTTGCAAAACTCGCCAACACTTAGGCAAAAAGCCAAAAATAGTTCTAAAACCCAGACGATCGACGTCCAATGCCACGCAAACACACACATAGCACCGCTGAGGTATTAGACACGCAGTTAGAACTTACGGACTCGATTCCGACATACGAAATCCGAAAGTTATCGCCCAGCTTGCAAAACTCGCCAACACTTAGGCAAAAAGCCAAAAATAGCCCAAAACCCGTGATCGGACGTCCAATGCCACGCAAACACACACATAGCACCGCTGAGGGTATTAGACACGCAGTTAGAACTTACGGACTCGATTCCGACATACGAATCCGAAAGTTATCGCCCAGCTTTGCAAAACTCGCCAACACTTAGGCAAAAAGCCAAAAAAAAGCCTAAAACCCGTGATCGGACGTCCAATGCCACGCAAACACACACATATAGCACCGCTGTAGGTATTAGACACGCGTTAGAACTTACGGACTCGATTCCGACATACGAAATCGAAAGTTATCGCCCAGCTTTGCAAAACTCGCCAACACTTAGGCAAAAAGCCAAAAATAGCCCAAAACCCGTGATCGGACGTCCGAATGCCACGCAAACACACACATAGCACCGCTGAGGTATTAGACACGCAGTTAGAACTTACGGACTCGATTCCGACATACGAAATCCGAAAGTATCGCCCAGCTTTGCAAAACTCGCCAACACTTAGGCAAAAGCCGCCAAAATAGCCCAAAAACCCGTGACGGACGTCCAATGCCACGCAAACACACACATATAGCACCGCTGTAGGTATTAGACACGCAGTTAGAACTTACGGACTCGATTCCTCGACATACGAATCCGAAAGTTATCGCCCAGCTTTGCAAAAACTCGCCAACACTTAGGCAAAAAGCCAAAAAAATAGCCCAAAACCGTGATCGGACGTCCGAATGCCACGCAAACACACACATAGCAATCGCCAGAGGTATTAGACACGCGCAGTTAGAACTTACGGACTCGATTCCGACATACGAAATCCGAAAGTTATCGCCCAATTTTTGCAAAACTCGCCAACACTTAGGCAAAAAAGCCAAAAAATGTTTCCAAAACCCGACGGACGTCCGAATGCCACGCAAACACACACATAGCACCGCTGAGGTATTAGACACGCAGTTAGAACTTACGGACTCGATTCCATACATACGAATCCGAAAGTTATCGCCCAGCTTGCAAAACTCGCCAACACTTAGGCAAAAAGCCAAAAAATAGCCCAAAACCCGTGACGGACGTCCGAATGCCACGCAAACACACACATAGCACCGCTGTAGAGGTATTAGACACGCATGTTAGAACTTACGGACTCGATTCCGACATACGAATCCGAAAGTTATCGCCCAATTTTAAAAACTCGCCAACACTTAGGCAAAAAGCCAAAAATAGCCCAAAACCCGTGACGGACGTCCAATGCCACGCAAACACACACATAGCACCGCCAGGTATTAGACACGCAGTTAGAACTTACGGACTCGATTCCGACATACGAATCCGAAAGTTCGCCGCCCAGCTTTGCAAAACTCGCCAACACTTAGGCAAAAAGCCAAAAAATAGCCTAAAACCCGTGACGACGTCCAATGCCACGCAAACACACACACATAGCACCGCTGTGAGGTATTAGACACGCAGTTAGAACTTACGGACTCGATTCCGATATACGAAACCGAAAGTTATCGCCCAGCTTTGCAAAACTCGCCAACACTTAGGCAAAAAGCCAAAAAATAGCCCAAAACCCGTGACGGACGTCCGAATGCCACGCAAACACACACATAAGACCGCTGTAGGTATTAGACACGCAGTTAGAACTTACGGACTCGATTCCACATACGAACGATCCGAAAGTTATCGCCCAGCTTTGCAAAACTCGCCAACACTTAGGCAAAAAGCCAAAAATAGCCCAAAACCCGTGACGGACGTCCCTCAATGCCACGCAAACACACACATATAGCACCGCTGTAGGTATTACACACGCAGTTAGAACTTACGGACTCGATTCCGACATACGAAATCCGAAAGTTATCGCCCAGCTTTGCAAAACTCGCCAACACTTAGGCAAAAAAGCCAAAAATAGCCCAAAAACCCGTGACGGACGTCCGAATGCCACGCAAAACACACACATAGCACCGCTGTAGTATTAGACACGCGTTAGAACTTACGGACTCGATTCCACATACTAAATCCGAAAGTTATCGCCCAGCTTTGCAAAACTCGCCAACACTTAGGCAAAAAGCCAAAAAATAGCCCAAAACCCAGACGGACGTCCGAATGCCACGCAAACACACACATAGCACCGCCAGAGGTATTAGACACGTGTTAGAACTTACGGACTCTCGATTCCGACATACGGAATCCGAAAGTTATCGCCCAGCTTTGCAAAACTCGCCAACACTTAGGCAAAAAGCCAAAAAAATAGCCCAAACCCGTGACGGACGTCCAAATGCCACGCAAACACACACATAAGCACCGCTGTAGGTATTAGACACGTGTTAGAACTTACGGACTCGATTCCGACATACTAATCCGAAAGTTATCGCCCAGCTTTGCAAAACTCGCCAACACTTAGGCAAAAAAGCCAAAAATAGCCCAAAACCCGTGACGGACGTCCAATCCACGCAAACACACACATAGCACCGCCAGTAGGTATTATTACACGCAGTTAGAACTTACGGACTCGATTCCGACATACGAATCCGAAAGTTATCGCCCAGCTTTGCAAAACTCGCCAACACTTAGGCAAAAGCCAAAAAAATAGCCCAAAACCCGTGACGGACGTCCGAATGCCACGCAAACACACACATATAGACCGCTGTAGGTATTAGACACGCAGTTAGAACTTACGGACTCGATTCCGACATACGAAAATCCGAAAGTTATCGCCCAGCTTTGCAAAACTCGCCAACACTTAGGCAAAAAGCCAAAAAATAGCCCAAACCCGCAGACGGACGTCCAATGCCAAACACACACACATAGCACCGCAGTAGGTATTAGACACGCAGTTAGAACTTACGGACTCATTCTTCCGACATACTAATCCGAAAGTTATCGCCCAGCTTTGCAAAACTCGCCAACACTTAGGCAAAAAGCCAAAAATAGCCCAAAACCGTGACGGACGTCCAATGCCACGCAAACACACACATAAGACCGCTGGGTATTAGACACGCAGTTAGAACTTACGGACTCGATTCCGACATACGAAATCCGAAAGTTATCGCCCAGCTTTGCAAAACTCGCCAACACTTAGGCAAAAAAGCCAAAAAATAAAATTTAAAACCCGTGATCGGACGTCCAATGCCACGCAAAACACACACATAGCACCGCTGTAGGTATTAGACACGCGTTAGAACTTACGGACTCGATTCCGACATACGAATCCGAAAGTTATCGCCCAGCTTGCAAAACTCGCCAACACTTAGGCAAAAAGCCAAAAAATAGCCCAAAACCCGACGGACGTCCAATGCCACGCAAACACACACATAGCACCGCTGTAGGTATTAAACACGCAGTTAGAACTTACGGACTCGATTCCGACATACGAATCCGAAAGTTATCGCCCAGCTTTGCAAAACTCGCCAACACTTAGGCAAAAAGCCAAAAATAGCCCCAAACCCGTGACGGACGTCCAATGCCACGCAAACACACACATAGCACCGCCAGAGGTATTAGACACGCAGTTAGAACTTACGGACTCGATTCCGACATACGAAATCCGAAAGTTATCGCCCAGCTTGCAAAACTCGCCAACACTTAGGCAAAAAGCCAAAAAAAAGCCCAAAACCCGTGATCGGACGTCCAATGCCACGCAAACACACACATAGCACCGCTGTAGAGGTATTAGACACGCAGTTAGAACTTACGGACTCGATTCCGACATACACTAATCCGAAAGTTATCGCCCAGCTTTGCAAAACTCGCCAACACTTAGGCAAAAAGCCAAAAATAGCCCAAAACCCGATCGGACGTCCAATGCCACGCAAACACACACATAGCACCGCCAGAGGTATTAGACACGCGTGTTAGAACTTACGGACTCGATTTCACATACGAATCCGAAAGTTATCGCCCAGCTTTGCAAAACTCGCCAACACTTAGGCAAAAAGCCAAAAAATAGCCTAAACCCAGATCGACGTCCAATGCCACGCAAACACACACATATAGCACCGCTGTAGGTATTAGACACGTGTTAGAACTTACGGACTCGATTCCGACATACGAATCCGAAAGTTATCGCCCAGCTTTGCAAAACTCGCCAACACTTAGGCAAAAGCCAAAATAGCCCAAAACCCAGACGGACGTCCAATGCCACGCAAACACACACATATAGCACCGCCAGTAGGTATTAGACACGCAGTTAGAACTTACGGACTCGATTCCACATACTGAAATCGAAAGTTATCGCCCAGCTTTGCAAAACTCGCCAACACTTAGGCAAAAAGCCAAAAAATAGCCCAAAACCCGATCGGACGTCCAATGCCACGCAAACACACACATAAGCACCGCTGTAGGTATTAGAACACGCACACGTTAGAACTTTACGGACTCGATTCCACATACGAATCCGAAAGTTATCGCCCAGCTTGCAAAACTCGCCAACACTTAGGCAAAAAGCCAAAAAATAGCCCAAAACCCGTGACGGACGTCCGAATGCCACGCAAACACACACACATAAGACCGCTGTAGGTATTAGACACGCAGTTAGAACTTACGGACTCGATTCCGACATACGAAATCCGAAAGTTATCGCCCAGCTTTGCAAAAACTCGCCAACACTTAGGCAAAAAGCCAAAAAAAATAGCCCAAAACCCGACGATCGACGTCCAAATGCCACGCAAACACACACATAGCACCGCTGAGGTATTAGACACGCAGTTAGAACTTACGGACTCGATTCCGACATACGAAATCGAAAGTTATCGCCCAGCTTTGCAAAACTCGCCAACACTTAGGCAAAAAGCCAAAAATAGCCCAAAACCCGTGATCGGACGTCCAATGCCACGCAAAACACACACATATAGCACCGCTGAGGTATTAGACACGCAGTTAGAACTTACGGACTCGATTCCGACATACGAAATCCGAAAGTTATCGCCCAGCTTTTTGCAAAACTCGCCAACACTTAGGCAAAAAGCAAAAATAGCCCAAAACCCGTGACGGACGTCCAATGCCACGCAAACACACACATAGCACCGCTGAGGTATTAGACACGCAGTTAGAACTTACGGACTCGATTCCGACATACGAAATCCGAAGTTATCGCCCGCTTTGCAAAACTCGCCAACACTTAGGCAAAAAGCCAAAAATAGCCCAAAACCCAGATCGGACGTCCAATGCCACGCAAACACACACATAGCACCGCTGTAGGTATTAGACACGCAGTTAGAACTTACGGACTCGATTCCGACATACGAAATCCGAAGTTATCGCCCGCTTTGCAAAACTCGCCAACACTTAGGCAAAAAGCCAAAAATAGCCCAAAACCCGTGACGACGTCGTCCGAATGCCACGCAAACACACACATAGCACCGCTGTAGGTATTAGACACGCAGTTAGAACTTACGGACTCGATTCCGACATACGAAATCCGAAAGTTATCGCCCAGCTTTGCAAAACTCGCCAACACTTAGGCAAAAAGCCAAAAAATAGCCCAAAACCCGTGATCGGACGTCCAATGCCACGCAAACACACACATAGCACCGCTGTAGGTATTAGACACGTGTTAGAACTTACGGACTCGATTCCGACATACGAATCCGAAAGTTATCGCCCAGCTTTGCAAAACTCGCCAACACTTAGGCAAAAAAGCAAAAAATAGCCCAAAACCCGATCGGACGTCCAATGCCACGCAAACACACACATAGCACCGCCAGAGGTATTAGACACGCGTTAGAACTTACGGACTCGATTCCGACATACGAATCCGAAAGTTATCGCCCAGCTTTGCAAAACTCGCCAACACTTAGGCAAAAAGCCAAAAAATAGCCCAAAAACCAGACGGACGTCCAATGCCACGCAAACACACACATAGCACCGCTGTAGGTATTAGACACACACGTTAGAACTTACGGGAATCGATTCCGACATACGGAATCCGAATTATCGCCCAATTTGCAAAACTCGCCAACACTTAGGCAAAAAGCCAAAAAATAGCCTAAAACCCGACGGACGTCCCAATGCCACGCAAACACACACATAGACACCGCTGAGGTATTAGACACGCAGTTAGAACTTACGGACTCGATTCCGACATACGAATCCGAAGTTATCGCCCAGCTTTGCAAAACTCGCCAACACTTAGGCAAAAAGCCAAAAAATAGCCCAAAACCCGTGATCGGACGTCCAATGCCACGCAAACACACACATAAGCACCGCTGAGGTATTAGACACGCAGTTAGAACTTACGGACTCGATTCCGACATACACGAAATCCGAAGTTATCGCCCAGCTTTGCAAAACTCGCCAACACTTAGGCAAAAAGCCAAAAAAAATAGCCAAAACCCGTGACGGACGTCCAATGCCACGCAAACACACACATAGCACCGCTGTAGGTATTAGACACGCAGTTAGAACTTACGGACTCGATTCCGACATACGAATCCGAAGTTATCGCCCAGCTTTGCAAAACTCGCCAACACTTAGGCAAAAAGCCAAAAAATAGCCTAAACCCCGTGACGGACGTCCGAATGCCACGCAAACACACACATAGCACCGCTGTAGGTATTAGACACGCAGTTAGAACTTACGGACTCGATTCCGACATACGAAATCCGAAAGTTATCGCCCAGCTTTGCAAAACTCGCCAACACTTAGGAAAAAAGCCAAAAAATAGCCCAAAACCCACATCGGACGTCCGAATGCCACGCAAACACACACATAGCACCGCTGTAGGTATTAGACACGCAGTTAGAACTTACGGACTCGATTCCGACATACTAATCCGAAAGTTATCGCCCGCTTTGCAAAACTCGCCAACACTTAGGCAAAAAGCCAAAAATAGCCCAAAACCCGTGACGGACGTCCGAATGCCACGCAAACACACACATAGCACCGCCAGAGTATTAGACACGCAGTTAGAACTTACGGACTCGATTCCAACATACGAATCCGAAAGTTATCGCCCAGCTTTGCAAAACTCGCCAACACTTAGGCAAAAAGCCAAAAAATAGCCCAAAACCCGTGACGGACGTCCGATGCCACGCAAACACACACATAGCACCGCTGTAGGTATTAGACACGCAGTTAGAACTTACGGACTCGATTCCGACATACGAAATCGAAAGTTATCGCCCAGCTTTGCAAAACTCGCCAACACTTAGGCAAAAAGCCAAAAACAGCCCAAAACCCGTAACGGACGTCCGAATGCCACGCAAACACACACACATAGCACCGCTGTAGGTATTAGACACGTGTTAGAACTTACGGGACTCGATTCCGACATACGAAATCCGAAAGTTATCGTCCAGTTTGCAAAACTCGCCAACACTTAGGCAAAAAAGCCAAAAATAGCCCAAAACCCGATCGACGTCCAATGCCACGCAAACACACACATAGCACCGCTGAGGTATTAGACACGCAGTTAGAACTTACGGACTCGATTCCGACATACGAATCCGAAAGTTATCGCCCAGCTTTGCAAAACTCGCCAACACTTAGGCAAAAAGCCAAAAAAAAAAGCCCAAAACCCGTGACGGACGTCCAATGCCACGCAAACACACACATAGCACCGCTGTAGGTATTAGACACGCAGTTAGAACTTACGGACTCGATTCCACATACGAAATCGAAAGTTATCGCCCGCTTTGCAAAAACTCGCCAACACTTAGGCAAAAAAGCCAAAAAATAGCCCAAAACCCGTGACGGACGTCCAAATGCCACGCAAACACACACATAGCACCGCTGTAGGTATTAGACACACGTTAGAACTTACGGACTCGATTCCGACATACGAAATCCGAAAGTTATCGCCCAGCTTTGCAAAACTCGCCAACACTTAGGCAAAAAGCCAAAAATAGCCCAAAACCCGTGATCGGACGTCCGAATGCCACGCAAACACACACATAGCAGACCGCTGTAGGTATTAGACACGCAGTTAGAACTTACGGACTCGATTCCGACATACGAATCCGAAAGTTATCGCCCAGCTTTGCAAAACTCGCCAACACTTAGGCAAAAAGCCAAAAAATAGCCCAAACCCAGACGACGTCCGAATGCCACGCGCAAACACACACATAGCACCGCTGTAGGTATTAGACACGCAGTTAGAACTTACGGACTCGATTCCGACATACGGAATCCGAAAGTTATCGCCCAATTTGCAAAACTCGCCAACACTTAGGCAAAAAGCCAAAAAAAACCCGAGCCCAAACCCGTGATCGGACGTCCGAATGCCACGCAAACACACACATAGCACCGCTGTAGGTATTAGACACGCAGTTAGAACTTACGGACTCGATTCCGACATACTAAATCCGAAAGTTATCGCCCGCTTTGCAAAAAACTCGCCAACACTTAGGCAAAAAGCCAAAAATAGCCCAAAACCCGTGACGGACGTCCAATGCCACGCAAACACACACATAGCACCGCTGTAGTATTAGACGCGTTAGTTAGAACTTACGGACTCGATTCCGACATACGAATCCGAAAGTTATCGCCCAGCTTTGCAAAACTCGCCAACACTTAGGCAAAAAAAAGCCAAAAATAGCCCAAAACCCGTGATCGACGTCCAATGCCACGCAAACACACACATAGCACCGCTGTAGGTATTAGACACGCAGTTAGAACTTACGGACTCGATTCCGACATACGAAATCCGAAAGTTATCGCCCAGCTTTGCAAAACTCGCCAACACTTAGGCAAAAAGCCAAAAATAGCCCAAAACCCGTGAGATCGGACGTCCGAATGCCACGCAACACACACATATAGCACCGCTGAGGTATTAGACACGCGTTAGAACTTACGGACTCGATTCCGACATACGAAATCCGAAAGTTATCGCCCAGCTTTGCAAAACTCGCCAACACTTAGGCAAAAAGCCAAAAATAGCCCAAAACCCGTGATCGGACGTCCGAAATGCCACGCAAACACACACATAGCACCGCTGTAGAGGTATTAGACACGCAGTTAGAACTTACGGACTCGATTCCGACATACGAATCCGAAAGTTATCGCCCAGCTTTGCAAAACTCGCCAACACTTAGGCAAAAAGCCAAAAAATAGCCCAAAACCCGTGACGGACGTCCAATGCCACGCAAAACACACACATAGCACCGCACACGCAGAAGTAGAGTATTAGACACGTGTTAGAACTTACGGACTCGATTCCGACATACTAATCCGAAAGTTATCGCCCAAAATCTTTGCAAAACTCGCCAACACTTAGGCAAAAAGCCAAAAATAGCCCAAAACCCGTGATCGGACGTCCGAATGCCACGCAAACACACACATAGCAGACGCTGTAGGTATTAGACACGCGTTAGAACTTACGGACTCGATTCCGACATACGAAATCCGAAAGTTATCGCCCAGCTTTGCAAAACTCGCCAACACTTAGGCAAAAAGCCAAAAATAGCCCAAAACCCGATCGGACGTCCGAATGCCACGCAAACACACACACACATAGCACCGCTGTAGGTATTAGACACGCGTTAGAACTTACGGACTCGATTCCGACATACTAAATCCGAAAGTTATCGCCCAGCTTTGCAAAACTCGCCAACACTTAGGCAAAAAAGCAAAAAATAGCCCAAAACCCAAGACGGACGTCCGTCCGAATGCACGCAAACACACACACATAGCACCGCAGTAGGTATTAGACACGCAGTTAGAACTTACGGACTCGATTCCGACATACGAATCCGAAATTATCGCCCAGCTTTGCAAAACTCGCCAACACTTAGGCAAAAAGCCAAAAAAAATAGCCCAAAAACCCGTGATCGGACGTCCGAATGCCACGCAAACACACACATAGCACCGCTGTAGGTATTAGACACGCAGTTAGAACTTACGGACTCGATTCCGACATACTAATCCGAAGTTATCGCCCAGCTTTGCAAAACTCGCCAACACTTAGGCAAAAAGCCAAAAATAGCCCAAAACCCGCATGACGGACGTCCAATGCCACGCAAACACACACATAGCACCGCCAGAGGTATTAGACACGCAGTTAGAACTTACGGACTCGATTCCGACATACTAATCCGAAAGTTATCGCCCAGCTTTGCAAAACTCGCCAACACTTAGGCAAAAAGCCAAAAATAGCCCAAAACCCGTGATCGGACGTCCGAATGCCACGCAAACACACACATAGCACCGCCAGAGGTATTAGACACGCAGTTAGAACTTACGGACTCGATTCCGACATACGAAATCCGAAAGTTATCGCCCAGCTTTGCAAAACTCGCCAACACTTAGGCAAAAAGCCAAAAATAGCCCAAAAACCCAGACGGACGTCCGAATGCCACGCAAACACACACATAGCACCGCTGAGGTATTAGACACGCAGTTAGAACTTACGGACTCGATTCCGACATACGAAATCCGAAGTTATCGCCCAGCTTTGCAAAACTCGCCAACACTTAGGCAAAAAGCCAAAAATAGCCTCAAACCCGTGATCGGACGTCCCAATGCCACGCAAAACACACATATAGCACCGCTGAGGTATTAGACACGCAGTTAGAACTTACGGACTCGATTCCGATATACGAAATCCGAAAGTTATCGCCCAGCTTTGCAAAACTCGCCAACACTTAGGCAAAAAGCCAAAAAATAGCCCAAAACCCAGATCGACGTCCGAATGCCACGCAAACACACACATAGCACAGCACCGCTAGGTATTAGACACGCAGTTAGAACTTACGGACTCGATTCCGACATACGAAATCGAAAGTTATCGCCCAGCTTTGCAAAACTCGCCAACACTTAGGCAAAAAGCCAAAAATAGCCCAAAACCCAGACGACGGACGTCCGAATGCCACGCAAACACACACATAGCACCGCTGTAGTATTAGACACGCGTTAGAACTTACGGACTCGATTCCGACATACGAAATCCGAAAGTATCGCCCAGCTTTGCAAAACTCGCCAACACTTAGGCAAAAAGCCAAAAAATAGCCCTAAACCCGTGACGGACGTCCGAATGCCACGCAAACACACACATAGCACCGCCAGAGGTATTAGACACGCGTGTTAGAACTTACGGACTCGATTCCGACATACGAATCCGAAAGTTATCGCCCAAAGCCTGCAAAACTCGCCAACACTTAGGCAAAAAGCCAAAAATAGCCCAAAACCCGTGATCGGACGTCCGAATGCCACGCAAACACACACATAGCACCGCTGTAGGTATTAGACACGCAGTTAGAACTTACGGACTCGATTCCTCGATATACGAAATCCGAAAGTTATCGCCCAGCTTTGCAAAACTCGCCAACACTTAGGCAAAAAGCCAAAAAAGCCCCAAAACCCGACGGACGTCCGAATGCCACGCAAACACACACACATAGCACCGCGCCAGAGGTATTAGACACGCAGTTAGAACTTACGGACTCGATTCCGACATACGAATCGAAAGTTATCGCCCAGCTTTGCAAAACTCGCCAACACTTAGGCAAAAAAAGCCAAAAAATAGCCTAAAACCCGATCGGACGTCCAATGCCACGCAAACACACACACATAGCACCGCTGTAGGTATTAGACACGCACGTTAGAACTTTACGGACTCGATTCCGACATACGAATCCGAAAGTTATCGCCCAGCTTTGCAAAACTCGCCAACACTTAGGCAAAAGCCCAAAAAATAGCCCAAAACCCGCAACCCGTTCCGGACGTCCAATGCCACGCAAACACACACATAAAGACGCTGTAGGTATTAGACACACGTGTTAGAACTTACGGACTCGATTCCGACATACGAAATCGAAAGTTATCGCCCAGCTTTGCAAAACTCGCCAACACTTAGGCAAAAAGCCAAAAATAGCCCAAAACCCGTGACGGACGTCCAATGCCACGCAAACACACACATAGCACCGCTGTAGGTATTAGACACGCAGTTAGAACTTACGGACTCGATTCCGACATACGAATCCGAAAGTTATCGCCCAGCTTTGCAAAAACTCGCCAACACTTAGGCAAAAAAGCCGCCAAAAATAGCCCAAAACCCGTGATCGGACGTCCGAATGCCACGCAAACACACACATAGCACCGCTGTAGGTATTAGACACGCAGAGAACTTACGGACTCGATTCCGACATACGAAATCCGAAAGTTATCGCCCAGCTTGCAAAACTCGCCAACACTTAGGCAAAAAGCCAAAAAATAGCCCAAAACCCGTGATCGGACGTCCGAATGCCACGCAAACACACACATATAGACCGCTGTAGGTATTAGACACGCAGTTAGAACTTACGGACTCGATTCCGACATACGAATCCGAAAGTTATCGCCCAGCTTTGCAAAACTCGCCAACACTTAGGCAAAAAGCCAAAAATAGCCCAAAACCCGTGACGGACGTCCAATGCCACGCAAACACACACATAAGCAATCGCCAGAGGTATTAAACACGCAGTTAGAACTTACGGACTCGATTCCGACATACGAAATCGAAGTTATCGCCCAGCTTTGCAAAACTCGCCAACACTTAGGCAAAAAAAGCCAAAAATAGCCCAAAACCCGTGATCGGACGTCCGAATGCCACGCAAACACACACATAGCAATCGCCAGAGGTATTAGACACGCAGTTAGAACTTACGGACTCGATTCCGACATACGGAATCCGAAAGTTATCGCCCAATTTTGCAAAACTCGCCAACACTTAGGCAAAAAAAGCCAAAAAATAGCCCAAAAACCGCAGACGGACGTCCAATGCCACGCAAACACACACATATAGACCGCCAGAGGTATTAGACACGCATTAGAACTTACGGACTCGATTCCGACATACTAAATCCGAAAGTTATCGCCCAAATTGCAAAACTCGCCAACACTTAGGCAAAAAAGCCAAAAATAGCCCAAAAACCCGTGATCGGACGTCCCAATGCCACGCAAACACACACATAGCACCGCTGTAGGTATTAGACACGCAGTTAGAACTTACGGACTCGATTCCGATATACTAAATCCGAAATACTTAAATCCGATCGCCCAGCTTTGCAAAACTCGCCAACACTTAGGCAAAAAGCCAAAAAAATAGCCCAAACCCAGACGGACGTCCAATGCCACGCAAAACACACATAGCACCGCTGTAGGTATTAGACACGCAGTTAGAACTTACGGACTCGATTCCGACATACGAAATCGAAAGTTATCGCCCAGCTTTGCAAAACTCGCCAACACTTAGGCAAAAAAGCCAAAAATAGCCCAAAACCCGTGACGGACGTCCGAATGCCACGCAAACACACACATAGCACCGCTGTAGGTATTATTACACACAGTTAGAACTTACGGACTCGATTCCGACATACGAAATCCGAAGTTATCGCCCAGCTTTGCAAAACTCGCCAACACTTAGGCAAAAAGCCAAAAATAGCCCAAAACCCGTGACGGACGTCCGAATGCCACGCAAACACACACATAGCACCGCCAGAGGTATTAGATTACGCAGTTAGAACTTACGGACTCGATTCCGACATACGAAATCCGAAAGTTATCGCCCAGCTTTGCAAAACTCGCCAACACTTAGGCAAAAAGCCAAAAAAAGTAGCCCAAAACCCGTGACGGACGTCCAATGCCACGCAAACACACACATAGCACCGCTGAGGTATTAAACACGCAGTTAGAACTTACGGACTCGATTCCGACATACGAAATCCGAAAGTTATCGCCCAGCTTTGCAAAACTCGCCAACACTTAGGCAAAAAGCCAAAAAATAGCCTAAAACCCGTGACGGACGTCCGAATGCCACGCAAACACACACACACATAGACCGCTAGGTAGGTATTAGACACGCACGTTAGAACTTACGGACTCGATTCCGACATATACGAAATCGAAAGTTATCGCCCAGCTTTGCAAAACTCGCCAACACTTAGGCAAAAAGCCAAAAATAGCCCAAAACCCGTGACGGACGTCCAATGCCACGCAAACACACACATAGCACCGCTGTAGGTATTAGACACGCAGTTAGAACTTACGGACTCGATTCCGACATACTAAATCCGAAAGTTATCGCCCAGCTTTGCAAAACTCGCCAACACTTAGGCAAAAAGCCAAAAATAGCCCAAAAACCCGTGACGGACGTCCAATGCCACGCAAACACACACATAGCACCGCCAGAGGTATTAAACACACACGTTAGAACTTACGGACTCGATTCCGACATACGAAATCCGAGTTATCGTCCAGTTTGCAAAACTCGCCAACACTTAGGCAAAAAGCCAAAAAATAGCCCAAAACCCACATCGGACGTCCGAATGCCACGCAAACACACACACAGCACCGCCAGAGGTATTAGACACGCAGTTAGAACTTACGGACTCGATTCCGACATACTAAAATCCGAAAGTTATCGCCCGCTTTGCAAAACTCGCCAACACTTAGGCAAAAAGCCAAAAATAGCCCAAAACCCGTGATCGACGGACGTCCAATGCCACGCAAACACACACATAGCACCGCTGTAGGTATTAGACACGCGTTAGAACTTACGGACTCGATTCCGACATACTCCGACATACGAAATCCAAAAGTTATCGCCCAGCTTTGCAAAACTCGCCAACACTTAGGCAAAAAGCCAAATAATAGCCCAAAACCCAGATCGGACGTCCGAATGCCACGCAAACACACACATAGCACCGCTGTAGGGTATTAGACACGCAGTTAGAACTTACGGACTCGATTCGATTCCGACATACGAAATCCGAAAGTTATCGCCCAAATTTGCAAAACTCGCCAACACTTAGGCAAAAAGCCAAAAAATAGCCCAAAACCCGTGACGGACGTCCGAATGCCACGCAAAACACACACATAGCAATCGCTGTAGGTATTATTACACACACGTGTTAGAACTTACGGACTCGATTCCACATACGAAATCCGAAAGTTATCGCCCAGCTTTGCAAAACTCGCCAACACTTAGGCAAAAAGCCAAAAAATAGCCCAAAACCCGTGATCGGACGTCCAATGCCACGCAAACACACACACACAGCACCGCGTAGGTATTAGACACGCAGTTAGAACTTACGGACTCGATTCCGACATACGAATCCGAAAGTTATCGCCCAGCTTTGCAAAACTCGCCAACACTTAGGCAAAAAGCCAAAAATAGCCCAAACCCGAGACGGACGTCCAATGCCACGCAAACACACACATAGCACCGCTGTAGGTATATTACACACAGTTAGAACTTACGGACTCGATTCCGACATACGAATCCGAAAGTTATCGCCCGCCCAATTTGCAAAACTCGCCAACACTTAGGCAAAAAGCCAAAAATAGCCCAAAACCCGTGACGGACGTCCGAATGCCACGCAAACACACACATATATAGACCGCCAGGTATTAGACACGCAGTTAGAACTTACGGACTCGATTCCGATATACTAAATCGAAAGTTATCGCCCAGCTTTGCAAAACTCGCCAACACTTAGGCAAAAAGCCAAAAATAGCCCAAAAACCGTGATCGGACGTCCGAATGCCACGCAAACACACACATAGCACCGCAGAGGTATTAGACACGCAGTTAGAACTTACGGACTCGATTCCATACATACGAAATCCGAAAGTTATCGCCCAGCTTTGCAAAACTCGCCAACACTTAGGCAAAAAGCCAAAAAATAGCCCAAAACCCGTGACGGACGTCCAATGCCACGCAAACACACACATAGCACCGCTGTAGGTATTAGACACGCAGTTAGAACTTACGGACTCGATTCCGACATACGAAAATCGAAAGTTATCGCCCAATTTGCAAAACTCGCCAACACTTAGGCAAAAAGCCAAAAATAGCCCAAAACCCAGACGGACGTCCAATGCCACGCAAACACACACATAGCACACAGCCAGAGGTATTAGACACGCGTTAGAACTTACGGACTCGATTCCGATTATACTAAAATCCGAAAGTTATCGCCCAGCTTTGCAAAACTCGCCAACACTTAGGCAAAAAAGCCAAAAATAGCCCAAAACCCGTGACGGACGTCCAATGCCACGCAAACACACACACATAGCACCGCTGAGGTATTAGACACGCAGTTAGAACTTACGGACTCGATTCCGACATACGAATCCGAAAGTTATCGCCCAGCTTTGCAAAACTCGCCAACACTTAGGCAAAAAGCCAAAAAATGTATTCAAAACCCGTGACGGACGTCCGAATGCCACGCAAACACACACATAGCACCGCTGTAGAGGTATTAGACACGCAGTTAGAACTTACGGACTCGATTCCGACATACGAATCCGAAAGTTATCGCCCAGCTTTGCAAAACTCGCCAACACTTAGGCAAAAAGCCAAAAATAATACCCAAAACCCGTGACGGACGTCCGAATGCCACGCAAACACACACACATAGCACCGCTGAGGTATTAGACACGCAGTTAGAACTTACTACGGACTCGATTCCGACATACGAATCCGAAAGTTATCGCCCAGCTTTGCAAAACTCGCCAACACTTAGGCAAAAAGCCAAAAATAGCCTAAACCCGTGATCGACGTCCAATGCCACGCAAACACACACATAGCACCGCTGTAGTATTAGACACACGCAGTTAGAACTTACGGACTCGATTCCGACATACGAATCCGAAAGTTATCGCCCAGCTTTGCAAAACTCGCCAACACTTAGGCAAAAAGCCAAAAAATAGCCCAAAACCCGTGATCGGACGTCCAATGCCACGCAAACACACACATAGCACCGCTGTAGGTATTATTACACGCGCAGTTAACTTACGGACTCGATTCCGACATACGAAATCCGAAAGTTATCGCCCAGCTTTGCAAAACTCGCCAACACTTAGGCAAAAAGCCAAAAATAGCCCAAAACCCGTGACGGACGTCCGAATGCCACGCAAACACACACACATAGCACCGCTGTAGAGGTATTAGACACGCAGTTAGAACTTACGGACTCGATTCCGACATACTAAATCGAAAGTTATCGCCCAGCTTTGCAAAACTCGCCAACACTTAGGCAAAAAAGCCAAAAATAGCCCAAAACCCGTGACGGACGTCCAATGCCACGCAAACACACACATAGCACCGCTGAGGGTATTAGATACACACGCAGTTAGAACTTACGGACTCGATTCCGACATATACGAATCCGAAAGTTATCGCCCAGCTTTGCAAAACTCGCCAACACTTAGGCAAAAAGCCAAAAAAAGCCCAAAACCCAGACGGACGTCCGAATGCCACGCAAACACACACATACATAGCACCGCTGTAGGTATTAGACACGCAGTTAGAACTTACGGACTCGATTCCGACATATACGAATCCGAAAGTTATCGCCCAGCTTTGCAAAACTCGCCAACACTTAGGCAAAAAGCCAAAAAATAGCCCAAAACCCAGACGGACGTCCAATGCCACGCACAAAACACACACATAGCACCGCTGTAGGTATTAGACACGCAGTTAGAACTTACGGACTCGATTCCATACATACGAAATCCGAAAGTTATCGCCCAAGCTTTTGCAAACTCGCCAACACTTAGGCAAAAAGCAAAAATATAGCCCAAAACCCGACGGACGTCCAATGCCACGCAAACACACACACATAGCACCGCCAGAGGTATTAACACGCAGTTAAACTTACGACTCGATTCCGACATACGAAATCCGAAAGTTATCGCCCAAAAATGCAAAACTCGCCAACACTTAGGCAAAAAGCCAAAAATAGCCTAAAACCCGACGGACGTCCGAATGCCACGCAAACACACACATATAGACCGCTGTAGGTATTAGACACGCACAGAACTTACGGACTCGATTCCGACATACGAAATCCGAAAGTTATCGCCCAGCTTTGCAAAACTCGCCAACACTTAGGCAAAAAAGCCAAAAATAGCCCAAAACCCAGACGGACGTCCGAATGCCACGCAAACACACACATAGCACCGCTGTAGGTATTAGACACACAGTTAGAACTTACGGACTCGATTCCACATACGAATCCGAAAGTTATCGCCCAGCTTTGCAAAACTCGCCAACACTTAGGCAAAAAGCCAAAAATAGCCCAAAACCCGATCGGACGTCCAATGCCACGCAAACACACACATAGCACCGCTGAGGTATTAGACACGCAGTTAGAACTTACGGACTCGATTCCGACATACGAAATCCGAAAGTATCGCCCAGCTTTGCAAAACTCGCCAACACTTAGGCAAAAAGCCAAAAATAGCCCAAAACCCGTGACGGACGTCCAATGCCACGCAAACACACACATAGCACCGCTGTAGGTATTAGACACGTGTTAGAACTTACGGACTCGATTCCGACATACTAAAATCGAAAGTTATCGCCCAATTTGCAAAAAAACTCGCCAACACTTAGGCAAAAAGCCAAAAAATAGCCCAAAACCCAGATCGACGTCCGTGCCACGCCACGCAAACACATAGCAATCGCTGTAGGTATTAGACACGCACGTTAGAAGAACTTACGGACTCGATTCCGACATACGAAATCCGAAAGTTATCGCCCAGCTTTGCAAAACTCGCCAACACTTAGGCAAAAAGCCAAAAATAGCCCAAAACCCGTGACGGACGTCCAAATGCCACGCAAACACACACACATAGCAGCGCCACTGAGGTATTAGACACGCAGTTAGAACTTACGGACTCGATTCCGACATACGAAATCGAAAGTTATCGCCCAAAAGTATTTTGCAAACTCGCCAACACTTAGGCAAAAAGCCAAAAAATAGCCCAAAACCCGTGACGGACGTCCGAATGCCACGCAAACACACACATATAGCACCGCTGTAGGTATTAGACACGCAGTTAGAACTTACGGACTCGATTCCGACATACGAATCCGAAAGTTATCGCCCAGCTTTGCAAAACTCGCCAACACTTAGGCAAAAAGCCAAAAATATAGCCCAAAACCCGCAGACGGACGTCCAATGCCACGCAAACACACACACATAGCACCGCTGAGGTATTAGACACGCAGTTTAGAACTTACGGACTCGATTCCGACATACTTAATCCGAAAGTTATCGCCCGCTTTGCAAAACTCGCCAACACTTAGGCAAAAAGCCAAAAATAGCCCAAAACCCGACGGACGTCCGAATGCCACGCAAACACACACACATAGCAACCGCTGTAGGTATTATTACACACGCAGTTAGAACTTACGGACTCGATTCCACATACTAATCCGAAAGTTATCGCCCAGCTTTGCAAAACTCGCCAACACTTAGGCAAAAAAGCCAAAAAAATAGCCCAAAACCCGTGACGACGTCCAATGCCACGCAAACACACACACATAGACCGCTGTAGGTATTAGACACGCAGTTAGAACTTACGGACTCGATTCCGACATACGAATCCGAAAGTTATCGCCCAGCTTTGCAAAACTCGCCAACACTTAGGCAAAAAGCCAAAAATAGCCCAAAACCCAGACGGACGTCCGAATGCCACGCAAACACACACATAGCACCGCTGTAGAGGTATTAGACACGCGTTAGAACTTACGGACTCGATTCCGACATACTAAATCCGAAAGTTATCGCCCGCTTTTGCAAAACTCGCCAACACTTAGGCAAAAAGCAAAAATAGCCCAAAACCCGTGACGGACGTCCGAATGCCACGCCACGCAAACACACACACACATAGCACCGCTGTAGGTATTAGAACACGCAGTTAGAACTTACGGACTCTCGATTCCGACATACGAAATCCGAATCCGAAAGTTATCGCCCAGCTTTGCAAAACTCGCCAACACTTAGGCAAAAAGCCAAAAATAGCCCAAAACCAGACGGACGTCCAATGCCACGCAAACACACACATAGCACCGCTGTAGGTATTAGACACGTGTTAGAACTTACGGACTCTCGATTCCGACATACGAATCCGAAAGTTATCGCCCAGCTTTGCAAAACTCGCCAACACTTAGGCAAAAAGCCAAAAAATAGCCAAAACCCGTGATCGGACGTCCAATGCCACGCAAACACACACATAGCACCGCTGTAGGTATTAGACACGCAGTTAGAACTTACGGACTCGATTCCGACATACGAAATCCGAAGTTATCGCCCAGCTTTGCAAAACTCGCCAACACTTAGGCAAAAAGCCAAAAATAGCCCAAAACCCGTGACGGACGTCCAATGCCACGCAAACACACACATAGCACCGCTGTAGTATTATTACGCAGTTAGAACTTACGGACTCGATTCCGACATACGAATCCGAAAGTTATCGCCCAAACTTTGCAAAACTCGCCAACACTTAGGCAAAAAGCCAAAAATAGCCCAAAAACCCGTGACGGACGTCCAAATGCCACGCAAAACACACATATAGCACCGCAGAGGTATTAGACACGCAGTTAGAACTTACGGACTCGATTCCGACATACGAAATCCGAAAGTTATCGCCCAGCTTTGCAAAACTCGCCAACACTTAGGCAAAAAGCCAAAAAATAGCCCAAAAACCCGTGACGGACGTCCAATGCCACGCAAACACACACATATAAGACCGCTGTAGGTATTAGACACACGCAGTTAAACTTACGGACTCGATTCCGACATACATACGAATCCGAAAGTTATCGCCCAGCTTTGCAAAACTCGCCAACACTTAGGCAAAAAGCCAAAAATAGCCCAAAACCCCAGACGGACGTCCGTCCACACAATGCCACGCAAACACACACATAGCACCGCTGTAGGTATTAGACACGTGTTAGAACTTACGGACTCGATTCCGACATACGAAATCCGAAAGTTCGCCCAATTTTTAAACTCGCCAACACTTAGGCAAAAAGCCAAAAATAGCCCAAAACCCGTGACGGACGTCCAATGCCACGCAAACACACACATAGCACCGCTGTGAGGTATTAGACACGCGCAGTAGAACTTACGGACTCGATTCCGACATACGAAATCCGAAAGTTATCGCCCAGCTTTGCAAAAACTCGCCAACACTTAGGCAGCAAAAAAGCCAAAAAATAGCCCAAAAACCCGTGACGGACGTCCAAATGCCACGCAAACACACACATAGCACCGCTGGTATTAGACACGCAGTTAGAACTTACGGACTCTCGATTCCGACATACGAAATCCGAAGTTATCGCCCAGCTTTGCAAAACTCGCCAACACTTAGGCAAAAAGCCAAAAATAGCCCCCAACCCGTGACGGACGTCCGAATGCCACGCAAACACACACATAGCACCGCTGTAGGTATTAGACACGCAGTTAGAACTTACGGACTCGATTCCGACATACGAATCCGAAAGTTATCGCCCAGCTTTGCAAAAACTCGCCAACACTTAGGCAAAAAGCCAAAAAATAGCCCAAAACCCGTGACGACGTCCGTCCAATGCCACGCAAACACACACATAGCACCGCCAGAGGTATTAGACACGCAGTTAGAACTTACGGACTCGATTCCGACATACTAATCCGAAAGTTATCGCCCAGCTTTGCAAAACTCGCCAACACTTAGGCAAAAAGCCAAAAAATAGCCCAAAACCAGACGGACGTCCAATGCCACGCAAACACACACACAGCACCGCTGTAGGTATTAGACACGCGTTACAACTGACGGTACTCGATTCCGACATACGGAATCCGAAAGTTATCGCCCAGCTTTGCAAAACTCGCCAACACTTAGGCAAAAAGCCAAAAATAGCCCAAAACCCGTGATCGGACGTCCAATGCCACGCAAACACACACATAGCACCGCTGAGAGGTATAGACACGCAGTTAGAACTTACGGACTCGATTCCGACATACTAAATCGAAAGTTATCGCCCAGCTTTGCAAAACTCGCCAACACTTAGGCAAAAAGCCAAAAAATAGCCCAAAACCCGTATCGGACGTCCGAATGCCACGCAAACACACACATAGCACCGCTGTAGGTATTAGACACGCACGTTAGAGAACTTACGGACTCGATTCCGACATATACTAAATCGAAAGTTATCGCCCAGCTTTGCAAAACTCGCCAACACTTAGGCAAAAAGCCAAAATAGCCCAAAACCCGTGACGGACGTCCAATGCCACGCAAACACACACATAGCACCGCTGTAGGTATTAGACACGCAGTTAGAACTTACGGACTCGATTCCGACATACGAATCGAAAGTTATCGCCCGCTTTGCAAAACTCGCCAACACTTAGGCAAAAAAGCCAAAAATAGCCCAAAACCCGTGATCGGACGTCCGAATGCCACGCAAACACACACATATAGCACCGCGTAGGTATATTAGACACGCAGTTAGAACTTACGGACTCGATTCCGACATACGAAATCCGAAAGTTATCGCCCAGCTTTGCAAAACTCGCCAACACTTAGGCAAAAAAGCCAAAAAATAGCCCAAAACCCGTGATCGGACGTCCAATGCCACGCAAACACACACATAGCAGACCGCCAGAGGTATTAGACACGCAGTTAGAACTTACGGACTCGATTCCGACATACAACATACCGAAATCCGAAAGTATCGCCCAGCTTTGCAAAACTCGCCAACACTTAGGCAAAAAGCCAAAAATAGCCCAAAACCCGTGATCGGACGTCCGAATGCCACGCAAACACACACATAGCACCGCTGTAGGTATTAGACACGCAGTTAGAACTTACGGACTCGATTCCGACATACTAATCCGAAAGTTATCGCCCAGCTTTGCAAAACTCGCCAACACTTAGGCAAAAAGCCAAAAATAAACCCAAACCCAAGACGGACGTCCAATGCCACGCAAACACACACATAGCACCGCGTAGGTATTAGACACGCAGTTAGAACTTACGGTACTCGATTCCGACATACGAAATCCGAAAGTTATCGCCCAGCTTTGCAAAACTCGCCAACACTTAGGCAAAAAGCCAAAAAAAGTAGCCCCCAAACCCGTGATCGGACGTCCGAATGCCACGCAAACACACACATAGCACCGCTGCAGAGGTATTAGACACGCAGTTAGAACTTACGGACTCGATTCCGACATACGAAATCCGAAAGTTATCGCCCAGCTTTGCAAAACTCGCCAACACTTAGGCAAAAAGCCAAAAAATAGCCCAAAACCCGTGACGGACGTCCAATGCCACGCAAACACACACACACATAGACACCGCCAGAGGTATTAGACACGCAGTTAGAACTTACGGACTCGATTCCGACATACGAAATCCGAAAGTTATCGCCCAGCTTTGCAAAACTCGCCAACACTTAGGCAAAAAGCCAAAAAATAGCCCAAAACCCGACGGGACGTCCCGAATGCCACGCAAAACACACACATAGCACCGCTGTAGGTATTAGACACGTGTTAGAACTTACGGACTCGATTCCGACATACGAAATCGAAAGTTATCGCCCAGCTTTGCAAAACTCGCCAACACTTAGGCAAAAAAGCCAAAAATAGCCCAAAACCCGTGACGGACGTCCAATGCCACGCAAACACACACATAGCACCGCTGTAGGTATTAGACACGCAGTTAGAACTTACGGACTCGATTCCACATACGAAATCCGAAAGTTATCGCCCAGCTTTGCAAAACTCGCCAACACTTAGGCAAAAAGCCAAAAAAAGCCCAAAACCCAGATCGGACGTCCAATGCCACGCAAACACACACATAAGACCGCTGTAGGTATTAGACACGCGTTAGAACTTACGGACTCGATTCCGACATACGAATCCGAAAGTTATCGCCCGCTTTTTGCAAAACTCGCCAACACTTAGGCAAAAAGCCAAAAAATAGCCCAAAACCCGTGATCGGACGTCCGAATGCCACGCAAACACACACACATAGCACCGCTGTAGGTATTAGACACGCAGTTAGAACTTACGGACTCGATTCCGACATACGAAATCCGAAAGTTATCGCCCAGCTTTGCAAAACTCGCCAACACTTAGGCAAAAAGCCAAAAAATAGCCCAAAACCCGTGATCGACGACGTCCAATGCCACGCAAACACACACACACATAGCACCGCTGTAGGTATTAGACACGCAGTTAGAACTTACGGACTCGATTCCGACATACTAATCCGAAGTTATCGCCCAGCTTTGCAAAACTCGCCAACACTTAGGCAAAAAGCCAAAAAATAAACCAAACCCGATCGACGGACGTCCGAATGCCACGCAAACACACACATAGCACCGCTGTAGGTATTAGACACGCAGTTAGAACTTAACTTACGACTCGATTCCGACATACGAATCCGAAAGTTATCGCCCAATTTGCAAAACTCGCCAACACTTAGGCAAAAAGCCAAAAATAGCCCAAAACCCGTGACGGACGTCCGAATGCCACGCAAACACACATAGCACCGCTGTAGGTATTAGACACGTTAGTTAGAACTTACGGACTCGATTCCGACATACGAATCCGAAAGTTATCGCCCAGCTTTGCAAAACTCGCCAACACTTAGGCAAAAAAGCCAAAAATAGCCCAAAACCCGTGATCGACGTCCGTCCAATGCCACGCAAAAACACACATAGCACCGCTGAGGGTATTAGACACGCAGTTAGAACTTACGGACTCGATTCCACATACGAAATCCGAAAGTTATCGCCCAGCTTTGCAAAACTCGCCAACACTTAGGCAAAAAGCCAAAAATAGCCCAAAACCCGTGACGGACGTCCAATGCCACGCAAACACACACACATAGCACCGCCAGAGGTATTAGACACGCAGTTAGAACTTACGGACTCGATTCCGACATACGAAATCCGAAGTTATCGCCCAGCTTTGCAAAACTCGCCAACACTTAGGCAAAAAGCCAAAAAATAGCCCAAAACCGCGATCGGACGTCCAATGCCACGCAAACACACACATAGTAACCGCTGTAGGTATTAGACACACGTTAGAGAACTTACGGACTCGATTCCGACATACGAATCCGAAAGTTATCGCCCAGCTTTGCAAAACTCGCCAACACTTAGGCAAAAAGCCAAAAAATAGCCCAAAACCGATCGGACGTCCAATGCCACGCAAACACACACATAGCACCGCTGTAGGTATTAGACACGCAGTTAGAACTTACGGACTCGATTCCGACATACGAAAATCCGAAAGTTATCGCCCAGCTTTGCAAAACTCGCCAACACTTAGGCAAAAAGCCAAAAAATAGCCCAAAACCCGTGATCGGACGTCCAATGCCACGCAAACACACACATATAGACCGCTGTAGAGTATTATACACGCGTTAGAACTTACGACTCGATTCCGACACATAAAATCCGAAGTTATCGCCCAGCTTTGCAAAACTCGCCAACACTTAGGCAAAAAGCCAAAAATAGCCCAAAACCCGTGACGGACGTCCAATGCCACGCAAACACACACATAGCACCGCCAGAGGTATTAGACACGCAGTTAGAACTTACGGACTCGATTCCGACATACACGAAATCCGAAAGTTATCGCCCAGCTTTGCAAAACTCGCCAACACTTAGGCAAAAAGCCAAAAATAGCCCAAAACCCAGACGGACGTCCGAATGCCACGCAAACACACACATAGCACCGCTGTAGGTATTAGACACGCAGTTAGAACTTACGGACTCGATTCCGACATACGAATCCGAAAGTTATCGCCCAGCTTTGCAAAACTCGCCAACACTTAGGCAAAAAGCCAAAAAATAGCCCAAAACCCGTGACGGACGTCCGAATGCCACGCAAAACACACACATAGCACCGCAGGTATTAGACACGTGTTAGAACTTACGGACTCGATTCCTCGACATACTAATCCGAAAGTTATCGCCCAGCTTTGCAAAACTCGCCAACACTTAGGCAAAAAAGCCAAAAATAGCCCAAAACCCGTGACGGACGTCCAATGCCACACAAACACACACATAGCACCGCTGTAGGTATTAGACACGCAGTTAGAACTTACGGACTCGATTCCGACATACGAATCCGAAAGTTATCGCCCAGCTTTGCAAAACTCGCCAACACTTAGGCAAAAAGCCAAAAATAGCCCAAAACCCGATCGGACGTCCGAATGCCACGCAAACACACACATAGCAGACCGCAGTAGTATTAGACACGCAGTTAGAACTTACGGACTCGATTCCGACATACTAATCCGAAAGTTATCGCCCAGCTTTGCAAAACTCGCCAACACTTAGGCAAAAAGCCAAAAAATAGCCCAAAACCCGTGATCGGACGTCCAATGCCACGCAAACACACACACACACATAGCACCGCTGTAGGTATTAGACACGCAGTTAGAACTTACGGACCCGATTCCGACATACGAAATCCGAAAGTTATCGCCCAGCTTTGCAAAACTCGCCAACACTTAGGCAAAAAGCCAAAAAATAGCCCAAAACCCGTGATCGGACGTCCGAATGCCACGCACGCAAACACACACATAGCACCGCTGTAGGTATTAGACACGCAGTTAGAACTTACGGACTCGATTCCGACATACGAAAATCGAAAGTTATCGCCCAGCTTTGCAAAACTCGCCAACACTTAGGCAAAAAGCCAAAAATAGCCCAAAACCCGTGATCGACGTCCAATGCCACGCAAACACACACATAGCACCGCTGTAGGTATTAGACACGCACACGCAGTTAGAACTTACGGACTCGATTCCGACATACGAAATCCGAAAGTTATCGCCCAGCTTTGCAAAACTCGCCAACACTTAGGCAAAAAGCCAAAAATAGCCCAAAACCCGACGACGGACGTCCGAATGCCACGCAAACACACACACAGCACCGCTGTAGTATTAGACACGCAGTTAGAACTTACGGACTCGATTCCGATATACGAAATCCGAAAGTTATCGCCCAGCTTTGCAAAACTCGCCAACACTTAGGCAAAAAGCCAAAAATAGCCCAAAACCCGTGATCGGACGTCCGAATGCCACGCAAACACACACACATAGCACCGCCAGAGGTATTAGACACGTACGCAGTTAGAACTTACGGACTCGATTCCGACATACGAATCCGAAAGTTATCGCCCAGCTTTGCAAAACTCGCCAACACTTAGGCAAAAAGCCAAAAAAATAGCCCAAAACCCGTGACGGACGTCCGAATGCCACGCAAACACACACACAGCACCGCGTAGGTATTAGTCACGCGTTAGAACTTACGGACTCGATTCCGACATACGAATCCGAAAGTTATCGCCCAGCTTTGCAAAACTCGCCAACACTTAGGCAAAAAGCCAAAAATAAATAGCCCAAAACCCGTGATCGGACGTCCAATGCCACGCAAACACACACACATAGCACCGCTGTAGGTATTAGACACGCAGTTAGAACTTACGGACTCGATTCCGACATACGAAATCCGAAAAGTTATCGCCCAGCTTTGCAAAACTCGCCAACACTTAGGCAAAAAGCCAAAAAATAGCCCAAAACCCGTGAGACGGACGTCCAAATGCCACGCAAACACACACACATAGCACCGCTGTAGAGGTATTAGACACGCGTTAGAACTTACGGACTCGATTCCGACATACTAAAATCCGAAAGTTATCGCCCAGCTTTGCAAAACTCGCCAACACTTAGGCAAAAGCCCAAAAAAAAAGCCCAAAACCCGACGGACGTCCGAATGCCACGCAAACACACACATAGCAATCGCAGTAGGTATTAGACACGCGCAGTAGAACTTACGGACTCGATTCCACGACATACGAAATCCGAAAGTTATCGCCCAGCTTTGCAAAACTCGCCAACACTTAGGCAAAAAGCCAAAAATAGCCCAAAACCCGTGACGGACGTCCGAATGCCACGCAAACACACACATAGCACCGCTGTAGGTATTAGACACGCAGTTAGAACTTACGGACTCGATTCCGACATACGAAAATCCGAAAGTTATCGCCCAGCTTTGCAAAACTCGCCAACACTTAGGCAAAAAAAGCCAAAAAATAGCCCAAAACCCGTGACGGACGTCCAATGCCACGCAAACACACACATATAGCAGACCGCTGTAGTATTAGACACGTGTTAGAACTTACGGACTCGATTCCACATACGAAATCCGAAAGTTATCGCCCAGCTTTGCAAAACTCGCCAACACTTAGGCAAAAAGCCAAAAAATAGCCCAAAACCCAAAACTCGACGGACGTCCGAATGCCACGCAAACACACACACATAGCACCGCAGTAGGTATTATTAGACACGTTAGAACTTACGGACTCGATTCCGACATACGAAATCCGAAAGTTATCGCCCAGCTTTGCAAAACTCGCCAACACTTAGGCAAAAAGCCAAAAATAGCCCAAAACCCGTGATCGGACGTCCGAATGCCACGCAAACACACACATAGCACCGCTGTAGTAGGTATTAGACACGCAGTTAGAACTTACGGACTCGATTCCGACATACGAATCCGAAAGTTATCGCCCAGCTTTGCAAAACTCGCCAACACTTAGGCAAAAAGCCAAAAATAGCCCAAAACCCGTGATCGGACGTCCAATGCCACGCAAACACACACATAGCACCGCTGTAGGTATTAGACACGCAGTTAGAACTTACGGACTCGATTCCATTCGACATACGAAATCCGAAAGTTATCGCCCAGCTTTGCAAAACTCGCCAACACTTAGGCAAAAAGCCAAAAAATAGCCCAAAACCCGTGACGGACGTCCAAATGCCACGCAAACACACACATAGCACCGCTGTAGGTATTAGACACGCGTTAGAACTTACGGACTCGATTCCGACATACGAATCCGAAAGTTATCGCCCAGCTTTGCAAAACTCGCCAACACTTAGGCAAAAAGCCAAAAATAGCCCAAAACCCGTGATCGGACGTCCAATGCCACGCAAACACACACATAGCACCGCCAGTAGGTATTAGACACGCAGTTAGAACTTACGGACTCGATTCCACATACGAATCCGAAAGTTATCGCCCAGCTTTGCAAAACTCGCCAACACTTAGGCAAAAAGCCAAAAAATAGCCCAAAACCCAGACGGACGTCCAATGCCACGCAAACACACACATAGCACCGCTGTAGGTATTAGACACGCAGTTAGAACTTACGGACTCGATTCCGACATACGAAATCCGAAAGTTATCGCCCAGCTTTGCAAAACTCGCCAACACTTAGGCAAAAAGCCAAAAAATAGCCCAAAAACCCGTGACGGACGTCCAATGCCACGCAAACACACACATAGCACCGCTGAGGTATTAGACACGCAGTTAGAACTTACGGACTCGATTCCGACATACGAAATCGAAAGTTATCGCCCAGCTTGCAAAACTCGCCAACACTTAGGCAAAAAGCCAAAAATAGCCCAAAACCCGTGACGGACGTCCGAATGCCACGCAAACACACACATAGCACCGCTGTAGGTATTAGACACGCACGTTAGAACTTACGGACTCGATTCCTTACATATACGAAATCCGAAAGTTATCGCCCAGCTTTGCAAAACTCGCCAACACTTAGGCAAAAAGCCCAAAAAAGCCCCAAACCCGTGACGGACGTCCGAATGCCACGCAAACACACACATAGCACCGCTGAGGTATTAGACACGCGTTAGAACTTACGGACTCGATTCCGACATACATACGGAATCCGAAAGTTATCGCCCAGCTTTGCAAAACTCGCCAACACTTAGGCAAAAAGCCAAAAATAGCCCAAAACCCGATCGGACGTCCAATGCCACGCAAACACACACATAGCACCGCTGAGGTATTAGACACGCAGTTAGAACTTACGGACTCGATTCCGACATACGAATCCGAAAGTTATCGCCCAGCTTTGCAAAACTCGCCAACACTTAGGCAAAAAAGCCAAAAATAGCCCAAAACCCGTGACGGACGTCCAATGCCACGCAAACACACACACATAGCACCGCTGTAGGTATTAGACACGCAGTTAGAACTTACGGACTCGATTCCGATATACGAATCCGAAAGTTATCGCCCAGCTTTGCAAAACTCGCCAACACTTAGGCAAAAAGCCAAAAATAGCCCAAACCCACAGACGATCGGACGTCCAATGCCACGCAAACACACACACAGCACCGCGTAGCTATGAGACAAGCATTAGAACTTACCGGACTCGATTCTGACATACGAAATCCGAAAGTTATCGCCCAGCTTTGCAAAACTCGCCAACACTTAGGCAAAAAGCCAAAAAAATAGCCCAAAACCCACGACGGACGTCCAATGCCACGCAAACACACACACATAGCACCGCCAGAGGTATTAGACACGCAGTTAGAACTTACGGACTCGATTCCGACATACGAAATCGAAAGTTATCGCCCAGCTTTGCAAAACTCGCCAACAACACTTAGGCAAAAAAGCCAAAAATAGCCCAAAACCCGTGACGGACGTCCGAATGCCACGCAAACACACACATATAGCACCGCTGTAGGTATTAGACACGCAGTTAGAACTTACGGACTCGATTCCGACATACGAAATCCGAAAGTTATCGCCCAGCTTTGCAAAACTCGCCAACACTTAGGCAAAAAGCCAAAATAAAAATAGCCCAAAACCCGTGACGGACGTCCGAATGCCACGCAAACACACACATATAGACCGCTGAGGGTATTAGACACGTTAGTTAGAACTTACGGACTCGATTCCGACATACGAAATCCGAAAGTTATCGCCCAAAGCTTTGCAAAACTCGCCAACACTTAGGCAAAAAGCCAAAAATAGCCCAAAACCCGTGACGGACGTCCAATGCCACGCAAAACACACACATAAGACCGCTGAGGTATTAGACACGCAGTTAGAACTTACGGACTCGATTCCGATACATACGGAATCCGAAAGTTATCGCCCAGCTTTGCAAAACTCGCCAACACTTAGGCAAAAAGCCAAAAAATAGCCCAAAACCCAGACGGACGTCCAATGCCACGCAAACACACACATAGCACCGCCAGAGGTATTAGACACGCGTGTTAGAACTTACGGACTCGATTCCGACATACGAATCCGAAAGTTATCGCCCAGCTTTGCAAAACTCGCCAACACTTAGGCAAAAAGCCAAAAATAGCCTCAAAACCCGACGGACGTCCAATGCCACGCAAACACACACATAGCACCGCTGAGGTATTAGACACGCAGTTAGAACTTACGGACTCGATTCCGACATACGAATCCGAAAGTTATCGCCCAGCTTTGCAAAACTCGCCAACACTTAGGCAAAAAAAGCAAAAAATAGCCCAAAACCCGACGGACGTCCGAATGCCACGCAAACACACACACATAGCACCGCTGTAGGTATTAGACACGCAGTTAGAACTTACGGACTCGATTCCGACATACGAAATCCGAAAGTTATCGCCCAGCTTTGCAAAACTCGCCAACACTTAGGCAAAAAGCCAAAAAATAGCCCAAAAACCCGTGACGGACGTCCAATGCCACGCAAACACACACATAGCACCGCTGTAGGTATATTAGACACACGCAGTTAGAACTTACGGACTCGATTCCGACATACTAATCCGAAAGTTATCGCCCAATTTGCAAAACTCGCCAACACTTAGGCAAAAAAGCCAAAAAAATAGCCCAAAACCCGTGATCGACGTCCGAATGCCACGCAAAACACACACATAGCACCGCCAGTAGGTATTAGACACGCAGTTAGAACTTACGGACTCGATTCCGACATACGAACTAAATCCGAAGTTATCGCCCAGCTTTGCAAAACTCGCCAACACTTAGGCAAAAAGCCAAAAAATAGCCCAAAACCCGTGATCGACGTCCGAATGCCACGCAAACACACACACACATAGCACGCGTAGGTATTAGACACGCAGTTAGAACTTACGGACTCGATTCCGACATACGAAAACCGAAAGTTATCGCCCAGCTTTGCAAAACTCGCCAACACTTAGGCAAAAAGCCAAAAATAGCCCAAAACCCGACGGACGTCCAATGCCACGCAAACACACACATATAGCACCGCTGTAGGTATTAGACACGCAGTTAGAACTTACGGACTCGATTCCGACATACGAATCCGAAAGTTATCGCCCAGCTTTGCAAAACTCGCCAACACTTAGGCAAAAAGCCAAAAAATAGCCCAAAACCCGTATCGGACGTCCGAATGCCACGCAAACACACACATAGCACCGCTTAGGTATTAGACACGCAGTTAGAACTTACGGACTCGATTCCGACATACTGACGAATCCGAAAGTTATCGCCCAGCTTTGCAAAACTCGCCAACACTTAGGCAAAAAGCCAAAAAAATAGCCCAAAACCCGTGACGGACGTCCGAATGCCACGCAAAACACACACATAGCACCGCTGTAGGTATTAGACACGCAGTTAGAACTTACGGACTCGATTCCGACATACGAAATCCGAAAGTTATCGCCCAGCTTTGCAAAACTCGCCAACACTTAGGCAAAAAGCCAAAAATAGCCTAAAACCCAGACGGACGTCCGAATGCCACGCAAACACACACATAAGCACCGCTGTAGGTATTAGACACGCAGTTAGAACTTACGGACTCGATTCGACATACACAAATCCGAAAGTTATCGCCCAGCTTTGCAAAACTCGCCAACACTTAGGCAAAAAAACTCAAAAAAAAGCAAAATCCAAAACCCGTGACGGACGTCCAATGCCACGCAAACACACACATAGCACCGCTGTAGGTATTAGACACGCGTTAGAACTTACGGACTCGATTCCGACATACGAAATCCGAAGTTATCGCCCAGCTTTGCAAAACTCGCCAACACTTAGGCAAAAAAGCCAAAAAATAGCCCAAAACTCCAGACGGACGTCCAATGCCACGCAAACACACACATAGCACCGCCAGTAGGTATTAGACACGCAGTTTAGAACTTACGGACTCGATTCCGACATACGAAATCCGAAAGTTATCGCCCAGCTTTGCAAAACTCGCCAACACTTAGGCAAAAAGCCAAAAATAGCCCAAAACCCGTGATCGGACGTCCGAATGCCACGCAAACACACACACATAAGACCGCCAGAGGTATTAGACACGCACGTTAGAACTTACGGACTCGATTCCGACATACGAAATCCGAAAGTTATCGCCCAGCTTTGCAAAACTCGCCAACACTTAGGCAAAAAGCCAAAAATAGCCCAAAACCCAGACGGACGTCCGAATGCCACGCAAACACACACATATAGCACCGCTGTAGGTATTAGACACGCGTTAGAACTTACGGACTCGATTCCGACATACGAATCCGAAAGTTATCGCCCAGCTTTGCAAAACTCGCCAACACTTAGGCAAAAAGCCAAAAATAGCCCAAAACCCGACGGACGTCCAATGCCACGCAAACACACACATAGCACCGCTGTAGGTATTAGACACGCAGTTAGAACTTACGGACTCGATTCCGACATACGAAATCCGAAAGTTATCGCCCAGCTTTGCAAAACTCGCCAACACTTAGGCAAAAAGCCAAAAAATAGCCCAAAAACCCGTGACGGACGTCCAAATGCCACGCAAACACACACATAGCACCGCTGTAGGTATTAGACACGCGTGTTAGAACTTACGGACTCGATTCCGACATACGAAATCCGAAAGTTATCGCCCAGCTTTGCAAAACTCGCCAACACTTAGGCAAAAAAGCCAAAAATAGCCCAAAACCCAGACGGACGTCCAATGCCACGCAAAACACACATATAGCACCGCCAGAGGTATTAGACACGCACACACAGTTAGAACTTACGGACTCGATTCCGATTCCGACATACTAATCCGAAAGTTATCGCCCAGCTTTGCAAAACTCGCCAACACTTAGGCAAAAAGCAAAAATAGCCCAAAACCGCAGATCGGACGTCCAAATGCCACGCAAACACACACATAGCACCGCTGTAGGTATTAGACACGTGTTAGAAACTTACGGACTCGATTCCGACATACGAATCCGAAAGTTATCGCCCAGCTTTGCAAAACTCGCCAACACTTAGGCAAAAAGCCAAAAATAGCCCAAAACCGTGACGACGGACGTCCGAATGCCACGCAAACACACACACATAGCACCGCCGCTAGGTATTAGACACGCAGTTAGAACTTACGGACTCGATTCCGACATACGAATCCGAAAGTTATCGCCCAGCTTTGCAAAACTCGCCAACACTTAGGCAAAAAGCCAAAAAAAATAAACCAAAAACCCAGACGGACGTCCAATGCCACGCAAACACACACATACTCACATATAGCACACTTAGTATTAGACACGCAGTTAGAACTTACGGACTCGATTCCGACATACGAATCGAAAGTTATCGCCCAGCTTTGCAAAACTCGCCAACACTTAGGCAAAAAGCCAAAAATAGCCCAAAACCCGACGACGTCCGAATGCCACGCCACGCAACACACACATAGCACCGCTGTAGGTATTAACACGCAGTTAGAACTTACGGACTCGATTCCACATACGAATCCGAAAGTTATCGCCCAGCTTTGCAAAACTCGCCAACACTTAGGCAAAAAGCCAAAAAATAGCCCAAAAACCCGTGACGGACGTCCGAATGCCACGCAAAACACACACATAGCACCGCTGTAGGTATTAGACACGCGTGTTAGAACTTACGGACTCGATTCCGACATACGAAATCCGAAAGTTATCGCCCAGCTGCAAAACTCGCCAACACTTAGGCAAAAAGCCAAAAATAGCCCAAAACCCGTGATCGGACGTCCAATGCCACGCAAACACACACATAAAGACCGCTGTAGGTATTAGACACGCGTTAGAACTTACGGGACTCAATTCCGACATACGAAATCTGAGTTATCGTCCAGTTTGCAAAACTCGCCAACACTTAGGCAAAAAGCCCAAAAACAGCCCAAAATCCCTATCGGACGTCCGAATGCCACGCAAACACACACATAGCACCGCTGTAGGTATTAGACACGCCGTTAGAACTTACGGGACTCGATTCCGACATACGGAATCCGAGTTATCGTCCAGTTTGCAAAACTCGCCAACACTTAGGCAAAAAGCCAAAAATAGCCCAAAACCCGTGATCGACGTCCAATGCCACGCAAACACACACATAGCACCGCTGTAGGTATTAGACACGCGTGTTAGAACTTACGGACTCGATTCCACATACGAAATCCGAAAGTTATCGCCCAGCTTTGCAAAACTCGCCAACACTTAGGCAAAAAGCAAAAAATAGCCCAAAACCCAGATCGGACGTCCAATGCCACGCAAAACACACACATAGCAGCGCCAGAGGTATTAGACACGCGTTAGAACTTACGGACTCGATTCCGACATACTACGAAATCCGAAGTTATCGCCCGCTTTGCAAAACTCAACAACACTTAGGCAAAAAGCCAAAAATAGCCCAAAACCCGTGAATCGGACGTCCAATGCCACGCCACGCAAACACACACATAGCACCGCTGTAGGTATTAGACACGCAGTTAGAACTTACGGACTCGATTCCGACATACTAATCCGAAAGTTATCGCCCAGCTTTGCAAAACTCGCCAACACTTAGGCAAAAAGCCAAAAATAGCCCAAAACCCGATCGGACGTCCAAATGCCACGCAAACACACACATAATAGCACCGCTGTAGGGTATTAACACGCAGTTAGAACTTACGGACTCGATTCCGACATACGAATCCGAAAGTTATCGCCCAGCTTTGCAAAACTCGCCAACACTTAGGCAAAAAGCCAAAAATAGCCCAAAACCCAGACGGACGTCCAATGCCACGCAAACACACACACATAGCACCGCTGTAGGTATTAGACACGCAGTTAGAACTTACGGACTCGATTCCGACATACGAAATCCGAAAGTTATCGCCCAGCTTTGCAAAACTCGCCAACACTTAGGCAAAAAGCCAAAAATAGCCCCTAAAACCAGATCGGACGTCCAATGCCACGCAAACACACACATAGCACCGCTGTAGGTATTAGACACGCGTTAGAACTTACGGACTCGATTCCGACATACTAAATCCGAAGTTATCGCCCGCTTTGCAAAACTCGCCAACACTTAGGCAAAAAGCCAAAAATAGCCCAAAACCCGTGATCGGACGTCCAATGCCACGCAAACACACACATAGCACCGCTGTAGGTATTAGACACGTGTTAGAACTTACGGACTCGATTCCGACATACTAATCCGAAGTTATCGCCCAGCTTTGCAAAACTCGCCAACACTTAGGCAAAAAGCCAAAAAATAGCCCAAAACCCGATCGGACGTCCGAATGCCACGCAAACACACACACATAGCACCGCCAGTAGGTATTAGACACGCAGTAGAACTTACGGACTCGATTCCGACATACTAAATCCGAAAGTTATCGCCCAGCTTTGCAAAACTCGCCAACACTTAGGCAAAAAGCCAAAAATAGCCCAAAACCCGTGACGGACGTCCGAATGCCACGCAAACACACACATAGACCGCTGTAGGTATTAGACACGTGTTAGAACTTACGGACTCGATTCCACATACGAAATCGAAAGTTATCGCCCAGCTTTGCAAAACTCGCCAACACTTAGGCAAAAAGCAAAAAATAGCCCAAAACCCGATCGGACGTCCAATGCCACGCAAACACACACATAGCACCGCCAGAGGTATTAGACACGTGTTAGAACTTACGGACTCGATTCCGACATACGAAATCCGAAAGTTATCGCCCAGCTTTGCAAAACTCGCCAACACTTAGGCAAAAAGCCAAAAATAGCCCAAAACCCGTGACGGACGTCCAATGCCACGCAAACACACACATAGCACCGCTGTAGGTATTAGACACGCGTGTTAGAACTTACGGACTCTCGATTCCGACATACTAATCCGAAAGTTATCGCCCAATTTGCAAAACTCGCCAACACTTAGGCAAAAAGCCAAAAAATAGCCCAAAACCCGACGGACGTCCAATGCCACGCAAACACACACATAGCACCGCTGTAGGTATTAGACACGCGTTAGAACTTACGGACTCGATTCCGACATACGAAATCCGAAAGTTATCGCCCAGCTTTGCAAAACTCGCCAACACTTAGGCAAAAAGCCAAAAATAGCCCAAAACCCGTGACGGACGTCCGCCAATGCCACGCAAACACACACATAGCACCGCTGTAGGTATTAGACACGCAGTTAGAACTTACGGACTCGATTCCGACATACGAAATCCGAAAGTTATCGCCCAGCTTTGCAAAAACTCGCCAACACTTAGGCAAAAAGCCAAAAATAGCCCAAAACCCGTGACGGACGTCCGAATGCCACGCAAACACACACATAGCACCGCAGATGTAGGTATTAGACACGTGTTAGAACTTACGGACTCGATTCCGACATACTACTAATCCGAAAGTTATCGCCCAGCTTTGCAAAAAACTCGCCAACACTTAGGCAAAAAAAAGCAAAAATAGCCCAAAACCCGTGACGGACGTCCGAATGCCACGCAAACACACACATAGCACCGCTGAGGTATTAGACACGCAGTTAGAACTTACGGACTCGATTCCGATATACGAATCCGAAGTTATCGCCCAGCTTTGCAAAACTCGCCAACACTTAGGCAAAAAGCCAAAAAAGCCCAAAACCCGACGGACGTCCAATGCCACGCAAAACACACATACATAGCACCGCCAGAGGTATTAGACACGCAGTTAGAACTTACGGACTCGATTCCGACATACGAAATCCGAAAGTTATCGCCCAGCTTTGCAAAACTCGCCAACACTTAGGCAAAAAGCCAAAAATAGCCCAAAACCCGTGACGGACGTCCAATGCCACGCAAACACACACATATAGACCGCTGTAGGTATTAGACACGCAGTTAGAACTTACGGACTCGATTCCGACATACGAATCCGAAAGTTATCGCCCAGCTTTGCAAAACTCGCCAACACTTAGGCAAAAAGCCAAAAAATAGCCCAAAACCCGTGACGGACGTCCAATGCCACGCAAACACACACACATAGCACCGCTGTAGGTATTAGACACGCAGTTAGAACTTACGGACTCGATTCGACATACGAAAAATCGAAGTTATCGCCCAGCTTTGCAAAACTCGCCAACACTTAGGCAAAAAGTCAAAAAAAGCCCAAAACCCGTGACGGACGTCCGAATGCCACGCAAAACACACACACATAGCACCGCCAGTAGGTATTAGGTATTAGACACGCAGTTAGAACTTACGGACTCGATTCCGACATACGAATCCGAAAGTTATCGCCCAGCTTTGCAAAACTCGCCAACACTTAGGCAAAAAGCCAAAAATAGCCCAAAACCCAGATCGAACGTCCAAATGCCACGCAAACACACACATAGCACCGCTGTAGGTATTAGACACGCAGTTAGAACTTACGGACTCGATTCCGACATACGAAATCCGAAGTTATCGCCCAGCTTTTGCAAAACTCGCCAACACTTAGGCAAAAAGCCAAAAATAGCCCAAAACCCGTGATCGACGTCCAAATGCCACGCAAACACACACATAAGACCGCTGTAGGTATTAGACACGCGTGTTAGAACTTACGGACTCGATTCCGACATACGAATCCGAAAGTTATCGCCCAAATTTGCAAAACTCGCCAACACTTAGGCAAAAAGCCAAAAATAGCCCAAAACCCGCATCGTCCGAATGCCACGCAAACACACACATACACACATAGCACCTGCCAGGTAGGTATTACACACGCAGTTAGAACTTACGGACTCGATTCCGACATACGAAATCGAAAGTTATCGCCCAAATTTGGCAAAACTCGCCAACACTTAGGCAAAAAGCCAAAAATAGCCCAAAAACCCGATCGGACGTCCAAATGCCACGCAAACACACACATAGCACCGCTGTAGGTATTAGACACGCAGTTAGAACTTACGGACTCGATTCCGACACATACGAAATCCGAAGTTATCGCCCAGCTTTGCAAAACTCGCCAACACTTAGGCAAAAAGCCAAAAAATAGCCCAAAACCCGTGACGGACGTCCCAAATGCCACGCAAACACACACATATAGCACCGCTGTAGGTATTAGACACGCGCAGTTAGAACTTACGGACTCGATTCCGACATACGAAATCCGAAAGTATCGCCCAGCTTTGCAAAACTCGCCAACACTTAGGCAAAAAGCCAAAAATAGCCCAAAACCCGTGATCGGACGTCCAATGCCACGCACACACACACACATAGCACCGCTGTAGGTATTAGACACGCGTTAGAACTTACGGACTCGATTCCGACATACTAAATCCGAAAGTTATCGCCCAGCTTTGCAAAACTCGCCAACACTTAGGCAAAAAGCCAAAAATAGCCCAAAACCCGTGACGGACGTCCGAATGCCACGCAAAACACACACATAGCACCGCCAGAGGTATTAGACACGCGTGTTAGAACTTACGGACTCGATTCCGACATACGAATCCGAAAGTTATCGCCCAGCTTTGCAAAACTCGCCAACACTTAGGCAAAAAGCCAAAAAAAAATTTCAAAACCCGTGACGGACGTCCGAATGCCACGCAAACACACACATAGCACCGCCAGAGGTATTAGACACGCAGTTAGAACTTACGGACTCGATTCCGACATACGAATCCGAAAGTTATCGCCCAGCTTTGCAAAACTCGCCAACACTTAGGCAAAAAGCCAAAAAAAAAGCCAAAACCCGTGACGGACGTCCAATGCCACGCAAAACACACACATAGCACCGCTGTAGGTATTAGACACGCGCAGTTAGAACTTACGGACTCGATTCCGACATACGAAATCCGAAAGTTATCGCCCAGCTTTGCAAAACTCGCCAACACTTAGGCAAAAAGCCAAAAATAGCCCAAAACCCAGATCGACGTCCGAATGCCACGCAAAAACACACATATAGCACCGCCAGAGGTATTAGACACGCAGTTAGAACTTACGGACTCGATTCCGACATACGAAATGAAAAGTTATCGCCCAGCTTTGCAAAACTCGCCAACACTTAGGCAAAAGTCAAAAATAGCCCAAAACCCGTGATCGACGTCCGTCCAATGCCACGCAAACACACACATAGCACCGCTGTAGGTATTAGACACGCAGTTAGAACTTACGGACTCGATTCCGACATACGAATCCGAAAGTTATCGCCCAGCTTTGCAAAACTCGCCAACACTTAGGCAAAAAGCCAAAAAATAGCCCAAAACCCAGACGGACGTCCAATGCCACGCAAACACACACACATAGCACCGCTGTAGGTATTAGACACGCAGTTAGAACTTACGGACTCGATTCCGATATACGAACCCGAAAGTTATCGCCCAGCTTTGCAAAACTCGCCAACACTTAGGCAAAAAGCCAAAAATAGCCCTAAAACCCGTGACGGACGTCCGAATGCCACGCAAACACACACACATATAGCACCGCTGTAGGTATTAGACACGCAGTTAGAACTTACGGACTCGATTCCGACATACGGAATCCGAAAGTTATCGCCCAGCTTTGCAAAACTCGCCAACACTTAGGCAAAAAGCCAAAAAAAATAGCCCAAAAACCCAGATCGGACGTCCGAATGCCACGCAAACACACACATAGCATAGACGCTCGCTGTAGGTATTAGACACGCAGTTTAGAACTTACGGACTCGATTCCGACATACGGAATCCGAAAGTTATCGCCCAGCTTTGCAAAACTCGCCAACACTTAGGCAAAAAGCCGAAAAATAGCCCAAAACTCCCATCGGACGTCCGAATGCCACGCAAACACACACATAGCACCGCCAGAGAGGTATTAGACACGCAGTTAGAACTTACGGACTCGATTCCGACATATACTAATCCGAAAGTTATCGCCCGCTTGCAAAACTCGCCAACACTTAGGCAAAAAGCCAAAAAATAGCCCAAAACCCGACGGACGTCCAATGCCACGCAAACACACACATAGCACCGCTGTAGGTATTAGACACGCAGTTAGAACTTACGGACTCGATTCCGACATACTAAATCGAAAGTTATCGCCCAGCTTTGCAAAACTCGCCAACACTTAGGCAAAAAGCCAAAAATAGCCCAAAACCCGTGACGGACGTCCGAATGCCACGCAAACACACACATATAGCACCGCTGTAGGTATTAGACACGCAGTTAGAACTTACGGACTCGATTCCGACATACGAACCGAAAGTTATCGCCCAATTTTGCAAAACTCGCCAACACTTAGGCAAAAAGCCAAAAATAAAAAAGCCCCAAAACCCGTGATCGGACGTCCGAATGCCACGCAAACACACACATATAGACCGCCAGAGGTATTAGACACGCAGTTAGAACTTACGGACTCGATTCCGACATACTAAAATCCGAAAGTTATCGCCCAGCTTTGCAAAACTCGCCAACACTTAGGCAAAAAGCCAAAAATAGCCCAAAAACCCGTGATCGGACGTCCGAATGCCACGCAAACACACACATAGCACCGCTGTAGGTATTAGACACGTGTTAGAACTTACGGACTCGATTCGACATACGAAATCCGAAAGTTATCGCCCAGCTTTGCAAAACTCGCCAACACTTAGGCAAAAAGCCAAAAATAGCCCAAAACCCGTGACGGACGTCCAATGCCACGCAAACACACACACATAAGACCGCTGTAGAGTATTAGACACGCAGTTAGAACTTACGGGACTCGATTCCGACATACGAAATCCGAAAGTTATCGCCCAGCTTTGCAAAACTCGCCAACACTTAGGCAAAAAGCCAAAAATAGCCCAAAACCCAGATCGGACGTCCGAATGCCACGCAAAACACACACATAGCACCGCTGTAGGTATTAGACACACGCAGTTAGAACTTACGGACTCGATTCCACATACTAAATCGAAAGTTATCGCCCAGCTTTGCAAAACTCGCCAACACTTAGGCAAAAAGCCAAAAATAGCCCAAAAAACCGTGACGGACGTCCAATGCCACGCAAACACACATATAGCACCGCTGTAGGTATTAGACACGCAGTTAGAACTTACGGACTCGATTCCGACATACGAAATCCGAAAGTTATCGCCCAGCTTTGCAAAACTCGCCAACACTTAGGCAAAAAGCCAAAAATAGCCCAAAACCCGTGATCGGACGTCCAAATGCCACGCAAACACACACATAGCACCGCTGTAGAGGTATTAGACACGCAGTTAGAACTTACGGACTCGATTCCGACATACGAAATCCGAAAGTTATCGCCCAGCTTTGCAAAACTCGCCAACACTTAGGCAAAAAGCCGAAAAAATAGCCCAAAACCCGCATCGGACGTCCGAATGCCACGCAAACACACATAGCACCGCTGCAGTAGGTATTAGACACGCAGTTAAACTTACGGACTCGATTCCGACATACGAAATCCGAAAGTTATCGCCAGCTTTGCAAAACTCGCCAACACTTAGGCAAAAAGCCAAAAATAGCCCAAAACCCGTGATCGGACGTCCAATGCCACGCAAACACACACATAGCACCGCCAGTAGGTATTAGACACGTGTTAGAACTTACGGACTCGATTCCGACATACGAAATCCGAAAGTTATCGCCCAGCTTTGCAAAACTCGCCAACACTTAGGCAAAAAGCCAAAAAATAGCCCAAAACCCGTGATCGGACGTCCAATGCCACGCAAACACACACATAGCACCGCTGAGGTATTAGACACGCAGTTAGAACTTACGGACTCGATTCCACATACTAAATCGAAAGTTATCGCCCAGCTTTGCAAAACTCGCCAACACTTAGGCAAAAAGCCAAAAAATAGCCCAAAACCCGTGACGGACGTCCGAATGCCACGCAAACACACACATAGCACCGCTGTAGGTATTAGACACGCAGTTAGAACTTACGGACTCTCGATTCCGACATACGAATCCGAAAGTTATCGCCCAGCTTTGCAAAACTCGCCAACACTTAGCAAAAAGCCAAAAATAGCCCAAAACCCGACGGACGTCCAATGCCACGCAAACACACACATAGCACCGCTGTAGGTATTAGACACGCAGTAGAACTTACGGACTCGATTCCAACATACGAAATCCGAAAGTTATCGCCCAGCTTTGCAAAACTCGCCAACACTTAGGCAAAAAGCCAAAAATAGCCCAAAACCCGTGACGGACGTCCAATGCCACGCAAACACACACATACATAGACCGCAGAGGTATTAGACACGCAGTTAGAACTTACGGACTCGATTCCGACATACGAAATCCGAAAGTTATCGCCCAGCTTTGCAAAACTCGCCAACACTTAGGCAAAAAGCCAAAAATAGCCCAAAAACCCAGACGGACGTCCAATGCCACGCAAACACACACATAGCACCGCTGTAGGTATTAGACACGCAGTTAGAACTTACGGACTCGATTCCGACATACGAAATCCGAAAGTTATCGCCCGCTTTGCAAAACTCGCCAACACTTAGGCAAAAAGCCAAAAATAGCCCAAAACCCGTGATCGACGTCCAATGCCACGCAAACACACACACATAGCACCGCTGAGGTAGGTATTAGACACGTTAGAACTTACGGACTCGATTCCGACATACGAAATCCGAAGTTATCGCCCAGCTTTGCAAAACTCGCCAACACTTAGGCAAAAAGCCAAAAATAGCCCAAAACCCGTGATCGACGTCCAATGCCACGCAAACACACACACATAGCACCGCTGTAGGTATTAGACACGCAGTTAGAACTTACGGACTCGATTCCGACATACGAAATCCGAAAGTTATCGCCCAGCTTTGCAAAACTCGCCAACACTTAGGCAAAAAGCCAAAAATAGCCCAAAACCCGTGACGGACGTCCGAATGCCACGCAAACACACACATAGCACCGCTGAGGTATTAGACACGCAGTTAGAACTTACGGACTCGATTCCGACATACGAAATCCGAAAGTTATCGCCCAGCTTTGCAAAACTCGCCAACACTTAGGCAAAAAGCCAAAAATAGCCCAAACCCAGACGGACGTCCGAATGCCACGCAAACACACACATAGCACCGCTGTAGGTATTAGACACGCAGTTAGAACTTACGGACTCGATTCCACATACGAATCCGAAAGTTATCGCCCAGCTTTGCAAAACTCGCCAACACTTAGGCAAAAAGCCAAAAATAGCCCAAAAACCCGTGATCGGACGTCCAATGCCACGCAAACACACACATATAGCACCGCTGTAGGTATTAGACACGCAGTTAGAACTTACGGACTCGATTCCGACATACGAAATCCGAAAGTTATCGCCCGCTTTGCAAAACTCGCCAACACTTAGGCAAAAAGCAAAAAATAGCCCAAAACCCGATCGGACGTCCGAATGCCACGCAAACACACACATAGCACCGCTGTAGGTATTAGACACGTGTGTTAGAACTTACGGACTCGATTCCGACATACGAATCCGAAAGTTATCGCCCCGCTTTGCAAAACTCGCCAACACTTAGGCAAAAAGCCAAAAAATAGCCCAAAACCCGTATCGGACGTCCGAATGCCACGCAAACACACACATAGCACCGCGTAGGTATTAGACACGCTTAGAACTTACGGGACTCGATTCCGACATACGGAATCCGAGTTATCGTCCAGTTTGCAAAACTCGCCAACACTTAGGCAAAAAGCCAAAAATAGCCCAAAACCCGTATCGGACGTCCGAATGCCACGCAAACACACACACATAGCACCAGGGTATTAGAGGTATTAGACACGCAGTTAGTTAGAACTTTACGGACTCGATTCCGACATACTAAATCCGAAAGTTATCGCCCAGCCAGCAAAACTCGCCAACACTTAGGCAAAAAGCCAAAAAAATAGCCCAAAACCCGTGATCGGACGTCCAATGCCACGCAAACACACACATACACCGCACCACAGAGGTATTATTAGACACGCAGTTAGAACTTACGGACTCGATTCCGACATACTTAAATCCGAAAGTTATCGCCCAGCTTTGCAAAACTCGCCAACACTTAGGCAAAAAGCCAAAAATAGCCCAAAACCCAGACGGACGTCCGAATGCCACGCAAACACACACATAGCACCGCTGTAGGTATTAGACACGCGTAGTTAGAACTTACGGACTCGATTCCGACATACGAATCCGAAAGTTATCGCCCAAGCTTTGCAAAACTCGCCAACACTTAGGCAAAAAGCCAAAAAATAGCCCAAAACCCGTGACGGACGTCCAATGCCACGCAAACACACACATAGCACCGCCGTAGGTATTAGAACACGCAGTTAGAACTTACGGACTCGATTCCACATACGAATCCGAAAGTTATCGCCCAATTTGCAAAACTCGCCAACACTTAGGCAAAAAGCCAAAAATAGCCCAAAACCCCAGATCGGACGTCCGAATGCCACGCAAACACACACATAGCACCGCTGTAGGTATTAGACACGTGTTAGAACTTACGGACTCGATTCCGACATACGAAATCCGAGTTATCGTCCAGTTTGCAAAACTCGCCAACACTTAGGCAAAAAGCCAAAAAAAAGCCCAAAACCCGCATCGGACGTCCGAATGCCACGCAAACACACACATAGCACCGCGTAGGTATTAGACACGCGTTAGAACTTACGGGACTCGATTCCGACATACGAATCCGAAAGTTATCGCCCAGCTTTGCAAAACTCGCCAACACTTAGGCAAAAAGCCAAAAATAGCCCAAAACCCGTGATCGGACGTCCAATGCCACGCAAACACACACATAGCACCGCTGAGGTATTAGACACGCAGTTAGAACTTACGGACTCGATTCCGACATACGGAATCCGAAAGTTATCGCCCAATTTGCAAAACTCGCCAACACTTAGGCAAAAAGCCAAAAATAGCCCAAACCCGTGACGGACGTCCAATGCCACGCAAACACACACATAGCACCGCCAGAGGTATTAGACACACGCAGTTAGAACTTACGGACTCGATTCCGACATACGAAATCGAAAGTTATCGCCCAGCTTTGCAAAACTCGCGCCAACACTTAGGCAAAAAGCCAAAAATAGCCCAAAACCCGTGACGGACGTCCAATGCCACGCAAACACACACATAGCACCGCCAGAGGTATTAGACACGCAGTTAGAACTTACGGACTCGATTCCATATACTAATCCGAAAGTTATCGCCCAGCTTTGCAAAACTCGCCAACACTTAGGCAAAAAGCCAAAAAAAATAGCCCAAACCCGACGGACGTCCAATGCCACGCAAACACACACATAGCACCGCTGAGGTATTAGACACGCAGTTAGAACTTACGGACTCGATTCCGATTCATATACGAATCCGAAAGTTATCGCCCAGCTTTGCAAAACTCGCCAACACTTAGGCAAAAAGCCAAAAATAGCCCAAAAACCCGTGATCGGACGTCCAATGCCACGCAAACACACACATAGCACCGCAGAGATATTAGACACGCAGTTAGAACTTACGGACTCGATTCCGACATACGAAATCCGAAAGTTATCGCCCAGCTTTGCAAAACTCGCCAACACTTAGGCAAAAAAGCCAAAAATAGCCCAAAACCCGATCGGACGTCCAATGCCACGCAAACACACACATAGCACCGCTGTAGGTATTAGACACGCGCAGTTAGAACTTACGGACTCGATTCCGACATACTAATCCGAAAGTTATCGCCCAGCTTTGCAAAACTCGCCAACACTTAGGCAAAAAGCCAAAAAATAGCCCAAAACCCGTGACGGACGTCCGAATGCCACGCAAACACACACATAGCACCGCTGAGGTATTAGACACGCAGTTAGAACTTACGGACTCGATTCCACATACGAAATCCGAAGTTATCGCCCAGCTTTGCAAAACTCGCCAACACTTAGGCAAAAAGCCAAAAATAGCCCAAAACCCGATCGGACGTCCAATGCCACGCAAACACACACATAGCACCGCCAGTAGGTATTAGAACACGCAGTTAAACTTACGGACTCGATTCCACATACGAATCCGAAAGTTATCGCCCAACATTGCAAAACTCGCCAACACTTAGGCAAAAGCCAAAAATAGCCCAAAACCCAAAACGGACGTCCAATGCCACGCAAACACACATATAGCACCGCTGTAGAGGTATTAGACACGTGTTAGAACTTACGGACTCGATTCCGATTATACTACGAATCCGAAAGTTATCGTCCAGTTTGCAAAACTCGCCAACACTTAGGCAAAAAGCCAAAAAACAGTCCAAAACCCGTATCGGACGTCCGAATGCCACGCAAACACACACATAGCACCGCTTAGGTATTAGACACGTGTTAGAACTTACGGGACTCGATTCCGAAATACGAAATCCAAGTTATCGTCCAGTTTGCAAAACTCGCCAACACTTAGGCAAAAAGCCAAAAATAGCCCAAAACCCGTGATCGGACGTCCGAATGCCACGCAAACACACACATAGCACCGCTGTAGGTATTAGACACGCAGTTAGAACTTACGGACTCGATTCCGACATACTAACACTCCGAAAGTTATCGCCCAGCTTTGCAAAACTCGCCAACACTTAGGCAAAAAGCCAAAAAATAGCCCAAAACCCGTGATCGGACGTCCAATGCCACGCAAACACACACATAAGACCGCTGTAGGTATTAGACACGCAGTGTTAGAACTTACGGACTCGATTCGATTACATACGAAATCCGAAAGTTATCGCCCAGCTTTGCAAAACTCGCCAACACTTAGGCAAAAAGCCAAAAATAGCCCTAAAACCAAGATCGGACGTCCAAATGCCACGCAAACACACACATATAGCACCGCCAGAGGTATTAGACACGCAGTTAGAACTTACGGACTCGATTCCGGCATATACGAAATCCGAAAGTTATCGCCCAGCTTTGCAAAACTCGCCAACACTTAGGCAAAAAGCCAAAAAATAGCCCAAAACCCGATCGACGTCCAATGCCACGCAAACACACACATAGCACCGCTGAGAGGTATTAGACACGCAGTTAGAACTTACGGACTCGATTCCGACATACGAATCCGAAAGTTATCGCCCAGCTTTGCAAAACTCGCCAACACTTAGGCAAAAAGCCAAAAAATAGCCCAAAACCCGTGACGGACGTCCGAATGCCACGCAAACACACACATAGCACCGCTGTAGGTATTAGACACGCACGTGTTAGAACTTACGGACTCGATTCCGACATACGGAATCCGAAGTTATCGCCCAGCTTTGCAAAACTCGCCAACACTTAGGCAAAAAGCCAAAAATAGCCCAAAACCCGTGATCGGACGTCCGAATGCCACGCAAACACACACACATAGCACCGCTGTAGGTATTAGACACGCAGTTAGAACTTACGGACTCGATTCCGACATACTAAATCGAAAGTTATCGCCCACTTTGCAAAACTCGCCAACACTTAGGCAAAAAGCCAAAAAAGCCCAAAACCCGTGATCGACGTCCGAATGCCACGCAAACACACACATAGCACCGCTGTAGGTATTAGACACGCAGTTAGAACTTACGGACTCGATTCCGACATACGAAATCCGAAAGTTATCGCCCAATTTGCAAAACTCGCCACTTACTTAGGCAAAAAGCCAAAAATAGCCCAAAACCCGACGGACGTCCGAATGCCACGCAAACACACACATAGCACCGCTGTAGGTATTAGACACACGCAGTTAGAACTTACGGACTCGATTCCGACATACGAATCCGAAAGTTATCGCCCAGCTTTGCAAAACTCGCCAACACTTAGGCAAAAAGCCAAAAATAGCCCAAAACCCGTGACGGACGTCCAAATGCCACGCAAACACACACATAGCACCGCCAGAGGTATTAGACACGCAGTGTTAGAACTTACGGACTCGATTTCGACATACGAAATCCGAAAGTTATCGCCCAATTTTGCAAAACTCGCCAACACTTAGGCAGTAAAAAGCCAAAAATAGCCCAAAACCCAGACGGACGTCCAAATGCCACGCAAACACACACATAGCACCGCAGAGGTATTAAACACGCAGTTAGAACTTACGGACTCGATTCCACATACGAAATCCGAAAGTTATCGCCCAGCTTTGCAAAAACTCGCCAACACTTAGGCAAAAAGCCAAAAATAGCCCAAAACCCCGTGATCGACGTCCGAATGCCACGCAAACACACACATAGCACCGCTGTAGTATTAGACACGCAGTTAGAACTTACGGACTCGATTCCGACATACGAAATCCGAAGTTATCGCCCAGCTTTGCAAAACTCGCCAACACTTAGGCAAAAAGCCAAAAAATAGCCCAAAACCCAGATCGACGTCCAATGCCACGCAAACACACACATAGCACCGCTGAGGTATTAAACACGCAGTTAGAACTTACGGACTCGATTCGACATACGAATCCGAAAGTTATCGCCCGCTTTGCAAAACTCGCCAACACTTAGGCAAAAAAAGCCAAAAATAGCCCAAAACCCGTGATCGGACGTCCAATGCCACGCAAACACACACATATAGACCGCTGTAGGTATTAGACACGCAGTTAGAACTTACGGACTCGATTCCGACATACGAAATCCGAAAGTTATCGCCCAGCTTTGCAAAACTCGCCAACACTTAGGCAAAAAGCCAAAAATAGCCCAAAACCCGTGACGGACGTCCGAATGCCACGCAAACACACACATAGCACCGCCAGAGGTATTAGACACGTGTTAGAACTTACGGACTCGATTCCGACATACGAATCCCGAAAGTTATCGCCCAGCTTTGCAAAACTCGCCAACACTTAGGCAAAAAGCCAAAAATAGCCCAAAACCCGTGACGGACGTCCGAATGCCACGCAAAACACACACATAGCACCGCTGAGGTATTAGACACGCAGTTAGAACTTACGGACTCGATTCCGACATACGAACCGAAAGTTATCGCCCCAGCTTTGGTTATCGCAAAAAACTCGCCAACACTTAGGCAAAAAGCCAAAAATAGCCTAAAACCCGTGATCGGACGTCCAATGCCACGCAAACACACACATAGCACCGCTGCAGAGGTATTAGACACGCGTGTTAGAACTTACGGACTCGATTCCGACATACGGATCCGAAAGTTATCGCCCAGCTTTGCAAAACTCGCCAACACTTAGGCAAAAAGCCAAAAATAAAAGCCTAAACCCGTGATCGACGTCCAAATGCCACGCAAACACACACATAGCACCGCTGTAGTATTAGACACACGCAGTTAACTTACGGACTCGATTCCACATACGAAATCGAAAGTTATCGCCCAGCTTTGCAAAACTCGCCAACACTTAGGCAAAAAGCCAAAAATAGCCCAAAACCCAGACGGACGTCCGAATGCCACGCAAACACACACATAGCACCGCTGTAGAGGTATTAAACACGCAGTTAGAACTTACGGACTCGATTCCATACTTAATCCGAAAGTTATCGCCCGCTTTGCAAAACTCGCCAACACTTAGGCAAAAAGCCAAAAAATAGCCCAAAACCCAGACGGACGTCCAATGCCACGCAAACACACACATAGCACCGCTGTAGGTATTAGACACGTGTTAGAACTTACGGACTCGATTCCGACATACGAAAATCCGAAAGTTATCGCCCGGGCTTTGCAAAACTCGCCAACACTTAGGCAAAAAGCCAAAAATAGCCTAAAACCCAGACGGACGTCCGAATGCCACGCAAACACACACATAGCACCGCCTGTAGGTATTAGACACGCAGTTAGAACTTACGGACTCGATTCCGACATACTAAATCGAAAGTTATCGCCCAAATTTGCAAAACTCGCCAACACTTAGGCAAAAAGCCAAAAAAATAGCCCAAAACCCGTGATCGGACGTCCAATGCCACGCAAACACACACATAGCACCGCCAGAGGTATTAGACACGCAGTTAGAACTTACGGACTCGATTCCGACATACGAAATCCGAAAGTTATCGCCCAGCTTTTGCAAAACTCGCCAACACTTAGGCAAAAAGCCAAAAATAGCCCAAAACCCGTGACGGACGTCCAATGCCACGCAAACACACACATATAGCACCGCAGAGGTATTAGACACGCGTTAGAACTTACGGACTCGATTCCGACATACGAATCCGAAAGTTATCGCCCAGCTTTGCAAAACTCGCCAACACTTAGGCAAAAAGCCAAAAATAGCCCAAAACCCAGATCGACGTCCAATGCCACGCAAACACACACATATAGCACCGCTGTAGGTATTAGACACGTAAAACTTACGGACTCGATTCCACATACTAATCCGAAAGTTATCGCCCAGCTTTGCAAAACTCGCCAACACTTAGGCAAAAAGCCAAAAAATAGCCCAAAACCCGTGATCGGACGTCCAATGCCACGCAAACACACACACATAGCACCGCTGTAGGTATTAGACACGCAGTTAGAACTTACGGACTCGATTCCGACATACGAAATCCGAAAGTTATCGCCCAGCTTTGCAAAACTCGCCAACACTTAGGCAAAAAGCCAAAAATAGCCCAAAACCCGTGACGGACGTGCCAATGCCACGCAAACACACACATAGCACGCGCAGTAGGTATTAGACACGCAGTTAGAACTTACGGACTCGATTCCGACATACTTAAATCCGAAAGTTATCGCCCAGCTTTGCAAAACTCGCCAACACTTAGGCAAAAAGCCAAAAAATAGCCCAAAACCCCGTGATCGGACGTCCGAATGCCACGCAAACACACACATAGCACCGCTGTAGAGTATTAGACACGCAGTTAGAACTTACGGACTCGATTCCGACAACATACGAAATCCGAAGTTATCGCCCAGCTTGCAAAACTCGCCAACACTTAGGCAAAAAGTCAAAAATAGTATTTCAAAACCCGTGACGGACGTCCAATGCCACGCAAACACACACATAGCACCGCTGTAGGTATTAGACACGCAGTTAGAACTTACTTACGGACTCGATTCCGACATACTAATCCGAAAGTTATCGCCCAGCTTTGCAAAACTCGCCAACACTTAGGCAAAAAGCCAAAAATAGCCCAAAACCCGTGATCGGACGTCCGAATGCCACGCAAAACACACACATAGCACCGCTGAGGTATTAGACACGCGTTTAGAACTTACGGACTCGATTCCGACATACGAATCCGAAAGTTATCGCCCAGCTTTGCAAAACTCGCCAACACTTAGGCAAAAAGCCAAAAATAGCCCAAAACCCGATGACGGACGTCCAATGCCACGCAAACACACACATAGCACCGCCAGCCAGGTATTAGACACACGCAGTTAGAACTTACGGACTCGATTCCGACATACGAAATCCGAAGTTATCGCCCAAATTTGCAAAACTCGCCAACACTTAGGCAAAAAGCCAAAAAATAGCCCAAAACCCGTGATCGGACGTCCAATGCCACGCAAACACACACATAGCACCGCAGTAGGTATTAGACACGCGTTAGAACTTACGGACTCGATTCCGACATACGAATCCGAAAGTTATCGCCCAGCTTTGCAAAACTCGCCAACACTTAGGCAAAAAGCCAAAAATAGCCCAAAACCCGCATCGGACGTCCAATGCCACCACGCAAACACACACATATAAGACCGCTGTAGGTATTAGACACGCAGTTAGAACTTACGGACTCGATTCCGACATACGAATCCGAAAGTTATCGCCCAGCTTTGCAAAACTCGCCAACACTTAGGCAAAAAGCCAAAAATAGCCCAAAACCCAAGATCGGACGTCCGTCCGAATGCCACGCAAACACACACATAGCACCGCTGTAGGTATTAGACACGCGCAGTTAGAACTTACGGACTCGATTCTCGACATACGAATCCGAAAGTTATCGCCCAGCTTTGCAAAACTCGCCAACACTTAGGCAAAAAGCCAAAAATAGCCCAAAACCCGTGATCGGACGTCCGAATGCCACGCAAACACACACATATAGACCGCCAGAGGTATTAGACACGCAGTTAGAACTTACGGACTCGATTCCGACATACGGAATCCGAAAGTTATCGCCCAGCTTTGCAAAACTCGCCAACACTTAGGCAAAAAGCCAAAAAATAGCCCAAAACCCGTGATCGGACGTCCAATGCCACGCAAACACACACATAGCACCGCTGTAGGTATTAGACACGCAGTAGAACTTACGGACTCGATTCCGACATACTAAATCGAAAGTTATCGCCCAGCTTTGCAAAACTCGCCAACACTTAGGCAAAAAGCCAAAAATAGCCAAAACCCGTGACGGACGTCCAATGCCACGCAAACACACACATAGCACCGCTGTAGGTATTAGACACACACGTTAGAACTTACGGACTCGATTCCGACATACGAAATCCGAAAGTTATCGCCCAGCTTTGCAAAACTCGCCAACACTTAGGCAAAAAGCCAAAAATAGCCCAAAACCCGTGATCGGACGTCCAATGCCACGCAAACACACACATAAGACCGCTGTAGGTATTAGACACGCAGTTAGAACTTACGGACTCGATTCCGACATACGAAATCCGAAAGTTATCGCCCAGCTTTGCAAAACTCGCCAACACTTAGGCAAAAAGCCAAAAATAGCCCAAAACCCGTGATCGGACGTCCAATGCCACGCAAACACACACATAGCACCGCTGTAGGTATTAGACACGCAGTTAGAACTTACGGACTCGATTCCGACATACGAAATCCGAAAGTTATCGCCCAGCTTTGCAAAACTCGCCAACACTTAGGCAAAAAGCCAAAAATAGCCCAAAACCCAGATCGGACGTCCGAATGCCACGCAAACACACACATAGCACCGCTGAGGTATTAGACACGCAGTTAGAACTTACGGACTCGATTCCGACATACTAATCCGAAAGTTATCGCCCAGCTTGCAAAACTCGCCAACACTTAGGCAAAAAGCCAAAAATAGCCCAAAACCCAGATCGGACGTCCAATGCCACGCAAACACACACATATAGACCGCTGAGGTATTAACATGTTAGAACTTACGGACTCGATTCCGACATACGAATCCGAAGTTATCGCCCAAGCTTGCAAAACTCGCCAACACTTAGGCAAAAAGCCCAAAAATGTAGCCCAAAACCCGTGATCGGACGTCCAAATGCCACGCAAACACACACATAGCACCGCTGTAGGTATTAGACACGTGTTAGAACTTACGGACTCGATTCCGACATACTAAATCCGAAAGTTATCGCCCAGCTTTGCAAAACTCGCCAACACTTAGGCAAAAAGCCAAAAAATAGCCCAAAACCCGTGATCGGACGTCCAATGCCACGCAAACACACACATAGCACCGCTGTAGAGGTATTAGACACGCAGTAGAACTTACGGACTCGATTCCGACATACGAATCCGAAAGTTATCGCCCAATTTGCAAAACTCGCCAACACTTAGGCAAAAAGCCAAAAATAGCCCAAAACCCAGATCGGACGTCCGAATGCCACGCAAACACACACATAGCACCGCTGTAGTATTAGACACGCAGTTAGAACTTACGGACTCGATTCCGACATACGAAATCCGAAAGTTATCGCCCAGCTTTGCAAAACTCGCCAACACTTAGGCAAAAAGCCAAAAATAGCCCAAAACCCGTGATCGGACGTCCAATGCCACGCAAACACACACATAGCACCGCCAGAGGTATTAGACACGCAGTTAGAACTTACGGACTCGATTCCACACATACGAATCCGAAAGTTATCGCCCAAATTTGCAAAACTCGCCAACACTTAGGCAAAAAGCCAAAAATAGCCCAAAACCCAAGACGGACGTCGTCAATGCCACGCAAACACACACATAGCACCGCTGTAGGTATTAAACACGCAGTTAGAACTTACGGACTCGATTCCGACATACTAATCCGAAAGTTATCGCCCAGCTTTGCAAAACTCGCCAACACTTAGGCAAAAAGCCAAAAATAGCCCAAAAACCCGTGACGGACGTCCAATGCCACGCAAACACACACATAGCAAGACCGCTGTAGGTATTAGACACGCAGTTAGAACTTACGGACTCGATTCCGACATACGAAATCCGAAAGTTATCGCCCAGCTTTGCAAAACTCGCCAACACTTAGGCAAAAAGCCAAAAATAGCCCAAAACCCGAGACGGACGTCCAATGCCACGCAAACACACACATAGCACCGCCAGAGGTATTAGACACGCAGTTAGAACTTACGGACTCGATTCCGACATACTAAAATCCGAAAGTTATCGCCCAGCTTTGCAAAACTCGCCAACACTTAGGCAAAAAGCCAAAAAAATAGCCCAAAACCCAAGATCGGACGTCCAATGCCACGCAAACACACACATAGCACACCGCTGGTATATTAGACACGCGTTAGAACTTACGGACTCGATTCCGACATACTTAAATCCGAAAGTTATCGCCCAGCTTTGCAAAACTCGCCAACACTTAGGCAAAAAGCCAAAAATAGCCTAAAACCCGTGACGACGTCCAATGCCACGCAAACACACACATATAGCACCGCTGAGGTATTAGACACGCAGTTAGAACTTACGGACTCGATTCCGACATACGAAATCCGAAAGTTATCGCCCAGCTTTGCAAAACTCGCCAACACTTAGGCAAAAAGCCAAAAATAGCCCAAAACCCAGATCGGACGTCCGAATGCCACGCAAACACACACATATAGCACCGCCAGAGGTATTAAACACGCGTTAGAACTTACGGACTCGATTCCGACATACGAATCCGAAAGTTATCGCCCAAATTTTGCAAAACTCGCCAACACTTAGGCAAAAAGTCAAAAACAGCCCAAAACCCGTATCGGACGTCCGAATGCCACGCAAACACACACATAGCACCGCGTAGGTATTAGACACGTGTTAGAACTTACGGGACTCGATTCCGACATACGAAATCCGAGTTATCGTCCAGTTTGCAAAACTCGCCAACACTTAGGCAAAAAGCCAAAAAATAGCCCAAAACCCGCATCGGACGTCCGAATGCCACGCAAACACACACATAGCACCGCCAGAGGTATTAGACACGTGTTAGAACTTACGGACTCGATTCCGACATACTTAATCCGAAAGTTATCGCCCAGCTTTGCAAAACTCGCCAACACTTAGGCAAAAAGTCAAAATAGCCCAAAACCCGACGGACGTCCGAATGCCACGCAAACACACACATAGCACCGCTGTAGGTATTAGACACGCGCCAGTTAGAACTTACGGACTCGATTCCGACATACGAAATCCGAGTTATCGTCCAGTTTGCAAAACTCGCCAACACTTAGGCAAAAAGCCAAAAAATAGCCCAAAACCCGCATCGGACGTCCGAATGCCACGCAAACACACACATATAGACCGCTGTAGGTATTAGACACGCATTAGAACTTACGGACTCGATTCCGACATACGAAATCCGAAAGTTATCGCCCAACACTTTGCAAAACTCGCCAACACTTAGGCAAAAAAGTCAAAAATAGCCCAAAACCGCAGACGGACGTCCAATGCCACGCAAACACACACATAGCACCGCAACAGAGGTATATTAGACACGCAGTTAGAACTTACGGACTCGATTCCGACATACGAAATCCGAAAGTTATCGCCCGCTTTGCAAAACTCGCCAACACTTAGGCAAAAAGCCAAAAATAGCCCCTAAAACCCAGACGGACGTCCAATGCCACGCAAACACACACATAGCACCGCTGTAGGTATTAGACACGCAGTTAGAACTTACGGACTCGATTCCGACATACGAACTCCGAAAGTTATCGCCCAGCTTTGCAAAACTCGCCAACACTTAGGCAAAAAGCCAAAAATAGCCCAAAACCCGTGACGGACGTCCGAATGCCACGCAAACACACACATAGCACCGCTGAGGTATTAGACACGCAGTTAGAACTTACGGACTCGATTCCGACATACGAAATCCGAAAGTTATCGCCCAGCTTTGCAAAACTCGCCAACACTTAGGCAAAAAGCCAAAAATAGCCCAAAACCCGTGATCGGACGTCCAATGCCACGCAAACACACACATAGCACCTGCTGTAGGTATTAGACACGCAGTTAGAACTTACGGACTCGATTCCGACATACGAAATCCGAAAGTTATCGCCCAGCTTTGCAAAACTCGCCAACACTTAGGCAAAAAGCCAAAAAATAGCCCAAAACCCGTGACGGACGTCCGAATGCCACGCAAAACACACACATAGCACCGCCAGAGGTATTAGACACGCAGTTAGAACTTACGGACTCGATTCCGACATACGAATCCGAAAGTTATCGCCCAGCTTTGCAAAACTCGCCAACACTTAGGCAAAAAGCCAAAAATAGCCCAAAACCCGTGATCGACGTCCAATGCCACGCAAACACACACATAGCACCGCTGAGGTATTAGACACACGTTAGAACTTACTTGGACTCGATTCCGACATACGAAATCCGAAAGTTATCGCCCGCTTTTTTGCAAAACTCGCCAACACTTAGGCAAAAAGCCAAAAATAGCCCAAAACCCGACGGACGTCCAAATGCCACGCAAACACACACATAGCACCGCTGTAGGTATTAGACACGTGTGTTAGAACTTACGGACTCGATTCGACATACGGAATCCGAAAGTTATCGCCCAGCTTTGCAAAACTCGCCAACACTTAGGCAAAAAGCCAAAAATAGCCCAAAACCCGTGATCGGACGTCCGAATGCCACGCAAACACACACATAGCACCGCTGAGGTATTAGACACGCAGTTAGAACTTACGGACTCGATTCCGACATACGAATCCGAAGTTATCGCCCAGCTTTGCAAAACTCGCCAACACTTAGGCAAAAAGCCAAAAAATAGCCTAAACCCCAGATCGGACGTCCAATGCCACGCAAACACACACATATAGCACCGCTGTAGGTATTAGACACGCAGTTAGAACTTACGGACTCGATTCCGACATACGGAATCCGAAAGTTATCGCCCAGCTTTTGCAAAACTCGCCAACACTTAGGCAAAAAGCCAAAAAATAGCCCAAAACCCAGTGACGGACGTCCAATGCCACGCAAACACACACATAGCACCGCTGAGGTATTAAACACGTGTTAGAACTTACGGACTCGATTCCGACATATACGAATCCGAAGTTATCGCCCAAATTGCAAAACTCGCCAACACTTAGGCAAAAAGCAAAAATAAAACTAAACCCGTGACGGACGTCCGAATGCCACGCAAACACACACACATAGCACCGCCAGAGGTATTAGACACGCAGTTAGAACTTACGGACTCGATTCCGACATACGAAATCCGAAAGTTATCGCCCAGCTTTGCAAAACTCGCCAACACTTAGGCAAAAAGCCAAAAAAATAGCCCAAACCCGATCGACGTCCAATGCCACGCAAACACACACATAGCACCGCTGTAGGTATTAGACACGCAGTTAGAACTTACGGACTCGATTCCGACATACTAATCCGAAAGTTATCGCCCAGCTTTGCAAAACTCGCCAACACTTAGGCAAAAAGCCAAAAATAGCCCAAAACCCGTGACGGACGTCCAATGCCACGCAAACACACACATATAAGACCGCCAGAGGTATTAGACACACGCAGTTAGAACTTACGGACTCGATTCCGACATACTAAATCCGAAAGTTATCGCCCATGCTTTGCAAAAACTCGCCAACACTTAGGCAAAAAGCCAAAAATAGCCTAAAAACCCGTGATCGGACGTCCAATGCCACGCAAACACACACATAGCACCGCCAGAGAGGTATTAGACACGCAGTTAGAACTTACGGACTCGATTCCGACATACTAATCCGAAAGCATCGCCCAGCTTTGCAAAACTCGCCAACACTTAGGCAAAAAGCCAAAAAATAGCCCAAAACCGTGATCGACGTCCAATGCCACGCAAACACACACATAGCACCGCTGTAGGTATTAGACACGCGTTAGAACTTACGGACTCGATTCCGACATACGAATCCGAAAGTTATCGCCCAGCTTTGCAAAACTCGCCAACACTTAGGCAAAAAGCCAAAAATAGCCCAAAACCCGTGATCGACGTCCAATGCCACGCAAACACACACATAGCACCGCAGAGGTATTAGAACACGCAGTTAGAACTTACGGACTCGATTCCGACATACTTAATCCGAAAGTTATCGCCCAGCTTTGCAAAACTCGCCAACACTTAGGCAAAAAGCCAAAAAATAGCCCAAAACCCGTGACGGACGTCCGAATGCCACGCAAACACACACATAGCACAAGACCGCCAGAGGTATTAGACACGCAGTTAGAACTTACGGGACTCGATTCCGACATACGGAATCCGAGTTATCGTCCAGTTTGCAAAACTCGCCAACACTTAGGCAAAAAGCCAAAAAACAACACAAAAACCGTATTGGACGTCCGAATGCCACGCAAACACACACATAGCACCACGTAGGTATTAGACACGCGTTAGAACTTACGGGACTCGATTCTCGACATACTAATCCGAAAGTTATCGCCCAGCTTTGCAAAACTCGCCAACACTTAGGCAAAAAGCCAAAAATAGCCCAAAACCCGTGACGGACGTCCAAATGCCACGCAAACACACACATAGCACCGCCAGAGGTATTAGACACGTTAGTTAGAACTTACGGACTCGATTCCCGACATACGAAATCCGAAAGTTATCGCCCAGCTTTGCAAAACTCGCCAACACTTAGGCAAAAAGCCAAAAATAAACCAAAACCCAAACGGACGACGTCCGAATGCCACGCAAACACACACATAATAGCACCGCAGAGGTATTAGACACGCAGTTAGAACTTACGGACTCGATTCCGACATACTAATCCGAAAGTTATCGCCCAGCTTTGCAAAACTCGCCAACACTTAGGCAAAAAGCCAAAAATAGCCCAAAACCCAGACGGACGTCCAATGCCACGCAAACACACACATAGCACCGCTGAGGTATTAAACACGCAGTTAGAACTTACGGACTCGATCTCGACATACGAAAATCCGAAAGTTATCGCCCAGCTTTGCAAAACTCGCCAACACTTAGGCAAAAAAAGCCAAAAAAAAGCCCAAAACCCAGACGGACGTCCAATGCCACGCAAACACACACATATAGCACCGCTGTAGGTATTAGACACGCAGTTAGAACTTACGGACTCGATTCCGACATACTAAATCCGAAAGTTATCGCCCAGCTTTGCAAAACTCGCCAACACTTAGGCAAAAAGCCAAAAATAGCCCAAAACCCGTGACGGACGTCCAATGCCACGCAAACACACACATAGCACCGCTGTAGGTATTAGACACGCAGTTAGAACTTACGGACTCGATTCCGACATACGAAATCCGAAAGTTATCGCCCAATTTGCAAAACTCGCCAACACTTAGGCAAAAAGCCAAAAATAGCCCCAAAACCCGACGGACGTCCAATGCCACGCAAACACACACATAGCACCGCAGAGGTATTAGACACGCAGTTAGAACTTACGGACTCGATTCCGACATACGAATCCGAAAGTTATCGCCCAGCTTTGCAAAACTCGCCAACACTTAGGCAAAAAGCCAAAAAATAGCCCAAAACCCGTGATCGGACGTCCGAATGCCACGCAAAACACACACATAGCACCGCTGAGGTATTAGACACGTGTTAGAACTTACGGACTCGATTCCGACATACGAAATCCGAAAGTTATCGCCCAGCTTTGCAAAACTCGCCAACACTTAGGCAAAAAGCCAAAAAAAAGCCCAAAACCAAAGATCGACGTCCAAATGCCACGCAAACACACACATAGCACCGCCAGAGTAGGTATTAGACACGCAGTTAGAACTTACGGACTCGATTCCGACATACGAATCCGAAAGTTATCGCCCAGCTTTGCAAAACTCGCCAACACTTAGGCAAAAAGCCAAAAATGTAAAGCCCAAAACCCGTGATCGGACGTCCAATGCCACGCAAACACACACATAGCACCGCTGTAGGTATTAGACACGCAGTTAGAACTTACGGACTCGATTCCACATACGAAATCCGAAAGTTATCGCCCAGCTTTGCAAAACTCGCCAACACTTAGGCAAAAAGCCAAAAAAATAGCCCAAAACCCAGACGGACGTCCAATGCCACGCAAACACACACACAAGCACCGCTGTAGAGGTATTAGACACGCAGTTAGAACTTACGGACTCGATTCCGACATACGAAATCCGAAAGCATCGCCCAGCTTTGCAAAACTCGCCAACACTTAGGCAAAAAAGCCAAAAATAGCCCAAAACCCGTGACGGACGTCCAATGCCACGCAAACACACATATAGCACCGCTGTAGGTATTAGACACGCAGTTAGAACTTACGGACTCGATTCCGACATACTAATCCGAAAGTTATCGCCCAGCTTTGCAAAACTCGCCAACACTTAGGCAAAAAGCCAAAAAATAGCCCAAAACCCGATCGGACGTCCAATGCCACGCAAACACACACATAGCACCGCTGTAGGGTATTAGACACGCAGTTAGAACTTACGGACTCGATTCTCGACATACTAATCCGAAAGTTATCGCCCAGCTTTGCAAAACTCGCCAACACTTAGGCAAAAAGCCAAAAAATAGCCCAAAACCCGTGACGGACGTCCAATGCCACAAAAACACACACATAGCACCGCAGTAGGGTATTAGACACGCAGTTAGAACTTACGGACTCGATTCCGACATACGAAAACCGAAAGTTATCGCCCAGCTTTGCAAAACTCGCCAACACTTAGGCAAAAAGCCAAAAAATAGCCCAAAACCCGTGACGGACGTCCGAATGCCACGCAAACACACACATAGCACCGCCAGTGGTATTAGACACGCGTGTTAGAACTTACGGACTCGATTCCGACATATATTAATCCCGAAAGTTATCGCCCAGCTTTGCAAAACTCGCCAACACTTAGGCAAAAAGCCAAAAATAGCCCAAAACCCGACGGACGTCCAATGCCACGCAAACACACACATAGCACCGCTGAGGGTATTAGACACGCAGTTAGAACTTACGGACTCGATTCCGACATACGAATCCGAAAGTTATCGCCCAATTTGCAAAACTCGCCAACACTTAGGCAAAAAGCCAAAAATAAAACCAAACCCAGATCGACGTCCAATGCCACGCAAACACACACATAGCACCGCTGTAGGTATTAGACACGTGTTAGAACTTACGGACTCGATTCCGACATACTAATCCGAAAGTTATCGCCCAGCTTTGCAAAACTCGCCAACACTTAGGCAAAAAGCCAAAAAATAGCCCAAAACCCGTGACGGACGTCCAATGCCACGCAAACGCAACACACACATATAGCACCGCAGAGGTATTAGACACACGCAGTTAGAACTTACGGACTCGATTCCGACATACTAAATCCGAAAGTTATCGCCCAGCTTTGCAAAACTCGCCAACACTTAGGCAAAAAGCCAAAAATAGCCCAAACCCGTGACGGACGTCCAATGCCACGCAAACACACACATATATAGCACCGCTGTAGGGTATTAGACACGCAGTTAGAACTTACGGACTCGATTCCGACATACGAATCCGAAAGTTATCGCCCAGCTTTGCAAAACTCGCCAACACTTAGGCAAAAAGCCAAAAATAGCCCAAAAAACCCGTGACGGACGTCCGAATGCCACGCAAACACACACATAGCATAGCACCGCCAGAGGTATTAGACACACGTTAGAACTTACGGACTCGATTCCGACATACGAATCCGAAAGTTATCGCCCAGCTTTGCAAAACTCGCCAACACTTAGGCAAAAAGCCAAAAATAGCCCAAAACCCGTGATCGGACGTCCGAATGCCACGCAAACACACACACAAGCACCGCAGTAGGTATTAGACACGCAGTTAGAACTTACGGACTCGATTCCGACATACGAATCCGAAGTTATCGCCCGCTTTGCAAAACTCGCCAACACTTAGGCAAAAAGCCAAAAATAGCCCAAAACCCAGACGGACGTCCGAACGCCACGCAAACACACACACATCACCGCGTAGGTATTAGACACGCATTAAAACTTACGGGACTCGATTCCGACATACGAATACCGAGTTATCGCCCAGTTTTCAAAACTCGCTAACACTTAGGCAAAAAGCCAAAAATAGCCCAAAACCCGAGATCGGACGTCCGAATGCCACGCAAACACACACATAGCAATCGCCAGTAGGTATTAGACACGCGGTTAGAACTTACGGACTCGATTCCGACATACTGGAACCGAAAGTTATCGCCCAGCTTTGCAAAACTCGCCAACACTTAGGCAAAAAGCCAAAAATAGCCCAAAACCCGTGACGGACGTCCAATGCCACGCAAACACACACATAGCACCGCTGAGGGTATTAGACACACGCAGTTAGAACTTACGGACTCGATTCCACATACGAAATCCGAAAGTTATCGCCCAGCTTTGCAAAACTCGCCAACACTTAGGCAAAAAGCCAAAAATAGCCCAAAACCCGTGATCGGACGTCCGAATGCCACGCAAACACACACATATAGACCGCAGAGGTATTAGACACGCAGTTAGAACTTACGGACTCGATTCCGACACATACGAATCCGAAAGTTATCGCCCGCTTTGCAAAAACTCGCCAACACTTAGGCAAAAAGCCAAAAATAGCCCAAAACCCGTGATCGGACGTCCGAATGCCACGCAAACACACACATAGCAATCGCCAGAGGTATTAGACACGCAGTTAGAACTTACGGACTCGATTCCGACATACGAAATCCGAAAGTTATCGCCCAGCTTTGCAAAACTCGCCAACACTTAGGCAAAAAGCCAAAAATAGCCCAAAACCCAGACGGACGTCCAATGCCACGCAAACACACACATATAGACCGCCCAGAGGTATTAGACACGCAGTTAAACTTACGGACTCGATTCGACATACGGAATCCGTGTTATCGTCCAGCTTGGAAAACTCGCCAACACTTAGGCAAAAAGCCAAAAAAATAGCCCAAAACCCGCATCGGACGTCCGAATGCCACGCAAACACACACATAGCACCGCGTAGGTATTAGACACGCAGTTAGAAACTTACGGACTCGATTCCGACATACTTGGAATCCGAAAGTTATCGCCCAGCTTTGCAAAACTCGCCAACACTTAGGCAAAAAGTCAAAAAAATAGCCCTAAACCCGTGACGGACGTCCAATGCCACGCAAACACACACATAGACCGCAGAGAGGTATTAGGAGACACGCGTGTTAGAACTTACGGACTCGATTCGACATACGAATCCGAAAGTTATCGCCCAGCTTTGCAAAACTCGCCAACACTTAGGCAAAAAGCCAAAAAATAGCCCAAAACCCGATTCGGACGTCCTCAATGCCACGCAAACACACACACATATAGACCGCTGTAGTATTAGACACGCAGTTAGAACTTACGGACTCGATTCCGACATACGAATCCGAAAGTTATCGCCCAGCTTTGCAAAACTCGCCAACACTTAGGCAAAAAGCCAAAAATAGCCCAAAACCCGCATCGGACGTCCAATGCCACGCAAACACACACATAAGACCGCCAGTAGGTATTAGACACGCAGTTAGAACTTACGGACTCGATTCCGACATACGGAATCCGAAAGTTATCGCCCAGCTTTGCAAAACTCGCCAACACTTAGGCAAAAAAGCCAAAAAATAGCCTAAAACCCGTGATCGGACGTCCGAATGCCACGCAAACACACACATAGCACCGCTGTAGGTATTAGACACGCAGTTAGAACTTACGGACTCGATTCCGACATACGAACCGAAAGTTATCGCCCAATTTGCAAAACTCGCCAACACTTAGGCAAAAAGCCAAAAATAGCCCAAAACCCGTGATCGGACGTCCAATGCCACGCAAACACACACATAGCACCGCTGTAGGTATTAGACACGCAGTTAGAACTTACGGACTCGATTCGACATACGAAATCCGAAAGTTATCGCCCAGCTTTGCAAAACTCGCCAACACTTAGGCAAAAAGCCAAAAATAGCCCAAAACCCGTGACGGACGTCCCAATGCCACGCAAACACACACATAGCACCGCGTAGGTATTAGACACGCGTTAAAACTTACGGGACTCGATTCCGACATACGGAATCCGAGTTATCGTCCAGTTTGCAAAACTCGCCAACACTTAGGCAAAAAGCCAAAAAATAGCCCAAAACCCGCATTGGACGTCCGAATGCCACGCAAACACACACATAGCACCGCCAGAGGTATTAAACACGCGCAAGAACTTACGGACTCGATTCCGACATACGAAATCCGAAAGTTATCGCCCAGCTTTGCAAAACTCGCCAACACTTAGCAAAAAGCCAAAAAATAGCCCAAAACCCGTGACGGACGTCCAATGCCACGCAAACACACACATAGCACCGCTGAGGTATTAGACACGCAGTTAGAAACTTACGGACTCGATTCCGACATACGGAATCCGAAAGTTATCGCCCAGCTTTGCAAAACTCGCCAACACTTAGGCAAAAAGCCAAAAAATAGCCCAAAACCCGTGACGGACGTCCGAATGCCACGCAAAACACACACATATAGACCGCTGTAGGTATTAGACACGCAGTTAGAACTTACGGACTCGATTCCGACATACGAATCCGAAAGTTATCGCCCAGCTTTGCAAAACTCGCCAACACTTAGGCAAAAAGCAAAAAATACCCAAAACCCGTGATCGGACGTCCGAATGCCACGCAAACACACACATAGCACCGCTGTAGGTATTAGACACGCAGTTAGAACTTACGGACTCGATTCCGACATACGAAATCCGAAAGTTATCGCCCAGCTTTGCAAAACTCGCCAACACTTAGGCAAAAAGTCAAAAAATAACCCAAAACCCGACGATCGGACGTCCAATGCCACGCAAACACACACATAGCACCGCTGTAGAGTATATTAGACACGCAGTTAGAACTTACGGACTCGATTCCGACATACTAATCCGAAAGTTATCGCCCAGCTTTGCAAAACTCGCCAACACTTAGGCAAAAAGCCAAAAATAGCCCAAAACCCAGACGGACGTCCAATGCCACGCAAACACACACATAGCACCGCTGTAGGTATTAGACACGCAGTTAGAACTTACGGACTCGATTCCGACATACTAATCCGAAAGTTATCGCCCAGCTTTGCAAAACTCGCCAACACTTAGGCAAAAAGCCAAAAAATAGCCCAAAACCCGTGATCGGACGTCCAATGCCACGCAAACACACACATAGCACCGCTGTAGGTATTAGACACACGTGTTAGAACTTACGGACTCGATTCCGACATACGGAATCCGAAAGTTATCGTCCAGTTTGTAAAACTCGCCAACACTTAGGCAAAAAGCCAAAAATAGCCCAAAACCCATATCGGACGTCCGAATGCCACGCAAACACACACATAGCACCGCTGTAGGTATTAGACACGCAGTTAGAACTTACGGACTCGATTCCGACATACGAAATCCGAAAGTTATCGCCCAGCTTTGCAAAACTCGCCAACACTTAGGCAAAAAGTCAAAATAGCCTAAACCCGTGACGGACGTCCAATGCCACGCAAACACACACATAGCACCGCTGTAGGTATTAGACACGCAGTTAGAACTTACGGACTCGATTCCGATATACTTAATCCGAAGTTATCGCCCAATTTGCAAAACTCGCCAACACTTAGGCAAAAAGCCAAAAATAGCCCAAAACCCAGACGGACGTCCAAATGCCACGCAAACACACACATAGCACCGCTGTAGGTATTAGACACGCAGTTAGAACTTACGGACTCGATTCCGACATACGAATCCGAAAGTTATCGCCCAGCTTTGCAAAACTCGCCAACACTTAGCAAAAAAGCCAAAAATAGCCTAAAAACCCGATCGGACGTCCAATGCCACGCAAACACACACATAGCAGACCGCTGTAGGTATTAGACACGCAGTTAGAACTTACGGACTCGATTCCGACATACGAATCCCGAAAGTTATCGCCCAGCTTTGCAAAACTCGCCAACACTTAGGCAAAAGCCAAAAATATAGCCCAAAACCCGTGATCGGACGTCCGAATGCCACGCAAACACACACACATAGCACCGCCAGTAGGTATTAGACACGTGTTAGAACTTACGGACTCGATTCCGACATACGAATCCGAAAGTTATCGCCCAGCTTTGCAAAACTCGCCAACACTTAGGCAAAAAGCCGGTAAATAGCCCAAACCCGTGATCGGACGTCCGAATGCCACGCAAACACACACATAAGCACCGCAGAGAGGTATTAGACACATCGTTAGAACTTACGGACTCGATTCCACATACGGAATCCGAAAGTTATCGCCCAGCTTTGCAAAACTCGCCAACACTTAGGCAAAAAGCCAAAAATAGCCCAAAACCCGCATCGGACGTCCGTCCAATGCCACGCAAACACACACATAGCACCGCCAGAGGTATTAGACACGCAGTTAGAACTTACGGACTCGATTCCGACATACGGAAATCCGAAAGTTATCGCCCAGCTTTGTAAAACTCGCCAACACTTAGGCAAAAAGTCAAAAATAGCCTCTAAACCCGCAGACGGACGTCCAATGCCACGCAAACACACACATAGCAGCACCGCTGTAGGTATTAGACACACGTTTAGAACTTACGGACTCGATTCCGACATACTAATCCGAAAGTTATCGCCCAAATTTGCAAAACTCGCCAACACTTAGGCAAAAAGCCAAAAATAGCCCAAAACCCAAGACGGACGTCCAATGCCACGCAAACACACACATAGCACCGCTGTAGGTATTAGACACGCAGTAGAACTTACGGACTCGATTCCGACATACTAAATCCGAAAGTTATCGCCCAGCTTTGCAAAACTCGCCAACACTTAGGCAAAAAGCCAAAAAATAGCCAAAAACCCGCATCGGACGTCCGAATGCCACGCAAACACACACATAGCAGACCGCTGTAGGTATTAGACACACGCGTTAGAACTTACGGACTCGATTCCGACATACTTAAATCCGAAAGTTATCGCCCAGCTTTGCAAAACTCGCCAACACTTAGGCAAAAAAGCCAAAAATAGCCCAAAACCCAGACGGACGTCCAATGCCACGCAAACACACACACATAGCACCGCTGTAGGTATTAGACACGCAGTTAGAACTTACGGACTCGATTCCGACATACGAAATCCGAAAGTTATCGCCCAGCTTTGCAAAACTCGCCAACACTTAGGCAAAAAGCCAAAAAAAAGCCCAAAACCGCATCGGACGTCCAAATGCCACGCAAAACACACACATAGCACCGCCAGTAGGTATTAGACACGCAGTTAGAACTTACGGACTCGATTCCGACATACGGAATCCGAAGTTATCGCCCAGCTTTGCAAAACTCGCCAACACTTAGGCAAAAAGCCAAAAATATAGCCCAAAACCCAGACGGACGTCCAATGCCACGCAAACACACACATAGCACCGCTGAGGTATTAGACACGCGTTAGAACTTACGGACTCGATTCCGACATACGAATCCGAAAGTTATCGCCCAGCTTTGCAAAACTCGCCAACACTTAGGCAAAAAAGCCAAAAATAGCCTAAAACCGTGATCGGACGTCCAATGCCACGCAAACACACACATAGCACCGCCAGGGGTATTAGACACGCAGTTAGAACTTACGGACTCGATTCGACATACTAAATCCGAAAGTTATCGCCCAGCTTTGCAAAACTCGCCAACACTTAGGCAAAAAGCCAAAAAACTAGCCCAAAACCCAGACGGACGTCCGAATGCCACGCAAACACACACATATAGCACCGCCAGAGGTATTAGACACGCGTGTTAGAACTTACGGACTCGATTCCGACATACGGAATCCGAAAGTTATCGCCCAGCTTTGCAAAACTCGCCAACACTTAGGCAAAAAGCCAAAAATAGCCCAAACCCAGACGGACGTCCGAATGCCACGCAAACACACACATAGCACCGCTGTAGGTATTAGACACGTGTTAGAACTTACGGACTCGATTCCGACATACGAATCCGAAGTTATCGCCCAGCTTTTTGTAAAACTCGCCAACACTTAGGCAAAAAGCCAAAAATATTCCCAAAACCCAGATCGACGTCCAATGCCACGCAAACACACACACATAGCACCGCTGTAGGTATTAGACACGCAGTTAGAACTTACGGACTCGATTCCGACATACGAAATCCGAAAGTTATCGCCCAGCTTTGCAAAACTCGCCAACACTTAGGCAAAAAGCCAAAAATAGCCCAAAACCCGTGACGGACGTCCAATGCCACGCAAACACACACATAGCACCGCTGTAGGTATTAGACACGCATTAGAACTTACGGACTCGATTCCGACATACGAAATCCGAAAGTTATCGCCCAGCTTTGCAAAACTCGCCAACACTTAGGCAAAAAGCCAAAAATAGCCCAAAACCCGTGATCGGACGTCCGAATGCCACGCAACACACACATATAGCACCGCTGTAGGTATTAGACACGCGTTAGAACTTACGGACTCGATTCCGACATACGAAATCCGAAAGTTATCGCCCAAATTTGCAAAACTCGCCAACACTTAGGCAAAAAGCCAAAAATAGCCCAAAACCCGTGATCGACGTCCGAATGCCACGCAAACACACACATAGCACCGCTGTAGGTATTAGACACGCGTTAGAACTTACGGACTCGATTCCGACATACGAAATCCGAGTTATCGTCCAGTTTGCAAAACTCGCCAACACTTAGGCAAAAAGCCAAAAAATAGCCCAAAACCCGTATCGGACGTCCGAATGCCACGCAAACACACACATAGCACCGCAGAGGTTTAGACACGCAGTTAGAACTTACGGGACTCGATTCCACATACTAAATCCGAAGTTATCGCCCAGCTTTGCAAAACTCGCCAACACTTAGGCAAAAAGCCAAAATAGCCCAAAACCCGACGACGACGTCCAATGCCACGCAAAACACACACATAGCACCGCTGTAGAGGTATTAGACACGCAGTTAGAACTTACGGACTCGATTCCCGACATACGAAATCCGAAGTTATCGCCCAGCTTTGCAAAACTCGCCAACACTTAGGCAAAAAGCCAAAAATAGCCCAAAAACCCGTGATCGACGTCCGAATGCCACGCAAACACACACATAGCAGCACCGCCAGAGGTATTAGACACGCAGTTAGAACTTACGGACTCGATTCCGACATACGAATCCGAAAGTTATCGCCCAGCTTTGCAAAACTCGCCAACACTTAGGCAAAAAGCCAAAAATAGCCCAAAACCCGTGACGGACGTCCAATGCCACGCAAACACACACATAGCACCGCTGTAGGGTATTAGACACGCAGTTAGAACTTACGGACTCGATTCCGACATACTAAATCCGAAAGTTATCGCCCAGCTTTGCAAAACTCGCCAACACTTAGGCAAAAAGCCAAAAAAAATAGTTTCAAAACCCGTGATCGGACGTCCGAATGCCACGCAAAACACACACACATAGCACCGCAGTATATTAGACACGCAGTTAGAACTTTTACGGACTCGATTCCGACATACGAAATCCGAAAGTTATCGCCCAGCTTTGCAAAACTCGCCAACACTTAGGCAAAAAGCCAAAAATAGCCCAAAACCCGATCGGACGTCCGAATGCCACGCAAACACACACATAGCACCGCTGTAGGTATTAGACACGCAGTTAGAACTTACGGACTCGATTCCGACATACTAATCCGAAAGTTATCGCCCAGCTTTGCAAAACTCGCCAACACTTAGGCAAAAAGCCAAAAATAGCCCAAAACCGAGACGGACGTCCAATGCCACGCAAACACACACATAGCACCGCGTAGGTATTAGACACGCGTTAGAACTTACGGGACTCGATTCCGACATACGGAATTCGAGTTATCGTCCAGTTTGCAAAAACTCGCCAACACTTAGGCAAAAAGTCGAAAAACAGCCCAAAACCAGCATCGGACGTCCAAATGCCACGCAAACACACACATAGCACCGCATAGGTATTAGACACGTGTTAGAACTTACGGGACTCGATTCCGATATACGAAATCCGAGTTATCGTCCAGTTTGCAAAACTCGCCAACACTTAGGCAAAAAGCCAAAAAATAGCCCAAAACCCGATCGGACGTCCGAATGCCACGCAAACACACACAATAGCACTGCGTAGGTATTAGACACGCGTTAGAACTTACGGGACTCGATTCCGACATACGGAATCCGAAGTTATCGCCCAAGCATGCAAAACTCGCCAACACTTAGGCAAAAAGCCAAAAATAGCCCAAAACCCAGATCGGACGTCCAATGCCACGCAAACACACACATAGCAGCACCGCCAGAGGTATTAGACACGCAGAACTTACGGACTCGATTCCGACATACGAATCCGAAAGTTATCGCCCAGCTTTGCAAAACTCGCCAACACTTAGGCAAAAAGCCAAAAATAGCCCAAAACCCGTGATCGGACGTCCAATGCCACGCAAACACACACATAGCACCGCTGAGGTATTAGACACGCAGTTAGAACTTACGGACTCGATTCAACATACGAATCCGAAAGTTATCGCCCAATTTGCAAAACTCGCCAACACTTAGGCAAAAAGCCAAAAATAGCCCAAAACCCAGACGGACGTCCAATGCCACGCAAACACACACATATAGCACCGCTGTAGGTATTAGACACGCAGTTAGAACTTACGGACTCGATTCGACATACGAATCCGAAAGTTATCGCCCGCTTTGCAAAACTCGCCAACACTTAGGCAAAAGCCAAAAAATAGCCCAAAACCCGCATCGGACGTCCAATGCCACGCAAACACACACATAGCACCGCTGTAGGTATTAGACACGCAGTAGAACTTACGGACTCGATTCCGACATACTAATCCGAAAGTTATCGCCCAAGCTTGCAAAACTCGCCAACACTTAGGCAAAAAGCCAAAAATAGCCCAAAACCCGTGATCGACGTCCGAATGCCACGCAAACACACACATATAGACACCGCGAGGTATTATTACACGCGTTAGAACTTACGGACTCGATTCCACATACGAAATCCGAAAGTTATCGCCCAGCTTTGCAAAACTCGCCAACACTTAGGCAAAAAGCCAAAAATAGCCCAAACCCAGATCGGACGTCCAATGCCACGCAAACACACACATATAGCACCGCAGAGGTATTAGACACGCAGTTAGAACTTACGGACTCGATTCCACATACGAAATCCGAAAGTTATCGCCCAATTTGCAAAACTCGCCAACACTTAGGCAAAAAGCCAAAAATAGCCTAAAACCCGTGATCGGACGTCCAATGCCACGCAAACACACATATAGCACCGCAGTAGGTATTAGACACGCACGTTAGAACTTACGGACTCGATTCCGACATACTAATCCGAAAGTTATCGCCCAGCTTTGCAAAACTCGCCAACACTTAGGCAAAAAAGCCAAAAATAGCCCAAAACCCAGATCGGACGTCCAATGCCACGCAAACACACACATAGCACCGCTGTAGGTATTAGACACGTGTTAGAACTTACGGACTCGATTCCGACATACGAAATCCGAAGTTATCGTCCAGTTTGCAAAACTCGCCAACACTTAGGCAAAAAGCCAAAAAATAGCCCAAAACCCGTGATCGACGTCCAATGCCACGCAACACACACACATAGCACCGCTGTAGGTATTAGACACGCAGTTAGAACTTACGGACTCGATTCCGACATACGAAATCCGAAGTTATCGCCCAGCTTTGCAAAACTCGCCAACACTTAGGCAAAAAGTCAAAAAATAGCCCAAAACCCAGACGGACGTCCAAATGCCACGCAAACACACACATAGCACCGCTGAGGGTATTAGACACGCAGTTAGAACTTACGGACTCGATTCCGACATACTTAATCCGAAAGTTATCGCCCAGCTTTGCAAAACTCGCCAACACTTAGGCAAAAAGCCAAAAATAGCCCAAAACCAGATCGGACGTCCAATGCCACGCAAACACACACACATAGCACCGCTGTAGGTATTAGACACGCAGTTAGAACTTACGGACTCGATTCCGACATACTAAATCCGAAAGTTATCGCCCAGCTTTGCAAAACTCGCCAACACTTAGGCAAAAAGCCAAAAATAGCCCAAAACCCGTGACGGACGTCCGAATGCCACGCAAACACACACATATAGCACCGCTGTAGGTATTAGACACACGTGTTAGAACTTACTTACGGACTCGATTCCGACATACGAATCCGAAAGTTATCGCCCAGCTTTGCAAAACTCGCCAACACTTAGGCAAAAAGCCAAAAATAGCCCAAAACCCGATCGGACGTCCAATGCCACGCAAACACACACATAGCACCGCAGAGGTATTAGACACGCAGTTAGAACTTACGGACTCGATTCCGACATACGAATCCGAAAGTTATCGCCCAGCTTTGCAAAACTCGCCAACACTTAGGCAAAAAAGCAAAAATAGCCCAAAACCCCCGACGGACGTCCAATGCCACGCAAACACACACATAGCACCGCTGTAGGTATTAGACACGCGCATTAGAACTTACGGACTCGATTCCGACATACTTAATCCGAAAGTTATCGCCCAGCTTTGCAAAACTCGCCAACACTTAGGCAAAAAGCCAAAAAATAGCCCAAAACCCAGACGGACGTCCAAATGCCACGCAAACACACACATATAGCACCGCTGTAGGTATTATTAGACACGCAGTTAGAACTTACGGACTCGATTCCGACATACGAAATCCGAAAGTTATCGCCCAGCTTTGCAAAACTCGCCAACACTTAGGCAAAAAGCCAAAAATAGCCCAAAACCCAGATCGGACGTCCGAATGCCACGCAAACACACACATAAGCACCGCTGTAGGTATTAGACACGCAGTTAGAACTTACGGACTCGATTCCGACATACGGAATCCGAAAGTTATCGCCCAGCTTTGCAAAACTCGCCAACACTTAGGCAAAAAGCCAAAAAAAAAAGCCCAAAACCCGTGACGGACGTCCAATGCCACGCAAACACACACATAGCACCGCTGAGGTATTAGACACGCAGTTAGAACTTACGGACTCGATTCCACATACTAATCCGAAAGTTATCGCCCAGCTTTGCAAAACTCGCCAACACTTAGGCAAAAAGCCAAAAATAGCCCAAAACCCGTGATCGGACGTCCGAATGCCACGCAAAACACACACATAGCACCGCTGTAGGTATTAGACACGCAGTTAGAACTTACGGACTCGATTCCGACATACTAAATCCGAAAGTTATCGCCCAGCTTTGCAAAAACTCGCCAACACTTAGGCAAAAAGCCAAAAAATAGCCCAAACCCAAGATCGACGTCCAATGCCACGCAAAACACACACATAGCACCGCCAGAGGTATTAGACACGCGTTAGAACTTTACGGACTCGATTCCGACATACGAATCCGAAAGTTATCGCCCAATTTGCAAAACTCGCCAACACTTAGGCAAAAAGCCAAAAATAGCCCAAAACCCAGATCACGGACGTCCAATGCCACGCAAACACACACATAGCACCGCTGTAGGTATTAGACACGTGTTAGAACTTACGGACTCGATTCCGACATACGAATCCGAAAGTTATCGCCCAGCTTTGCAAAACTCGCCAACACTTAGGCAAAAAGCCAAAAATAGCCCAAAACCCGACGGACGGACGTCCAATGCCACGCAAACACACACATATAGCACCGCTGAGGGTATTAGACACGCAGTTAGAACTTACGGACTCGATTCCGACATACTAAATCCGAAAGTTATCGCCCAGCTTTGCAAAACTCGCCAACACTTAGGCAAAAAGCCAAAAATAGCCCAAAACCCGCATCGACGTCCAAATGCCACGCAAAACACACACATATAGCACCGCTGTAGGTATTAGACACGCAGTTAGAACTTACGGACTCGACTCCTCCGACATACTAATCCGAAAGTTATCGCCCAATTTGCAAAACTCGCCAACACTTAGGCAAAAAAGCCAAAAATAGCCCAAAACCCGTGACGGACGTCCAATGCCACGCAAACACACACATAGCACCGCCAGAGGTATTAGACACACGTGTTAGAAACTTACGGACTCGATTCCGACATACGAAACCGAAAGTTATCGCCCAGCTTTGCAAAACTCGCCAACACTTAGGCAAAAAGCCAAAAATAGCCCAAAACCCAGACGACGGACGTCCGAATGCCACGCAAACACACACATAGCACCGCTGTAGGTATTAGAACACGCAGTTAGAACTTACGGACTCGATTCCGATACACTTAATCCGAAAGTTATCGCCCAGCTTTGCAAAACTCGCCAACACTTAGGCAAAAAGCCAAAAAAAGCCCCAAAACCCGACGGACGTCCAATGCCACGCAAACACACACATAGCACCGCTGTAGGTATTAGACACGCAGTTAGAACTTACGGACTCGATTCTCGACATACTAAATCGAAAGTTATCGCCCAGCTTTGCAAAACTCGCCAACACTTAGGCAAAAAGCCAAAATAGCCCAAAACCCGACGACGGACGTCCAATGCCACGCAAAACACACATAGCACCGCCAGAGGTATTAGACACGCAGTTAGAACTTACGGACTCGATTCCGACATACTAAATCCGAAAGTTATCGCCCAGCTTTGCAAAACTCGCCAACACTTAGGCAAAAAGTCAAAAAATAGCCCAAAACCCGTGATCGGACGTCCAATGCCACGCAAACACACACATAGCACCGCCAGAGGTATTACACACACGCAGTTAGAACTTACTTACGGACTCGATTCCGACATACGAAATCCGAAAGTTATCGCCCAGCTTTGCAAAACTCGCCAACACTTAGGCAAAAAGCCAAAAATAGCCCTAAACCCAGATCGACGTCCAATGCCACGCAAACACACACATAGCACTCATGAGGTATTAGACACGCAGTTAGAACTTACGGACTCGATTCCGACATACGAATCCGAAAGTTATCGCCCAGCTTTGCAAAACTCGCCAACACTTAGGCAAAAAGCCAAAAAATAGCCCAAAACCCAGATCGGACGTCCGAATGCCACGCAAACACACATATAAGCACCGCTGAGGTATTAGACACGCAGTTAGAACTTACGGACTCGATTCCGACATACGAAACTCCGAAAGTTATCGCCCAGCTTTGCAAAACTCGCCAACACTTAGGCAAAAAGCCAAAAATAGCCCAAAACCCGTGATCGGACGTCCGAATGCCACGCAAACACACACATAAGACCGCTGAGGTATTAGACACGCAGTTAGAACTTACGGACTCGATTCCGACACATACGAATCCGAAAGTTATCGCCCAGCTTTGCAAAACTCGCCAACACTTAGGCAAAAAAGCCAAAAAATAGCCCAAACCCGTGACGGACGTCCGAATGCCACGCAAACACACACATAATAGCACCGCTGTAGGTATTAGACACGTTTAGAACTTACGGACTCGATTCCACATACGGAATCCGAAAGTTATCGCCCAGCTTTGCAAAACTCGCCAACACTTAGGCAAAAAGCCAAAAATAGCCCAAAACCCAGACGGACGTCCAATGCCACGCAAAACACACACATAGCACCGCAGAGGTATTAGACACGCAGTTAGAACTTACGGACTCGATTCCGACATACGAAACCGAAAGTTATCGCCCAGCTTTGCAAAACTCGCCAACACTTAGGCAAAAAGTCAAAAATAGCCTTCAAAACCCGACGATCGGACGTCCAATGCCACGCAAACACACACATAGCACCGCTGTAGGTATTAGACACGCAGTTAGAACTTACGGACTCGATTCCGACATACTAATCCGAAAGTTATCGCCCAGCTTTGCAAAACTCGCCAACACTTAGGCAAAAAGCCAAAAATAGCCCAAAACCCAGACGGACGTCCAATGCCACGCAAACACACACATATAAGACCGCTGTAGGTATTAGACACGCAGTTAGAACTTACGGACTCGATTCCGACATACGAATCCGAAAGTTATCGCCCAGCTTTGCAAAACTCGCCAACACTTAGGCAAAAAGCCAAAAATAGCCAAAACCCAGACGGACGTCCGAATGCCACGCAAACACACACATATAGACCAGCTGAGGTATTAGACACGTGTTAGAACTTACGGACTCGATTCCGACATACGAAATCCGAAAGTTATCGCCCAGCTTTGCAAAACTCGCCAACACTTAGGCAAAAAGCCAAAAATGTAGCCCAAAACCGAGATCGGACGTCCAATGCCACGCAAACACACACATAGCACCGCTGTAGAGGTATTAGACACGCAGTTAGAACTTACGGACTCGATTCCGACATACTAATCCGAAAGTTATCGTCCAGTTTGCAAAACTCGCCAACACTTAGGCAAAAAGCCAAAAAATAGCCCAAAACCCGCATCGGACGTCCAAATGCCACGCAAACACACACATACATAAGACCGCCAGAGGTATTAGACACGCACGTTAGAACTTACGGACTCGATTCCGACATACTAATCCGAAAGTTATCGCCCAGCTTTGCAAAACTCGCCAACACTTAGGCAAAAAAAGTCCAAAATAGCCCAAAACCCGACGGACGTCCAATGCCACGCAAACACACACATATAGCACCGCTGTAGGTATTAGACACGCAGTTAGAACTTACGGACTCGATTCCGACATACGGAATCCGAAAGTTATCGCCCAGCTTTGCAAAACTCGCCAACACTTAGGCAAAAAGCCAAAAAATAGCCCAAAACCCGATCGACGTCCGTCCAATGCCACGCAAACACACACATAAAGACCGCTGTAGGTATTAGACACGCAGTTAGAACTTACGGACTCGATTCCGACATACGAATCCGAAAGTTATCGCCCAAAATTGCAAAACTCGCCAACACTTAGGCAAAAAGCCAAAAAATAGCTAAAACCCGATGACGACGGATCCAATGCCACGCAAAACACACACATAGCACCGCTGTAGGTATTAGACACGTGTTAGAACTTACGGACTCGATTCCGACATACGGAATCCGAGTTATCGTCCAGTTTGCAAAACTCGCCAACACTTAGGCAAAAAGCCAAAAATAGCCCAAAACCCGCATCGGACGTCCGAATGCCACGCAAACACACACATAGCACCGCGTAGGTATTAGACACGCGTTAGAACTTACGGGACTCGATTCCGACATACGGAATCCGAGTTATCGTCCAGTTTGCAAAACTCGCCAACACTTAGGCAAAAAGCCAAAAAATAGCCCAAAACCCGCATCGGACGTCCGAATGCCACGCAAACACACACATAGCACCCGCTTAGGTATTAGAACACGCAGTTAGAACTTACGGACTCGATTCCGACATACGAATCCGAAAGTTATCGCCCAGCTTTGCAAAACTCGCCAACACTTAGGCAAAAAGCCAAAAAAAGCCCAAAACCAAGATCGGACGTCCAAATGCCACGCAAACACACACATAGCACCGCTGTAGGTATTAGACACGCAGTTAGAACTTACGGACTCGATTCCGACATACGAAATCCGAAAGTTATCGCCCAGCTTTGCAAAACTCGCCAACACTTAGGCAAAAAAGCCAAAAATAGCCCAAAACCCGATCGGACGTCCAATGCCACGCAAAACACACACATAGCACCGCTGTAGGTATTAGACACGCAGTTAGAACTTACGGACTCGATTCCGACATACGAAATCCGAAAGTTATCGCCCAGCTTTGCAAAACTCGCCAACACTTAGGCAAAAAGCCAAAAAATAGCCCAAAACCGCAAGATCGACGTCCAATGCCACGCAAACACACACATATAGCACCGCTGAGGTATTAGACACGTGTTAGAACTTACGGACTCGATTCCGACATACTAATCCGAAAGTTATCGCCCAGCTTTGCAAAACTCGCCAACACTTAGGCAAAAAGCCAAAAATGCCCAAAAACCAGACGGACGTCCGAATGCCACGCAAACACACACATATAGCACCGCTGTAGGTATTAGACACGCAGTTAGAACTTACGGACTCGATTCCGACATACGAATCTGAAAGTTATCGCCCCGCTTTGCAAAACTCGCCAACACTTAGGCAAAAAGCCAAAAAGCCCAAAACCCGCACGGACGTCCAATGCCACGCAAAAACACACATATAGCACCGCTGTAGGTATTAGACACGCAGTTAGAACTTACGGACTCGATTCCACATACGAATCCGAAAGTTATCGCCCAGCTTTGCAAAACTCGCCAACACTTAGGCAAAAAGCCAAAAAATAGCCCAAAACCGAGATCGGACGTCCGAATGCCACGCAAAACACACACATAGCACCGCTGTAGGTATTAGACACGCAGTTAGAACTTACGGACTCGATTCCGACATACTAAATCCGAAAGTTATCGCCCAGCTTTGCAAAACTCGCCAACACTTAGGCAAAAAGCCAAAAAATAGCCCAAAACCCAGATCGGACGTCCAATGCCACGCAAACACACACATAGCACCGCAGAGGTATTAGACACGCAGTTAGAACTTACGGACTCGATTCCGACATACGAAATCCGAAAGTTATCGCCCAGCTTTGCAAAACTCGCCAACACTTAGGCAAAAAGCCAAAAAATAGCCCAAAACCCGATCGGACGTCCAATGCCACGCAAACACACACACATATAGCACCGCTGAGGTATTAGACACGCAGTTAGAACTTACGGACTCGATTCCGACATACTAATCCGAAAGTTATCGCCCAGCTTTGCAAAACTCGCCAACACTTAGGCAAAAAGCCAAAAAATAAATTTCAAAACCCGTTTCGGACGTCCAATGCCACGCAAACACACACACATAGCACCGCTGTAGGTATTAGACACGCAGTTAGAACTTACGGACTCGATTCCGACATACGGAATCCGAAAGTTATCGCCCAATTTGCAAAACTCGCCAACACTTAGGCAAAAAGCCAAAAATAGCCCAAAACCCGTGATTTGACGTCCAATGCCACGCAAACACACACATAGCAACCGCCAGAGGTATTAGACACGCAGTTAGAACTTACGGACTCTCGATTCCGACATACTAAATCCGAAAGTTATCGCCCCAGCTTTGCAAAACTCGCCAACACTTAGGCAAAAAGTCAAAAATAGCCCAAAACCCGATCGACGTCCAATGCCACGCAAACACACACATAAAGACCGCAGAGGTATTAGACACGTGTTAGAACTTACGGACTCGATTCCGACATACTAAATCCGAAAGTTATCGCCCGCTTTGCAAAACTCGCCAACACTTAGGCAAAAAGCCAAAAATAGCCTCAAAACCCGTGATTGGACGTCCAATGCCACGCAAACACACACATAGATTCACCGTGTAGGTATTAGACACACGTGTTAGAACTTACGGACTCGATTCCGACATACGGAATCCGAAAGTATCGCCCAGCTTTGCAAACTCGCCAACACTTAGGCAAAAAGTCAAAAATAGCCCAAAACCCAGATCGGACGTCCAATGCCACGCAAACACACATATAGCACCGCTGAGGTATTAGACACACGCAGTTAGAACTTACGGACTCGATTCCACATATACGGAATCCGAAGTTATCGCCCAGCTTTGCAAAACTCGCCAACACTTAGGCAAAAAGCCAAAAAATAGCCCAAAACCGTGACGGACGTCCAATGCCACGCAAACACACACATAGCACCGCTGTAGGTATTAGACACGCAGTTAGAACTTACGGACTCGATTCCGACATACTAAATCCGAAAGTTATCGCCCAATTTTGTAAAACTCGCCAACACTTAGGCAAAAAGCCAAAAATAGCCCAAAAACCCGTGATCGGACGTCCGAATGCCACGCAAACACACACATAGCACCGCTGTAGGTATTAGACACACGCAGTTAGAACTTACGGACTCGATTCCACATACGAAATCCGAAAGTTATCGCCCAGCTTTGCAAAACTCGCCAACACTTAGGCAAAAAGCCAAAAAATAGCCCAAAACCCGTGACGGACGTCCAATGCCACGCAAACACACACATAGCAAGACCGCCAGAGGTATTAAACACGCATAGTTAGAACTTACGGACTCTCGATTCCGACATACGAAATCCGAAAGTTATCGCCCGCTTTGCAAAAACTCGCCAACACTTAGGCAAAAAGTCAAAAATAGCCCAAAACCCGAGACGGACGTCCAATGCCACGCAAACACACACATATAGCACCGCTGTAGGTATTAGACACGTGTTAGAACTTACGGACTCGATTCCATATACTTAAATCCGAAAGTTATCGCCCAGCTTTGCAAAACTCGCCAACACTTTAGGCAAAAAGCCAAAAATAGCCCAAAACCGTGACGGACGTCCAATGCCACGCAAACACACACACATAGCACCGCGTAGGTATTAGACACGCGTTAGAACTTACGGGACTCGATTCCGACATACGAAATCCGAGTTATCGTCCAGTTTGCAAAACTCGCCAACACTTAGGCAAAAAGCCAAAAAATAGCCCAAAACCCGCATCGGACGTCCAAATGCCACGCAAACACACACATAGCACCGCGTAGGTATTAGACACGCATTAGAACTTACGGGACTCGATTTCGACATACGAAATCCGAGTTATTATCCAGTTTGCAAAACTCGCCAACACTTAGGCAAAAAGCCAAAAATAGTAAACCAAAACCCAGATCGACGTCCGAATGCCACGCAAACACACACATATAGCACCGCCAGAGAGGTATTAGACACGTGTTAGAACTTACGGACTCGATTCCGACATACGAATCCGAAAGTTATCGCCCAGATTGCAAAACTCGCCAACACTTAGGCAAAAAGCCAAAAAAAAGCCCAAAACCCAGATCGACGTCCAATGCCACGCAAACACACACATAGACCGCCAGAGGTATTAGACACGCGTTAGAACTTACGGACTCGATTCCACATACGAATCCGAAAGTTATCGCCCAGCTTTGCAAAACTCGCCAACACTTAGGCAAAAAGCCAAAAAATAGCCTCAAAAACCCAGACGGACGTCGTCCAATGCCACGCAAACACACACATAGCACCGCTGTAGGTATTAGACACGTGTTAGAACTTACGGACTCGATTCCGACATACTAATCCGAAAGTTATCGCCCAGCTTTGCAAAACTCGCCAACACTTAGGCAAAAAGTCAAAATAGCCTAAAACCCGTGACGGACGTCCAATGCCACGCAAACACACACATATAGCACCGCTGTAGGTATTAGACACGCAGTTAGAACTTACGGACTCGATTCGACATACGAAATCCGAAAGTTATCGCCCAGCTTTGCAAAACTCGCCAACACTTAGGCAAAAAGCCAAAAATAGCCCAAAACCCAGATCGGACGTCCAATGCCACGCAAACACACACACATAGCACCGCTGTAGGTATTAGACACGCAGTTAGAACTTACGGACTCGATTCCGACATACGAATCCGAAAGTTATCGCCCGCTTTGCAAAACTCGCCAACACTTAGGCAAAAAAGCCAAAAATAGCCCAAACCCAGATCGGACGTCCAAATGCCACGCAAACACACACACATAGCACACCGCTGTAGGTATTAGACACGCAGTTAGAACTTACGGACTCGATTCCGACATACGAATCCGAAAGTTATCGCCCAGCTTTGCAAAACTCGCCAACACTTAGGCAAAAAGCCAAAAAATAAATTTAAACCCGTGACGGACGTCCAAATGCCACGCAAACACACACATATAGACCGCTGTAGGTATTAGACACGCAGTTAGAACTTACGGACTCGATTCGACATACGAATCCGAAAGTTATCGCCCGCTTTGCAAAACTCGCCAACACTTAGGCAAAAAGCCAAAAATAGCCCAAAACCCAGACGGACGTCCAAATGCCACGCAAACACACACACATAGACCGCTGAGGTATTAGACACACGCAGTTAGAACTTACGGACTCGATTCCGACATACTAATCCGAAAGTTATCGCCCAACTTTGCAAAACTCGCCAACACTTAGGCAAAAAGTCAAAAATAGCCCAAAACCCGTGATCGGACGTCCGAATGCCACGCAAAACACACACATAGCACCGCTGAGGTATTAGACACGCAGTTAGAACTTACGGACTCGATTCCGACATACTAAATCCGAAAGTTATCGCCCAAATTTGCAAAACTCGCCAACACTTAGGCAAAAAGCCAAAAATAGCCCAAAAACCCGACGGACGACGTCCAAATGCCACGCAAACACACACATAAGACCGCTGTAGGTATTAGACACGCGTTAGAACTTACGGACTCGATTCCGACATACGAATCCGAAAGTTATCGCCCAATTTGCAAAACTCGCCAACACTTAGGCAAAAAGCCAAAAATAGCCTAAAACCCGTGATCGGACGTCCAAATGCCACGCAAACACACACATATAGCACCGCCAGAGGTATTAGACACGCAGTTAGAACTTACGGACTCGATTCCGACATACTAATCCGAAAGTTATCGCCCAGCTTTGCAAAACTCGCCAACACTTAGGCAAAAAGCCAAAAATAGCCCAAAACCCAGACGGACGTCCGAATGCCACGCAAACACACACATAGCACCGCCAGTGAGGTATTAGACACGCAGTTAGAACTTACGGACTCGATTCCGACATACTTAATCCGAAAGTTATCGCCCAGCTTTGCAAAACTCGCCAACACTTAGGCAAAAAGCCAAAAATAGCCCAAAACCCGCAGACGACCGTCCGAATGCCACGCAAACACACACATAGCACCGCTGTAGGTATTAGACACGCGTTAGAACTTACGGACTCGATTCCGACATACGAATCCGAAAGTTATCGCCCAGCTTTGCAAAACTCGCCAACACTTAGGCAAAAAGTCAAAAATAGCCCAAACCCGCAGACGGACGTCCAATGCCACGCAAACACACACATAGCAATCACCGCGCAGGTATTAGACACGCAGTTAGAACTTACGGACTCGATTCGACATACTTAATCCGAAAGTTATCGCCCAATTTGCAAAACTCGCCAACACTTAGGCAAAAAGCCAAAAATAGCCCAAAACCCGTGATCGACGTCCAATGCCACGCAAACACACACATAGCACCGCTGTAGGTATTAGACACGCAGTTAGAACTTACGGACTCGATTCCGACATACGAATCCGAAAGTTATCGCCCAGCTTTGCAAAACTCGCCAACACTTAGGCAAAAAGCCAAAAAATAGCCCAAAACCCGTGATCGGACGTCCGGAATGCCACGCAAACACACACATATAGCACCGCCAGAGGTATTATTAGACACGCAGTTAGAACTTACGGACTCGATTCCGACATACGAATCCGAAAGTTATCGCCCAGCTTTGCAAAACTCGCCAACACTTAGGCAAAAAGCCAAAAATAGCCCTAAACCCAGACGACGACGTCCGAATGCCACGCAAACACACACATAGCACCGCTAGGTATTAGACACGCAGTTAGAACTTACGGACTCGATTCCGATATACGAAATCCGAAAGTTATCGCCCAGCTTTGCAAAACTCGCCAACACTTAGGCAAAAAGCCAAAAAATAGCCCAAAACCCAGACGGACGTCCAATGCCACGCAAACACACACACATAGCAGACTCGCTGTAGGTATTAGACACGTGTTAGAACTTACGGACTCGATTCCGACATACGAACTCCGAAAGTTATCGCCCGCTTTGCAAAACTCGCCAACACTTAGGCAAAAGTCCAAAAAATAGCCTAAACCCGATCGGACGTCCGAATGCCACGCAAACACACACATAGCAAGATCCAGAGGTATTAGACACGCAGTTAGAACTTACGGACTCGATTCCGACATACGGAATCCGAAAGTTATCGCCCAGCTTGCAAAACTCGCCAACACTTAGGCAAAAAGCCAAAAAAAATAGCCTAAACCGCATCGGACGTCCAATGCCACGCAAACACACACATAGCACCGCAGTAGGTATTAGACACGCAGTTAGAACTTACGGACTCGATTCCGACATACGAATCCGAAAGTTATCGCCCAGCTTTGCAAAACTCAACAACACTTAGGCAAAAAGCCAAAAATAGCCCAAAACCCAAGATCGGACGTCCAATGCCACGCAAACACACACATATAGCACCGCAGAGAGGTATTAGACACGCAGTTAGAACTTACGGACTCGATTCCGACATACGAATCCGAAAGTTATCGCCCAGCTTTGCAAAAACTCGCCAACACTTAGGCAAAAAGCCAAAAAATATTAAAAACCCGATCGGACGTCCAATGCCACGCAAACACACACATAAGACCGCAGAGGTATTAGACACGTGTTAGAACTTACGGACTCGATTCCGACATACGGAATCCGAAAGTTATCGCCCAGCTTTGCAAAACTCGCCAACACTTAGGCAAAAAGCCAAAAATAGCCCAAAACCAAGACGGACGTCCGAATGCCACGCAACACACACACATAGCACCGCTGTAGGTATTAGACACGCGTTAGAACTTACGGACTCGATTCCGACATACGGAATCCGAAAGTTATCGCCCAGCTTTGCAAAACTCGCCAACACTTAGGCAAAAAGTCAAAAATAGCCCAAAACCCATCGACGGACGTCCAATGCCACGCAAACACACACATAAGACCGCAGAGGTATTAGACACGTTAGAACTTACGGACTCGATTCCTCATATACGAATCCGAAAGTTATCGCCCAGCTTTGCAAAACTCGCCAACACTTAGGCAAAAAGCCAAAAATAGCCCAAAACCCGATCGGACGTCCCAATGCCACGCAAAACACACACATAGCACCGCTGTAGGTATTAGACACGCGCAGTTAGAACTTACGGACTCGATTCCGACATACTGAATCCGAGTTATCGTCCAGTTTGCAAAACTCGCCAACACTTAGGCAAAAAGCCAAAAAATAGCCCTAAACCCGCATCGGACGTCCGAATGCCACGCAAACACACACATAGCACCGCGTAGGTATTAGACACGCGTTAGAACTTACGGGACTCGATTCCGACATACGGAATCCGAGTTATCGTCCAGTTTGCAAAACTCGCCAACACTTAGGCAAAAAGCCAAAAATAGCCCAAAACCCGTGATCGGACGTCCAATGCCACGCAAACACACACACATAGCACCGCTGAGGTATTAGACACGCAGCTAGAACTTACGGACTCGATTCCGACATACGAATCCGAAAGTTATCGCCCAGCTTTGCAAAACTCGCCAACACTTAGGCAAAAAGCCAAAAAATAGCCCAAAACCCGTATCGGACGTCCGAATGCCACGCAAACACACACATAGCACCGCCAGAGGTATTAGACACGCGTTAGAACTTTACGGACTCGATTCCGACATACTAATCCGAAGTTATCGCCCAGCTTTGCAAAACTCGCCAACACTTAGGCAAAAAGCCAAAAAATAGCCCAAAACCCAGATCGGACGTCCAATGCCACGCAAACACACACATAGCACCGCAGTGAGGTATTAGACACGTGTTAGAACTTACGGACTCGATTCCACATACGAAATCCGAAAGTTATCGCCCAAAATTGCAAAACTCGCCAACACTTAGGCAAAAAGCCAAAAATAGCCCAAAACCCAGATCGGACGTCCGAATGCCACGCAAACACACACATAGCACCGCAGTAGGTATTAGACACGCAGTTAGAACTTACGGACTCGATTCCGACATACGAAATCCGAAAGTTATCGCCCAGCTTTGCAAAACTCGCCAACACTTAGGCAAAAAGCCAAAAAATAGCCCAAACCCGTGATCGACGTCCAATGCCACGCAAACACACATATAGCACCGCTGTAGGTATTAGACACGCGTTAGAACTTACGGACTCGATTCCGACATACGAAATCCGAAAGTTATCGCCCAATTTGCAAAACTCGCCAACACTTAGGCAAAAAGCCAAAAATAGCCCAAAACCGTGACGGACGTCCAAATGCCACGCAAACACACACATAGCACCGCTGTAGGTATTAGACACGCGTTAGAACTTACGGACTCGATTCCGACATACGAATCCGAAAGTTATCGCCCAGCTTTGCAAAACTCGCCAACACTTAGGCAAAAGTCAAAAATAAATTAAAACCCGCATCGGACGTCCAATGCCACGCAAACACACACATAGCAATCCGCCAGAGGTATTAGACACGTGTTAGAACTTGGGACTCGATTCCGACATACGGAATCCGAAAGTTATCGCCCAAATTTGCAAAACTCGCCAACACTTAGGCAAAAAGCCAAAAAAATAGCCCAAACTCCCGATCGGACGTCCAATGCCACGCAAACACACACACACATAGCACCACCAGAGGTATTAGACACGCAGTTAGAACTTACGGGACTCGATTCCGACATACGAATCCGAAAGTTATCGCCCAATTTGCAAAACTCGCCAACACTTAGGCAAAAAGTCAAAAATAGCCCAAAACCCCGCAGACGGACGTCCAATGCCACGCAAACACACACATAGCACCGCGTAGAGGTATTAGACACGCAGTTAGAACTTACGGACTCGATTCCACATACGAAATCCGAAGTTATCGCCCAATTTGCAAAACTCGCCAACACTTAGGCAAAAAAGTCAAAAATAGCCCAAAACCCGTGATCGGACGTCCAATGCCACGCAAAACACACACATAAGACCGCGTAGGTATTAGACACGCAGTTAGAACTTACGGACTCGATTCCGACATACGAATCCGAAAGTTATCGCCCAGCTTTGCAAAACTCGCCAACACTTAGGCAAAAAGTCAAAAAATAGCCCAAAACCCGTGATCGGACGTCCAATGCCACGCAAACACACACATATAGCACCGCGTGAGGTATTAGACACGCGTTAGAACTTACGGACTCGATTCCGACATACAGAATCCGAAAGTTATCGCCCAGTTTGCAAAACTCGCCAACACTTAGGCAAAAAGCCAAAAAATAGTCAAAACTCCGCATCGGACGTCCGAATGCCACGCAAACACACACATAACACCGCGTAGGTATTAGACACGTGTTAGAACTTACGGACTCAATTCCGACATACGAAATCCGAAGTTATCGCCCAAATTTGCAAAACTCGCCAACACTTAAGCAAAAAGCGAAAAAATACCTAAAACCCGCATTGACGGACGTCCGTCAATGCCACGTAAACACACACATAAAGACCGCACAGAGGGTATTAGACACGCAGTTAGAACTTACGGACTCGATTCGACATACTAATCCGAAAGTATCGCCCGCTTTTAAAAACTCGCCAACACTTAGGCAAAAAGCCAAAAATAGCCCAAAAACCGATCGGACGTCCGAATGCCACGCAAACACACACATAGCACCGCCAGAGGTATTAGACACGCGTTAGAACTTACGGACTCGATTCCGACATACGAAATCCGAAGTTATCGCCCAAACCCGTGCAAAACTCGCCAACACTTAGGCAAAAGCCGAAAAAATAGCCCAAAACCCGCAGACGGACGTCCAATGCCACGCAAACACACATATAGCACCGCTGTAGGTATTAGACACGCGTTAGAACTTACGGACTCGATTCCGACATACGAAATCCGAAAGTTATCGCCCAGCTTTGTAAAACTCGCCAACACTTAGGCAAAAAAGTCAAAAATAAAACCCGCATCGGACGTCCAATGCCACGCAAACACACACATAGCACCGCCAGAGGTATTAGACACGCAGTTAGAACTTATGGACTCGATTTCCGACATACGAAATCGAAAGTTATCGTCCAGTTTGTAAAACTCGCCAACACTTAGGCAAAAAGTCAAAAAATAGCCCAAAACCAGCATCGGACGTCCAAATGCCACGCAAACACACACATAGCACCGCGTAGGTATTAGACACGTGTTAGAACTTACGGACTCGATTCCGACATACGGAATCCGAAGTTATCGCCCAGCTTTGCAAAACTCGCCAACACTTAGGCAAAAAGCCAAAAATAGCCCAAACCCGTGACGGACGTCCGAATGCCACGCAAACACACACATAGCACCGCGTAGGTATTAGACACGTGTTAAAACTTACGGACTCGATTCCGACATACGGAATCCGAGTTATCGCCCAATTTGCAAAACTCGCCAACACTTAGGCAAAAATCCGAAAAATAGCCACTAAACCTCGCGATCGGACGTCCAATGCCACGCAAACACACACATAGCACCGCGTAGGTATTAGACACACGTTAGAACTTACGGGACTCGATTCCAACATACGGAATCCGAGTTATCGTCCAGTTTGCAAAACTCGCCAACATTTAGGCAAAAAGCCAAAAAATGCCCAAAACCCGCAGACGGACGTCCAATGCCACGCAAACACACACATAGCACCGCCGTAGGTATTAGACACGCAGTTAGAACTTACGGACTCAATTCGACATACGAAACTGAAAGTTATCGCCCAGCTTTACAAAACTCGCCAACACTTAGGCAAAAGCCAAAAATAGCCCAAACTCCAGATCGGACGTCCGAATGCCACGCAAAACACACACACATAGCACCGCTGTAGGTATTAGACACGCAGTTAGAACTTACGGGACTCGATTCCACATATATGGAATCCGAAAGTTATCGCCCAGCTTTGCAAAACTCGCCAACACTTAGGCAAAAAGCCGTAAAATAGCCCAAAACTCATCGGACGTCCAATGCCACGCAAAACACACACATAGCACCGCCAGAGGTATTAGACACGCAGTTAGAACTTACGGGACTCGATTCGACATACGGAATTCGAAGTTATCGTCCAGTTTGTAAAACTCGCCAACACTTAGGCAAAAAGTCAAAAAAATAGCCCAAAACCCGCATCGGACGTCCGAATGCCACGCAAACACACATATAGCACCGCGTAGGTATTAGACACACGCAGTTAGAACTTACGGACTCGATTCACATACTAATCCGAAAGTTATCGCCCAGCTTTGCAAAACTCGCCAACACTTAGGCAAAAAGCCAAAAAATAGTCCAAACCCGATCGGACGTCCAATGCCACGCAAAACACACACATAGCACCGCTGTAGGTATTAGACACGTTAGAACTTACGGACTCGATTCGACATACTAAATCCGAAAGTTATCGTCCAGTTTGCAAAACTCGCCAACACTTAGGCAAAAAGTCAAAAATAGCCCAAAACCCGCATCGGACGTCCGAATGCCACGCAAACACACACATAGGACCGCTGTAGGTATTAGACACGTGTTAGAACTTACGGACTCGATTCCAACATACGAAATCCAAGTTATCGTCCAATTTGCAAAACTCGCCAACACTTAGGCAAAAAGTCAAAAATAAATCTAAACCCGTGACGGACGTCCGAATGCCACGCAAACACACACATAGCACCGCGTAGGTATTAGACACGCGTTAGAACTTACGGGACTCGATTCCGACATACGGAATCCGAGTTATCGTCCAGTTTGTAAAACTCGCCAACACTTAGGCAAAAAGTCGAAAAATAGCCCAAAACTCGCATCAAACGTCTGAATGCCACGCAAACACACCCATAGCACCGCGTAGGTATTAGACACGTGTTAGAACTTGCGGAACTCGATTCCGACATACGAATCCGAGTTATCGTCCAGTTTGCAAAACTCGCCAACACTTAGGCAAAAAGCCAAAAAATAGTCCAGAACTCGCATCGGACGTCCGAATGCCACGCAAACACACACATAGCACCGCGTAGGTATTAGACACGTGTTAGAACTTATGGGACTCGATTCCGACATACAGAATCCGAGTTATCGTCCAGTTTGCAAAACTCGCCAACACTTAGGCAAAAAGTCAAAAACAGCCTAAAATCCGCAGCGGACGTCCGACTGCCACGCAAACACACACATAGCACCGCGTAGGTATTAGACACGTGTTAGAACTTACGGACTCGATTCGACATACGAAATCCGAGTTATCGTCCAATTTGCAAAACTCGCCAACACTTAGGTAAAAAGCCAAAAATAGCCCTAAAACTCGATCGACGGACGTCTCAATGCCACGTAAACACACACATAGCACCGCTGTAGGTATTAGACACGATTAGAACTTACGGACTCGATTCCGACATACGAATCCGAAAGTTATCGCCCAGCTTTGTAAAACTCGCCAACACTTAGGCAAAAAGTTGAAAAATGTAAAATTCAAAACCCGCATCAACGTCCAATGCCACGCAAACACACACATAGCACCGCCAGAGGTATTAGACACGTGTTAGAACTTACGGGACTCGATTCTGACATACGGAATCCGAGTTATCGCCCAGTTTGCAAAACTCGCCAACACTTAGGCAAAAAGCCAAAAATAGTCCAAAACTCAGACGGACGTCCAATGCCACGAAAACACACACATAGCACCGCTGTAGGTATTAGACACGTGTTAGAACTTACGGACTCGATTCCGACATACGAAATCCGAGTTATCGTCCAGTTGCAAAACTCGCCAACACTTAGGCAAAAAGTCAAAAATAGCCCAAAACCCGCATCGGACGTCCGAATGCCAGGCAAACACATACATAGCACCGCGTAGGTATTAGACACGTGTTAGAACTTACGAGACTCGATTCTGACATACGAAATCCGAGTTATCGTCCAATTTGCAAAACTCGCCAACACTTAGGTAAAAAGCCGAAAAACAGCCCAAAACTCGCATCGGACGTTCGAATGCCACGTAAACACACACATAGCACCGCGTAGGTATTAGACACGCGTTAGAACTTACGGGACTCGATTCCGACATACGGAATCCGAGTTATCGTCCAGTTTGTAAAACTCGCCAACACTTAGGCAAAAAGTCGAAAAACAGCCCAAAACTCGCATCAAACGTCCGAATGCCACGCAAACACACCCATAGCACCGCGTAGGTATTAGACACGTGTTAGAACTTGCGGAACTCGATTCTGACATACGGAATCCGAGTTATCATCCAGTTTGCAAAACTCGCCAACACTTAGGCAAAAAGCCAAAAAATAGTCCAGAACTCACATCGGACGTCCGAATGCCACGCAAACACACACATAGCACCGCGTAGGTATTAGACACGTGTTAGAACTTACGGGACTCGATTCTGACATACGGAATCCGAGTTATCATCCAGTTTGCAAAACTCGCCAACACTTAGGCAAAAATTTAAAAAATAGCCCAAAACCTGCATCGGACGTCCGAATGCCAGGCAAACACATACATAGCACCGCGTAGGTATTAGACACGTGTTAGAACTTACGAGACCCGATTCTGACATACGAAATCCGAGTTATCGTCCAATATTTAAAACTCGCCAACACTTAGGTAAAAAGCCGAAAAACAGCCCAAAACTCGCATCGGACGTCCGAATGCCACGTAAACACACACATAGCACCGCATAGGTATTAGACACGTGTTAGAACTTACGAGACTCGATTCCAACATACGGAATCCGAGTTATCGTCCAGTTTACAAAACTCGCCAACACTTAGGCAAAAAGCCAAAAAATAGCCCAAAACCCGCATCGGACTTCTGAATGCCACGCAAACACACATATAGCACTGCATAGGTATTAAACATGCGTTAGAACTTACGAGACTTGATTCCAATATACGGAATCCGAGTTATCGTCCAGTTTGCAAAACTCGCCAACACTTAGGCTAAAAGCCGAAAAATAGCCCAAAACCCGCATCGGACGTCTGAATGCCACGCAAACACACACATAGCACCGTGTAGGTATTAGACATGTGTTAGAACTTACGGGACTCGATTCTGACATACGAAATTCGAGTTATCGTCCAGTTTGTAAAACTCACCAACACTTAGGCAAAAAGCCGAAAACCAGCCCAAAACCCGTATAGGACGTCCGAATGCCACGCAAACACATACATAGCACCGCGTAGGTATTAGACACGCGTTAGAACTTATGGGACTCAATTCTGACATACGAAAACTGAGTTATCGTCCAGTGTGCAAAACTCAACACTTGACGAACACAAACAAAACTAATTTAAATATGCTCTATTTTTGAATTCGTTATTAATATTTTAATATTAATTGTAGGGTCTTGTTGATGAGACTTTGGTGGTGGTGGAGGTCATGCAAAGCGATTCCTGTGGTGGAGATGGTGATGACCGCCAGGCCTGATGTCCGATGAGACTATTGAGGTGGGACCAAGCAATGAACCGTGGCAGGGTCCAGTAGCGGTGGGAGCGGCGATGGGACCGACGGCGATGGTGATACCGACATTCCTGATCTTTGGTTGTAGTACCCATTATGTTTATATTTTGACTTTCATATATGTATATTTATACAGCTTTTGAGTTGTACAGACTAGAGTTTAGATTACATTTTATATTTATATTTTACGACTTTTATCTATAAGTCATTACGTTGTTTACATATTTGATGGTTGATATAGCAAAAGCTATTATTGTTATTGATATCGTTCGTGAAGAATTCTTTATAATTTTTCTTTAGTTTATAACAGGTATAATTATGTATATGTAAATGAACAGGGGTATTTTGTAATTTTTTAATTTTTTTTTATGAAAAACTCATTGGCGACGGGAGAGAAGGGTCATTGACGATGGCATGCCGTCGGCAATGACTATTTTTTATTTTTTTGGGAAAAATATTATCTTGTGATATTAGTAAATTATGCCATTATTCTTGAAGCAATTTGGCCGTCAGCAATAACACTCTTCTTAAACGAGCTGACGGCAGGCGGCGGCGACGACCACCTCTGGCGAAGGGGAGGCGGACAGACGGTCTGCGTCGCCAATGACATCATTGGCGACGGCAAGAGGGTCATTGGCGACGGCATTGGTCGTCGGCAATGAGCTATTTTTTTGTAGTGTTCTTCCTTACGGGTTATTAACATTCTCATGTCCCTAGACCAATACTCAATGACCCTTGGTTAAATACCATAGTAATTGAATACGAGGCTGTGGCACAGGCGATTCCCGTGGTGGAGATGGTGATGACCGCCGTGCTGATGCTGATGAGACTATTGAGGGTGGGACCGACAGTCAAACCGGCGGTGGGTCCGTAGCGGTGGGAGCGGCGATGGGACCGACGGCGATGGTGATACCGACATTCCTGATCTTTGGTTGTAGTAACCATTATGTTTATATTTTGACTTTCATATATGTATATTTATACAGCTTTTGAGTTGTACAGACTAGAGTTTAGATTACATTTTATATTTATATTGTACGACTTTTATCTATAAGTCATTACGTTGTTTACATATTTGATGGTTGATATAGCAAAAGCTATTATTGTTATTGATATGCGTTAAGTGAAGAATTCTTTATAATTTTCTTTAGTTTATAATGGTATAATTATGTATATGTAAATGAATGAGGGGTATTTTGTAATTTTAAATTTTTTTTTTATGAAAAACTCATTGGCAATCTGGAGAGAAGGGTCATTGACGATGGCATGCCGCTTCAAGAATGACTATTTTTATTTTTGGGAAAAATATTATCGATAGTGTATTATTACTAACGCCACATTAAAAGCCGGTGGCCGTCAACTGCAATAACCTCTTCTTCTGAAGGCAATGCGGAATGAGTAAGGCGGCGGCGACCTATCTGGCGAAGGGAGGGGTGACCAGATGATTATGCGTCGCCGCCAATGACATCATTAAGCGACACAAGAAGAGGGTCATTGGCGACGACATTGGCCGTCGACAATGAGCTATTTTTTTGTAGTGTTCTTCCTTACGGGTTATTAACATTCTCATGTCCCTAGACCAATACTCAATGACCCTTGGTTAAATACCATAGTAATTGAATACGAGTTACCTTTTTATATCAACGCAACAAGTATTGAATCAATAAAATAAAATATTGAATAGTAATTATTATTACAATTATTGAGTAGTGCCTTCTTATGTAAGAATCAATAAATCAAAAATACTGTGCAATACCGTGTGCTATTGTGCAACCACGCGACATCAGTATTTTAACCACCGAATAATCCAACAAAGGTTAATAAATAATAATTACGTCGTTATTTATAAAAACTCAAACTTATTTTTTTCTTTATCTGATCATTTTTCGTTATGGGACCCATAAATGGCTGCGCCGTGGTACGAATATTCCTCGACAGCAAGAATATTCCATGACCAAACGAATATTCCCCGACAATAATGAATATTTTATAACCACTTGCTTATTTTGTAAAATTTTCACATTTCACCCATAACCAAAGCATTATATCAAATTAACTCCTTATTATTTCAAGATAATGAATAGAGGAAATTCAATTTTATTTTCAAAAAATTGGGGTCTTACAGCAGACTCCTAGATGAGTCTTTCCGCAAGTTTTTCATGCTTCGATCCTACGCTTAGGATCCCCTTGTTTTACTCCAGTATTCCCAGAGTTAAAACTCTTCCTTTTAGGCATAATTCCACTGCCACTGGCTCCATCCGCCTTGGATCCTTACTCTCCTTTGCTCTTAGTTTTTCTCTCTTTGTGGTATTAGCTCAAAGCCTCATTACCACCCTCAGCAATAAATGCTTTCTCCAGAATGGTTCCATATGAAGCACTCAAGAAAATGGAAATCTTACTATAGAGCCAGGGTTTCAGTCCCTGCTCAAACCTACGAGCCTTCCTCTCCTCAGTGTCCACTTGGTGTGGAGCAAACCTTGCCAATTCATTGAACTTGGATGCATACTAGGGAACCGTCATGTCCCCTTGTTTAAGTTCTAAGAACTTAATCTCCATTCTCCCCTGCATGCTTGCAGGAAAATATTTCTCGAAGAGAACCTTCTTAAATTGTTCCCACGTGATAACATATGTTCTACCCCACCCTAGTGAGCCTCCCACCAGAAGTTGGCTTCTCCTTTCATCATATAGGTCGCAAAAGAAGTCTTTTGCACCTGTGACGCCCCCAAATTTAAGTACTTGAAACCCGAACTCGGTGCTTCACGATATCATTTTTATGAGCAGAACAATAATAATAATAACATTAAAATCAAACTTAATTTACATATAAGAGTTTTCTAATCCCAAGTATGCAACCTTTAATACATTACAATACATGATAATAATATATATCATCCTTATCTTAATAAAGTCAAACTATTACATAATATAGCATAAAACTCATTCTGCAACCTTTTCTTTTTCCTTGTTCTTAGCAGAGCCTTCTAGTTGATCACACTTAACTGAAATAATTAAATTAAGCAAGGATGAGCATTTGAGTGCCCAACAAGTAATAACAAGCAATAAAAGTTAGTTGAAGGAAGTAAATATTTTCCGTGAATAGCACTTCTACAACAAATCAACAGTTGTGAAGTAAGCTGAAGCAATAATAAACAACATATCATTTTGATTTCAAATTTTTGAAACTACGTACTGACTATAAATGGGGATCAGTCAACAGACTATGAATATTATTTTCTATTTTCGAAAAGGTTAAACAGAACTTCATCTGTAAATCATCATAACTTACAGGCACGGGGGGTGATCAGCCCGTTATGCCTTGTATTGATCAATAATATATGTTCGAATGATATTTTCGTCCAGTATATCCGCCTTAGGCGCATAAAAGTTTCCCAGATTCGGGATGTTCATATTTAGTCTGGAATTCGAACTAAAAAAATTCGGTTGGATACAATAAAGTTCTATCTTATTCAATAATATTTTTAAATCTGTGTCTAGCTGAATCAAAGAGCTTAGACGGCTTTTAAGTTAATGTATACATACTGGAAACCAATAAGTATGTATCAATATGTGATAAAATATAATTATTATCCAAGTGAGGTCACTTGTATAACCATGCTTAGAAATTAACGAATAAAATATATATCTTGATTTATAATAACAGATTTAAAGAACTTGTACAATAGATTATAATTTAATAACTTACTTATACAGAATCATTGCATAAGTATATACAAGGTTAAGATATTTGAACAATGAAAAAGAATAGTTCATATATTAGCTTACACATGTCCATTGCATAAAGTAAATGCAAGGTTAAGATACTTGCCTGATTTGCTGCTTACACAACTTAGTTTTATCTTTTACATCAAGACCTATCATTAATAAGATCATTCAATTGATTAGAATAATATATCATATCACATAGTACTGCTATTTGTAGTCAACATATAACCTAATCACATTGTCACATATGTTTAGCAGTCATTGGATCACAAGGAAACACGTATCTAGTCAAATTATCTAAGTCCAGATCAATTTTTGAAATATTTCGGTGTACCGACGGCTTTATCTGGTAATTATCGAGTCTAAAACTTTATTCTGTAGTTCAATGTTAGTTTAAATAATTTAAATATCAGTCATATTATTTTCATAGCCTTATAATAATTTTTAAATAATTATTATAATTTATCATGATTTTTCAAACACTACAATCATTATTAAATGATTTAAATATTAAATAATTCTATTATCATTAATATTTAATTAATATTAAACTATTAATGAAACCATTGCCAAAATATTAAAGTTATTTATAATAACTCAAAATATTTTTTAAAGTATTAATATTACCCTTAAATAATTTTTAAAATAATTAAAATAATTTTAAATAATTACCATTAATATTTAAATATTAATGCATTATTTATCAAAATATTAAAAGTTATTTAATATAACTTCAAATATTTTTAATTCATTTATATCCATTTTAAATGAATTTTAAATCAATAAAATCATTTTTAAACTATTTATTTAATATAATTAATAAATAAATCTAATATCATTAATATTAAATTATTATTAAAATTTATCTTTAAATATTAAAAGTTATATTTTATAACTTAAAATATTTTTAAACACTTTATTTTTATTTAAAATGATTTTTATAATATTAAAATCATTTTTAATTAATTAATTTAATATAATTATTAAATACATCTAAATATCATTAAGATTAAAAATTAATAAAATTTACATTAAAATATTAAAAGCTATATTTTATAACTTAAAATATTTTTAAATACCTTATTATCATTTAAAATAATTTTTAATATAATAAAATTATTTTTAAATAATTTATTTAATGCATTTATTAAATAAATTAAATATCAATAATATTTAAATAAATACTAATATTTATGAAAAATATGACAAATTATTAAAAGTTAATTTTATAACTTAAAATTATTTTTGTAATTTTAGAATTTAATTTCTATTTTTAAATAATTTTTAGAAAATAAATTAAATAAAATTAAAAAGTCTATCGCTATAGTATATAGCGACAGAAAGCGTCGCCTATTGTATTCTTGAGGCTCAAGAACATTCATAAGACAGTTTCGGTTGGCTATATTTGACCAAGCATAATTCTTTGATCAATGTGTTTTTGGGCGTGTTTTTGGACAGATCTTGTAGTACTAATGTAACCCTAAAAGATCCAACAACAATTACGGTCCAAATGTATCAAATAAGCAAGATCTAGGCCATTGAACAAGCTGTCAGAGCTGTTCTTCATTTTCTAGGTTACCTAGAAATGAAGAAACGATTAAACGCTTCTACTACTGGGCTTCCACAACTTGTGATTCTGGTGATGGTTTAGTGATTTTATGCTTCCAGGCTATATCCAACATTAAAATGAAGAGATCTATCACCTAAAATACATATAACAACATTACAACAAGAAGATCTATGTCGGTCAACCCATGTCAGAACACATGTTCATCTATTTTATAGGTTACCCAGAAAATAGAAAACGTGATCGTTTTACCTACTTTGACCAGCCACTGTGTTCCGCCTATTTGATGTTTAGGTTGTAATAACCTGATATTTTCTATATAAATAAATCAGAAATTTTGCGTATAGATTGTTTTTTTATTAAAATAAATGTGGGGAATATGTATAAGTCAATGTGTATGTATATATGTGATAAATAAAATATATTTATTACATGAATAATTACAAATAATTTTATTTTAGAATTATTGATCATTATAAATTATATTCTTATAATAATTAATTTTATAGTAGAAATGGTTTTATTAATTATTTTCCATGAAAATAAGATTATATATTATTTAAATAATATATAAAATGATTATAGAATTATTATAATAATTATTTTATTTTATTATGTGAATTTATTCAGATTAGTAAAGTTAATTATGTGACGCCCCCAAAATAGATATACATCACCTATTCTGAGTCGCCAAAAATATGGTACAGAATACAAATACAACCTTAAATATACAACATGAGTTGTGAGTTTTAATACAAATATTGTCTTCTGATAGGCGATTCAAACTCAAAATAAGTCCTCAATACATTTATTATCACACTATTTCATAGAATAATGAGGACTACTAATGCTATCATCTGGACCGTCACTCTGTTCCCCGACTAGTCCCCGCTACGTTCTCATTTCCTGAAGAGAGCAATGAAAGAAAAAGGGTGAGCTCAACTAGCCCAGTAAGAAATATTATGACTAAGATAATGCAGAATAATTTATCATTAGTCTTTAACAGTGTTAAACTGATAAAATATAACAAACATCAAGTTTAACTGCAGCGGAACAAACAATCCATTAAAAGAGTCAAGTAGAGAATAAAATCTAATATCTTCTATGATTTAAAAGGTTTTTCATCACTTTTATCACGAGACTCGAAATTTAATAAATAATCCACATCATCCCAAGCATCATGGCCAGGATATTCATTAGTATCATGACCACAATTTATCCATGCACTACGGGCCAATGATATTCGTGTTTTCATCAATGGTCATGATCATGCCAACAACTGTCCATCAATGCACTACGGGCCAATGAGGATTTTTCCACATCATTTGTAACTTTACGGTCATGATTATACTGAATAATTCTGGGTCATAATCATGCCAAGTCCATCTATGCACTACAGGCCACAAATGACTTTCAACATAATATAAACACGAGGATGATGACAATGACATAAAAATTCAACAAAACAAGTTTAAGAATGCGCAAATATCCAGGATATTCTACTAATTTTATGGAGTATAGAAGCCAAAACTTTAACTAACTAAGTATAATAGAATATATAAAACTACAAATGGATTTTTTCCCGCCATGCGGTAATCCACGTAGACAGATCATTTCCACAAGTTAATAAGGAATGAATACAAAGGATCATTCACCATGCACGCGGTAATCCACATAGACATGTTATTCCAACATAGTAATAAAGAATGGAACCAGGTCATGCGTAATCCGCACAGACAAGATATTTTAACAGGATAATAAAGAATGGAACCAGGTCATGCGTAATCCGCACAGACAGGATGTTCCAACAGAATAATAAAGAATGGAATAACAACAGAATTCACCAGGCATGCGATAGACCGCACATACAGATTATTCCAACAAAATAATAAAGAATGGAATAAAAGAAGAATTTCACCATGTATGCGGTACTTCGCATAGACAGGTTATTCCAACATAATAATAAAAAAAATAGAACAACAGCTCTTACGAGTATTTGAAAGAAAATAACTCTCTTCATGAATACGAAAGAATAATACCCCTTACTTTAGAAAGAAGAGTATTCTGACTGGTAGGGCGAGGATATTCTTGAAGAAAACTTATACTGTTTTCTACGCTCAAAGTTTCTTAAAACTCTAAAGAAATACGCTCTTGATTATAGAAGAAGAACTCTCTGAATTTCTGGTGTGTTTTCAATTCTAACTAAGCATCCTATTTATAGGAGAATGGATGCAATAAAATATAATATATTCTATTTATAATATATATATATATATATATATATATATTATTTAAAATCTAATAAAACAAATAACTTTATAAAAGTATTCTATTTTATATAAAAAGATTTTATTATCCAAATACTATGCAGGCACTATGCAAATACTATGCATAATAGAATATAATATATTCTATTTATAATCTAATAAAATAAATAACTTTATAAAAGTATTCTATTTTATATAAAAATATTTTACTATCCAAACACTATGCATAATAAAATATATTATATTCTATTTATAATCAAATAAAATAAAACTTTATAAAAAGTATTCTGTTTTATTACATTTATAATAATAATAAAACAAACTTCATCATCATTATTATAATTCACACTATTAATCTACTAGTTCGTTCCCAGGAAAGAGTGGGCTTTTCAATAAGGATTTCTCCCTATTGTCGTGCAATTAGGTGACCAAACCTCTCATTGGCAGAACTTTTAGACATCGTTAATATTGCAAATAATAATATTAATAACTTTGTTATCTCAATTATTGATTTAGTAATATATAAAATATCGACAATAATTGAATTAAATAACGTGAGATACTATGCAACAATTACTATAGCAATAATTGAACAAAACTAAGTGACTTCTCACGTAAGCATCAATAATGAATACCGTGTGCTACTATGCAATCACACGTGTGCTTCTTCATCGATTCTTGCTTCCGACATAGTACCTTCTTGCACTTTCTTCCTCATACGCATCAGCTCCAGGTCTGTAACTTGAGCAACTTTAACTTTATTAATTAAAGTTGGTTCTACTAGTATATTCGCCATCATCACATGGGTCCCTGGAGTCTTTAACTCTATCTCCATCCTTTGTAAGTCATACAAAATGGGCCTTTACGTTGACAATATTGGACTCGTACCCACATATGATCTTCTACTCAATGCGTCAGCTACCACATTTGCTTTTCTAGGGTGGTATCGGATGGTATGATCATAATCTTTCAACAGTTCAAGTCAACGTCGTTGTCGAATGTTGAGTTCCTTTTGAGTGAAGAAATATTTGAGGCTTTTATGATCCGTAAAGATCTCCACTTTCTCCCCATAAAAGTAATGCCTATAAATCTTTAGTACAAAAACGACTGCTGCTAACTCTAGATCATGAGTGGGATAATTCCTCTCATATTCTTTGAGTTGTCGTGAGACATAGGCTATGACTTTCCCATGTTGCATGAGAACCCATCCCAACCCTTTGCCCGAAGCATCACTGTAGATGACAAATCCCTCCGAGCCTGATGGTATTGTCAGAACAGGTGCTGAAATGAGTCTCCTCTTGAATTCTTGAAAACTCTTCTCATATTCTTCGCTCCAACCGAATTTTGTATCTTTTCGAGTCAGCTGAGTTAATGGAGTAGCGATTTGAGAAAACCTTCTACTTAATCTCCGATAATAACCAATTACGCCTTGAAAAGCTACGTAATTTTGGTCATCGATTTAGGTTGCTCCCAGCTTTGAATAGCTTCAATCTTTGCTGGGTCAACAGATATTCCATGACTTGTTACTTTGTGCCCATGGAATGCTACTTCCTCCAGCCAGAACTCGCATTTATTCAACTTGGCATAAATCTTGTTTTCACGAAGCTTTTGGAGTATCAGCCTCAAGTGTTGCTCATGATCTTCACAGCTTTTGGAATAAATAAGGATGTCATCAATAAAGACGACCACAAAGTGATCCAAATATTCCTTGAATACTCGGTTCATCATATCCATGAAGGCAGCAAGAGCATTAGTCAATCCAAAGGACATGACTAGGAATTCATCTTGCCGTCTGGGAGTTCTCGAAAGCCGTCTTTGGAATGTCATCGGTTCTAATCTTCAATTGGCGATATCCAGAATGAAGATCAATCTTTGAAAAGAATTTGGCGCCTTGCAACTGGTAAAACAGGTCGTCAATGCGAGGCAATGGATATCTATTTTTGATAGTGACATGGTTCATCTCCCGATAATCAATACAAAGTCGCATACTCCCATCTTTCTTCTTCACGAATAGAACAGGAGCACCCCAAGGAGAAGTACTAGGACGAATAAAGCCAATGTCTAACAATTCATGCAGTTGGGTCTTTAACTCCTGAAGTTCAATAAGAGCCATTTGATATGGGGATTTAGAAATGGGTTTTGTACCGGGTTCAAGGTCGATACAAAATTCAATTTCACGCTTTGGGGGTAGGCCAGGAAGTTCTTCAGGGAATACGTCAGGAAATTTATTACAATAGAAATATCATTCAAAATTTACGTATTTTTGTTTAGATCCGTGACATGTGCTAAGAAAGCTTGACATCCATTTTTTAATAAACGAATAGCTTTATGGCTTGAGATGACAATGATTGATTTTAATGGTTTGGTTGCTTGAATTCGCATAATGGGTTGGTTAGGAATATTAAAGCTAACAACCTTACGAAAACAATCAATTTTTGCATGATGAGTAGTTAACCAATCAATCCCTAGAATCACATTAAATGCAAGTATTTTCAAAGAAATAAGATCGACAGGTAATGTGCGGGTGCCAATTTGAACTAAACAAGACTTATAAAAAGTGGATGTAATGAAGGTTTCTCCCAACAGAGTTTCAACAGATAAGTCAAAGTCTAATTTCTCTGGAGTCAAATTTAAACGTTGAGCGCAAGTAGGAGAAATAATAGAATGGGTAGAACCGGTATCAAATAAGGTATAGACTTCGCTAGAGTTTATGATAAGCTTACCCGTGATGACCTCGTTTGGGTTTCTTGCTTTCTGGGAGGTCACAACAAATGCTCTCACTTGAACTACCGGCTTTAACTTTTCTGGGACAGTCATTGGTGCCTCCCTCCCAGCTGAACTTGCCTTCCCTGAATGACAAAATCGAGCTAGGTGACCTTCTCTTCCATAATTGTAACATGTTTTGGACTACTGCATACAGTTTGGACTGATATGTCCCTCCCCTCCACATTTGAAGCATATGATAGGTGGTCGTTCTCCTTCCTTAACAACGGATACTGATGTTGACGTCTTTCCATCATTGTTGAATCTCCTCTTCTTGAAATGTTCATTCTTATTATTTTGGCCATGATTCTTGTTGCCCCTTTTTCAGTTATGATAAAAGAACTCTAACTCATGCAAGCATATATGTGTCAACAAGTAATACAGAGTAAGTAGAGAATCGATCCCATAGAGAAAGTTGTCAAATTCAAACTACTATGCATCAATTAAATCACTGTATTTATATGCCTAAACTAATGACTATAATTGGTTAATTACTCTAATTGCATAGAACAACTAAAACAAGAATAATAATGGAATAAATCAAATCTAAAAATAATGGGATCCTAACTTCATTTAATATTTCATCTAATCGCCACTATCATGCAAGAATTGTTCACATATCACAAGAAAATAGCCAAGAGCACTAATAGAGTCATAGCCATTTTTCAATGTACTATGACTTACTCACACAGCATCCACAAATGATAGACTCTATGTAATCATCAATATAACCAACATCACTATATGTCTATGTGAAATTGCAATCATACTGAATTGAAGCACAAGCCCTTATTTTTACTTATATGGTGAAACAGTATATGTCTATCTGGTTCACAAAATACAAAAGCTATATAGAACAACCCCATATTCGTATGCTATCATGATTATAATCCATACTTGCATGTTCATTGTCAATTCCAAACAAGTACTGAAACGAATGGTGATCAAGCATTCATACATGCAAAAAAATCATGATAGAAATCCCATATGATATGTAAAATAGCCCTAGCAATCAAGCATGCAACTAAACTACATATTAAAATCCGTTAGAATCCCATAATGGAGTTTAGTTCATGACTGAACCAAAAGCCATTATGGGATCACAGCTGAACATGATTAATAAGTAAACAATTGAAAGATGAAGGATAGAAATGATCAAACCCAATTGCTGAATATAAACCAATGTTAACATTCAAATCTCATACAAATCCAGCAAAATAATACTAATAATCCACAACGATGGAGAATCCCAAGAAGAATTGGAGAAGTAGACGTTTTGGCTTCGTTCTATGTTGGAATCTCCCTTATAGTGTAAACCCTAGTTACTACGATGAAAAATACGTAAAAGTTCTCCAAAGATACGTCTGACACCAGTCAGATATCGTTTTAATCAATTACAACCATTTTAATTAAAAATTAAAATAAAACAAATCAGCCGCTTCAGGCATCACGCGGCGGCGCAACGCCCTTCCCCTCCGATGTATTCTTGCTTGGCGGGCGCGTAACTTGCGATGAGGTTTTGCTGTCCAGTAGGTTACTTTCAGCGCTAGCGCGTCCCTGCTCCCTTCACGCCACGCGGCTTACAGTTTGTGTATTCTGGTTCTGCTTCTGAGTTTGGTTCTGCATTGTTGCTGCTGCTACTGAAGTGTTATGTTGTTCAACCTTATCATACTTGGTTTCCTTCCTCCACTAGATCCTCACGCCATGCATATCCCAGCTTGTGCCTCGCTTCATATGTCCATTACCCTCGTGCCCTCTAGTACCACTAAATTAAGCCATTTCCTGCACTTTTTCACCAAAAGGAGTTTTAAGTAAATGCAATGCAAATTAACATGAAATGCAACTAAAACACAATAAAATGTACTTGAGATGGGCATATTTCGCGTGAATTGGTATTCAATAAGTAGGTATAAAACCCACTTATCAAATACCCCCAAACTTGAACTGTTGCTTGCCCTCAAGAAATGCATACTAATGAACAATGAATATGCAACTACAATACTATGCAACTAAGCTACGATGCAAACTAATCTCACATAGTTCCAGCTATAACAGAATTTCAATCCAATTTGCCTCAGTGAATTATCCAGATCCAAGAATACAATTTCACACCAAACTATAGGCATAATATCATACACTCAGATAATTCATATATGCTATAGAGATGCTATGTGTGTGTGTGGTGTTCACCAAAACTTAACATAAGCAAAGAATACACATGCTACATTGCTCAAAATAGAAAATTATAGTTTAGATCAAGATTCATGTATACTCATGCGACACAGACTGTTTCAACATATCAACATAAACTAAGGTTCAACAATGGGCTTACTGCTTTATTGCTACTCACAAGGGCAATTTTTCGCTCTTTTTCGCAGTGTTTATTGTTATTTTTCTTTTCTTTTTCTCTTTTTTTTCACATGACTGTGCAATGTCTTAATTCTTTAGGCATACTGCTACCCCTTAGCGAGCTTTCAACCAACGACTCCCAGACCATGAAAGACCTTAGGGCTCTAGGTGTAGAGATAATCCCCTCGGGCGTACTTACTCAAGTAGCCAGGGCCCCGAATTAAGACTAGCCACGTTATTGCTATTTGATTTTTTTTTATACATAGTATACCCATGTTTTCCCAAAGTTTGAATGTCAATGTTTCATACAGTCTAAGATCACTTTCCACATATTTCTCTTTTTAAAACTACATTTGCTATTAAGCAATGCAACACATACTTCTTATACCTACAAGTGATTGAACACATTCATGCATACCGAAAGCATTTAAACAGCAATGTGAATTTCATCGTGTAAAACATTATATCTTAGCTCATGTTATTCAAAATACCCAAGAATCTTTCACAATTCACTATCATCATTGGCTAGACCACATTTCCATAAGGCTAAACATTGTGAGACATGCAACTAAAACATACTAGCACATGCAATAATAACTAAAAATTAAAAAAAATCTGCAAAATTTTATCTAACACATAAACATGCAAAATTAAAACTAAACATGCAAAAACTAAATGAAACTATATGCAACTACACTATTACCCCAATACCCCCAAACTTATAATATTCAATGCCCCATTGAATAAAGGTAAAGGGTACAGAAAACTCCCATAATGATCGGCTGTACCACCCTCCTCGGGTGGTGAATCTGGTGGTGGATATGGCATTGCTGTCCCGAACTGAGGCCACTCGAGAATTGTTCCCTGCTGTGCAAACGCCTCAGCCAAGGCCCTCGTGAGTCCCGTAGCAAATGTTCCAAAATTATCATACATGGCATAAACTTTTCGCTCCAACCTTTGGAGCTATCGATCGCTAGGAACATTGTATGCTCGGGTGGATGGGCCTGCATCATCTGTCTGAAGGGGCTGCTGGGATGGCTCTGGGAATGTGGGCCGAAGAATAAATCCTCATCCGTACGGGTGTGGCTCACCACCTGCCTAGTCCTCAAATTTTGCAATGGTCGCATGAGTTATGTCTTGGATCAGATATTGCATTTGTTCGTTGCCCCAGTTACATCCCTGATGAGCACATAGCATGGCTACTACTGATGCGTGTAGAATGCTCCCTAGGGTACTTCCCCTTAGATACTTCAAAATATTTTGATGAATCAAATGACCCACGTCAATATACTTGCCTGTAATTATACCCCACAAAATTATGGCCATTTCTACTGTGATCTCATGCTGATGAGACGAGGGCAATAGCTTGGCACATATGAACAAATTCCATGCCTTGGAATATCGATTCAGCTGGTTCTTTGGGAATATCTTGAGGTCGGTCGTCTTAAATTTGTAAGTCCACTTCGTGCCTGGCACGAACAATTCAGCAATAACAAGCTCCAAGTCTGTTGCCATATGTGCCCCTGTGATCCAATTGGAAGCCCCTGTTGGTGGTCTCTCAGTGAGTCTGAAAATGTTTCTAATTGCGGTGGGTCTGTAGTCTACCTCGACACCTCAAACCATACCGATATCGTCTATGGTGACTTTGGCATTGGCGTAAAACTTTCGGACTATGCTCATCGGGATGGGCGTGGGAGTGGCAGTGAATCCAACCCATCCCCGTTCGTGAATCATGGCACATAACTGACCATCTTGCTCCTCCGATTTAAAACTGTGCTCCTTGACAAACGTCTTCGCCACAATTCTGTAATACTCCTGCTGGGCTGCCAAATTTAGGAACTTAGTGTGATCAACCACATCTTCTCCTTGACTGCCAGAGGAGGATGAAGAAGAAGATGAAGCAGCGCGAGCTCTTTTTGGACCCATATGCTTTGAGAGAGATAATGCAGAGGATTTCGACTGAAAAATGAAGAGAAGCTTAAGAATTGATAACCCCCAAACTCCTTTCTGCAAACCCAAGTCAGGAACCCTAGCTTTATATAATGCATGAGAGCATGGGTTGAGCTTTGAACATAGAGAGCATCATGGATATGTGATTGAGAAATGTACGGCTTCAATTTGTAACTGATAGAGTGAGGGAGACGTGTGTTATGGAGACTGAGAGGATTTCGCATCTGTTATGATTCAAATAAGAGTCCAAATGGTCCCCAACTTGTTTTAAGATCTTTTAAAATCGTGTCCATTCGGTGTAAATCTTGTGCAGCAAGGGTATTCCATATGTTGGTAGCGTATGCCATGCCATTTGTGACTCATACTACGATCGCCTTTACTGGCGGGCGCACAAGATCCATCAGATATTACTTTTCTACCGGCGGCCGCGCGATCCTGATATCTATACTACTGATGTTCAATTCCACTCTGCATATAAGTGATGTCTTCCATTGCAGATACCTACAGAGTCATTCACATGCACTATTAGGGCTTGAGTTAATGACCATATAAACTCTATCCTATCTCAAACATTCTCAATGCAAATTTTGCTACACACTTAACCATTTAACTCCGACAAATGATCAATAATGACAAAAGATGAACCAACTAAAACAATTTAAACGAAATAAATAACAAGAAAATAGAGATAGAAACAATGGGTTGCCTCCCATCAAGTGCTAAGTTATAGTCAATTAGCTTGACTTTCTCAGAATCTCACGTTGAAGATAAAATTGAGGTGACTTTCATTCTGTCCACCTCACCCTAGAATCACTCTTCAACCTTTGTCCATTCACCTTAAGATGCTTGTCCGATAACTTATCACATATTGCAACGGTTCTATACTGTGGATTGATATCCAGATATTGAGCGTATTCATTTAATTCCTCATTTTCTACCTCTGAATTGTCAGAAATAACACGTCTCACTGGTTCATAGTCCACTATTCACTGTACTCCATCATTTGAAACCCGATCAACCAAATCCACCCGGAAGCATTCTTCTTCGTCTGCTGGGAACTTCATGGCTTTGAAGACGTTAAAGGTAACCTCTTGATCATGTACACGCATATTAAGTTCTCCTTTTTGCACGCCTATCAAAGTCCTTCTTGTGACTAAGAATGGTCTCCCTAGTATGATTGGTATACTCTTGTCTTCCTCATAATCTAAGATGATAAAGTCAGCCAAAAAAATAAATTTGTCCACTTTCACCAATACATCTTCAATAATTCCCCGTGGATACATGATGGATCTGTCAGCTAGCTGCAAAGAAATGTTTGTTGGCCTTGGAGCCGGCAATCCCAACTAGTTAAACACTGACAATGGCATCAGATTGATACTTGCCCCAAGATCACATAAACACTTTTCAATTTTTATCTTTCCGATAGTGCACGGAACTGTGAAACTGGCCGGATCTTTCAGTTTTGGAGGTAGTTTACTTTGAAGCACTGCACTACATTCCTCTGTCAAGGCCACTGTCTCAAACTCATCTAGTCTTCTCTTCCTTGACAATATACCCTTCATAAACTTTGCATAGCTTGGCATTTGCTCCAATGCCTCGGCGAACGGTATGTTGATCTGCAGCTTTTTGAATATCTCCAAGAACTTGCTGAACTGTTTGTCTTCCATCTGCTTATTCAATCTCTGCGGATATGGTACTTGAGGGTGAATTGGTGGCATTGAACTCTTGACCTTCTCTTCTGAACCTGCTTTATCTTTCTTTTCCTGCTGAACCTCAAAATTTTCTAGATTTTCTTCCTCAGTATTCACCTGCTCTACATCGCGCGGCCACGCGGCCTCCCTTTGCAATTCAGGCACGGGCGCGCGACTTGCAGTGTCTGTTGTGTTCTTCCCATATCTCAGTGTGATCGCTTGACACTGTTCCTTCTCGTCTCTTCTTGGATTTATCTTTGTATTACTTGGCAATGAACCCTGGGGCCTGTTGTTAAGCATGATCACCATTTGCCCCATTTGAGTCTCTAGATTCTTGATAGCCACTGCTTGGCTTTTGATTATAACCTCCATATTTGCCATGTATTTCAACATCATCTCCTCCATTTATGATTTCTTTTTTGGCTGTGGTACAACTAGAGTGTGATGTTGTTGTTGTTGAGAAAATCCCGGTGGAAATGGTGGTTTTGCTAAAAACTGTAGCTGAGATGACTGTGGTTGAAAATGTTGGTTTGGCTAAAATTGATTCTGCTGATTTCCCTGGTTATTTGACCAACTAAAATTTGGATGATTTCGGTTGTTGGGGTGGTATGTGTTCTGAAACTGTCCTTGATCTTTCTTTTAATTGCCCACATACTGCACCGACTCCGAGCTGATAGCACACTGATCTGTTGAGTGTGACCCCGCACAAATCTCACATACGAAGGCAACTATTTTCACTTTTCTCCCTGCCAGTGTATATATTTTATTTGCCATCGCTGCCATCTGTGCCGACAACTGGGTAATAACATCTACCTCCAACACACCTACAACCTAGGGCTGTGGCATCCGAGCTGTAGGATTCTGGTAATCATTTGCAACCATAGTCTCGATAAGTGTATAGGCCTTGTCATAGCTCTTTGCCCATAATGCCCCTCCTGCAGCTGCATCCACAATAGGTCTCGATTGCCATCCCAATCCATTGTAAAATGTGTTGATCACCATCCAATCTGGCATACCGTGATGCGGACACTTCCTCAACATCTCTTTATATCTCTCCTATACTTCATATAAAGACTCGCCCTGTTGTTGCTCAAACTTAGAGATATCCGTCCTCATCTTTGCAGTCTTAGCCATTGGAAATAACTTGGCTAAGAATTTCTGTCCGAAGTCCTCCCATGTAGTGATTGACCCTGACGACAAAGAATGTAGCCAACTTCTAGCCTTATCTCTCAAAGAGAATGGAAATAACCTTAGTTTAATAGCATCCTCCGTCACACCGTTGTATCTGAATGTATCACATATCTCAATAAAACTCAACAGGTGTTCATTCGAATCGTCCGTAGCAGCACCCCTAAACTGTACCGAGTTCTGCACCATCTGAATAGTTCCCGGTTTAATCTCAAAAGTATTAGCTGCTATCGTCGGTCTGACTATGTTAGACTGTAGTCCATTTATATTTGGCATGAAATATTCTTTTAGAGCCCGGTGCTCTTCTCTCTACTCAATTCTCGGTTCTTCAGCCATATTAATTGCAGTACTCTCTAACTGAGCTTGCAAATTTCTCCGCACACTTGCTTTCCAACCTCTTCCGTTAATGTTTATCCTGCGCTGGTGTTAACTCTGAGTTGGATGATTGTGTGTGCATAAAAATCTACAAGTTCCTGAAGCCAAAAACAAAACAAAAATAGAAATGAGAAACGATAAGAATTGTCTAAGTCATACAATATAGCTTAAAACTGATGATAATTATTTAAATTAAACGCCTTTCCCGAGCAACGACGCCAAAAACTTGTTGACTCTTTTTCAGTTCTGATAAAAGAACTCTAACTCATGCAAGCATACATGTGTCAACAAGTAATACAGAGTATGTAGAGTATCGATCCCACAAAGAAAGTTGTTAAATTCAAACTACTATGCATCAATTAAATCACTGTATTTATATGCCTAAACTAATGACTATAATTAGTTAATTACTCTAATTGCATAGAATAGCTAAAACAAGAATAATAATGGAATAAATCAAATATGAAAATAATGGGATCCTAACTTCATTTAATATTTCATCTAATCACCACTATCATGCAAGAATTATTCACATATCATAGGAAAATAGCCAAGAGCACTAATAGAGTCATAGCCATTTTTCAATGTACTATAACCTACTCACACAACATCCACCAATGATAAACTCTATGTAATCATCAATATAACCAACATCACTATATGTCTATGTGAAATTGCAATCATAATGAATTGAAGCACAAGCCCTTATTTTAACTCATACGGTGAAACAGTATATGTCTATCTGGTTCACAAAATACACAAGCCATAGCCCCATATTCGTATGCTATCATGATTATAATCCATACTGCATGGTCATTGTCAATTCCAAACAAGTACTGAAACGAATGGTGATCAAGCATTCATACATGCAAAAAACAATCATGATAGAAATCCCATATGATATGTAAAAAAATTTCTAAAGCAATCAAGCATGCAACTAAACTACATATTAAAATCATTAGAATCCCATAATGGAGTTTAGTTCATGACGGAACCAAAAGCCATTATGGGATCACAGCTGAACATGATTAATAAGAAAATAATTGAAAGATGAAGGATATAAATGATCAAACCCAATTACTGAATATAAACCAATGTTAACATTCAAATCTCATACAAATCCAGCAAAATAATACTAATAATCCACAATGATGGAGAATCCCAAGAAGAATTGGAGAAGTAGACGTTTTGGCTTCGTTCTACGTTGGAATCTCCCTTATAGTGTAAACCCTAATTACTATGATGAAAAATACGTAAAAGTTCTCCAAAGATACATCTGACACCAGTTAGATATCGTTTTAATCAATTAAAAACATTTTAATTAAAAATTAAAATAAAATAAATCAGCAGCTTCAGGCATCGCGTGCGGCCGTACGCCCCTCCAGTGTATTCCTCGTGCGGGCGCTCAACTTGCGAGTAACTCCTCACTGCCTAGTACGGTTACTTGTGCGGCGCTACTGACTAAGCTTGTCTCCGACGCTGATGCTAGCGCCTTATACTGTCATATTCCATGGTATTCTCGTTCGCTTCGAGTTTGGTTTTGCATTGTTGCTACTGCTACTGAAGTGTTATGTTGTCCAACCTTGTCATGCTTGGTTTCCTTGCTCCACTAGATCCTCACGCCATGCATATCCCAGCTTGTGCCTCACTTAATGTGTCCATTAGCCTCGTGCCCTCTAGTACCACCAAATTAGGCCGTTTCCTGTACTTTTTCACCAAAAGGAGTTTTAAGTAAATGCAATGCAAAATAACATCAAATACAACTAAAACACAATAAAATGTACTTGAGATGGGCATAGTTCACGTGAATTGGTATTCAATAAGTAGGTATAAAACCCACTTATCAATTCCCACCGAAGTGGTTACCATTTCTGGCATGTTGATTCCCTCCACGCTTATTGTCACCACTTTGATGACTGCTATCACTGGTATTATCATTTTGTCGGCTGCTCTCTTTTGGTTGGGTTGACTCATTATCGCGCTCCAATAACTGAGCCCTATTAACAACATCTGAATACAAACACAGTTTATGAGAGGCAAGATATTGATGTATCTCAGGTTTCAAACCTCTTAGAAACATTCGCGTCATTTTCTCCTCATTATCAACTAAATGGGACACAAATTGGGACAACTCGACACACTTGTCTTCGTATTGGGACACAATCATGTTGTTTTGCTCCAGCTTGATGAACTCTACCTCTCTCATGTGACGAATACTTTCGGGAAAATACTTATCATTGAATAATTCTTGGAACTTCTCCCAAGTCATCTTCAGTGCGGCAGGTTGAGTACGCTTTACAGATTCCCATCAGTAATCTTCCTCTGCTCATAACTTGAAGGTGGCAAAGGGAACCTTTTTCTCCTCGGAGCATCCCAAGACATCAAATATCTTGCAGATCTACTTTATCCACGTCTCCGCCTTAAGTGGTTTTGGCTCTCCAAAAAACTATGGTGGTCCCAGTTCCTTGAACTGCTTAGCGGTGACTGTCCGGAGTTGCCAGTGTTACCTCCTGCATTTTGGACAGGAGACGCTCTTGCCTGATGTTGCATGAATTGCATAAAGCTTCTGAACATTCCATCGTTCATCATTTGGTCAGTGTTGTTGTTTGCATGAGGATTGTCGCCTTCCAGATGCACATTATCCTGATTATTGATCTATGGAGACTCAACGGTCTCCTGTGCTCCGTTGCTATTCTCAACATTCTCGGATGTCATTTTCAAATACTACCACAAAACAAGGATTAATTAACATATCACATATTATCCCTATACTCTGACTGACCAATTAAATACCAAATAAACTTAGGTAGGTCATACTAGAGAAGGAATTCCCCGTCTCTCCCCTCCTAGTTCTTGTCTCACATCTCAGCCAGGGATCATATCCCAAAGTTTTGATACCAAATGTGAGGCCCCCAAAATAGATATACATCACATATTTTGAGTCGCCAAAAATATGGTACAGAATACAAATACAACCTTAAATATACAACATGAGCTGTGAGTTTTAATACAAATATTGTCTTCTAGACAATATTCAAACTCAAAATAAGTCCTCAATACGTTTATTATCACACTATTTCATAGAATAGTGAGGACTACTAATGCTATCATTTGGACCGTCACTCTGTTCCCCGACTAGTCCCCGCTACGTTCTCATTTCCTAAAGAGAACAATGAAAGCAAAAGGGTGAGCTCAACTAGCCCACTAAAAAATATTATGACTAAGATAATGTAGAATAATTTATCATTAGTCTTCAACAGTATTAAACTGATAAAATATAACAAACATTAAGAATGGAATAACAACAGAATTCACCAGACATGCGATAGACCGCACAGACAAGTTATTCCAATAGAATAATAAAGAATTGAATAACATAAGAATTTCACCATGTATGTGGTACTTCGCATAGACAGGTTATTCCAACATAATAATAAAGAATGGAATAACAGCTCTTACGAATATTTGAAAGAAAATAACTCTCTTCATGAATACAAAAGAATAATACCCCTTGCCTTAGAAAGAAGAGTATTCTGACTGGTAGGGCGAGGATATTCTTGAAGAAAACTTATAATGTTTTCTATGCTCAAAGCTTCTTAAAACTCTAAAGAAATAAGCTCAAGATTATAGAAGAAGAATTCTCTGAATTTTTGGTGTGTTTTCAATTCTAACTAAGCATCCTATTTATAGGAAAATAGAAAGGATACTATGCAATAAAATATAATATATTCTATTTATAATATATATATATATATATATTTTATATATTTTATTTAAAATCTAATAAAATAAATAACTTTATAAAAGTATTTTATTTTATATAAAAAGATTTTACTATGCAAACACTATCTGTATACACTATGCATAATAGAATATAATATATCATATTTATAATCTAATAAAACAAATAACTTTATAAAAGTATTACATTTTTATATAAAAAGATTTTACTATCCAAACACTATGCAAGCACTATGCATAATAAAATATATTATATTCTATTTATAATCAAATAAAATAAAACTTTATAAAAAGTATTATGTTTTATTACATTTATAATAATAATAAAATAAACTTCATCATCATTATTATAATTCACACTATTAATCGACTGTGTCGTTCCCGTGAAAGAGGGGCTTTCAATAAGGATTTCTCTCTGTTAGGCGCGCAATTAGGTGACCAAACCTCTCCTTGGCGAACTTCTAGACATCGTTAATATTGCAAATAATAATATTAATAACTTTGTTATCTCAATTATTGATTTAATAATATATAAAATATCGACAATAATTGAATCAAATAACATGAGATACTATGCAACAATTACTATAGCAATAATTGAACAAAACTGAGTGACTTCTCACGTAAGCATCAATAATCAATACCGTGTGCTACTATACAACCACGCCATTACATCGCATACTTTTAACACCGGGTGTTTCAATAGTTAACGGTAAAACTTCCGTCGTTATTTTCATAAAAAATATTTTTGTCGTTTTCTCAATCCGACAATAATTCTATTGTGGGGTCCACCAATGATTGTGTCGTCATACGAATATTCCCTGTTAAAACGAATATTCCCCGACCAATCGAATATTATATAACAACTTGCGTACTTTGCAAAATTTATAAATATTACCCACAACTATAACATGATATCAAGTTCACTCCATAATATAAAAAAATTGATATTTATAGAAAATTCATTTTTATTCCTAAAAGTTAGGGTCTTACAAATTATTTTAACCTAATTAATAATGCTATATATGAAAAATAAATCAGATATGGAATCCAAACCCTAATTCTGAATTTGGAATAAAGAAAGAGAATAATAATAATAATAATAATAATAATAATAATAATAATAATAATAATAATAATAATAATAATAATAATAATATATTTCAAATTAGAAGACCCCAACTTTTATGAATAAAGATGATTTTTCTATGATTATCATTTTTAATATTATGGAATGAATTTGATATAATGTTATAGTTGTGGGTAATATTTATAAATTTTAAGGTAATACGTTGTTGTTATATAATATTTGATTGGTCTGGAGAATATTCGCTTTTAACAGGAATATTCGCATAACTAAAAAATCATTGGTGGACCCCACAAAATTATTATTTTGATTGAGAAAATGACAAAAATATTTTATGAAAATAACGATGTAAGTTTTACCGTTAAAACCTGCTGAACTACGCCAGAGTAAAAGTAAGTAAAGATTACTACGGTGGTTGTATAAGTAGCACACATATTGATTATCGATGCTTACGTGAGAAGTCACTTAGTTTTGTTCAATTATTGCTGAATTGTTTAAGTATAAGATCTCACGTTATTTGATTCAATTATTGTCGATATTTTATATATTATTAAATCAAGAATTGAGACTGACAAAGTTATTAATATTATTATTTGCAATATTAACGATGTCTGTAAGTTCTCGCCAAGGAGAGGTTTGTCACCTAATCAAGGCCAATAATAGGAGAAATTCTTATTGAAAGCCACATCTTTCCGGGAACGACATTCGGTCGATTAATATTGTGAATTATAATAAAGGTGATAAGTTTTGTTTTATTATTATTATAAATGTAATAAAATGAAAACTTTTTATATAAAAAACAAAATACTTTTATAAAGTTATTTTTTTATTAGACTATAAATAGAATATATAATATTCTATTATGCATAGTGTTTGCATAGTGCACGGATAGTGTTTGCATAGTGAAATCTTTTTATATAAAACATAATACTCTTATAAAGTTATTCGTTTTATTAGATTATAAATAGAATATATTTTATTTTATTTAAAAGATTTTGATTTATTAGAAAATTTTATTAATACTGCATAGTAAATCAATATGGACCGTTCGTTTAAAATTAAAATCAATCTGGATCGTTCATGAATTAGTTACTATTCAGCCCATTCTCCTATAAATAGAAGCACATTCCTTTATTATTTCTTACGAATTCACTGAAACTCTAGAGAGAGAAACTATAGAGAGAAAGAAGAAAAGTATTATGCTACTTCACTACTCATATATCCAGTTTTTTTTAAGGTAAGGGGTATTATTTTTCGTATTCTGAAGAGAACTTTTGTTATTCCATTCTTTATTATTCTCATTGGAATAACTTTTGTGACACGGGGACTACCCTATACTTGGTGAAATTCTTCTCGTTATTCCATTCTTTATTATTATGTTGAATAACTTTGCCTATGCAAAGTCTCGCATACATAGTGAAATTCTTCATTATTCCATTCTTTATTATTCATTGGAACATCCTCGTCATGCGTGCGTTTACACATGACTTCGGTTCCGTTATTTTTTATTACATTTGAATATCCTCGTCTGCATGCGTTTACGCATGACCTGGTTCCATTATTTATTATTTTATTGGAATATCCTTCTGTGCGTTTACGCATGACCTGGTTCCATTATTTATTATTCTGTTGGAATAACTTGTCTATGCGGTCTATCGCATGCCTGGTGAATTCTTTTGTTATTCCATTCTTTATTATACTCAGTTGGTTAAAGTTTTGACTTCTATACTCCATGAAATTAGTGGAATATCCTTGATATTTGCGCTTCATCCAGTATCTTTTCATGAAAATATTCTTCTGAGCATTCTTGAATTTTACTCCACAAAGAAGTATCATGTTGACAATTTGGACGTTATTGCTTCCTGGATAAATTAATTCTTGAACTTGTTTTTATTGAATTCTTATATCATTGTCATCATCCTCATGTTTATATTATGTTGAAAGTCATCTGTGGCCTATAGTGCATAGATGGACTTGATATAATTATGACCAGGGATTAATCGATATAATCATGACCGTAATATTACAAATGATGTGTTAAAAGTCCTCATTGGCTCGTAGTGCATTGATGGACAGTTGTTGGCATGATCATGACCATCGATAAATACACGAATATCCTTGGCCCATAGTGCATGGAAAATTTGTGGTTCTGATACTAATGAATATCCTTGGCCGTTGTGCAGGGATGATGTGGATTATTTATTAAGTTGAGTCTCAGCGATAAAAATGATGAAAAACCTTTTAAAACATAGAAGATAGTAGATTTTATTCTCTACTTGACTCTTTTAATGGATTGCTTGTTCCGCTGCAGTTAAACTTGATGTTTGTTATATTGTATCAATTTAACACTATTGAAGGCTAAGGATAATTTATTCTGCATTATCTTAGTCATAATATTTCTTATTGGGCTAGTTGAGCTCACCCTTTTGCTTTCATTGTTCTCTTCAGGAAATGAGAACGTAGCATGGACTAGTCGGGGAACGGAGTGACGGTCCAGAGGATAGCATTAGTAATCCTCACTATTCTATGAAATAGTGTGTTAATAAATGTATTGAGGAGTTATTTTGAGTTTGAATATTGTCTAGAAGACAATATTTGTATTAAAACTCACAGCTCATGTTGTATATTTAAGATTGTATTTGTATTCTGTACCATGTATTTGGCGACTCAGAATAGATGATGTATACATATTTTGGGGGCGTCACATCAGTACTATAAATATGCATGATATGTGTGTAATGTTAATTTGTAGAACAATTATAGTAGAACAGTAGAAAACCCTAACATTGCTTTATTAAACCCTAATTTGAAACTCAAATTAGAGTTCAAGACTGTTATATGACAGTGTTATGTGATTAATGTTAATTATTATAGATTTGATTAGGTAAACCCTATTTAAAATTTAGAAATCCTAATTTCTAAAAGTTAGAAACCCTAATTAGCTAATTAAGAAACCCTAATTTGCTAAATAGGAACCCTAATCACTAATTAAGCAAGCTTAATGTTAATTAGTGAATACTTAATTTTTCATTTTTAGAAACTAATTTTTGCTATTTTAAACCCTAATAAGAAATCCTATAAATTATTTGTACTAAACCTTAGGGTTAAACCCTAAGGGTTAGACAAATGACTTTTGTGCCATTAAAATTTCAAGCTAAAAGTCCAAATTACCCTAATTAAAATTCTTTAATGACATAGCTTGTATATCTTTCCAAACTTGTGGTTGTTTGTTGCCTCCTTTTTAGTTCTAACAAAAGGACTCTAACTCATACAAGCATAAATGGGTCAACAAGTAATACAGAGTAAGTAGAGTATCGATCCACAAAGAAAGGTTTCAAAATTAAATTATTATGCATCAACTATATCACTATTTTTATATTCTTAAACGAATGCATATGATTTTTAATTACTCTAAACTTAAATAATAACTAAAAGAAGAAAAATAGAATAATAAATCAAATATGGAAATAATGGGATCCTAACTTCATTTAATAATTCATCTAAATACCATCATCATACAAGATTATTCACGAACCACATAAAATTAGCCAAGGGCACGAATTAGACATAACAATTTTTCATTGTATTATGACCTACTTACATAACATCCACATACAATAGAGATCATGTAATCATCAATAAAACCAAAGTCACTGTATTTCTATGTGAAATTGCAGCAATATTGAATTTAAGCACACACCCTTATGTTACTACACACGGTGAAGCAGTATATTTCTATCTGGTTCACAAAATATAAAGCTAGACAATTCAGCCTCATACACGCATGCTATCATGATTACAACCATACTCGCATGTTATTTTTCAATTCCATAGAAGTATATAAAATGGATGGTGATCAAGCATTCATGCAATCAAATCAATCATAATAGAAATTCTGATGATACATAAATAAGTAAGCAATTAAGCCATCAATTAGACTTCATATTAAAATCCATTAGAATCCCATAATGGAGTTTAGCTCATGTCTGAACTAAAAGCCATTATGGGATTAGAGTAACACATGGAAAATAATTAAACAACTGAAAGAAGATGGAATCGATCAAACCCAATTGCAGATTATAATACAAACGTGATGTTCAAATCAGCAATAATCTCTAGCAACATAAAAGTAGTTCGTAGTCAATGACTGAATTCTAAAGAAGAGGTATAAAATATTAAGTCTATGCTTGGATCATCTATGGAATTCGTTCAAAGCGTAGAACCCTAGTTCTCTAATATGAAAAACTCATAAAAACTAAAGATAATCGCGTCTTGTACCAACCAGAGTAGTTTATACCAACCTAAACACTTCAAATTTTCAAATTACAATAAAGTCAACAACTGCAGTCGATGATACGCGGGGTCGCGCGCAATCCTAATACATAAGAGGCTCGGGCGCACGAGTTTGGAAATTTAGCTTCTGCCGGTTCCAGGCGCGCGAGGCTCTAGTGCAAAATAGACGTGGGCATGCCTGGTAGCGTTTCTGGCTTCTGCAGGTGTGTGGTGCGGGCGCGCGTGTTCCAACTTATTCAGCCGCGCGGCTCCTGCAATCTGCATTCTTGTGTTCTGCTATTGTTGCTTCCATGTCATGCTGCTCTTGTTCCTTTGACATGCTACTTTTGCTCCTTTGTCCGTCAATGCTCAGTTCCTTTTCTCCACTTGACCCTCGTGCCATGCCTTCACTGATCTGTGCCACCTACCAATGCCAAGCTATGCCATTTCCTGAACTTTTACACCAGATGAGTTCTCAAGTATATGCAGTGCAAAATAACACGAAATGCAACTAAAAACACACTAAAATGTACTTGAGATGGGCTAGTTCTCGTGAATTGATATCCAGAAGAAGGTATAAAACCTACTTATTAAATACCCCAAACTTGAACTATTGCTTGCCCTCAAGCAATGCATATGACATAAAACACTAAAAATGCAACTACATGCTATGCAACTAGATTATGATGCAAATGAACCTCATATTTTTCCAGCTATAACAGAATTTCAGTCAAAAATGCCTTAGCGAATTATCCAGATTCGAGAATACAAATTCAAACCAAACTATAGGCATAATATCATACACTCAAGTAATTCATATATGTTATAAAGATGTTGTGTGTGTGTTGTGTTCACCAAAGCTTGATTAAAGCAAAGAATGCACCTGCTAAACTGCTCAAAATAGAAAATCACAGTCTAAATCAAGATTCATGTATACTTATGCAACAAAGACCATTCCAACATATCAAAACAAACTAAGGTTCAACAATGGGTTCAACTGCTTTATTTCTATTCACGAGGGCGATTTTCGCTCTTTCTCGCGGTGTTTATTGCTATTTTTTCTTTTCTTTTTTTTTTATGCATAGCGAGTGCGTTTTACGCTCCATCTCGCCCCTTCAAAAGAGTCAATAATTCAGCTCAAGAAGGTTTCAAGATAGCCTTTTTCTTTTTCTTTTTTTATAGCATACCCATGTATTCCCAAAGTTTGCTTATCAATTTTTGTACAGTCTAAGTCCATTTTCCACATAATTCTCTTTTTAAAACCACATTTCCTATCAAGGAATGCAACATATAACTCTTATACCTACAAGCAATTGTGAACACGGCAGTGCAAACTGAAAGCATCTAAACAGCATCATGGATTACATCATGTAAAACATTATATCTAAGCTCATGTTATCCAAAATACTCACAATCCTTCATAATTCACTTTCATCATAGGCTAAACACAACTTTCATAAAGCTAGAACTGTGAGACATGCAACTAAACATATGATGCAACTAAATATATACTCACACAAGTAATAATGACTAAAAATCGAAAAATTTTCTACAATTTTTATCTAACACATAAACATACAAAATTTAAACTAAACATGCAAATACTATATGCAACTACCCTACTACCCAATACCCCCATACTTAAAATATTCATTGTCTTAATGAATGAAGGTAAAGGGTTAGAGAAACTCCCCTACTGCTCAACTGCATCACCCTCTTCAGGTAGTGAATTCGGTGGTGGAAATGGTACGACAGTCCCAAACTGTGGCCACTCAAGCATCATCCCCTACTGTGCAAACGCCTCTGCTAGTGACCTCGTCAAACCCGTTGCAAATGCTGCAAAGTTATCGTACATAGCGTTGACCTTTCGTTCCAACCTTCGGAGCTGTCGATCCCCAGTAACAACTATAGCTTGGGTTGACGTGCCCACTTCATCTATTTTAGAAGGCTACGATGATGGTGTAGACGATGTTGGGAAAAAGAATAAATCCCTTTCCTCTAGGATGCGGATTTCCTCGCCAATCTTCAAATCTTGCTATGGTAGCATGCGTAATGTCCTGGCTCGGGAAGTGTAACTGCACATCTGTCCGCCGAATACCTGCCTTGGCACATAAATGGGTCACTATGGAGGCATGTGGAATACTGCCCATGGTACTTCCCCGCATATATCTCATCATGTTCTAATTCATCAAGTGACCTATGTCGATATACTTGCCCACAATAATCCCCCATAGTATTATCGCTCACTCAACTATAATCTCATGCTGATAAGAAGAAGGCATGATTTTTGTACAGACAAAGAGATTCCAGGCCTTAGCATAACGATTTAGTGTGGAAGCCGAAAAAGTCTTGGGGTGATTAGTGCCCGGAATGCATGTCCACTGAGTCCCTGGAATGCACAAATCAGTGATTACCACGTCCAAATCAGTCTCCAAACGCTCTGCCTCCACCCAATTTGTTCGCCCAGCCGGAGGGTCGGGTAAATGGAACAATTGACGAATAGCTTTCGACCTGTAGTCCACTTGAATTCCACAGACAAAAGAGAACCCATTCATTGTTTCCCTCGCGTTAGCATAGAACTCTCTCACCACAACCATAGGTGAAGCTGTCGGCGTAGAGCACACACCATACCAACACCTTTCTCGATACATCTGCACTAATTGTCCATCCTGTGCGTTTGGTTTAAACCCTCGCTCTCGGACAAAGGACTTCCCCACAATGCGATAGTATTCAATTTGAGCATCCAAGTTAATAAACTTTGTAAAATCAACATTTTCCCCGCTTTAACTACTAGCAGATGATGATTGAATGAAAAGAAGATGACTTTCCTTGTAAAATCGTGAGTGATAGGTGATGAAGTGAATAACCCCCAAACTGATTTTGCACTACCACTCTAAAATCCTAGGTTTTATCGGTTTAGCAATCGATCATGGGTATTAGATCTGAAGTGACAATCAGTAGTGGATAAGAGATGTTATGGCTTCAATTTGTAACTGAGTAGAGATGAGGAGACTTGCATGTAATGGAGAGAAAGGGAATAGGACTTCAACTGATAGAAGACAAGTGGTAGAACATGTCTTTAAAACTTAAAAAAATTTCAACTTCCGGTGTCGTGCGCGGCCGCGCGGCTTTTCAACGGAGATATGGCGCGGGCGCGCGAGTGGAATTTTTACTATTACGCTGAGACATGCAACATGCAAGCGTGTGGTTTTATCTCTTTGCTAACATAAGCCTACGGTCACGACCTTGAATCCTGCAATTTCAGTTTGCATCTTCCAATATAGCACACAGTGATTACTTCATTTCAATGCACCTACATAAACACCAATTAACCATGTCAATGCTTGAACTAATGAACACGCAACAATGACCATCTCATTATCATACTCTTTATACTGATCTCAAACACAGTCCAATGCAAATTCAACTACACACTCACGTATGCAAAACATATTAATCTATCACAATTAAAAAAATAATGAAGATAAACTACAAAAACAACCTAAACTGAATAAAAAAAAAGGGATATAAACAATGGGTTGCCTCCCATCTAGCGCTAAGTTATAGTCAATTATCTTGACTATCTCTGAATCTCATGTCGAAGAAAGAATTGAGGTGACTTTTTGTCTGTCCACATCGCCACCAAAGTAATGCTTCAACCGCTGTCCATTTGCTTTAAACGGCTTGTCCGGGAACTTATCGAACACCTCTATTGCACCATGTGGGAAAATAGTCTTCACTGTAAATGGCCCTGACCATCTTGATTTTAGCTTCCCAGGAAAAAGTTTAAGTCTGGAGTTGAAAAGCAAAACTCTTTGTCCCGGCTCAAATGTCCTCTCTATGATCTTGCGATCATGCCATTTCTTCACCTTTTCCTTGTACAACTTAGAATTTTCATACGCTTGTAATCAGAATTCATCCAACTAATTGAGTTTGAGTAGGTGTTTCTCTCCTACAGCTTTCAAATCAAAATTCAGCTTCCGAATCGCCCAATATGCTTTATGCTCTAGCTCTATAGGAAGGTGACATGCTTTTCCATAAACTAGCTGGAAAGGTGACATGCCCAATGGAGTTTTGTATGTAGTCCTATATGCCCACACAGCATCATCAAGCTTTAAAGACCAATCGTTCTTAGTGGGATTCACAACTTTTTCCAGAATTCTTTTAACTTCTCGTTTTGACACTTCTGTTTGGCCATTCATTTGTGGGTGATAAGCTGTAGCAATGTGATGGTTCACCCCATACTTAGCCAACAAAGCTGTAAATTGCCTGTTGCAGAAATGACTGCCTTCATCACTAATGATGGCCCTAGGAGTCCCAAACCTCGTGAAGATACTTCTTTGTAAAAACCTGAGGACTACTTTGGCATCATTTGTTGGAAGAACTGCCACTTCTACCCATTTTAACACATAATCCACTGCAAGCAAGATGTAAAGATTTCCACATGAAGAAACGAAAGGACCCATGAAATCTATCCCCCACACATCAAAAATTTCCACTTCGAGGATTGTGTTCAATGGCATTTCATTTCTTTTTGAAATGTTCCTAACTCTCTTACATCTATCACATCTTTGGACGAAAATGTACGCATCCTTGAAAATTGTCAGCCAATAGAATCCTTCTTGTAGCACTTTAGCCGTTGTTCGCTCTCCACCATAGTGACACCCATACACAGATGCATGACAATCCTGTAGAATCCCCTCGATCTCACTATACGGGATACACCTTCTTATCATCTGATCAACACATTATTTGAATAAATATGGCTAATCCCATATAAACCATTTGACATCATGCAAAAAAAATTTCTTTTGATGACCCACCAAGTCAGAAGGTACCATCTTACTCACCAAATAGTTCGCGTAGTCTGCAAACCATGGCACTTCCCCTTTCACCACAAACAACTGCTCATCTAGAAAGGATTCATTAATTATAACTTTGTCGTCTGCCTCTCTTTCCGGATTCTCTAGTCGAAATAAGTGGTCCGCCACTTGGTTTTTAGTGCCCTTTCTGTCCTTGATCTCTAAATTAAATTCCTGCAACAATAATATCCACCTGATCAAATGTGGTTTGGCATCCTTCTTTGCCACTAAGTGTCGAGTTTTCGCGTGATCCATGTACACTATCACCTTTGTACCAATCAGATATGCTCAGAATTTATCAAAGGCATACACCACTGCCAATAACTCTTTCTCTGTGGTGGTGTAGTTCAACTGCGCATCTGTAAGGGTCTTGCTGGCATAATAGATCACATGAAAAATTTTCTCCTTTCTCTGACCCAACACAGCCCCCACAACGTAATCACTGGCATCACACATTAACTAAAATGGCAAATCCCAATCTGGAGCAGTAATAACTGGTGCTGAGGTTAATTTCCCCTTCAAGTGTTCAAATGCCGACACGCAAGCCTCATCAAATTTAAACTGTGCATCCTTCTCTAATAAACTGCATAGTGGATTAGTTATTTTGGAGAAGTCCTTGATGAATCTGCGGTAGAAGCTTCAGATATCCAAGAAAAATGCAAACACATTTTCTTTGAAGTAGGTGGTGGCAAGTTCTCAATAGTTTCTAGCTTAGCCCTGCCCACCTCGAGTCCCTTCTTTGAAACCTTGTGTCCCAGAATTATTCCTTCTTGTACCATAAAATGGCACTTTTCCCAGTTTAGTACTAAATTCATTTCAACACACCTTCTCAAGACCATCACCAAATTCTCAAGGCATAAATCAAAAGAATCCCCAAATACCGAGAAATCATCCATGAATACCTCCACATTCTGTTCCACCATATCTAAAAAAATAGCCATCATGCATCTCTAAAAGGTGGTTGGAGCATTGCATAACCCGAAAGACATCCTTCTGAAATCAAAAGTGACGTATGGACATGTGAAGGTTGTCTTTTCTTGATCCTATGGAGCTATCACAATCTGATTGTAGCCTGAATAACCGTCCAGAAGGCAATAATACTCATGACCCGCCAGTCTATCCAACATCTGATCGATAAATGGCAGTGGGAAGTGATCTTTCCTTGTAGCTTTGTTGAGCCTGTGGTAATCCATGCAGACTCTCCACCTCGTCACTGTTTGTGTTAGAATCAACTCATTATTTTCATTTGAAACCACAGTCATACCACCCTTCTTTGGTACACATTTCACTGGGCTCACCCATGAATTGTCTAAAATCGGATAGATTATGCCTGCATCCAGCCATTTCAATACTTCTTTCTTGACCACTTCTTTCATTATCGAATTAAGTCTTCTTTGTTTCTCCACCGACGACTTACTATCATCTTCTAGAAGGATCTTATGCATTCAAAAAGAAGGGCTGATCCCTTTTATGTCTGTTATAGTCCATCCAATAGCCGACTTGAACTCTCTAAGGACTCTTAGCAGTTTTTCTTCCTGAAAAGATGTTAGTGTACAAGAAATAATCACAGGTAACTTTGAATCTTTATTTAAAAATGCATACCGTAAATGATTTAGAAGTGGTTTCAACTCAAGTTCTAGAGGTGTCTCAAGAGATGGCTTCAATTTTACTGACGTCTCTCCAGCTTTCTTCAATGGCTCAACAGGAATTTTGAATTTTCTGAATTGTGGAGTCATATCAAGAAATTGCACAAGTTCTTTAAATTCCTCATCCTCTAGTTCTGAATTTCCAGCAAGAACACTTTTAAATGGTTCATTATCCACCAAACTCTCTACTTCATCATTTAAGACCTGATCCACCAAATCAACCCGGAAGCATTCCTCTTCATCTGTTGGAAACTTCATTGCTTTGAATACGTTAAAGGTAACCTCCTGATCATGAACACGTATAGTGAGTTCCCCTTTTTGCATGTCTATCAAAGTCCTTCTTGTTGCTAGGAATGGTCTTCCCAGTTATGATTGGTATACTCTTATCTTCCTCATAATCTAAAATGATGAAGTCCGCCGGAAAGATGAATTTATCCACTTTTACCAATACATCTTCAACAATTCCCCGTGAATAAGTAATGGATCTGTCAGCTAGCTGCAAAGAAATATTTGTCGGCCTTGGAGCCGGCAATCCCAACTGATTGAATACTGACAAGGGCATCAAATTTATACTTGCCCCAAGATCACATAGACATTTACTGAAGCTCATCTTTCCGATTGTGCATGGAATTGTGAAACTACCCGGATCCTTCAGCTTTGGAGGTAATTTGCGCTGAAGCACTACACTGCATTCCTCTGTCAAGGCCATTGTCTCAAAATCTTCTAATCTCTTCTTCCTTGACAATATACCCTTCATGAACTTTGCATAACTAGTCATATGTTCCAATGCCTCAGTGAAAGGTATGTTAATCTGAATATTTTTAAAAACCTCCAAAAACTTGTTGAACTGCTCATCTTCCCTCTGCTTATTCAATCTCTGTGGATACGGAACCGAAGGGTGAACTCTTGGTATTTGATTTACGGGCTTCTCTACTAAACTTGCTTTATTATCTTATCCATGCTGTTGTCTAGAACCTTCATCATTTTCTTCCTTCTCACATAAATTCTACTCTACCTCATGCGGCAATGGCTTTCTCTCCTGTATATATAGTGGCATGGTAGCGCTGGTAGATTTTTTGCACAATCGCTTCCTGCACTGAAGTGTGATTGCCTAACATTGTTCCTTCCCTTCTCTTCTTGGATTTGCCTCTGTATTACTTGGCTATGAACCCTGGGGCCTATTGTTAAGTATGCTCGCCATTTGACCCATTTGAGTTTCCAAATTTTTTATAGCCACTACTTGGTTTTTGATCATCACTTCTGTATTCGCCATGTACTTCATCATCATCTCCTCCATTTCTGATTTCTTTTCTTGCTGAGGTGCAACTGGAGTGTGATGTTGTTGTTGAGAAAATCCCAGTGGAAAAGGTGGTCTTGGTGCAAACTGCTTTTGGTGGCCGTGATGAAATTGATTATTCAATTTGAAACCGATTACGATGATTTCCTTGATTATTTGACCAACTGAAGTTAGGATGGCTGCGGTTGTTGGAGTTGTATGTGTTCTGAAATTTTCCTTGGTCCTTCCTGTAGTTGCTCACATACAGTACTGACTCTGAGCTAATAGCACATTGATCCGTTGAGTGTGACCCTGCATAAATTTCGTACACAAAGGCAATTATCTTCTCCTTACTCTCTATCAACGAATCAATTTTCTTTGCCACGGATGCCATCTGTGCTAACAATTGTGTGATAGCATCCACTTCTAACAAACCTGCAACTCTGGGTTGTGGCATCCTGGCTGTAGGGTATTGAAAATCATTCGCTGCCATTGTCTCTATAAGGTTATAAGCTTCCTCATAACTTTTGGCCCATAAAGCTCCTCCTGCAGCTGCATCTATAATCGGTCTTGATTGCCATCCCAGTCCATTATAGAATGTGTTGGTCACCATCCAATCTGGCATGCCATGGTGTGGACATTTCCTTAGTATTTCTTTGTTTCTTTCCCAGGCTTCATATAAAGATTCACCCTGTTGTTACTCAAACTGGGAAATTGATGTCCTCATCTTCACAGTCTTAGCCATTGGGAAAAACTTGGCTAAGAATTTATGTGCTAGGTCCTCCCATGTGGTTATAGATCCCGAAGGCAAAGAGTGAAGCCAACTTCTCGCTTTATCCCTCAATGAAAACGGAAACAGTCTAAGTCTGATCGCATCCTCCGTCACCCCGTTATATCTGAACATGTCACATATTTCGATGAAACTCAACAGGTGTTCATTAGGATCATCTCAGAGCAAAGACCCCAAATCAGATCGAATTACGCAACATTTGAATAGTGCCCGGTTTTATTTCGAAGGTGTTGGCTATTATCGCTGGTCTGACTATGCTTGACTGCAGTCCACTAATGTTCGGCATGGAATAGTCCCTCAAAGCCCTATGCTCCTCTCTGTGTTCTTCTCTTTGCTCTTCTGCCGCCATATTAGATGTAGTGGCCTTTAAGGTTGCTTATAAATTTCTACACACTTTTGCTTTCCAACCTCTTCCGTTAATATTATCCTGAGCCGGTGTTAGCTCGGAATTGGATGACTGCGTGCGCATAAAAATTTATACAAGTACCTGAAATACAAACAAAAACAAAAAATAGAAATGAGATAAGATTAGATTTGTTTAAGTCATACAATATAGCTTAAAACTTATGATAATAATACTAAATTTAAACGCCTTTTCCCAGCAACGGCGCCAAAAACTTGTTGCCTCCTTTTTAGTTCTAACAAAAGGACTCTAACTCATGCAAGCATACATGGGTCAACAAGTAATACAGAGTACGTAGAGTATCATTACACGGAGAAAGGTTTCAAAATTAAATTATTATGCATCAACTATATCACTATTTTTATATGCTTAAACGAATGCTTATGATTTTTAATTACTCTAAACTTAAATAATAACTAAAAGAAAAAAAATAGAATAATAAATCAAATCTGGAAATTATGGGATCCTAACTTCATTTAATAATTCATCTAAATACCACCATCATACAAGATTATTCACGAACCACAGAAAATTAGTATAGGGCACGAATATAGACATAACTATTTTTTAATGTATTATGACCTACTTACATAACATCCAGATACAATAGAGATCATGTAATCATCAATAAAACTAAAGTCACTATATTTCTATGTGAAATTGCAGCCATATTGAATTTAAGCACAAGCCCTTATGTTACTACACACGGTGAAGCAGTATATTTTTATCTGATTCACAAAATATAAAGCTAGACAATTCAGCCTCATACATGCATGCTATCATGATTACAACCATACTCACATGTTATTTTTTAAGTCCATACAAGTATATAAAATGAATGGTGATCAAGCATTCATGCAATTAAATCAATAATAATAGAAATTCTGATGATACATAAATAAGTAAGCAATCAAGCCATCAATTAGACTTCATATTAAAATCCGTTAGAATCCCATAATGGAGTTTAGCTCATGTCTGAACTAAAAGCCATTATGGGATTAGAGTAACACATGGAAAATAATTAAACAATTGAAAGAAGATGGAATCGATCAAACCCAATTCTTGATTATATAATACAAACGTGATGTTCAAATCAGCAATAATCTCTAACAACATAAAAGTAGTTCGTAGTCAATGACTGAATTCTAAAGAAGAGGTATAAAATATTAAGTCTATGATTGGATCTTCTATGGAATTCGTTCTAAGCGTAGAACCCTAGTTCTCTAATATGAAAAACTCGTAAAAATCTAAAGTACCAAATCCATAGTAGTTTATAACAACCCAAACACTTCAAATTTTAAAATTACAATATACCAACTCAAACACTTCAAATTTTAAATATAATAATAAAGTCAACAAGTTTGGAAATCATTCATTTTATTGAAACAACATCAAAATGTGTGTATCAACGACATTCTTATTGCATTAATAATATTACATCCCGTTCCTAAGTTCTATAACCATTACATTCTTTGTTCATCATACTATAATATATATACAACTCACTAGTTTATTACAAGGCAAACTAATCGTTCATCTTCGTCTTGCCTTTATCCTTGTCAAATCCCTCGGTTCATTCAGTCTTAGCAGCATTCACATGGTTCAAGCAAGAGTTAGCATAACAAGCTCAGCAAGTACAACAATTTTTTTTAAATGACATGCTTGAAACATAGGAATCGTATATCTTCAATAACTGAACAATAGTTATGAAGTACTATCGATAATTCAAAATAGCACTTCTTTTCCTTCAAAACGTTTTACAATAACAATATTTAGTAAAACATCAATTCTGGCTCAAGACCATCAGCGTTTCATAATTTCTTTGAAAAGGACAACCCGACACTAAGTCCGTAAGTCCGGCATATCTTACGAGCACTTCTGGGTGATCAGCCCATGGTACTCTATGTTGATCAACACTACATTCATTAAACGTGTATACGTTTAAGTTGTGGCAACCTCACGTGCCTGTCGTTAAACGGCAAAAACATTTTAGCATACTCGGTCTTCGATTAAAAACCACACCAATATAGCTCGGTAAACATTAATCATGCTTGACAGATTCATAATACAAGTCTAGCCGAAAGAATTGGCTTTGACTTCATAATTCAAGACTTCATGCGAAAGAATACATGAATTACAAAGCTTGTCCAGACTGAACCGGAACAAGGGTTAGAATACTTGCCTTAGTGTCTCCTATAGTAAAATTACTTTTTCTTTGAGTCTTTATAGTCTCTACAATACATGATCATATAACGTACCATATTAGGTCACATGTAATCAAGTAAGTATACTACTATATCTTACCCTTCATCTCAATCTAAATCCTGACTTAGATCTGTTATTATGGTTTCCGGCTTTTTATTACGTCATTCACATTACATTCACATTCAATTGTTTATCAACGTTTAATCATCATACATTACATGTCTAACAATGCCTTAAAAATGTTATATTAACACCTTAGTTCATTACTAATGAGTTATCTTTCCTTCCATACTTGTAAACAATCTTGTTTGTCAAAACTCTGGGACTGGTGCCGCGGCGCCACAGTTAACTCTTCATCTCGCGCCACAGTATGAGTTAGCAGTATGCCTTGACACTGTTACGACACTGCTGCACCACCCATTTGGCCTTGGGTTGGCGCCGCGGCGCCAACTCTGTGCCTTAGAAAATTTTTACAGATTTTAAATTTTACAAAACTCCCAGACGCATAACTTCTTTGTTATAAGTCCAATTTGGCTTGTTTAAAATCCTATAGTTCACAAATTACATACTTTATGCGTTCATGAAAGAATTTTATCTATTAGACTTCGTTTGCTCAAAATTCACATATTATTCCATTTTTAACTAAAACGGTAAACGTTCGTGAACGTTCAATGCTCGTTTCTTCATTCTAAGTCGGAATTCGGTTATTCTCGAGTCCGCAACTCTATAATGCCAAATAAGACTTGTCTCCATTAAAAATTAATATTTCCAAGCTCAATATCGAAATTCGACTTCCATTCTGAGAATTTCACGAATTCGACGATTAACGTCCAATCGTGTGAATTTCGGCATAACTTCATTTTTTATGATTTGTTCATTGTTTTAACTGGATTCAATCCATCATACTAACATCTTATCATACATACTTCATTAACTTATTTTTATGATAAGTTATTACTTGTTCTTCATTAGTCTATAACTTGTAAAAGTATAAACTATTTATGAATTCACTTTGCATGACTTATCATAGCTTAAATCTTTAAACCATTATCCTTACTTCTTATCATCATATAACCTTATTATTTTAACATAAAACAAGTTCTTACAAGTTCTTCCTTGTTTCATAACTTTATGATTACGAATAGCTTATTCATGACTTATACGGCTTATTAAGACTTAAGCCCTTTTCTTACTCATTCTTATCATTCCTTAACATACATGTTCTACCACTACCCCCTTCTCTAACAATTGAAGAGAAAGAATTTATGGTTCAAGTTCTTACCTATGAAGATCACTTGCTTAAATCCTTACTCTCCTTCTTGCTCCTTGAATTCTCAAAGGCTAAATTGTTCTAGCTTTTGTAGCTTTTTCTCACTTATTCTCTCTAACCAATAAGCTCTCAACTTATTAGATGAAATGAAAAACCAACAAAATGAAAACCAAGCTTGCTATTTATAGGAGTTGCTAGATTAGGGCATAAGGGTCATTAATCCAATCCCTCCTCCTTAATCACCTCCTTACTATTCATTACCTAGACATTAAGTTAACTTGCTCCTCACATGAATTACTTGGCCACCACAACACTTAGCCAATAAGTTAACTTGGCCACCACCTATTTGCTTGCTCATCACATAAGCACTTTACTTAACTTTTAAGTTTGCTTGGTCATTACATAACTTATCTCTTGCTTAGCCATTAAGTCTACCTAACTTATACTTTGCTTAACCCTTAAGTCTACTTGCTCATCACACAAATTTCTTGATCACCAATTCACCCATATGATCATGGGTTTCCCTATGGATCCTCCTAATCCATTGGATTCTTACTTTGGGTTTAAGGTTTAATTAATCCTAACTTATACATTGGGCTTGTATTAACAATTATTTGGACTTTATCATTATCTTGCATTGGGCTTACACATCTCTACACTTGGGCCTTATCAATATCTCATTGGACTTTACAATTTCTTACTCAATCCTACAAGTCCATTACATTTGGCTTAAAGCCTTATAACGTATAATTTACGTATTAATCTTTTATTCTAACTCGTATACTTATTTAATATACGATATTTCATCATTCATACATACTCGTATAATACCTCGTATTATACTTGTATTCATTACCTCGTACAATACTTACGTATTATACAATCATTGCTTTAATTCATTATACGCATTTAAATTCCTTCTCGGAATTCATTTTCCCTAATCGTTAGGTTTTAAGTCCGCAGGAAAAAAATTGTGTTTGCCATAACTGAAATATTATTGGATATTCTATCTCACCTCAATATTCTATCATTACGTATTTCTCAGAAATTCAAAAATAATTCCCGAGCAAAAATGCGTGAATAGTGTTTTTCAGAAAATTTCTCGGAAAGCTTTTATTTTTGTCTTGGAAATTCAAACACTTTAATTCTACCACGTAGTCAAAATACTACGACATTTCGATATGTCTAGGTCATAGAACGACCTTCAATTAGCTTACTCCCATAAATAATTAATTAAATTCATTTAATCCACATAATAAAAATAAAAATTTAATTCTCAAAAATCCAAATTTTCTGGGGCGTTACATTCTTCCCCCCTTATAAGGATTATGTCCCCAGAATCTTCCTAACACTACATCCACCATTGAGGAAAATTTTTTCCTTTATTTTAATCTTGAGTTCCCACAATGCTTCTACAACATTGAGGTTCTTTCATTTCACCTTCACCGAAGGTATTATCTTAATTCACATGACTTGTCACTTCCTATCAATACTCTGAGTTGGAAGCTAAACCATTACTCACACATTACACTATCTTCCTTTTATTAGTCCTTCTTTTAATACCAAATTATATGAAATTCAAATTCCTCCTTCAAAACAAGATTATACATGATCTTCTTTTTATCCTGCATCCTCTTCTTCACTCGCTTACACTCCTCGCTACCTAGTGGTATTTAATAACTCATTCCATTATCGTGGATTGAGTCTACGTTGTGAATAACATTTTTACCTCTTCATTCCGCAATTTAACTTCTAGCTTCGTTTTTGACATTTTCGTCATTAACTCATTCTGAGTTGTTAACATCAATAGCTTTTCCCTACCCTTCCTACTTAACACGTCGTTTACTACTTTTACCTTCCATGTATGATATAATATATCACAGTCGTAACCTCTTAACCAATCTAATCACATTCTCTACTTCATATTCAACTTGTTCTGTGTGGAGATATATATCAAACTCTTAGAGTCCATGTAGATCTCACACTTCTCCCTGTATAAATACTATATTCCAATTTTTAATTCTAAGACTACAACTGCCAATTTTAGATCATAAGTAGGATAAACCTCTTTATAATCCTTTAATTGGCGTGATGCATACACAATGTCTTTGCCATGCTACATGAGCACAAAATCTTATCATTTCTACGAAACATCAAGATACACTACAGAATTCCCCGTATCATTTGATAAAGACAATACAAATGCCTCACTTAATCTTCCTTTAGCTCCTAAAAACTATTTTCTCACTTCTCATTCCCAATATACTTCTTAATAACAAATTTGTCTATCTCTTTAAGCTACAATTCACACGTAGTGAATTCTGTATCCAACTTCTCCTCAGTAGTGTTTCTCACACTATCTCCAAATGTTCGGCACATGATCTTGGACGTCTTAAATTAGACTAGAATATCACCAATGATCATTCGACACCCTCATCCAAATATTATTTGAACACCCTGTGACGCTAATGGTACTTTCAACCATAGCACCTCACAAGAGTACCTATCAATTTACCACCGACTTGCTCGGCACCCATTACGGAAAGTCTAACTTCCGCACATTAGTTAACCCACACGACATAACCAGAAACTTGTCATAACTATAACAAGGTCTGAATGTCATCTTAGGTTCCTCCTCATTCTTCCTTACTTTCAACCGACTATACCCCGTACGCAAATCTATCTTAGAAAAATTGTTTGCCCTCTTCAACTGATCAAATAGATCATCGATCCTGGGCCATGGGTATTTATTCTTAACCGCTAACTTACTCCTATTACAATAGTCGATACACAACCGTAACGACTCATCCTCTTTCTTAACATCCTCCTAACTCGCGTCATCGTTAGACAACAAGAGCATCGCGGTATTTTATTACCGTAAATTACTACCTTGGATTCTCTTAGAAAACTGAAGATTCATACTTTTGTTCTAACAATTTATTAAAGTTCTATGGTTAATCAACTCATTCACACTGAGAATTACTTCAAATTCTCTCAACTTTATCAGTACTTATTTACCAATACTTGTTTACATTCCTTATTCATGAAGCTATTTCCACAAATATAATTAACGAAAGTTATTTCCCAATTCTCTACCTTAACATATAAAGGTATTTATAATCCCTTCCCAGAATGAACTTAATCACTTAGCAAACTCTCATGCTATAAAAGAAAAGTAGCACTCCAATCAAACAACACATAAGTATTCATTGGTTCCTCTTTCTCCGTTGCTCTTATCTTTTCTCTCGTTGTAGTATTGGGTTAACGCCTCACTACCACCCTCCGCTATAATCACTTTCTCCAGAATAGTCCCATAGGATGCACTTTGGAACACCGAAATTTTATTATAGAGCCAGGGTTTCAGGCCCTGCTCAAACCTACAAGCCTTCCTCTACTCCATTGCATACTTATAGGGAAATAATTCTCGAAGAAAACCTTCTTGAATTGTTCCCACATTACCACGTCTATTCTAGTCCCACCCTGGTGAGCCTCCCACCAAAGGTTGGCTTCCCCTTTCATCATATAAATTGCAAAATAAGTCTTTTGCGCCTCACCTACGTTTGTAATAACAAACACCTTCTCTATTTTATTTACCCATGTCCGGGCTGCTAATGGGTCCATTGTTCCTTTGAACTTTGGCGGACCTACACTTTTAAATTCTTTAAAGGTAGTCATTATGGCTAACCTAGGTTCGGTGGGTACTCTACCCCCAGTTTAGTTAAATGCAGCCGTTAATAAATTAACGAACTCTTGCATAGGGTTGTTTTGACCCCCTTGATTTTTATTACATGATTCCGCTTTCTGATTACGTTGTCTTCTCCTTGGCGGCATTTTCTGATTAAATAGAATTTCATTATCATATATTTACTTACTTCGTTATTATTCGTCTCATAACAACTTATACCATAACAAAGCATATTAAATGAAAACAATCCCAAGGCTATTACATTTCTATCCCGCAATCGAACTTCTCAAAAGTTGGGATTTACAAAGAGACTATTTTTTTTATACAAAAGAGGGTTTTAAGTCACTACACACATATTTATAACTCTAGCTTTCAAATAATGCATAATAGTGTCCTCGTGTTTCTCATTTTCAATCTTCGCTACAGTATCCCGACTAATAGTATGTCGAGTCTGCCCCGACTCTATAGAATAACAAGAAACTTTAAGCTTAAAATCCTTATGAGCACTCTCATGGATGTAAGACATCCGCGCTATCTTCCGGCCCTTCTCCCCCAATTCTTTACGGAGCTCATCGGCCTCCTTCTTAAAATCCCTAGCCTTATTTATCACGAGCACCTTCCCATCATGCTCGGACTCAAAATCTGCTTCTGCAGACTCCTTCGCTACATAAAGAGCACTAATCTCTTCATTCGATTACGCTGGCTACTTTCATTTGCACATTCCTATCAAGCACTTCCGAGATACAATGATCTCATTGCATCCGGAGGTGATGACTCTAGTGGTAAGTACCAACGCATCACCAGCCAGGCATTATCTCCATTACTTCCTCCTCACTGCTCATCATATTAAGATATAATGTTATATCCATATCTCCCTCAGAGTAGTTCTTCTCAGAAAAGTACTCCACTATCTCCGACTCCTCTAGAATCACTAATGGTACCTCCGCCACCGGCATAGGTACAGACTCTACTCTGTTCACAATTTCTTCGTTCATCGCGTGTATATCTCTATACATCAAGCTATCGATCGACATCCTATAATGACACATATGTTGATTAGTACATAACACACAATAGTATAAGCACAAATCACATTTAATTTATTTAGGGTTACTTTCCATCTTTTAAATCTTTTGGTACTGAGTTTCCTCAATACCTTATTAACTCATTCGACTGAAGTAAAACTTGAGTTTACTTCCTTCGGACTTTTCTTCCTTAACGAGGTTATTAGCCTAAGGTTCTTCCCCCCTTAATTTTTATAACCTAATGCTTTGATACCAACCTGTGACGCCCCCAAATACAGGTATCTTCCAACCCGATAGATGGTGCTACACGGTACTCATAACTATATATTCATTCTATTGAAACAACATCAAAATGTGTGTATCAACGACATTCTTATTACATTAATAATATTACATCCCTTTCCCAGGTTCTATAACCATTACATTCTTTGTTCATCATACTATAATATATATATATATAACTCACTAGTTTATTACAAGGCAAACTAATCGTTCATCTTCGTCTTGCCTTTATCCTTGTCAGATCCCTCGGTTCGTTCAGTCTTAGTTGCATTCATATGGTTCAAGCAAGAGTGAGCATAACAAGCTCAACAAGTACAACAATTTTTTTTAAACGACATGCTTGAAACATAGGAATCTTATATCTTCAATAACTGAACAATAGTTACGAAGTACTATCGATAATTCAAAATAGCACTTCTTTTCCTTCAAAACGTTTTACAATAACAATATTTAGTAAAACATCAATTCTAGCTCAAGACCATGAGCGTTTCATAATTTCTTTGAAAAGGATAACCCGACACTAAGTCCGTAAGTCCGGCATATCTAACGAGCACTTCTGGGTGATCAGCCCATGGTACTCTATGTTGATCAACACTACATTCATTAAACGTGTATACGTTTAATTTGTGGCAACCTCACGTGCCTGTCGTTAAACGACAAAAACATTTTAGCATACTCGGTCTTCGATTGAAAACCACACCAATATAGCTCTGTAAACATTAATCATGCTTGACAGATTCATAATACAAGTCTAGCCGAAAGAATTGGCTTTGACTTCATCATTCAAGACTTCATGCGAAAGAATACATGAATTATAAAGCTTGTCCAAATTGAACTGGAACAAGGGTTAGAATACTTTCCTTCAGTGTCTGCTATAGTAAAATTACTTTTCCTTCGAGTCTTTACAGTCTCTACAGTACATGATCATATAATGTACCATATTAGGTCACATGTAATCAAGTAAGTATACTACTATATCTTACCCTTCATCTCAATCTAAATCCTGACTAAGATCTGTTATTATGGTTTCCAGCTTTTCATTACGTCATTCACATTACATTCACATTCAATTGTTTATCAACCTTTAATCATCATACATTACATGTCTAACAATGCCTTAAAAATGTTATATTAACACCTTAGTTCATTACTAATGATTTATCTTTCCTTCTATACTTGTAAACATTCTTGTCTATCAAAACTCTGGGACTGGCGCCGCGGCGCCACACTTAACTCTTCATCTCGCACCACTACATGAGTTAGCAGTATGCCTTGACATCAAGTATTCTGGCTGGCATTGCTGGCTCCCATTTGCCTTGGGTTGGCGGCCATGCTTCTAACTCTGTGCCTTAGAAATTTTTTACAGATTTTAAATTTTACAAAACTCCCGGACGCATTACTTCTTCGTTATAAGTCTGATTTGGCTCGTTCAAAAGCCTACTGTTCACTAATTACATACTTTATGCGTTCATGAAAGAATTTTATCTATTTGACTTTGTTTGCTCAAAATTCACCTATTATTCCATTTTTAACGAAAACGGTAAACGTTCATGAACGTTCAATGCTCGTTTCTTCATTCTAAGTCGGAATTCGGTCATTATTGAGTCCGCAACTCTATAATGCCAAATAAGACTTGTCTCCATTAAAAACTAATATTTCCGAGTTCAATATCGAAATTCGACTTCCATTCCGAGAATTTCACGAATTCGATGATTAATGTCCATTCGTGTGAATTCAGGCATAACTTCATTTTTTATGATTTGTTCATTGTTTTAACTGAATTCAATCCATCATACTAACATCTTAACATACATACTTCATTAATTTATTTTCATGATAACTTATTAGTTGTTCTTCATTAGTCTATAACTTGTAAAAGTATAAACTACTTATGAATTCACTTTGCATGACTTATCATAACTTAAATCTTTAAACCATTATCCTTGCTTCTTATCATCATACAACCTTATTATTTCAACATAAAACAAGTTCTTACAAGTTCTTCCTTGTTTCATAACTTATATGATTACGAATAGCTTATTCATGACTTATACAGCTTATTAAGACTTAAGCCCTTTGCTTACTCATTCTTATAACTCCTTAACATACATGTTCTACAACTACCCCCTTCTCTAACAATTGAAGAGAAAGAATTTATGGTTCAAGTTCTTACCTATGAAGATCACTTGCTTAAATCCTTACTCTCCTTCTTGCTCCTTGAATTCTCAAAGGCTAAATTGTTCTAGCTTTGGTAGCTTATTCTCACTTATTCTCTCTAACCAATAAGCTCTCAACTTATTAGATGAAATGAACAACCAACAAAATGAAAACCAAGCTTGCTATTTATAGGAGTTGCTAGATTAGGGCATAAGGGTCATTAATCCAATCCCACCTCCTTAATCACCTCCTTACTATTCATTACCTAGACATTAAGTTAACTTGCTCCTCACATGAATTACTTGGCCACCACAACACTTAGCCATTAAGTTAACTTGGCCACCACCTTATTTGCTTGCTCATCACATAAGCACTTTACTTAGCTTTTAAGTTTGCTTGGTCATTACATAATTTATCTCTTGCTTAGCCATTAAGTCTACCTAACTTATACTTTGCATAACCCTTAAGTCTACTTGCTCATCACACAAAGTTCTTGATCACCAATTCACCCATATGATCATGGGTTACCCCATGGATCCTCCTAATCCATTGGATTCTTACTTTGGGTTTAAGGTTTAATTAATCCTAGCTTATACATTGGGCTTGTAATAACAATTTTTTGGACTTTGTCATTATCTTGCATTGGGCTTACACATCTCTACACTTGGGCCTTATCAATATCTCATTGGACTTTACAATTTCTTACTCAATCCAACATGTCCATTACATTTGGCTTAAAGCCTTATAACGTATAATTTACGTATTAATCTCATATTCTAACTCGTATACTTATTTAATATACGATATTCCATCATTCATACATACTTGTATAATACCTCGTATTATACTTGTATTCATTACCTCGTACAATACTTACGTATTATACAATCATTGCTTTAATTCATTATACGCATTTAAATTCCTTCTCGAATTCATTTTCCTAATCATTAGGTTTTAAGTCCGAGAAGCGTAAAAATCAAGGCGTTTGCCATAATCGAAATATTATTGGATATTCTATCTCACCTCGATATTCTATCATTACTTATTTCTCAGAAATTCAAAAATAATTCCCGAGCAAAAATGCGTGAATAGTGTTTTTCAAAAAATTTCTCAGAAAGCTTTTATTTTCGTCTTGAAAATTCAAACACTTTAATTCTACTACGTAGTTAAAATACTACGACATTCTGATATGTCTAGGTCATAGAACGACCTTCAATTAGCTTACTCCCATAAATAATTAATTTAATTCATTTAATCCACATAATAAAAATAAAAATTTAATTCTCAAAAATCCAATTTTTCTGGGGCGTTACCCTCGTGCCATGCCTTCACTGATCTGTGCCACCTACCAACGCCGAGCTATGCCATTTCCTACACTTTTACACCAGAGGAGTTCTCAGTACATGCAATGCAAAATAACACGAAATGCAACTAAAAACAAACTAAAATGTACTTGAGATGGGCATAGTTCACGTGAATTGATATCCAGAAGTAGGTATAAAACCTATTTATCATTGTTCACCAAACCTAGATATCCCATGTGACTTAAAAACACAGAAATCAGCCATATGATATCAGCTATATACAATATATCATACTATATATAGATTAAAGAGAGAGAAAGGCACCAAAAGTTTTCTATTTATGTACTAACTCTCAATCAACTCTCTCTCTCTACTCATCCGAAATATACAAACATATTAGTCCATTATTAAGTCCCTAGTTAAAATAAACAGATCAGGAACCCTAGGATCAAGATTGATCAAAGTAAAGGTATAAACCCTAACAAAAATCTGTTCTTGATTGGTGTGTTAGATGTTAGATTTTTATGTTAAAACATGTTATATGTAGTATACATTGATGATCTTGGTTGCTAGATGTTAGATTCATAACATCTATAGGCTAGGATTTGAAGATTTCAAAAATCTGGAAAAAAAAAAATTTGTTGCTGTCTGACAACGTACGATGTCAGACCCCATAGATTCTTCTTTGTTCATAGTTTGGTATGTTTAAAGGTTTCAACTTGTAATATGATGTTAAGACTTTGATCTGAAACTTGAATCAAGGTCAAACCTTGTACAGATTAAAAGTTATGGCTGCTCAAACATCGTTGACCGACCATGACTTTCAGTTTCTAGAAAACCCAGATCGCGCCCAGAAGGCTCTGACAAGATCTTCATGGGCTCAGATCTGATAGTGTTTTGATGTTTTGTTATGGTTCTTTCATCTAACTTGTAAGGTGTTATTTATACTATATTCTAATGCCTTAAGATCACCCAAATGATAAACATGTTGGACTTAGCAGCCGGTCAAACTAGCCAAGTCGATCACATATTCTATTTTCTGGGCAACCCAGAAAACATAAGAACATGTCGTCTGACATGGTTTGACTGGACTATATATGTTGGTTGTGTTGATGTTAGATGGATTTTATGTAATAGATTTGTTCATTTACATGTTGGCTACACACTGGACCTATTAGATCACTAAAACATTGCACATATCACAAGTTGTGGAAACCCAAAAGTGGTTGGTGGAACTGTTCTTCATTTCTGGGTAACCCAGAAAATGAAGAATAGCTCTGACAGCTTGTTCAAGGCCTTAGATCTTGCTCTTTGTTGATGTTTAGACTTGACTAGTGTTCAAAACATGTTCTCTGTTAGTTTCTCTTCATAGCCCGACGTCTAGACCACCCATAACATGAACAAATTTCATAATATAAGGCCATGAAAAGCGTTGACCGACCATGACCAGATTTTCTAGGCAACCCAGAAATATGATGAACCCGTCTGACAGTGATTTCAAAGCTTTATATCTTGTTCATGTGTTATGATTTGACCCATATATTGATTTACACTTGTAGTAATACATCAATACTACAAGATCAAAGTTATAGCTAGCCCAGAAACGCTTTACACAATGAATTAATAATGTCCAAAGTTGGTACCTAGAAACTGTCTATGAAGTCTCAAGAACATATTAGACTACACTTTCTGTCGCTAAAGGCTATAGCGACAGACTTTGTAATTTTATTTAATTTATTTTCCAAAAATCATTTAAAAATAAAAATTAATTTTTAAAAATTACAAATATAATTTTTAAAATTATTTTAAGTTATAAAAATTAACTTTTAATGATTTGACATATTTTTCATAACTATTTGTATTTATTTAAATATTATTGATATTTAATTTATTTAATAAATGCATTAAATAAATAAATTAAAATGATTTTATTATATTAAAAATCATTTTAATTGATAATAAGGTATTTAAAATAATTTATGTTATAAAATATAACTTTTAATATTTTAAAGCAAATTTCATTAATTATTTAATATTAATGATATTTGATATATTTAATAAATATATTAAATAAATTAATTTAAAAATGATTTTAATATTAGAAAAATCATTTTAAATGAAAATAAAGTGTTTAAAAATATTTTAAGTTATAAAATATAACTTTTAATATTTAAAGAATAATTTCATTAATAATTTAATATTAATGATATTAATTTAATATTAATGATATTTAATTTATTTTATAATTATATTAAATAAATAATTTAAAATAGTTTTATTGATTTAAAAATTATTTAAAAAGGATATAAATGAATTAAAAATATTTTAAGTTATAATTAATGACTTTTAATATTTTGATAAATAATGCATTAATAGTTAAATATTAATTATAATTATTTAAAAATATTTTAAATGTTTTAAAACTCATTTAAGAGTAATACTAATACTTTAAAATTATTTTAAGTTATTATAAATAACTTCAATATTTTGGCAATGGTTTCATTAATAGTTTAATATTAATTAAATATTAATGATAATAGAATTATTTAATATTTAAATCATTTTAATAATGATTCCAGTGTTTGAAAAATAATGATAAATTTTAATAATTATTTAAAAATTATTATAAGGCTAGAAAAAATAATATAACTGATATTTAAATTATCCAGAATAATATTAAGGATACAAGATAGAGTTTTAAACTCGATAATTACCCGATAAAGTCGTCGGTACCCCGACATATTTCAGAAATTGATTTGGACTTAGATAACTTGACTAGATATGTGTTTGTTTGTGATCCAATGACTGCTAAACATATATGACAATGTGATTTGGTAATGTGCTGACTACAAATAGCAGTACTATGTGTTATGATATGTTATTCTAATCGGTAAAATGATCTTATTAATGATAGATTTTTATATAAAAGATAAAACTAAGTTGTGTATTGTAAGTAGCAATTAAGGCAAGTATCCTACCTTTGCATTTACTTTATGGAATGGACATAAGTAACAAAGTTTCTGAATCATATTATCATTATGCCAGAATAATAACTCTATTGTTATCGATTATGTATCCAATCATTATTTATCAGTACATTATTATTGTATAATTCAGATATTTATTATGTTCGTTAATTTCTAAATATGATTATACAAGTGTCCTCACTTGGATAATCATTGTATTTAATCACATGTTGATACATACTTATTAATTTTCATTATGTATACGTTGACTTAAAAGTTGTCTAAGCTATTTGTCTATCGACTAATCTCCAGTTATAGTCAGTACGTAGTTTCAAAAATTTGATATAGAATTAATATATTGTTATTATTTGTTCAGCTTACTTCACAACTGTTGATTCATTATAGAAGTGTCATACAAAGAAAACATTTACTTCTTTCAGCTAATATTTATTATTGCTATTACTTGTTGGGCACTCAAATGCTCATCCTTGCTTAATTTAAATGTTTTCAGCTAAGTGTGAACAACCAGAAGGCTCGGCTAAGAACAAAGGGAAAGGGAAGGTTGCAGAATAAGTTGGTGTTATATTATGTAATAGTTTAACTTTATTATGATAAGGATGATATATATTATCTATCATGTAATGAATGTTTAAAGGTCACGTACCTGGGATTCAAACTCTGATATGTGTACATTAAGTCTGATATTTATGTTATTGTTATTATTATTAGTATTATTCCGCTCATAGAAATGGTATCGTGAAGCACCGAGTTTGGGTTTCAAGTACCTGGATTTGGGGGCGTCACATCATGGTATTAGAGCTTTAGGGTTAGAAACCTTAGATGAGATAGACCTTAGGCTATAACCTTAGAATAGAGGGAAACATTAAAAATATAAATAACTCATATAGAGTTTAAAAGGAGATGAATTTGATAAATTCATCGTCAAAAAAAATAAAAGATAACTTATATTATTTGTTGTGTGTATATACTATATGCTAATCAGAATAATTTATGTGTGTATATGTCATGTGAAAAAGGCTTGTTATATGCTTATAGCATGAAGAATGATCAAATCCATACACCCGAGCTAATATCGAAGCCAATAACTGAAATAGAGACTCACAATGAAAACAACTCGGATGAGGTGGTTGTAGACACTCAAAATTTTCTGCACACATGTTACTAACATTGCAGGATGGCAAATTCGTCTTTCAAAGATAACCCTGGAAGACAGATCACATCCATTCTGGATACTACCGGAAGTTCAGTTTTAACCCTGGAACACACACCGGGAATATCAATTCTAACCTCAGAGATAACCCTAGTTTCGTCCTTAGAGATAACCCCAATGAGTGTTGTTGCAGTTCCGGCGATAACTCCAAAAATGTTTGTTTCAAATGAATGCAATCATCTTCAATCTCAGACCTCCCGTCGAGGCATTCATTCCTAAGACCCGGAGCTAACACTGGGAAGACAGGCACACTTACAGATGACCCTGCGGAATTCAAACACTTGCAGCAGTTCAATCTCAAATATAACCCTGGGCAACGTCTGCTATCAGCCCAAACCCGAGATAACCCCGGTGAGGAGCAAAATCGTTATCTGGCCATCTCAACCGCACATTGCGTCGTCTCAACATTTCATACATACATTTCTACACAGCAATGTCCCATAAGAGCCAAGGAGTTCCAATCCCGAGTGACTATTAAGCGTGGCAGCACACCAGATAGAATTTGAAGCTTGAAGACCATGGGCATGGTCCCCTCTTACTGACTTCGTACAACCTCTAATCCCATGTCATTGAATAAATCTCGACAAAAGCAATCTGAAGATGGTCTTGTACACCTTGTTCGGATGCTCAGATTGAAGTTCTGCAAGTTCGAGCGGACATCACAGTGCATGAGTGCACGTACTTCGAGACAATGGGACTGTAGGGGTCGGGGCACCGGGTAGCTGCTAGATTATCTGCTGGGTGACGCGGTACACTATGACTCCCACTCTATAAATATAGAGCTTGGGGTGGCCATTTTAAGAAAGAAAAAAGCGAGAAAGCCCTGTCTAATTTGCTCTGTACACACCCTATATTGACTGCTTTCTCATTTTAAACACCTGTTAGCTCACATATAGCTATATTTTTACCGGCGGGAGCTGAGTGTTCATCCAACTAGAGTCGTAAAAGCCTGCTTTGGCAACCCACTGTAGGCTATCTAACACTCTATAAAGCTTTTCTCTTCATCTTTGCACACAATATTCTTCACATTGAGAGTCATATTGTGTGTGTATGCTCGGACTTTGGTCCGTGGTTTTCATTTCTATCTGTATATATATACTTATATAAGTATATATTTATATATGGACAAACATTATCGAGTTATGCCTCGATTGAGCCTAGACTTATGTCTGAAGCGTTTACTTGATTATATATATATATATATATATATATATTTACATTTCTATCCGGCCTGACTTCGAGGCCTTTTTACTGCTTTATTTACATTTAGTCCCGCCTGGAGTTTACTTCGTGGCGGTTGATCGATTTTAATGCTTTATTTACATTTAGTCCCGCCTAGAATTTACTTCATGGTGGTTGATCGTATTTACTACTTTATTTACTTTTCTGATCCCCCATGGAGGTGCTTCGTAGTGGTTATATATATATATATATATATATAATGTTTTTATATATTTACATTTCTGATCCCCCATGGAGGTGCTTCGTGGTAGTTGATCATGTCGGTATATATATATATTTATAGCTTTTATATATATAACTGCTTACTGCTTTTCATATAAATTGTGGCATCATGTGAGCCTAGGAATCATGTGATCACAGATTCAGTCCACTGAATCTAGATTCGGTTCCCGTGATGGACTTTTTTAACTGTAAGCAGCTTGTACATTATTTACGCTGTTTGAATTTCCTTAGATGGTTGTCATGCCCATGAGGAGTTCGACACTGCTATATATTGTTTTCTCGAAGATGACTCGCATCTCGAAAATAAAAGCAATCATGCCGAACATTTAATAATAAAATGGAAGTATGAAAAGGTCTCAATTACTATTGAGCACAAGATTTGAAAAACCTCTTTTTACAAAACTTCACTGCTATATCATGTTTAAAAGTGAATTTTTCTATAAATTCAATCCCTTTGTATATAGGTGCGAATGAGGCCTCACATTACTTCCAAATAATTGCACATTGATCCACACACACACACACATACACACACACACACACACACACACCTTCATATAACAGTTTCTTGAAAAGTGGCGGTCACCGTGGCAACACGAATGTCGGGGAGTGCCTAACACCTTCCCCCCGCATAGTCAAACCCCCGAACCTAAATGAATCTCGGTTTCATAGACCCGTTTAGCAGTGTCACATCACTGGGTCAATGTACAAACCTTTTCTTGGTTGCGTTGGTGCAACCTGTTAAAAACAGCAACTAGCGACTCTTATAGTCAAATCGTCGACATTATACATGTTGAACCTTTTTCACTTGTTTTTTCAAACAAATCTCACCTAACATGAGAACACCAAAAAACATGAAACAAAAAGGGACAATTAAAAATCCTGACATCGATAGGTGGCGACTCTACTGGGGACTCCAGTAAGAGGTTTAAGACGCTACTACAAGCATTTCAAAATTGTTATATGCTTGTGTGTGAATGTTGCATTTACATTTATGATGAATGTGTACGAATGCATTTTTACTTACTGCACTATAATATATCTATCTGTGATATTAGTACTTCGCACATGTCATCATTTTCATAAATGGTGAGACACATTTTATGTGAATGTATGTTGTGTGGTTCCTCCACCAGGAGGCTATCTTGTCGGTGTTTGATTACTGGACTTGTAGGAAGACTAATTCCAACGAGGCTCAAGAAAGGCACAACCCATATTCGCTCCAGTTAAAAGATCGGATTAACTTCTCGTCAAGTAGATTGCGATGATCTAGGGACCTTAATGCCAAAAAGCCGTAAGAGTAACCCTAAGATAGGTCAGCCTCTGATAAACCAAACGCGTAGGAAAGTCTCTTCATGCTTTCCATTTTCTATTACTTGTAAAAGCGTTTACTTATAATTTTATTCCATATTCATCTTTATGTAGTGGAAAATATGAAGAATATTTGTGCATACATGACGTGCTATCAAATAACACCCGATTTTGAAGGATAATATTCCAAAATTGGACACATTATGATAGCATTTACATTATCCCTCAAACTAAACTACATAAGTCTTTTGTAGGGAAACAATTGGGCATGTTACCCGCTCAAAATCCAAAAAAGCCACGAGCCTACAGCCAATCATGTCTTCTTTTGACCAGTCTAATGCCATTTCTTGAGAAGAATTTGACGGATTAAGTAAACAAATTACAGATTTGGTTGTCCTGCTTAAGGAATTGCATCAGTCTACTCAGGGCTCAAAATTGCCCACACATACAGAATCCCCTACACAAGGATGAATAAAGGTTTGGACAAAATAAATCCAGAACCTCAGTTGGATACGACCAACAAAGACCCTAAAAACAGCCATCTCAAAGGAGATCCAGACACCGGTGATATCAGGAAGAAGGTACTTCAAATGGAAGAAACTATTCGTTCTCTCAAAGGGATTGGAACACATGGGGGTGTTTCCTATGCTGATCTTTGCATATTCCTTTGTGTTCATTATCCAGAGAAATTCAAAACCCTGACTTTGAAAAGTATGATGGATTAGGAGATCCTTACACACATTTGAAGGTTTTCATTGGAGAACTTGGATCTTATGTGGAAAATGAGAAGCTCAGAATGCAGCTGTTCCAAAAAAATCTGACTAGAGAAGCCGGTTCATGGTATACCAGATTAGACGACTCAAAAATCTATAGTTGGGAAGAGCTAGATCACACCTTCCTCACTTAATACAGTTTTCAATCTCAGATGGCTCCTGACCGGTACCAGATTACCAAGGTCAAGAAATAGTCTAATGAGTCTTTCAGAGAGTACGCTCAAAGGTGAAGGCGCCTTACTGCTCAAGCTATTCCTTCCATGACAGAGTCAGAAATGGTCATGACTTTCATAGACATACAAGAAGCTCCTTTCTATGAGAGAGTTTTAGCTGGTACAATTTTTTGAAATTATCAAGCACGGAGAGATGGCTGAGATAGGATTGAAGTCAAAAAAGATTCAAGACCTAGCCGCTTTTAAGGTAGTTGCTGAGCACATCCAATCCGGATCTTATGGAAACAACCCTCGGAGGGTCCATAAAAATAAAGAGAAGAATGTTTCCTTGATACTACAAGGTCAAAAAGGTAGTCAAAACATACCTATACAGAGGAGAAACTAATCCCCTTTTTAAGCACAATCTTCAAACTCTCCATTCCCTAAAGGTGGAGAAGCAAAGCGCCCTCAAACATTCACACCCTTAAGGGACTCGCTCGAGAATATTCTTGCTCTTCTGACTACTCAGAAGAAAATCACGCATCTTCTTCCACCAGCCAACCCTAATGGGAGGGGTTTCAAGGCTACTCGGAAGTGTGCTTATCATGTCGGAGCACCTAGACATGATACTCAAGATTGTTGGGCCTTGAAACATAAGATCCAAGATTTGATAGACAACAGTGAGATCGTGGTTTAAAAACCAGATCAACCTCATGTATAAGACAACCCTCTTCCTCAACACAAAGAAGAAGAGGTCAAAATGATTAGTTGGAGCACTAGACAAAGTTCCAATTTTAACAGTGAATCATCTCAAACCATCAAAGATGGTGTTGACAAATGGGATTACGCAAAGTTTCAATTTTCTATGGAACAAAAGATTAAAGCTCTTTGTAAGCAAATTGAACAATTGGCAGAACTGGTGACCTATCAGCATCAAGTCACACGCCAGTTAGTAAGCCAGGAGCATGTCTATCTCCTTCCTTTAGTTATGAATTGTAAGACCCTAAATTTTATAAAATAAAAGTCTAATTTAATTTATAATTTTTATAAAATATTAAATTGATAAATAGTCAAATGAGCAATTAATCGGATAAATAAGTAAATAAAAGAGGAGATATTAAACTTATAAAATGTGGACACGGGGGCGGCTAAGGCTGATGAGTGTTGAGATTTAATTTCCAAACCTTTCCCTAAATTATACACCAAACCTTTCTTCTATTGGTCCAATTTTTTTTGTGGGCCAACGATGTTGGCCATTCATTTTGGCTAAGTCAATTATGCAGTACTTTGCTTCTCATTCTCTCATGCTTCCTTCCTTAGCCAAAGTTTAGAAAGGAAAAGAGAGAGAGAGAGAGAAATAAGAAGAAGAAGAAAGAAAGAAAGAAAAAGAAAAATACAATCATTTTTATTTTAAGCACACTTTCTCATTCTCTATTGCTCCCTCACGTAGCCATGTTCAAAAAAAGAAAGAGAGAAGAGAGAAAGGAAAGAGAAAGAAAGAAGAAGATGAAACCATGGAAGCATGAAGGTAGAATAAGAACTCAAAAGGTAAAACCAAAACTTTTTATCTCTTTAATTTTCCTAAGAGTTTGATTTGTTGAAGGTTGGGTTATAGGGGATCATGATGGATCCAAAGTAATAATGAAGTATATGATTATTTTATGTTTATTCCATTTCATAATCAAATTTAAGATTAAAAAGTTAGGCCTATGTTTAAGGATGAACAAAAGTTATGTTGAGGACTTAAATCAAACTTGTAAAAGTGTTGATGGTTGATTTATGTGTAAAATATGAGGAGGCGGATCTATAGATTAGGAAGTTATGGAAATATTCCAATTTGAATGGACTAAAAATGATTTAAATCGAAGTAGTGGTGAAATTTTTCGTAAAACATGTTAAACGATGAAAAACTTAATATTGGGATACTTTTGAGCCAAATTTCGGACTATTTAATGAATCTGAAAAATTATGAAATCATGGGGGTTTTTTAAAGCATGTTATAAGCTTTCCATAGCCTCAAAAATGGACTAATTTCGATAACGGATGAAGAAGTTATGAAGATTTGAAGTATGTGTGTCAAAAGTTACAAAATTTGGAAAATTGGAGTTAAGTGCCAAGGATCGAACGCCTAGGCGCTAGGCTCGGCGCTTAAATTTTGTTCTTAGGCGCCTAGGCGCTTGCCCAAGGCCAAATTTGGGCGCCTAGGCTCTGGTCAAGTGTTAAGCCAAAATCTGTCCGAATGTCCTTTAGAAAATTGGGCATAACATTTTCATACAAACTCCGATTGAGGTGATTCAGGATGATTCAGAAAGATAACGAGTAGACCTAAAACTTTCATGCTTTATGTTTTTAGATTTAAGGTCGTGATAAATGCATAAAATGGCTATTTTAGGGACTGATGTTTATTCGGAGTCAATTGGAGGACGCCGTACATGCACGTATGCAACATGTAATCTTTTCGATGATAAAGGATGTTGTTATAAGTTGTAAAATATGAAAATTATTAAATATAATGATATTATGCGATAAATAAAGACAACTTCAATGAATAATGAATTATTAGTTGGTTTATATGTTATTTGAGATAATTATGATTTGATGTTGATCCTTACTTTTAATAGAATTTAAATTGTTTATAAGTAATGTATTAATTTGATTCTTACGTAAGAAGTCACTCGTTATTTATTTCAATAATGGCCACAGTAGTTATTACACAGTGACTCATATTATTTGATATGATATAATTAAATTAGTTGGCAGTATTGAGAGTCTATGTTAATAATTGTGAATAATGGTTCAAAGATTGAAAATGGTGTTGATTAAAGATAAGTATGATATACAGATGTTTGTTCAATTATTTTCTTTTTACAAAAGTAAGTTTGGCAGGACTTGTCGACACTCTACTTTTTCTAAAGTAGTATGGACTACAACTCAATTATTTTTAAAACGTGTACAAGTTGGTTTATTTTTCTCTGTGGGACCATAAATTCCACTACAATTATTATATACCTCATTTAGTTGCTTTGTCAAAACATGTGTGCTAGTTGTTTACTAAATTTTCAGTATAAATAGGTTGCCCGGTTGAGCAACTAAACACACACCATCACTACACTAAGAACATAGAATTCTTTTACTACAATGTTGTGAGTATAATATTGTGAGTATTTCTATTGAGTGTAATGTTACTCCAAGTGTAGATAAGGAATGCAAGCATTATTTAAGTTGATCAATTTCACAGAAAGCAGAATCAAGTCACATGCTAAGGTAAGGGATATCATTATTGTGGTAAGAGGGTATCATTTTTATGGTAAAAGGAATATCATTTTCTTTCATACTCCATATTATGGTAAGATATTGTTATTCGTTTATTCAGTTTATCATTAAATGGTGAAAAGTCCTGAAAGGATTAGAATATCCAAAATATTTTGTGCTTTATCTATTATTATGTTATCAATTTGGACTCTGGATAATTAAGTTAAAAATCACTAAGATTTATGTTATCTTATTATTCTGATTATTTATGTTTATTCATTATATATATCATTGTCATCATTCTCATGTTTATATTGTGTCGAAAGTCATCTATGGCCAGTAGTGCATAGATGGACTTGGTATAATTATGACCAGAGATTATTCGGTATAATCATGACTGTAATGTTACAAATGATGTGATAAAAATCCTCTTTGGCTTACGTGCAAAGATGGATAGTTGATCGGTGTGATTATGACCAGGGATTATTTGGTATAATCATGACCGTTGGTGAAAATACGAATATCCTTGGCCCGTAGTGCATGGATAATTCGTGGTCGTGATACTATTAAGTTAAGTCTCAGCATTATTGGTTTTATAGTTGTATATCTTTGGCCTGTAGTGCAAAGATGGACTGTTGGTTATTGGTTTTACAATTGTATATCTTTGGCATGTAGTACAAAGATGGACTGTTGGTTATTTATTTTACAATTGTATATCTTTAGCCTGTAGTGCAAAGATGAACTGTTGGTTATTGGTTTTACAGTTGTATATCTTTAGCCTGTAGTACAAAGATGGACTGTTGGTTATTGATTTTATAGTTGTATGTCTTAGGCTTGTATTGCAAAGATGGACTATTGATTTACCTGATTATAAATATGAATTGTGATTAAATTATAATTTGTGGTGGTTCAGGTGATGAGAGTTCTCTTTGTCTTGGGTATAACAAAGAACTGTTGATGAGTATTATAGGAATGAAATATTAACGATGCACTTTTAATCTAGAGGAGATAGTAGACATTTTGTTTTACTTGATTCTTCTAATGGATTGTTGAATCCGCTGCTATTATGGTTGAAAACTTTTATCTTCTACCATATGTTCTAAATATCTGAATTATTTTGATAATTTAGTTATCTTAAGTCATGATATTCTTTACTGGGCTATTTGTGCTCACCCTTTTACTTCACTACCCCTTTCAGGAAATAAAAGTGTAGCTGGGACTAGCAGAGAGGACGTGAGTATAAAGTGGTGTTTCAAATTAGTCAAAATCCTAATCAAATTATGAAACGGTGTGGCATAATAATTGTACTGAGAACTTAAAATGTGTGTGACATGCTTCATACATCATTTAATATTTAATTTTTGTGAACAACAATACGGTGAGGCGAATCAGAATTTGGAAGCGTCAAAGGTGCACTCCATTAGAATGAGGAGAACAGAAATCTTCTCGTGTCCCTTTGGGGACTTGATATATTTGTTGTTGTACTTTATATGGCATTGTAATAACTTAAATATGAATATTTTCGTATTATATACGTAACAATATTTGTATTAAAACTCATAGTATATGAGTCATCGTATTTTGCACGATAGTTGTATAAATGTAGTTTTTTTTGTTTATGTGTTTGGCGACCCAAGATGGGTTGCGTATACCTATTTTGGGGACGTCACATTTGGTATCAAAGCTTAGGGATATTATCCCTGGCTGAGATGTGAGACTAGAACTAGGAGGGAAGAGACGGGTAATTTCTTCGCTAGTATGACCTACCTAACTTTATTTGTTATTTACTTGGTTGGTCAGAGTATAGGGATAATATGTGGCATGTCAATTAACCCTTATTTTAAAACTGTATTCTGGAATGATATCTGAAATACAGGAAATGAGCAATGGATGAACCATGAGACAGAGGAAATAGCCTGGGAGCTAGAATTTTAAATTTTTATTTCTTCAGAAGTTCAGGTATGTACGTAAATTTTGAGGGTCAAATTTCATAAGGTGGGGTGATTGTAAGACCCCGAATTTTATGAAATAAAAGTCTAATTTAATTTATAATTTTTATAAAATGTTAAATTGATAAATGTTCAAATGAGCAATTAATCGAATAAATAAGTAAATAAAAGAGGAGATATTAAACTTATAAAATGTGGACACGGGCGCTAAAAGTTGATGAGTCTTTGAGATTTAATTTCCAAACCTTTCCCTAAATTATGCACCAAGCCTTTCTTCTATTGGTCCAATTTTTTTTTATGGGGCAAGGATGTTGGCCATTCATTTTGGCTAAGTCAATTATGCAGCACTTTGCTTCTCATTCTCTCATGCTTCCTTCCTTAGCCAAAGTTTAGAAAGAAAAAGAGAGAGAGAGAAAGAGAAATAAGAAGAATAAGAAAGAAAGAAAAAGAAAAACACCATTATTTTTATTTTCAGCACACTTTCTCATTCTCTCATGCTCCTTCCCATAGCCATGTTCAGAAGAAAAAAGAGAGAAGAGAGAAAGGAAAGAGAATGAAAGAAGAAGATGAAACCATGGAAGCATGAAGGTAGAATAAGAACTCAAAAGGTAAAACAAAAACTTTTCATCTCTTTAATTTTCCTAAGAGTTTGATTTGTTGAAGTTTGGGTTATAGGGGATCATGATGGATCCAAAGTAATAATGAAGTATATGATGATTTTATGTTTACTCCATTTCATAATCAAATTTAAGATTAAAAAGTTAGGCCTATATTTAAGGATGAACAAAAGTTATGTTGAGGACTTAAATCAAACTTGTAAAAGTGTTGATGGTTGATTTATGTGTAAAATCTGAGGAGGAGGATCTACAGATTAAGAAGTTATGGAAATATTCCAATTTGAACAGACTAAAAATGATTTAAATCGAAGTAGTGGTGAAAGTTTTCGTAAAACATGTTAAACGATGAAAAACTTAGTATTGGGGGACTTTTGAGCCAAATTTCGGACTATTTAATGAATCTAACAAATTATGAAATCATGGGGGTTTTTTAAAGCATGTTACAAGCTTTCCATAGCCTCGAAAACGAACTAATTCCGATAACGAATGAAGAAGTTATGAATATTTGAAGTATATGTGTCAAAAGTTATAAAATTTTGAAAATTGGAGTTAAGTGTCAAGGGTCGAACGCCTAGGCGCTAGGCTCAATGCTTAAATTCTGTTCTTGGGCGCCTAGGTGCTTGCCCAAGGCCAAATTTAGGTGCCGAGGCGCTGGTCAAGTGTTAAGCTAAAATCTATCCGGACGTCCTTTAGAAAAGTGGGCATAACGTTTTCATACGAACTCCAATTGAGGTGATTCAGGATGATTCGGAAAGATAACGAGTAGACCTAAATCTTTTGTGCTTTATGTTTTTAGATTTGAGGTTGGGATAAATGCCTAAAATGGCTATTTTAGGGACTGATGTGCATTCGGAGTCAATCGGAGGACGTCGGGCATGCACGCATGCAACGTGTAATGTTTTCGATGATAAAGGATTTTGTTCTAAGTTGTAAAACATGAACATTATTAAATACAATGATATTATGCGATAAATAAAGACAACTTCAGTGAACAATGAATTATTAGTTGGTTTATATGTTATTCGAGATAATTATGATTTGATGTTGATCCTTACTTTTAATAGAATTTAAATTATTTATAAGTAAGGTATTGATTTGATTCTTACGTAAGAAGTCACTCGTTATTTATTTTAATAATTGCCACAGTAGTTATTACACAGTGACTCATATTATTTGATATGATATAATTAAATCAGTTGGCAGTATTGAGAGTCTATGTTAATAATTGTGAATAATGGTTCAAAGATTGAAAAGGGTGTTGATTAAAGATACGTATAAAATACAGATGTTTGTTCTATTATTTTCTTTTTACAAAAGTAAGTTTGGCAGGACTTGTCGACACTCTACTTTTTCTAAAGTAGTATGGACTATTACTCAATTATTTTTAAAACGTGTACAAGTTGGTTTAATTTTCTCTATGGGACCATAAATTCCACTACCATTATTATATACCTCATTTGGTTGTTTTGTCAAAACATGTGTGCTAGTTGTTTACTAAATTTTCAGTATAAATAGGTTGCCTAGTTGAAAAACTAAACACACACCATCACTATACTAAGAATATAGAATTTTTTTACTACAATGTTGTGAGTATTTCTATTAACTGTAATGTTACTCTAAGTGTAGATAAGGAATGCAAGCATTGTTTAAGTTGATCAATTTCACAGAAAGCAGAATCATGTCACATGCTAAGGTAAAGGATATCATTATTGTGGTAAGAGGGTATCATTTTTATGGTAAAAGGAATATCATTTTCTTTCATTCTCCATATTATGGTAATATATTATTATTCGTTTATTCAATTTATCATTAAGTGGTGAAAAGTCCTGAAAGGATTATAATATCCTTAATAGTTTGTGCTTCATCTATTATTATGTTATCAATTTGGACTCTGGATAATTAAGTTAAAAATCAATAAGATTTATGTTATCTTATTATTCTAATTATTTATGTTTATTCATTATATATATCATTGTCATCATTCTCTTGCCTATATTGTGTTGAAAGTCATCTATGGCCAGTAGTGCATAGATGGACTTGGTATAATTATGACCAGAGATTATTCGGTATAATCATGACCGTAATGTTACAAATAATGTGCTAAAAATCCTCTTTGGCTTACGTGCAAAGATAGACAGTCCATGGTCACACAACCCATCTCATATCCCGCGTGGATCCTCTCAAGTATGTGTTCAATGGCCCATCTTGAATTATCTACCGTCTGTGGATGGCGCTTAATCCTACGATGGTTTGACATCGCCTATGTGATGCAAAAATCTTCAAAGGTCAAGGAATTGCAGATCAATCGCCTGCCGTCAGACTGCGTAGGGATTACAAACCCTTGGAAACATATTTCCCCGATGAAGGGGTAATGGCAGTTTAGCAACACCATCAGTATGATGCATGCCATACATGGAAAATGTATTTTGATGGAACTGTTAACACAGAAGGTTCTGGAGCTGGAACAGTTCTAGTATCCGGTACGGGGGAGCAGTATCACGTCGCCATCAAATTGTAATTTATCAGCACCAATAACACAGCTGAGTATGAATGTCATGGGGCTAAAACTTTCCCGTTCAATGGGCATCAGGCGGTTAACTGTCTTTGGAGATTCAGAGTTGGTAATCAAACAATCCACAAGAATCTGTTAAACAAAAGAACTACATTTGCTGCCTTACCATCGACAAGTTTTACAGATGGCTTTGGAATGATTTTCCGGATGCACTAGCAACGTTGGCCTCCTTGGTTCATATACCTGACAAGGAAAACGTGCCAAACATCACATTTTCCCTCCAAAAGGCCCCAGCTTATGGGAACTATGTTGGAGAAGTATCGGATGAGCTACCTCCCATCCATAACCCTTGGTATCAGCACATCAAGGAGTATCTACGAGATGGATCTACACCTGCTAAGGCGAGCCTGACTGAAAAGAGGCGGATCTATCGACTTGCTATGAAATTATACCTGAGCAGAGATGCACTCTACAAAAGAGATGTAGGATTAGGTCTCCTCAGATGTCTGGACAAGGACCAAGCTCAGAGGCTCATGGATGAGATCCATGGTGGAGTATGTGGCCCACACATGGGCGGCCCCTTACTTGTTAAGAAGATCATCAGAACAGGGCATTATTGGCTTACGGTTAAAGCTGATTGTGATGATCACGTCAAGAGGTGTTATCAATGCCAGATTCATGGGAATGCTATCCACGCCCCTCCAAGGGAACTCCATAATATGAGTTCGACATGGCCCTTCTCAATGTGGGGAATGGACGTGATCGGGCCCATTGAGCCAAAAGCCAGTAATGGACATCGATTCATATTCACTGTGATCGACTACTTCACCAAGTGGGTAGAAGCAGCCTCTTTCCCCAGGGTTACCAAAAAAGAAATCATTGCTTTCATCATAAACAATATCGTCTGTCGATATGGACAACTAGAGGTCATTGTGTTAGACAATGATAAAAACCTCAAAAACAAAATGATGGAGGAGTTATGCAGTAAATTCCACATCAAACACCTTAACTCCATCATCTACCGTCCAAAGATGAATAGTGCTTTTGAATCGGCTAATAAAAACATCAAGAAGATCATGTAGAAAATGTCCGCCAATCACAAAGGATGGCCTAATCTCTTGCCTCTGACTTTATTAGCCTACAGAACTTCAATGCATACTTCCACTAGGGCAACCCCCTACTCATTAGCCTATGGGATGGAAGCAGTGCTCCCCATAGAGGTGAAAATGGAATCCCTTAGAATGTTAATGGATGCTCAGTTGGATGAAGACCAAAAGGTACAAGACAATTATCACCAATTGTCTCTAATAGATGAAAGGCGAACCGCGGCTATCTTCCATGGTAAGTTATATCAGCAAAGGATCGTAAGATCCTACAGTAGGAAAGTCCAGCTACAACAATTTAAACAACATTACTTGGTTTTTAAAAAGATCATTGACAACCAAGATCAATCTAAGGGAAAATTCGCTCCTAACTGGGAAGGCTCATTTTTTGTCAAGGAGGTATTGATAGGAGGCGCTCTCAGATTACAGGAAATGGATGGCGATGAATTTCCACAGCTTATCAACTCGGACACCGTGAAACAGTACTATATCTGAGGTTTCCATCAAGCAAACATCCTGGTTTTGATCATCAAATCACCAGTCATTCCGGTTTTCTAACCCTTTTTACATACTCTTCTACCCCTCAGGGAAACATACACTTCAAACCAGCAGCCTGGTTTCACTTCATTTTTAAACCTTTCACACAATTTCGGTTATCCCCCTAGGATTGAACCTTTCATACCTGTAATTTATCCTAAAGATGGGATTAAACTTTTCTACGCTTGCAGTTTGTCCTGAAGACGGGATCAAACTTTTTCACACCTGCAGTTTGTCCCAATCATGGGATCAAACTTTCTTCTCCCCGTGGTATAGGCTGCACATGGGATTTATACTTTTCTTCAGCTGCAATTTGTCCTGAGGGGCGAACTACGTCGACCTGATCTCCCTGATACACGAGAATAGGTAGGCTACCATATTCTATATGGCCCGATTGCAATAAAAAAAACAAAAATATTTCTGCCCTTCTTTTACAAAAATAAAAACCACAAAAACACTTCTACATCTTTCTTCATCAATAAAGCTTCTACACCCATTTGCCTTTCACATTCAACATTAAACCTCTTACACCAAGTTCGAACTACGCAGACCTGATCTCCTCTTCAATAAGAGTATGTATGCAGCCATTTATGGTTCGGTCTAACCCCCCTACCAGAACAAAAAATACTTATCACACGGTACTGGGATCAAACTTCAATCCACCACATTTCATTGGCTTTAGACCAAAGGGATGGAACTACCTAACCTCTCCTCATAAATAGGAGATTCGGCGACCATCTAAGCTGCGGTTGTGCCTCAAAGAGCAATGGTACGGTCAATCTCAGAGAGGAAAAGCCACACTCCTCTCCACATTTCAATACAGAAACCAGTCCCAAGACACCAAAGATGGTAGGGATATACACAGATCAATGATTCGTTCTGAGAGATCCTACGACGTCTCAATGTCAACATATCAAGGATAAGTTCAGAATGCATCAAGATCACAAGCCCTGAAGAAACAAGAAAATATCAAGCAAGTATCAAGGCACAACTAAAAGGGAAGTGAAGCAAAATATATTTCCCTTCCATATATAATATTGTTTGATATATACATATGTGTTGTACATGACAAAATGGCTAAGCTAGTCTGTGTAGGAAAATACAAGTCTATCTACGGATCTATATGTATACGGACTATCAGATCTAACATAGCATCCCTCTCTAAAGAAGGAGGTAACGCTGCAAAATCCTACCCAATGGTATCTACACGAGCTAGCAGATCCGAGGCTAACTGCATGGTGGCATGATGCTCATCAATGTATGTACTCATATCGACAAGGATGTCAGTCGTAAGGGATCTCACTGAAGTACTGTCTGTGATGGCCACATCCCGGGAAAATAGGGCAGCATCCTGCTCTACAATCAATGCATCTCTGGCTAATCTAGCCTCGTCTCTCTCTAATAGAGTTGTGTCTCTCCCATCAAGAGTTGTCAACATCAAGGCCCTAGCCTGATCTTTCTCAAAGGTCATCAGATGTAGGCTCTTCTCCAGATACTGTGCTGAATGCTGAATCATAGTAGCACTCATAGTGGGAGAATCCATCACAAATGCTGGCAACCCAACAATCAAATCCTCCTCAATGGGAATATCAGCCTCCTCCATAGGCTCCTTATCGTCGGAATCACTCACCTGAATTGTGGATACTGCCGCAGCCGATACAGTCTCTATCTCCATCCATGCGGAATACTCTGCAGAACAACCCAGATAGCTAATGGAAAACACGGCTAGCTCTTGCTGATCCCAACAGGCATACAACCTGGATCTGTCATCTGCCAATAAATGGCGAGAAGCGAAGCGCTGACTCGATGCCCCCTCAAAAGGATGGAAGTCATATAACTGGCCAAACTGACACATCACGGCCAGTGGGTGATAAGTGATCATACCTCTCAAGCCAGCTAGAGGAAGATAATCCATGCCCGGAGCATGAGTAATGAAGCTGTAGGGTGAGCTAAGCCCTGAATACGGCAATATATCAAATGGAGCTCCGATCCCTGCTAGAAAAGATGACCAAGATGTGGCATCTATACACTCCGTAGGCTGAAAGGAGTATGACATAACTATATCCTTGGTGAAACAATACCCATGCCATCTAAAAGTTCCAATCGGTCTCAAGTATGACATAAACCACACGTACAGTATGACCGAGCTGCCTGTAAACACTGCCATCGAATAAGTGCAGCAGTATGTGGCTGACTTCAGAGTCTCTATTATAATCATCGGTATAATGGTGTGACCCTCCCTGAGAGCTCTCACTTCCATGATGACCCCTATGTCCAACTCATCCATGTACCGTGGCATGTAGACATACGACAGTACGCACAATAGTAGTACATCCACTCTGGCCGAACGCCAATGATCCTCTGGTGTGGTGAAATCCCCGGAATGCCATGCATAACTATCCTCTGAGTTAAATCTGTCAAACAAAAAACGATGGGATATAACGTGGCCATATGTGAGCTCATCCTATACTACCCTACGCCTCAAGCCAGTGAGGGTCATGAACTGCCTACTCATGTCTCCAATCGCCATATGCACGTATGGTCTGTCTAGTAGTAGCATCGTTAAACGTGCATACTCCTCCAGAGTAGGAGTCAACTTCTGGGTCCCAAATCGAAAAACCAGCCTCTCTGATACGTAGTGCTCTAGCATACCCTCCACGAATCCTGTGGGAACTTGAAACATCAACAGGGTCATAGTATGCTGCAATATATAATCTACAGTCACCCTGTCTGATGGTGACATGCTATCATACCACGATCGCATACCAGATGCCACCAAAAATGGTGGGGTATGATCAATACGGCTAAATGTCGAAGAAGACATCTGTACGGGCCGTGTCATAAGACCATCCAAAGGTTAATGCTGAATATCTTTGGACATACATACATATGCATAACATAATAACATGCATGATACAATAGATGGAAATATGATATAGGGAATGGAAAACTGTACAGACATTCCTAAGTATATCATCATCTAATACATCTCTGTACAGCTAAAATACAGGGAATGGGGCAAGACTGCCCTACATCTAATAGAGGCCTATCAAAAGATATAGAAAGAATGGGGCAAAGCTACCCAATGTCTAACAGAGGCCTATCAAAAGAGATAATGAGAATATACATCAGAAGAAAATAATAGTGTCAATGTCTACATCATCAATCCTGTCCACCTGATGTAACTCCTCCTAAGTCACTAGATCTCTATCCACAGGGATGTCAGGCCTATACAAGGGAGGATCTGCACCGAAAAAACCATATGGGTCACCTGAGGGGCCAGCGCAAGAGTTGGAAGGATCAAAAGTATCTGCCTCTGAAGGATATCTACCTAAATGCCGGATAAAGAAATGTGCCCGGTCCAACTGTCGGGTCAAACTGTCAATCTGTGTCAAATGAGTCGGATCTCGGACACATGCTAGCCAATCCGTCATCACACGGATCCTGGAACCATATCCCCCATGAACTGAGTGGCGCGGTTCTGGGCTCCAATTGTACGAGGGAACCACCAATGCTGGAACATCTCCTGAGTGCAGGGACCCTCTGATAATGTTAAACCGTCAATCTCCAACAATGGGATATCAATGATGGGTGACTGCAAAACAGGCCAATAATGCCTGGCAGAAGGCAAGATCGGGATGCGAATCTCTCATGTAGTGCTCCTGATAGCACGCTCTCCTAAATAGAGCTCTCATCCTCCATCTGTGAAGAGAGGAATCCTACGAGTGGAAATCACGTGCTCAATACCAGTCGGGTACCCATCCTCCGCTAGTATGGAATGATGCCATCTTCGTCCTCGTGGATGGGTGTCTAAACCTAACACACTCACAAGACATAAACATGGAAGCCTCTCATAGGCCCTAAACTGCCAACACAAAGGCAAACATCTGTTGTAAGTCAACACTCTTAACCTGTACATGGGAAAAGACAAGAGAAATACTCACCAGCAGAAATGGGTAGAATCCTAACCAAGCCTCGGTCAAGCCCTGCGATCGGATGCGCATTCCATTGAGGAAGTAGGCAAAGGTGTAGGAACCCCAATCATACTCTCCTATACGGTCCATATGTCGAGTGGCGCTGATCAAAGCAAAGGACACCATAGAAGAGTTATCTGCTATGATGCAGCCCCTAATGATCATCAGGAACAATCGCCGAAGAATGTGATCCCTGACCTTCACATCATCGGGTCTAGGCTCACTCAAAAGCCCGCTCATAGCATCTATGCTCAAAGGACCTGTACGAATAGTCCTGCCTTTGAGTGCCTCAACCAGAACTCCTAACAAGGATCTGACGGCAGTCGGGGTGATATCCACCATACAAGGCACTGGTGCCCCACCAAACTCCATACCTGTGATAAACCGCCAATCCATCAGCGTCATCATCACACAGTCTAGTAATTGGAGTGACTGAGTCTGGTGAAACCAGCGCTCAGACAATACCCTGAGGTAACCCTAGGGACAACGATGGGGAAGAATGGAAAAGAATGTCCCGAATCCCCAGCCATGGACAATCGCTCTATAGTCATCGTCCAAAGCCTGATACATACAGTGGATGCTGAACCAGCTCCCTCGAGGCTGTGTAAAGCCGGGAACCTATATCAAATACAGATCAACATCAGAATCCTTGACTCCCCATCAATAGGAAAAAGGAAGATTAAGATCTAACTTATACCTCGTTTGCGTGCAGGTAAACTGAAGGGTGTCGACTCAAGTTGTCCACAAGCTCTGGGTTCACCACCTAAATGCCTGGAAAATCCCTACGGGGAACACGTGCAGCAAGAGCTGGATCCACAACTGGAACATCCTCCTCCTCGTCCTCGACGTCTGGCACTTCAACCTGGATAGGACGTATCACCGCCTCCACCAAACAACGAGGCTGTCTAACAAAACGAGGTCGAGACACTTCAGAAGCCCTTCTCCATACACTAGAAGTGGTCCTGCGGGAACTACCTGCCTGATCCGGATCCATAATACCTGGACAATAAGTCTCCAAATCACCTCAGAAAGGGTGTGGTAATGTTTAACCTAAAGCTTTTCAAAATGCATTTTTATGACTACATGCATGCATGCATTATTTTAACATACGTCTATAGTAGAGTTAAAAAATGCATGACTACCCAATGCCTACGTTTTGGAAAATTTTTCCATAGTCCCCTTTGTAAATAGGACTATCCATATGCACATAGGCATGACTAGATGGCCATTAATTAGCACACCTACCCACAGTTATATACATCCTACATGCACTAATACATCATAGTAAAAAATCCGTAAGTGTAGTCTAATTAGTAGGATTGTTTTGCTTTTCTACCTTTACTCATTTGTCCTCAAATAGAATAAGAAATGACAGTAAAAGGTGCTAATTTGACTGTTTCAAAAGTTAAATTTTTTCACATCATTATGTTCAACATGGTTTAATACTAACATTTGCTATGTTGAATATTTTTTATCAAGTTATATCAGCATGCATATTAACTACTATGTGTCTAAATGCATTTTATGTGATAAATCATTTTCCAACGGATAGAAACTGGAAAAGAATACATGCATATGTTACCATGACAATGAAGAACACTTGTATGGTGACAGAATGTGCAGGAAGTCCCCGAACTCAGCAGGTCTGAAGAAGAGCTCTCGGATTTCCTTCGTCGCGCAACTTGAAAGTGATTTATGAAAGTAACCCGCAGGCCTTTCATACCCATAGTTGGCCATAAGTCCACCTACGGATGCCGCAGGTGTACCTGTTGCACCCCTACATGGGTCCCACACCTCCGACTCGGTCTAGTTTGAGTTGCAAAGGAGGTTTCACTAGCTGAAAAGTCCAAATCAGGAATAAAAATGCTACGCGATTGACAAGTGTAGCCTGGAATCTTGGTTTTCCCGGGAAAAACTCTGGTTCCGCACATCATTCATTGGTATTCTCCTGAATGCAAGAAGGAGGTTTCACTAGCTGAAAAGGCCAAATCAGGAATAAAAATGCTACACGATTGAGCGGAGTAGCCTGGAATCCTGGTTTTCCCGGGCCAAACTATGGTTCCGCACATCACTCATTGGTATCCGCTTGAATTCAAGTTATATTATACTGATGACCTCGGCTTTTACAAATCATGCTCGATAATACCTCACATTGGTCTGATGTCGCAAAACATAGGAATGTAACCCTAAAAGACGTGTTCCCCGGTAGGGGTCACAACGCAGATTTCAAATGTTGATAAAGTATCCCCGACGGCGGTCACAACGCCAATTTCAAACGTTGATAAAGTATCCCCAGCGGGGGTCACAACGCAGACTTTCAATCATCCACGTATCCCCGATAGGGGTTACAACGCAATTCTACCAGTGATGTACGTGTCAATGAAGGTCAAGCAACCTTGACGTCATCTCAAACGATGACAATTAAACTCATCGAAGCATCGGAGGACATTCAATGATCTTATCCATCATTGCACTTATCCACAACCTTCCCCAGCGGGGGTCACGACATAATGTAACCGTTGATAGACTCATAAATTAAGGTCAAGCAACCTTGACATATTCACATCAGTGATCATCAATCAGCCTTGACAGTTTTCCCAACAAGGAACTATCCCGTGATACACACATCAGTGAAGGTCAGGCAACCCTGACAATACATACTGTTGGCAGTAACTCCGACAGGATCATGGTATATACTGGTGACACAAACCAAAGAAGACCATCCTCATCGGAGAGGACCGATGATGGAATATGTTATACACATCCTCAAACAGACAAAGCTTTATCCCCACAGATCTTTTGCACATGAGAAGCACCTCTATGGAGTAGAAGTCTGTATCAAGGATACAGGACTTTGGTGATAGCCCCAACATTAACATCCTTGAAGACTTGGATCGCACATCCAAGACATCAATGATTGTCATCCCCGGTAAGATTAACAGAGAACCGGCAATCATTTCAACCCATATGCATCATACATTTGCATCATGTTATTGCACATAGCATCATTTTTATCTTGTTGCATTTCAAGTGTCTAGGATTCTTTATCCCATCCATGCCTTGCATTGCATGAATATGATAAAGAGGGGAATCTGTAGACACTCAAATTTTTTTGCACACCTGTTACTAACATTGTAGGAGGGCAGATTCGTCTTTTGGAGATAACCCTAGAAGACAACTCACATCCATTTCGGATACTACCTAAGTTCGGTTTTAACCCTAACACACACCGGAATATCGGCCCAACCTCAAGATAACCACTCGAGTTTCATTCCTCGAGATAACCCCAAGGAGTGAAGTTACGCCCAATGATAACTCCTAAATGTTTGTTTCAAATGCATATAATCTGCTTCAATCTCAAACCTCCCGTCGAGGCACTCATTCCTAAGACCCGGAGCTAACACCGGGAAGACATGAACACTTATAAATGACCCTGCAGAATTCAAACACTTGCAGCAGTCCAATCTTAGATGTAACCCTGAGCAACGTCTGCTATCAGCCAAACCAGAAAAAAAAACCCGGTGAGGAGCAAAATCATCATCTGGCCATCTCAACCTCACATTGCGCCATCTCAACATTTCATACATAAATTTCTATACATACAATGTCCCACAAGAGCTAAGGAGTTCCAATCCCGAGTGACTATTACGCGTGGCAGCACACCGGATAGAATTTGAAGCTTGAAGGCCATGGGCATTGTCCCCTCTTCCTGACTTCGTACAACCTCTAATCCAATGTCATTGCGTAACTCTCAATAAAAAGCAGTCCAGAGATGGTCTTGTACACCTCGTTCGGATGCTCAGATTGAAGTTCTGCAAGTTCGAGCGGACATCATAGTGCACGAGTGCACATACTTCGAGATGGTGGGACTCGCAAAGGTCGGGGCACCCTGTAGTAGCAAGAATGTGCATTTGTGGTCGCCATAGTGTACTTTAGGCTCCTAGCTCTATAAATATAGAGCTTAGGGTTTCCATTTTAAGAATGAAAAAAGCAAGGAAGCCCTGTCCAATTTGTTCTGTACACACCCCATATTGAGTGTTTTCTCATTTTAAACACCGGTTAGCTCACATATAGCTATATTTCTACCGGTGGGAGTTGAATGTTCATCCAACTAGAGTCATAGAATCCTACTTGGGAAGCCCACTGTAAGCTTTCTAACACTCTATAAAGCTTTTCTCTTCATCTTTGCACACACTATTCTTCACATTGAGAGTCGTGTTGTGTGTGTATGCCCAGAATTTGGTCCGTGGTTTTCATTTATATCTGTATATATATACTTATATATGTATATATTTATATATGGACTAACATTATCGAGTTATGCCTCGATTGAGCCTAGACTTATGTTTGGAGCATTTACTTGCTTTTATATATATATATATAAACTGTTGTCAGACTCTGTCTGATGACCCTAGATTTTACATCCGTAGCATTTATTGCTTTTATATATATATATATATCTGTAAGGTCTGGAGTTTACTTTGAGGCCTTTTACTGCTTTATTTATATTTAATCCCGCCTGGAGTTTACTTCGTGACGGTTGATCGTTTTTACTACTTTATTTACATTTAGTCCCGTGTGGAGTTTACTTCGTGGTGGTTGATCGCATTTACTGCTTTATTTACTTTTCTGATCCCCCATGGAGGTGCTTCGTGGTGGTTGATCATGTCCATATATATATATATATATATATATATATATATATATATATATTTACTGCTTTTATATATTTATATTTCTGATCCCCCATGGAGGTGCTTCGTGGTGGTTGATCATGCCTGTATATATATATTTACATCTTTTATATATATAACTGCTTACTGCTTTTCATATAAATTGTGGCATCATGTGAGCGTGTGAATCATGTGATCACAAATTCAGTCCACTGAATCTAGATTCGATTCCCGTGATGGACTTTTTCAGCTGTAAGCAACTCGTAAATTATTTACGGTGTTTGAATTTCCTTAGATGGTTGTCATGCCCATGAGGAGTTCGGCAATGATGTATATTGTTTTCTCGAAGATGCCTCGCATCTCGAAAATAAAAGAAATCAAGCCGAACATAATCAAACCCCCGAACCCATGGTTTGAAAAACCTCTTTTTACAAAACTTCACTGCTATATCATGTTTAAAACTGAATTTTTCTATAAATTCAAACCCTTTTTATATAGGTACGAACGAGGCCTCGCACTACTTCCAAATAATTGTATATTGATCCACACACACACACACACCTTCATATAACAGTTCCTTGAAAAGTGGTGGTCACCGTGGCAACACGGATGTCAGGGGTGCCTAACACCTTCCCCCCGCATAATCAAACCCCCGAACCCAAATGAATCTTGGTTTCACGATCTGCTTTAGCAAAGGTCACATCAATGGGTCAATGTGCAAACCTTTTCTCATTGCATTGGTGCAACCAGTTAAAAACACCAACTGACGACTCTTACAGTCAAATCGTCGACATTATACATGTCGGACCTTTTTCACTTGTTTTTTCAAACAAATCTCACCTAACATGGGAACACCAAAAAACAAGAAACGAAAAAGGACAATTAAAAATCTCGACGTCGACAGTGGTTATTTTGGAAAACATAGTACCAGATCCGGAAATGCTGGAACTGACAGATAGTGACTCGTACACTAAAGTTGAAGCTGATCAAGCATCAACGGAGGTGCAGAATATGAGGAACAAGATTTTTTTTTGGAAAAGTTGTGAGAAATAGAAAAACTGCTAAATAGTCAATTGCGAAAAGCATTAATAGAAACAATGGAAGAACAAGATAAGCTTAAAATCCAAATTGATCAAATGGGAGCCAAGAGAAACCAATCGTGTACAGCTCCGAGCAAGAAGGGGAAAAGAAAGATGAAAGACTGTGATATAGGAAACTCTGATAACAACCAAGGGAACCTTAACCAAATAGAAAAGTGTACAAACTGTAACAAGAAACATGAAGGTGTATGCAGGAAAGGGAAAAAGATATGTTACATTTGCGGCTATGAGGGACATACCTCTCTTTATTGTCCCGACTATAAGCAAGGTGTATGTTTTATTTGTCGGTTGGAAGGTCATCGGGCGAAAGGTTGTCCAGAATCAAGAAAAAGGTATAGGAAATAAGTAGAATTAGTATTTTATTATGTAAGTTTGGTAATGTGTATATGATATATATGCATGTGTAATGTAATATTCCCAACTTTTGTATAAGTAGTAGTAGTGAATCCCGACTTTTGTTGTCACAAAGGGATAGCTGATGTTTAAAGCAGTATGTGCTATGGTGTGTAAAGTATTCGCTAACTGAATATGAATCTATATTTGAGTAATGAAACAAGTTTAATATATTCAACTTATATGATAAGGTTTAGAATGTAAGTTAATAAAGTATATATTATGTGTTATTTAATCAGATAATGCCGCCAAGACGTCAAACTCGAAATCAAAAGGCAGAAGAATCTGTCAACAATGTTGAAGGAAAACAATAAGACCCGATGCAAAACTTTTAGAATATGGTAGCTCAGGTTATGAAACAAGGAATACCAGCCGCGGGAAACCAGCCAGAGAATTGCTTAGCGAACTTTAAAGATTTCAAGGTTGTAGGACCGCTAAAATTTAGAGGTACAACTAACCGTGTAGAAGCCCAAACTTGGGTTAAGGAAATAGAAAAGCGTTTGTGATAGCTAGGGTAGCTGAGGGGCAAAAGACAGCTTTTGCCACCTACATGATGAAAGGGGAGGCAAACTTTTGGTGGGAAGCAAATCAAGCTAGGGCAGGAGAAAGTGTAGTTACATGGGCTAGGTTTAAAACTTTGTTTTTTGAAAATTATTTCTCGTCTAGTATGCAGGCTAGGATGGAGATGAAGTTTCTGGAATTAAAGTAGGAGAACATGACTGTTTCGGAGTATGCCGCAAAGTTTAATGAGTTGGCTAGGTTCGCTCCGCATCAAGTTGATACGGAGGCTAGGAAGGCAAGGAGGTTTGAGCTGGGCTTAAAACCCTGGCTCTTCAAGAAGGTAGCAGTGTTGTAGATCAGTACCTTTGCAGCACTTTTAGAAAAGGCTATCATAGCCGAGGAGGGAAGTGAGGCCATGAGCCTCTACAACAAGGAGAAAAAGAACAAATGCAAGGCCGTAGGAGCTGTGAAGGTGGAAACTAATAGTGGGAATAGGGGTGAAAAGAGAAAAGGGAACAATTTTGGAAATGTTCTGGTGAAACAAGAATGTGGGAAGAAGCCAGTTGTACAGTGTAAGACTTATGGAAAGAACCATTCTGGTGAATGTCTGAAAGGTAAGTTTGTGTGTTACAAGTGCGGGCAAGAGGGTCATATCTCTCCCAACTACCCCAATCTTAGGATGAACAGTGGGTGTTTTCTATGTGGATCGATTGATCATAAGGTGAAAGACTGTCCAAAAATGAGAATGGAGGCAGGAAGCGTGAACACGGGGAAGGGCAGCGGGACTCTGGCGATCACAGCACCAACTTCATCAAGCAAACCAACGAAATCAACCGCGAGAATCTTCAACATGACCATCCAGGATACCGTGGCAGCTAGTGATGGAACTCCAGGTATTATTCGTATAACTTTTATTTTCTTATACATGATTTTCCTATATATAGTAAATTATTTTATAAAGAAATTTTGAAGGAGGAATTTGAGTTCTATTAGAAATCAAATTTCTGTTTAATCAGATAGACAAGCTTTACGTTGAATAGTTAAAGATCAGTTCAATCAAATTTGATCGAGATCCATTTGCAATGACTATGTATTCTATGTACCCTTATATGTATAAGTTTTAAAATGGTGATTCCGGGGACGGAATCTTTATAAGGGAGGGTGAATGTAATAACCCGATATTTTCTATATAAATAAATCAGAAATTTTGTGTATACATTTTTTTTTATTTTTATTAAAATAAATGTAGGGAATATGTATAAGTCAATGTATATGTATATATGTGATAAATAAAATATATTTATTACATGAATAATTATAAATAATTTTATTTTAGAATTATTGATCATTATAAATTATATTCTTATAATAATTAATTTTATAGTTGAAATGTTTTTATTACTTATTTTCCATGAAAATATGATTATATATTATTTAAATAATATATGAAATGATTATAGAATTATTATAATAATTATTTTATTTTATTATGTGAATCTATTCAGATTAGTTAAGTTAATTATTTTAACTTAATTAATACTGCTATATATGAAAGATAAATCAGATATGGAATCCAAACCCTAATTCTGAATTTGGAATAAGGAAAGAGAATAATAATAATTATTATATTTCAGTGCTATAAATAAGCATGATATGCGTGTAATGTTAATTTGTAGAACAGTTATAGTAGAACAGTAGAAAACTCTAGCATTGCTTTATTAAACCCTAATTTGAAACTCAAATTAGAGTTCAAGACTGTTATATGACGGTGTTATGTGATTAATGTTAATTATTATAGATTTGATTAGGTAAACCCTATTTAAAATTTAGAAACCCTATTTTCTAAAAGTTAGAAACCCTAATTAGCTAACTATGAAACCCTAATTTGCTAAATAGGAACCCCAATCACTAATTAAGCAAGCTTAATGTTAATTAGTGAATACTTAAACCTAAGTTTCAAGTCTATGTAATTAAAAAACATAACTAATTAACAAACCCTAATTTTTCATTTTTAGAAATTAATTTTTGCTATTTTAAACCCTAATTAGAAATTCTATAAATTATTTGTGCTAAACCTTAGGGATAACCCTGAGGGTTAGATAAATGACTTTTGTGCCATTAAAATTCCAAGCTAAAAGTCCAAATTACCCTTATTGCAATTCTTTAATGAGATATCTTGTATATCTTGCCATACTTGTGGTTGTTCACCAAACCTAGATATCCCACGTGACTTAAAAACACAGAAATCAGCTATATTATATCAGCTATATACAATATATCATACTATATATAGATTAAAGAGAGAGAAAGGCACCAAAAGTTGCCTATTTATGTACTAACTCTCAATCAACTCTCTCTCTCTCTCTCTACTCATCCAAAATATATAAGCATATCAATCCATTATTAAGTCCCTAGTTCAACAAAAACAGATCAGGAATGCTAGGATTAAGATTGATCAAAGTAAAGGTATAAACCCTAACTCAAATCTGATCTTGATTGGTGTGTTAGATGTTAGATTTTTATGTTAAAACATGTTATATGTAGTATATATTGATGATCTGGGTTGCTAGATGTTAGATCCATAACATCTATAGGCTCGGATTTGAAGATTTCAAAAATCTGGAAATTCTTTTTTGTTGTCTGACAACGAATATCAGACCCCATAGATTCTTCTTTGTTCATGGTTTGGTATGTTTAAAGGTTTCAACTTGTAGTATGATGTTAAGACTTTGATCTGAAACTTGAATCAAGGTCATACATTGTACAGATTGAAAGTTATAGATGGTCAAACATCGTTGACCGACCATGACTTTCAGTTTCTAGAAAACCCAGATCGCGCCCAAAAGGCTTTGACAAGATCTTCATGGGCTCGGATCTGACAGTGTTTTGATGTTTTGTTATGGTTCTTGAATCTAACTTGTAAGATGTTATTTATACTATATGCTAATGCCTTAAGATCTCCCAAATGATAAACAGGTTGGACTTAGTAGCTGGTCAAACTAACCAAGTCGATCACATATTCTGTTTTCTAGGTAACCAGAAAACATAAGAACATGTCGTCTGACATGGTTTGACTAGACTATATATATTGATTGTGTTGATGTTAGATGGATTTTATGTAATAGATTTGTTCATTTACATGTTGGCTACACACTGGACCCATTAGCTCACTAAAACATTGCACATATCACAAGTTGTGGAAGCTCAAAAGTGGCTAGTGGAACTGTTCTTCATTTTTAGGTAACCCAGAAAATGAAGAACAGCTCTGACAACTTGTTCAAGGCCTTAGATCTTGCTCTTTGTTGATGTTTAGACTTGACTAGTGTTCAAAACATGTTCTTTTTTAGTTTCTCTTCATAGCCCGACGTCTAGACCACCCATAACATGAATAAATTTCATAATATAAGGCCATGAAAAGCGTTGACCGGCCATGACCATATTTTCTAGACAGCCCAGAAATATGATGAACACGTCTGATAGTGATTTCAAAGCTTTATATCTTGCTCATGTGTTATGATTTGACCCAGATATTGATTTACACTTGTAGTATTATATCAATACTACAAGATCAAAGTTATAGCTAGCCTAGAAACACTTTACACAATGAATTAATCATGTCCAAAGTTGGTACCTAGAAACTGTCTATGAAGGCTCAAGAACACATTAGACTACACTTTCTGTCGCTAAAGGCTATAGCGACAGACTTTGTAATTTTATTTAATTTATTTTTCAAAAATCATTTAAAAATAGAAATTAATTTTTGAAAATTACAAAAATAATTTTTAAAAATTATTTGAAGTTATAAAAATGAACTTTCAATAATTTGACATTTTTTTTCATAAATATTTGTATTTATTAAAATATTATTGATATTTAATTTATTTAATAAATGCATTAAATAAATTAATTAAAAATGATTTTATTATATTAAAAATTATTTTAAATGATAATAAGGTATTTAAAATAATTTATGTTATAAAATATAACTTTTAATATTTTAAAGCAAATTTCAATAATTATTTAATATTAATGATATTTGATGTATTTAATAAATATATTAAATAAATTAATTTAAAAATGATTTTAATATTAGAAAAATCATTTTAAATGAAAATAAAGTGTTTAAAATTATTTGAAGTTATAAAATATAACTTTTAACATTTAAAAGAATAATTTCATTAATAATTTAATATTAATGATATTTAATTTATTTTATAATTATATTAAATAAATAATTTAAAAATAGTTTTATTGATTTAAAAATCATTTAAAAAGGTTATAAATGAATTAAAATATTTTAAGTTATAATTAATGACTTTTAATATTTTGATAAATAATGCATTAATAGTTAAATATTAATTATAATTATTTAAAAAGATTTTAAATATTTTAAAACTCATTTAAGGGTAATACTAATACTTTAAAAGTATTTTAAGTTATTATAAATAACTTCAATATTTTGGCAATGGTTTTATTAATAGTTTAATATTAATTAAATATTAATGGTAATAGATTTTTTAATATTTAAATCATTTTAATAATGATTCCAATGTTTGAAAAATTATTATAAATTATAATAATTATTTAAAAATTATTATAAGGCTATGAAAAATAATATAACTGATATTTAAATTATCCAGAATAATATTAAGGATACAGAATAGAGTTTTAAACTCGATAATTACCTGATAAAGCCGTCGGTACCCCGACATATTTCAGAAATTGATCTGGACTTAGATAACTTGACTAGATATGTGTTTGTTTGTGATCCAATGACTGCTAAACATATATGACAATGTGATTAGGTAATGTGCTAACTGCAAATAGCAGTACTATGTGTTATAATATGTTATACTAATCGGTAAAATGATCTTATTAATGATAGGTTGATATATAAAAAATAAAACTAAGTTGTGTATTGTAAGCAGCAGATCAGGCAAGTATCCTAACTTTGCATTTACTTTATGTAATGGATATAAGTAAGAAAGTTTTAAAATTATATTATCATTGTGCCAGAATATTAACTCTATTGTTATCAATTATGTATCCGATCATTATTTATCAGTATAGTATTATTGTATAATTTAGATATTTATTCTATTCATTAATTTCTAAATATGGTTATACAAGTGTCCTCACTTGGATAATCATTGTATTTAATCACATGTTGATACATACTTATTAATTTCCATTATGTATATATTGACTTAAAAGCTGTCTAAGCTATTTGATCCGGCTAGACAAAAACTTAAAAATATTATTGAACAAGATAGAACTTTATTATTATCCAACCGAATTGTTTTGGTTTGGATTCATGACTAAGTATGAACATCCCGTATATAGGAAAACTTTTGTGTGCCAAAGGTGTATCAGATGAATGATAATATTGTTCTTGCATGTAGTATCGATCAATACAGGGCATAACGGGCTGATCACCCCATGTGCCTGTAAGTTATGACGGTTTGCAGATGAAGTTCTGTTTAACCTTTTCAAAAATAGAAAACAATGTTCATAGTCTGTCGACTAATCTCCAGTTATAGTCAATACGTAGTTTCAAAAATTTGATATAGAATTAATATATTGTTATTATTGGTTCAGCTTACTTTACAGCTATTGATTCGTTGTAGAAGTGTCATACAAAGAAAAAAATTACTTCTTTCAGCTAATATTGATTTTTGTTATTACTTGTTGGGCACACAAATACTCATCCTTGCTTAATTTAAATGAAACAACCCGGGTCAAATCCCGAGTTCGGAACTAATCTTGGATCAAATCCCAAGTCCGAATCTAATTAAATCCATCAAAATAAGGCCTCAAACTACTGGCCCAATAGTATCTTCTTGGGTCAACTTAGCCCACCACAGGCTCACCCAAAAGGTCATAACTTGAAGGTACTATTGGTAGTAACTTATTTTCTTATATGCAGACAAATTTTTCCCCTATCTTCCGATGTGAGACTGGGGTGTTACATTAAATGTTTTCAGCTAAGTGTGAACAACCAGAAGGCTCGGCTAAGAATAAAAGGAAAGGGAAGGTTGCAGAATAAGTTGGTGTTATATTATGTAATAATTTAACTTTATTAAGATAAGGATGATATATATTATCTATCATGTAATGAATGTTTAAAGGTCGCGTACCTGGGATTCAGACTCTGATATATGTACATTAAGTTTGATATTTATATTATTGTTATTATTATTAGTATTACTCCGCTCATAGAAATGGTATCGTGAAGCACCGAATTCGGGTTTCAAGTACCTGAATTTGGGGGCGTCACATAGGTGATATTATGGCTTCAATCTAAAGTTCATCTACCAGACTACAACTTAGATACAACAACCATAACAAATCATCAAACATATGCAAGATTAGAGTCCATACATTTCTTGTTAGGCGTTTTTGGTTAACAATCTGGGTTACCCAGATCGATTTGGTCATCGTTGGTCAACATGGTTTGACCACTCATATCTTACAATCTGTACTTGAGCTGGGTTGGATTCAAGTTCCAGATCAAAGCCCTTACAACATACTACAACTACAAATATTTAAACAACCAAAACAATAAACATATTGAGATCTATGAGGTCTGACATTCATTGCTAGACAACATTTTCAAACTTTTCCAGATTTTGAAAAACTTCAATTTCGTGCAATTAGATGTTATAGATCCACTTAATACCAACCCAGATCACTTATTTGTACAACATACAACATATATTAACACAGAAACATAACATCTAACATAGTTTTCAAGATCAGATTTGAGTTTAGGGTTTATACCTAACTTGAACCAATCTTGAATCTTAGCCTCCTGATCTGTTTGTAGTGTTCTAGGAACTTAATAATGGACTGATATACTATAGTATTTCGTGGGTTTTAGAGAGAGATGGTCTTGGATGAGTATTATGAGCAAATGAGACTAAATGATGATCTTTTCTCTCTCTTGATCAATATATATAATGGATACAATGTAATGGCTGATGTAATGTGGTTGATTGCTATGTTTTTAAGTTAAAAGGGAAGTCAAGAGTAGTTCAACAACTCCAATTTGGATAGATCTACAAGTCTCCTTCAATAATGTAATAAGCGCAAAATGGTCTTTTGGCTTGAAAATTTAATGGCACTTTGGTAACTTGTCCCAACCCTTAGGGTTTAACCCTAAGGTTTTATACATTGAGTTTTGTAGGATTTTGTAATTAGGGTTTTAAAAAATGTAAAAGTTAGTTTCAAAAATGAAAATTAGGGTTTGCTAAGTAGTTGGGTTTTCTAATTACATTAGACTTGAAAATTAGGTTTAATAATTCACTAACCATAGTTAGCTTTCCAATTTTGCGATTAGGGTTACTAATTTAGCAATTACGGTTCTGAATTTAGAATTTAGGGTTTCTAAATATTAATTATATTTTCCAATAATTAGGGTTTTCAAATATTAATTAGGGTTTCTCTAATTAATATTAAATTCTATAATACGCAACATAAATCATATAACACAATTACTACACAGTCTTAAATCTCCTATTTGAGTTTTAAAATAAAGTTAAAACAAATTAATATTAGGGTTTTAGCATGATATACAATAATTGACCAATCGTTGTCAGTCTATACATACAGTACATATTTATAGCACTGAAATATAATTAATAGTATATTATTATTCTCATTCCTTGTTCAAAATCCAGAATTAGGGTTTGGACTCCATATCTGATTTATCTTACATATATAGCATTATTAATTAAGTTAAAATAATTAACTTAAATAATCTGAGACTTGAAATACATATAATAAAATAATTATTATAATAATTCCAATAATCATTTCATATATTATTTAAATAATATATAATCATATTTTTATATAAATTATTTAATAAAATATTATTACTACCAAATTAATTTATTATTAGAATATAATGACCAAAAATTCTAAAAAATTATTTAAAATTATTCATGTAATAAATAAATTTTATTTATTATATATATACATATACTTTACCTTGCATCGATTCCCACCTTAACAAAATTTTATATGCAAAATTTCTGATTTAATTATATAAAAAATATTAGGTTATTATAGCATCTCCCCTACGTTTGTAAAAACAAACGCCTTCTCAATTTCCTTTACCCATGTCTGGACCTCAATTGGTCTGTGATTCCTTTGAACTCTGGCGGACCTACACTTTTAAATTTCTTAAAGGTAGTCATTCTAGCTACCCTAGGTACCACGGGTGCACTACCCCCGCTTTGATTAAATGCAGCCGTTAATAAATTAACGAACTCTTGCATAAGGTTGTTCTGACCCCCTTGGTTATCGTTATGGGATTCAACTTCCTAATTATGTTGTCATCTTCTTGGCGGCATTTTTCTGATTAAATAAATAAAGATTCATTATTATCTATTTACTTAATTAGTTATTATGCGTCAAACAACAACTCATACCATAACAAAGTATATTAATAAAAACTTCATTATATTAATATGCTTCTTCATAGTTCAAAACTATTTACAAATTGATTCTATATCCAGAGCTATTACATTCATATCCCGCGATTGAATTTCACAAAAAATTTGATTTACAAAAAGACTACTCTTTAGTTATACAAAAGAGGGTTTAACGTCACTATACATATACATAAAAGATTTACCGATCTATACTTCCTACATCTACTTCTAATACTGCATAACAACATTCTCATGCTTCTGATTCACAAGAATCGACACAATATCCCAACTAATAGTGTATCGAGTTTGCCTTGACTCAATCGAATAACAAGCAATTTTCAGCTTGAAATCATCATGAGCACTTTCATGGATGTAGGACATCCGTGTTATTTTCTGGTTCTTCTCACCTAGTTCCTCTCACCCAGTTCCTTACGAAGCTCATCAGCCTCAATCATATAATCTATCGCCTTATCCTTCATGAGCACCTTCTCATCATGCTCTATCTCAAAATCTGCTTTTCCAGACTCCTTAACTTCAAGGAGGTCACTAAACTCCTCCCTCGGGTTCTGCACAACAGTGTGCAGTTGCATATTCTGGTCAAGCATCGCTAGATACAATGTACTCATTGAGTCTGGAGGTGTTTGTGACGCCTCCAAAATAGGTATACATCACCCATTTTTGGTCACCAAATACATGGTACTCAATACAAATACAAACTTAATTATACAACATGAGCTGAGAGTTTTTACACGAATATTGTCTTCTAGAATATATCCAAACTCAAATGGAGTCCTCATTACATTTATTGTCACACTGTTTTATAAAATAGTGAGGACTACTATAACACCATCTCTTTACCATCATTCCGCTCCCGACTAGTTTCTACTTATGTTCTCATTTCAAGAGAACAATGGAAGTAAAAGGTGAGCTCAACTAGCCCAAAGAAGAAATATTATGACTAAGATAATGTAGAATATGTTATCATTAGCCTTCAACAATGTTAAACTGATAGAATATAATACACAACAAGTTTAACTGCAGCGGAAGAAGCAATTCATTAGAAAAGTCAAGTAGAGCATGATATCTACTATCTTCTATTATTTAAAAAGTTTATCATTAACTTTATCATTGGGACTCAGCTTAATAAATAAATCATATCATCGAATCATCCCTGCACTACGGGCCAATGATATTTATTAGTATCACGACCACAAAATATTCTTGCACTACGGGACAAGAATATTCGTGTATTCATCAATGGTCAAGATCATACCGAATTATTCCTGGTCATAATCATATCAATCAACAGTCCATCTATGCACATAAGCCAAAGATGACTTTCATCATAATATAAGCATGAGGATGACGACAATGATATAAGAATTCAATTAAAAGAAAGCAAAGGATAAATTTTTAAAGATTTATAATTTAATTTATCCAGAATTTAATAATGTCCAAATTGCCAACATGAAACTGATTTGTGGAGTAAAATTCAAGAATAATATCCATGTATCAAAAATAATTTGGACAGAAAATAAATAAATTTCTTGGTGAATAGTACCTTGTGAATAGTACTTTGGGAATAGTACCCCGTGAATAGTACCCCGACATGAAAAGAGCCCCGAATACCTGAGTGAACAATATTTAAGTGAATAGTAACTAGGTGAATAGTAACTCTTGAATAGTACCCCGGCATGAAAAGTGTCCCGAATACCCGAGTGAATAATATTCTAGTAAATAGTAACCAGGTGAATAGTAACCCATGAATAGTACCCCGGGTGAAAATATTGATATTTAATAAGAAAATTCAGATCAATATTCCAATGAAACGATACTGGATGAAGCGCAAAACTCAAGGATATTCTACTAATTTCAAGGATTATAGAAGCAATACTTACCATAGTAAGTTTAGATTTAAGAATATGAAAAGAAATAACATACGAAACCGTAAATGGATTTTCACATGTCATACAGTATGTAATCCGCGTAGACAGGTTATTTTGACATATTAAAGGATGAATACGAAAAATAATATTCCTTATGAATACGAAAGAAATAATACCCCTTACCTTAGTAGAAGGCTCGATACTGCAATAGTGAAGTAGCAAAATTCTCTTCTTCTTGCTCTCTATAGTTTCTCTCTCTATAGTGTCTCTTGTGAATCTCAGTGAATTGGTGAGAATGAAAGAAGAATTAAGCTTATATTTATAGGAGAATGGACTAAATAGTAACTGATTCATGAACGGTCTAGATTGATTTACTATTAGAACGGACGGTTCATATTTATTACTATTAAAACCACAATCGTCGGTCCAGATTGATTTACTTTTAAAACCACCACCGATGGTCCAGATTGATTTACTTTTAAAACCACCACCGACGGTCCAGATTGATTTACTTTTAAAAAAACCATCGACGATCCAGATTGATTTACTTTTAAAACCACCACCGACGGTCCAGATTGATTTACTATTAAAACCACCATCGATGGTCCAGATTGATTTACTATTAAAACCACCACCAATGGTCCAAATTAATTTAACTTATTACACTTTAGTACCCCTAAAGTTTTCCAAGTTTGCATTATTCCCCTCTAACTTTTGTAATTCACTTATCTTCAATAAACACATTCTTAATACTTAAACAATTATTCATCATTAATATTATAACTCATAATATTTAACAACCAGATCATTTCCAGAAAAGAAGGGGCTTTTCGATAAGGATTTCTCCCTATTGGAGCGCAATTAGGTGACCAAACCTTTCCTCGACAGAACTTTCTAGACATCGTTAATATTATAAATAATAATATGAATAACTTTATTGTCTCAATTATTGATTTAATAATATAAAATATAATGCAGATGATACTGTGACAATAATTGAATCAAATAACGTGATTGATGAATGGGTAATATACCCATGAATTGGATACATTCGGGCTTAATTTATTGTTGTTCTCAAGTCTTTTAGAATATTTTTTAAGTGTTTGTGTCCATTCATGCATGTTTTACATTGTTTTGTAGGATTTGGGACAAAAGTTACTTGGATCGACGTTTGGGGTGGCTAGATTCGTGTTTTCGGCTTGCCATTTACATAGCAGTCACTTCAGAGCCAATTTGAGTATTTCTCCGTACCTTATTTCGAAAACCCCAAAGAACTAAATTTGTAGATCTACTTCTCCTCTTTCCGGAACATCTTGAATCATCGAAATCAGAGTTTGGACGAAGAAGTTATGGACATTTTCCCAAAGGACGTCAGAGCAGAAAATGTCAGAACATGACGTACATGAGATTTTCACCTCATACGGCTCCTCGTTCAATTCTTTCAAGTCATTGGATCCTTTTCCGCTCGAGAATCCCCCTTTTCCACTCCGGGTCCCAAGAGTAACTAGGACCAATTTAGTCACGCTTTTCATGTTCCAATTGAACACTTTCCATTTTGGATTATTCTCAAACTCAAAGGAGAAGATATTGATTAACATGCAGACAAGACCAAATTAATCATCATTCAAACTCTTTACTCCTGTAAGCAAGGTTCTTTGCTTAACAGCCTAACAGGCCTGATCTCTCGAATTTCCCTCACAAGAGACGATCTACCTTATACGAGTCCAATAAGGCCCTCGGACCCTAAAAAGCCATTGAGACGGAAGGAACCAACATCTATGAACCCATGTGGCAGTGGCGGGGCGCCAAAATGAGAGCCTATACCAAATAGCAAAGGTAGGTAGAGGTGTAGAAGGCGTCGTGCCCAGCCACTGGGGTGCTAGGGAAGAGGTTGGTTGGGCTGAAGACAGCATTTTTGTGCGAATTTTGACACCTTTTTCGACTCCAAATTGATCGGGTTTGTTCTAAGCTAAAATTGACTTGTAACCTATAAATACATGATGTAAGGTATAAAATAAAGGGATAATACATAGATTAGACTAGATTAAAAACTCCATTAAATTAGAATCTAAACCCTAGTTCTTAATTAACCATTGAAGATTGAAGAAAATTGAAGAACACTGAAGATCAAGAGCAAGAGCAAGAGGGGAGCATCAGATTTGCTGACAACAGATTCTATTCTCTTCTCTTATCATACTTTTATCTTTTAATGTCTATTTGGTTGTGGATTCTTGGTTTTAATTCATTAATTATGAACTAATTCTTTTATTAAGATTTTAATTGAACCTTTTATGGCTATAAATTAGTTATTTAATTTATTCCAATTATTTGTGTCAAAGTGAGTTGTTTATCTTGCCTTATGTTTATTGATTAATTATCTGATCAGTAATTACTTTGTTACTCTAGAAGGAATTGGAAGAGGAATTCTAGGGTTAGAAGTGGGCATGATATCATGTGACTTAGTTATTTGCACAGTGAATAATTAGGTTTGTGAATAGAATGGAAATATCTGTTCGCCACATGTAACATATAAGGAATAAGGATTGTAACGAGTTTAATTCAATAGTTTTGCATAGGAATATAGCAAAATTAATCTGGATTAAATAGAAGGCAATTGATCACTTGGAAAAGGGCTTTTGGCATTTGAGAATTCCTGTTAACAATTCAGTAGACATAATAATTGGGATAATTGGATAATTGATTTATAGTTCATAATTGGGGATATTGAAGTCTTAATCCTTATTTACCTGAATTCAATCAAATCTTAGTTTTGTTTATTTTCTTTCTTTTAGACTAATCTCTTTTAATTGTTTAATTTAGTTTTCTTAATTAGAAAATTCACAATTTGCAATTGTTTAAATAAAATTTATTTGGTTAAGAGTTAGTATTTGGTAATTTTTATTCAATAATTCCTCGTGGGAACGATATTCTGCTTTCACTTTATTACTTGTTGACCGTGTATACTTGCACGTATTCATTGATTACGAAATCGATCAACAAGTTTTTGGCGCCTTTGCCGGAGAATTGATTTAATAATTATTTACCAATATTAATTTCAATCAAATTATTCTTAATTTAAACATTTTTATTTTTATTTTTAATTCTCTTCCTATATTTCTCTCTTTTCAGGTACCATGGATGAGTTTGAGTATCAATGACCATACACGTTCTTGGCTCAACCAAGGGAAACAGGGATTGATGGACTTAATACATCTTCTATAGAGGCAACTTCGAAGACGTTGGAGGTTTGCACAGACATACGGAGTCGAAGGATGGCAAGAATGACTCAGCCAAGGGGAGAGGAGATTGACAGACTCAAGAAACTTTCTGCATTGTTAGCACAAATTGAGACACTTTCGAGGATGTTTGAAGCTTTTGAAGCTCAACGTCGTCAAAGTGTGGCGATTACTTGTGATTATTGTGCTGGAAATCATATGAGTCATCAATGCGCCATCGGCCGAGTTGCCAAGATAAAGATGCGGTGGTGATTACCCCAATAATTATGTCTATCCTAACAACTATTATCAGGATTGGGGGTATCACCCGGATTTTTCATGGAGCTATACTCATCAAGATCAATTTTATGCTCTAAGTCCAACATACCCACCGGATTTCTCGTGTCCACCTCCACTATAACAGGAAGAACATTCAAATTTGGAGGAAACTTTGTCCAAGTACATAGCTTCATGTGAGGAGAGGAGGATTAATCAAGAGATATTGAGTTAAAATTTTACGAACAAAACAGAACAACTAACCAATGCCTCAAATATTTGTCCTCAATACCCTTGGCTCTATGACATAAATTCCGAGACTGATGGTGAGCCCGAACAAAATCTGCAACCGGATGTGCCAAATGATATAGATGTTGAAAGAGAGGAAAGACTTGGAGACCAAGAAAAGGAGATCGACGAAGACCTAACTTTGAGTACCAACAAAGATGAACCGATTTCATTAGTGTCCCATGTACCTTCTCCACCAAAGATCAAGAATCCGGGCAATTTTGCAAAACCATGCCCAATTGGCAGTCATGTCGTCGGTAAAGCTCTTTGTGACATAAGAGCTAGTATAGTTGTGGAGTCATGGTGGGATGAAAAGGAGAAGATAGAGGAAGACTCCATTATGTTTACTAAGCTTCAATGCCCCAATCTAATCATAAACATAATGGAGAAAACACCTAGTTGTTGGACGTTCTTAATAGGGAACCTATCTACAAAGAGCATTCTAGGTGACTTCAATTCAAGGGTTTTTGCTAATGGGAACCTCCCAAAAGAGACATTATTAATGATGGATGGAGGATTCCTCAATTTTTGTAGGGGAATTGGATAGAGAATTGAAGAAGTCAGGCTGAGACTATAAAACAAGCGCTTATTGGGAGGCAACCCAAGTTTTATTTTTAGTTATTATTAAGTTTTATATTAGTAGTTTTGAATTTTCATTTATTTAAAATTTAATAAATTTGTTTCTATCATGGTTTACAGGTTATTCAAGTCAAATTCAAGTGTGGTGCCCAATTTGTTCCATGTGCCTAGCATATTCTCCAAACTTAGGGGACAAGGAGGAAGATTGCTATATTTTCAGGGAAGTCCTCTACTTTAATTTTTCTATCTTAGTCATTGAGGATAATGTCTAGTTTAAGTTTGGGGACATTTTAGTGTCGTATTGCATATAGTTAGTTATCTGCATAGTAGTTCATTTTTTTTGTGTTAGCATTGTGTTTTTTTTAGGTTGCATATAATATATGGTAGTTATTTGCATATTCATATATGTATTGCATTAGTATGTGTTCATGTAGTAATAATTGTATTTTTTTGCATGAATCAGTGATCTTGGTGTGGTCTTAGCTCTACCTATGATAAGATTGGTATTAAATGTTAACTTGAATAAAGGTTGATAATTGATGATGAGTTCTAATTTTAATCATGATGATAATCTGAAATTCATCTGAAACTTATGTAATCAAGTTAACACTTAAAGTTTAACTATTTTAATCAACTTTGTTCAAGGGTTTCATAATTTGTTTCTGAGGGAAAATCTTTGTTAAAATTTAAGGAAATTAGTGAACTGGCGGTAAAGGTTGGAATGACATAAAAGCTTGAGTTTGGGAGAATCTATGGGATATATATATTACAAAAAGAAAAAAAGGAAAAAAAGAAATGATGAAAAGAGAAAAAAAAATCCAGAAAGAAAGAAAAAAAAAGAATAAACATCGTGGCATGCTTGTCTAGTTTTGTGGCCTTTGTTACTTGAGTAAGTAAGCCCGAGGGGATTGTCTTTACACCTAGCGCCCTAAGGTCTTAATGGCTTTGGAATCGTTGGTCGAAAGCTCGTTAAGGTAGCATTGAAAAGCCTAAGGGAATAAGACATTGCACAGCCATGAAAAAAAATGAATAAAACACGAGAAAGAGCAAAAATGCCTCGTGATTGAATAAGAGTATAAATAAATCTCAGATTTACCTTAAGACTTGGTAATTGCTTAGTTTTAACCGAGTTGTCATGTTCACAAAAGTAATTGAATTGAACCCAAATTTTCCTTCTAAGAAGTTTGTTATGTGATTATCTTGAACTGTGGTTGGTTAGAATGGTTAACAAGCACACACGCACAACATGGGTGATGACAGGTTTGGATTGACTAATTGGTTAGAGTTATGGATTTTGACTTGATTGAATAAATTGTTTGAGTATCATTGGTATCTTTGAGGCCTGCTATATATCATAATTTGATTTATTACTCGGTTATTCAGAGAGGTATATTAGGAAGTAGATCATGCATATGCATTCATTTAGTTAAGTTATTTTGTTTATTTTTAGTTCTTTTGTGTTTTTGCTTGAGGACAAGCAACGGTTTAAGTTTGGGGGTATTTGAAGAATGGGTAATATACCCATGAATTGGATACATTCGGGCTTAATTTATTGTTGTTCTTAAGTATTTTAGAATAGTTTTTAAGTGTTTGTGTCCATTCATGCATTTTTTTACATTGTTTTGTAGGATTTGGGATAAAAGTTACTTGGATCGACGTTTGGGGTGGCTAGATTCGCGTTTTCGACTTTCCATTTACACAGCAGTCACTTCAGATCCAATTTTAGTATTTCTTCCTACCTTATTTCGAAACACTAAAAGAATGAAAGTTGTAGATCTACTTCTTCTCTTTCCGGAACATCTTGAATCATTGAAATCGGAGTTCGGACGAAGAAGTTATACTCATTTTCCCAAAGGACATTGGAGCAGAAAATATCAGAACATGTGGTAGTGTCGGGGCGCCCAAAATAGGGTTTCATATACCCAATGACGGGACGCTAGAAGGTTTGTTGCCAGCGTGCCAATCTTTGAAGCTACCAAGGAAGAGGTAGGTTAGGCCTAGACTCGTTTTTGGGTGAATTTTGACACCTTTTTGACTCCAAATTGGATTGGGTTTGTTCCTAAGCTAAAAATTGGACTAGTAACCTATAAATACATGATGTAAGACATAAAATAAATGGAGAATACATAGATTAGACTAGATTAAATACTCCATTAAATTAGAATCTAAACCCTAGTTCTTAATTAGCCATTGAATATTGAAGCAAATTGAAGAACACTTAAGATCAAGAGCAAGAACAAAAGGGGAGAATCAGATTTGCTGACAACAGATTCTATTCTCTTCTCTTATCATACTTTTATCTTTTAATGTCTATTCGGTTGTGGATTCTTGGTTGTAATTCATTAATTATGAACTAACTCTTTTATTAAGATTTCAATTGAACCTTTTATGGCTATAAATTAGTTATTTAATTTATTCCAATTATTTGTGTCAAAGTGAGTTGTTTATCTTACCTTATGCTTATTGATTAATTATCTGATCAGTAATTACTTTGTTACTCTAGAAGGAATTGGAAGAGGAATTCTAGGGTTAGAACTGGGCATGATATCATGTGACTTAGTTATTTGCACAGTGGATAATTAGGTTTGTGAATAGAATGGAAATATCTGTTCACCGCATGTAACATATAAGGAATTGGGATTGTAACGAGTTTAATTCAATTGTTTTGCATAGGAATATAGCAAAATTAATCTGGATTAAATATAAGGCAATTGATAACTTTGAAAAGGGCTTTTGGCTTTTGAGAATTCCTGTTAACAATTCAGTAGACATAATAATTGGGATAATTGGATAATTGATTTATAGTTCATAATTGGGGATATTGGAGTCTTAATCCTTATTGAATTCAATCAAATCTTAGTTTTGTTTATTTTCTTTCTTTTAGACTAATCTCTTTTAATTTTTTAATTTAGTTTTCTTAATTAGAAAATTTACAATTTACAATTGTTTAAATAAAATTGATTTGGTTAAGAGTTAGTATTTGGTAATTTTTATTAAATAATTCCTCGTGGGAACGATACTCTACTTTCACTTTATTACTTGTTGACCGTGTATACTTGCACGTATTCATTGATTGCGAAATCGATCAACAGTGAGATACTATGCAACCATTACTGTAGCAATAATTAAGTAAACCAAGTGGCTTCTTACGTAAGCATCAATAATCAATACCATGTGCTACTATGCAACCACGCGCATTACTGTACTTTTTATCACCGGGTAGTTCAACAGTTTAACAGTATAACTTTCGTCGTTATTTTTATAAAAAGATATTTCTGTCGTTTTCTAACTACGACAATACTTTCTTTTTGGGGTCCACCAATGATTGTATCATTGTACGAATATTCCCTGCTAAAACGAATATTCCCCGACCAATTGAATATTTTATAACAACTTGCTTACTTTACAAAATTTGCAAATATTACCCACAACTATAACATTATATCGTATCCACACCATAATATTCAATAATATATTTCGAGAAAAAAATTTAATCTTTATTCATAAAAGTTGGGGTCTTACAACCTCCCCTTCTTATGAAATTTCATCCTCAAAATTAAGGTACGTACCTGATATCTTGAAGAGGTGAGGATACCTTGATTTAATTTTAGATTCAAACTCCCATGTTATTTCCTCCACATCGTGGTTTCTCCACAAAACTTTGACTTGAGGTATAACCTTGGAGCGTAGAATATGATCCTTCTTATCCAAGATTTTAAAAGGTACCTCTTCATACATTAAATCTTCCGCTATCTCGTCCAGATCTAATTCAATAATGTGGTTCGGGTCTTTCACATATTTATGTAACATAGATATGTGAAAAAAGTTATGAACACGAGACATACTTGGCGGTAAGGCGAGTCTATTGGCCACAAATCCTACTCGATCAAGGATTACAAATGGGCCAATGAATCGAGTATTGAGCTTTCCTCTCTTTTCAAATCTCGTAACTCCTTTCCATGGAGCAACACGTAACAACACATGATCTCTGATATTGAATTCCACGTTTTTTCGAAGAAGATCAGCATAACTCTTTTGTCGATCTTTTGAGGTTTTTATACGTTGTCGGATAGTTTAAATCTTTTTCGTAGTCATACATACGAACTCCGGTCTCAAAAACGTTGCTTCGCCCACCTCGTCCTAGCATACTGGAGAACGACACTTACGTCCATACAACGCCTCAAATGGATCCATGCCAATACTTGCTTGATAACTGTTGTTATAGGAGAATTCCACTAATGGCAAGAACTTGTCTCAACTTCCTTTGAAGTCAAAGACACAGAGTCTTAATAAATCCTCAAGAGTTTGAATAGTCCTCTCCGACTACCCGTCCGTTTGAGGATGATATGCTGAACTAAATCGTAAATCCGTGCCCATAGCTTTTTGCAAACTAACCCAAAATCGTGAAGTGAATCTTGGGTCTCAATCAGAAACTATGGATACTGGCATGCCATGCAGTCTTACAATCTCAATTATGTACATACGAGCAAGACGTTCAAGTGTATAAGTTTCTCATACAGGTAAGAAATGAGTAGACTTGGTCAACCTATCAACAATGACCCAAATCGCATCTATGCCTTGAGAAACCATGGGAAGACTAGTAGCAAAATCCATGGTAATATGCTCCCACTTCTATTATGGAATTTCAAGTGGTTGTAATGGAATTTCAAGCCTCCATCATGATTTTATACTTCAAGTCAGAATCGTTAGGAACACAAAGTCTGGAGTTGACTCGAAGTATTCCTCTTCATCGATTCTTGCTTCTAGAATAACACCTTCTTTCACTTTCTACCTCATACGCATTAGCTCCAGGTTTGTAGCTTGAGCAGCTTTAACTTTACCGATTAAACTCGGTTATACTCGTATATTCTCTATCATCACATGGGTCCCTGGAGTCTTTAACTCTATCTCCATCCTTTGTAAGTCATAAAAAATGAGCCTTTGCGTTGACAATATCTCACTCGTACCCGCATATGATCTTCTACTCAATGCGTCAGCTACTACGTTTGCTTTTCTAAGATGGTATTGAATGGTATGATCATAATCTTTCAACAGCTCAAGCCATCGTCGTTGCCGCATATTGAGTTTTTTTTAGTGAAGAAATATTTGAGGCTTTTATGATCTGTATAGATCTCTACCTTCTCTCCATACAAGTAATGTGTGATGCCCCCAAAATAGGTATACATCACCCATCTTGAGTTACCAAATACATGGTACAAAATTCAAATATAACTTAATTATACAACAGTCGTGTAAAATACGACAAAATATAATATAAGAGTTTTAATAAGAATATTGTCATCTAGACAATATCCGCACTCAATGGAGTCCTCATTACATTTATTATCACACTATTTAACATAATAGTGAGGACTACTAATGCTATCATCTGGACCGTCTACCCGCTCCCCACTAGTCCCAACTATATTCTCATTTCAAAGAGAACAATGAAAGCAAAAGGTGAGCTCAACTAGCTCAAGAAGAAATATTATGACTAAGATAATACGTAATAAATTATCCTTAGCCTTCAACAAAGATAACAACTGATAGAATATAATAGACAACAAGTTTTAGATCAACAACTGTAGCGGAATAAGCAATCCATTAGAAGAGTCAAGTAGAGCATAAAATCTACTATCTTCTATGATTTAAAAAGTTTTTCATCAACTTTATCACGAGACTCAAATTTTTAATAAATAAAATTGAATCATCCCTGCACCACGGCCAAGGATATTCATGTAATCATCACTGTCTACCAATGAACTACATGCCAATAAGGACTTTTACCACATCATTCGTCACATTACGGTCATGATTATACCGAATAATCCCTGGTCATAATCTTACCAAGTCCATCTATGCACGTAAGCCAAAGATGACTTTCATCACAATATAAGCATGAGGATGATGACAATGACATAATAATTCAATAAAACAAGTTCAAGAATAAATTTTAAAGATTTACAAATTAATTTATCTAGGAACTAATAACGTCCAAATTGTCAACATGATACTGCTTTGTGGAGTAAAATTCAAGAATGCTCAGAAGAATATTTCCATGAAAAGATACTGGATGAAATGCAAATATCCAGGATATTCTACTAATTTCATGGAGTATAGAAGCCAAAACTTTAACCAACTGAGTATAATAGAATATATGAAACTTCAAATGGATTTTCACCGTCCATGCGGTAATCCACGTAGACAGATCATTTCCACAATTTAATAAAGAATGAATACGAAGGATCATTCACCATGCATACGGTAATCCACGTATACAGGTTATTCCAACAAAATAATAAAGAATGGAATAGCAGAAGAATTCACCAGGCATGCAATAGACCGCACAGACAGGTTATTCCAACAGAATAATAAAGAATGGAACCATGTCATGCGTAATCCACACAGACAGGATATTCCAATAGAATAATAAAGAATGGAACCAGGTCATGCGTAATTCGCACAGACAGGATATTCCAACAGAATAATAAAGAATGGAATATCAACATAATAATAAAGAATGGAATATAACCAGAATTCACCAGGCATGCGATAGACCGCACAGACAGGTTATTCCAACAGAATAATAAAGAATGGAATAACAGAAGAATTTTACCATGTATGCGGTACTTCACATAGACAGGTTATTCCAACATAATAACAAAGAATGGAATAACAATAGCTCTCTTCATGAATACAAAAAAATAATACCCCTTACCTTAGAAAAACTGAATACTGGAGTAGTGAAGTAGCATAATACTTTTCTTCTTTCTCTCTATAGTTTCTCTGTCTGGAGTTTCAGTGAATTTGTAAGGAATAATAAAGGAGTGAGCTTCTTTTTATAAAAGAACTGAAAGTAGCTCTTGGTCTTAACGAATGGTCAAAATGACTCCTGGTAATATTGAAGAGAAAACTATTATTTATGAAGGGGTAATTAACTCTTAGAACACCGAAGAAACAAGTAACTCTTAGAAAACCGAAGGGACAAGTAACTCTTGGAAAATTGAAGGGACAAGTAACTCTTGGAAAACTGAAGGGACAAGTAACTCTTGGAAAACCGAAGGGACAAGTTACTATTAAAACTTTAAACCAACGATCCATATTGATTTACTATTATAATTTCAACCAACTGTCTGAAAAATTATCACATCTTCTCATGGAATAATATTGTACTCAAAAATGATTTGGACCAAAAAGAATATATTTTTCAAGTGAATAGTACCCCATGAATAGTACTTTGGGAATAGTACCCCGTGAATAGTTCCCCGACATGAAAAGTGTCCCAAATACCCGAGTGAACAATACTAGAGTAAATAGTAACTGGGTGAATAGTAACCCATGAATAGTAACCTATGAATAGTACTCCGACACGAAAAGTGCCCCGAATACCCGATTGGTCAATATAATCTCCAGACATCAATTATTATCGAAATAAATATCGATTTCTACTAAAACTAATAATTTCCACACAATGGAACTATCAATTTCATCTTTAATCAACACGGATTTATTCATTATGAATATTATAATTTATAATATTTAACAACCAGGTCGTTCCTAGGAAAGAGGGGGCATTCCGATAAGGATTTCTCCTTATTGGCGCGCAATTAGATGACCAAACCTCTCCTTGACAGAACTTCTAGACATTGTAAATATTGCAATTTAATAATATGAATAACTTTGTCGTCTTAATTATTGATTTAATAATATATCATATTATGCAGATGATACTGTGACAATAATTGAATCAATAATATGAGAGATATGATGCAGCAATTATTGTAGCAAAAATTGAGTATAACCGAGTGACTTCTCACATAAGCATCAATAATCAATACTGTGTCTACTATGCAACCACGCCAGACATCGCATTTTTTTACTAATGGGGTAGTTCAATAGTTTTAACAAGATAATACCTCCAGATATATTTTATAAAAAGATAATTTTGTCATTTTCTAACTATGATAATACTTTCGTTGTGGGGTCCACCAATGATTGTTCCGTCGTACGAATATTCCATGTTAAAACAAATATTCCCCGACCAATCGAATATTATATAACCATTTGCTTACTTTGCAAAATTTGTAAATATTACCCACAACTATAACATTATATCAAATTCACACCATAATATTCAATTTACATTTCGAGAAAATTATTCTTTATTCATAAAAGTTGGGGTCTTACATAATGCCTCCTAATCTTAAGCGCAAAAACGATAGCTTCCAACTCTAGATCATGAGTAGGATAATTCCTCTCATATTCTTTGAGTTGTCGTGAGGCATAGGCTATGACTTTTTCATGTTGCATGAGAGCACATCCTAAACCTTTGCCTGAAGCATCACTGTAGATGACAAATCCCTCCGAACCAGATGGTATTGTTAGAACAGGTGCTGAAATGAGTCTCCTCTTGAGTTCTTGAAAACTCTTCTCACAATCCTCGCTCCAACCGAATTTTATATCTTTCCGAGTCAGTTGAGTTAATGGAGTAGCGATTCGAGAAAATCCTTTTACGAATCTCCGATAATAACCAGCTAAGCCGAGAAAGCTACGTACTTCATTCACTGACTTAGGTTGCTCCCAGCTTTGAATTGCTTCAATCTTCGCTGGGTCAACAGATATTCCATGATTTGATATCACTTGCCCAAGGAATGCTACTTCCTCAAGACAAAACTCGCATTTCTTCAACTTGGCATCAAGCTTATTTTCACGAAGCTTTTGGAGTATCACCCTCAAGTGTTTCTCATGATCTTCACAGCTTTTGGAATATATGAGGATGTCATCAATAAAGACGACTACAAAATGATCCAAATATTCGTTGAATACTCGGTTAATCATATCTATGAAGGCAGCAGGAGCATTAGTCAATCCAAAAGACATGACTAGGAATTCATAATGCATGTACCGAGTTCTAAAAGCAGTCTTTGGGATGTCATCAGTTTTAATCTTTAACTGATGATATCTGGAACGAAGATCAATCTTTGAAAAGAATTTGGCGCCTTGTAACTGGTCAAACAGGTTATCAATGCATTGCAATGGGTACCTATTTTTGATGGTGACATGATTCAACTCCCGATAATTAATACAATGTCGCATACTTCCATCTTTCTTCTTTACGAAGAGAGCAGGAGCACCCCAAGGAGATGTACTAGGATGAATGAAACCGATGTCTAACAATTTCTGCAGTTGGGTCTTTAACTCCTGAAGTTCAATAGGAGCCATTCGATATGGGGCTTTGGAAATGAGTTTTGTATCGGGTTCAAGGTCGATACAAAATATAATTTCACGCTCTGGGGGGTAGGCCAGGAAGTTCTTCAGGGAATACGTCAGAAATTTATTAACAATAGAAATATAAATCAAATCTGACGTATTTTTGTTTAAATTTGTGACATGGACTAAGAAAGCTTGACATCCATTTTTTAATAAACGAATAGCTTTATGGCTTGATATGACAGTGATTAACTTTAGTGGTTTGGTCGCTTGAATTCACATAATTGGTTGGTTAGGAATATGAAAGCTAACAACCTTACAAAAATAATCAATTTTTGCATGATGAGTAGTTAACCAATCAATCCCTAAAATCACATCAAACACAAGTATTTTTAAGGAAATAAGATCGACAGGTAACGTGCGGTTACCGATTTGAATCAAACAAGACTTATAAATAGTGGATGTAATAAAGGTTTCCCCCAACGGAATTTCAACTGATAAGTCAAAGTCTAATTTCTCTGAAGTCAAATTTAAACGTTGAGCGCAAGTAGGAGAAATAAAAGAATGGGTAGAACCGGTATTAAATAAGGTATAGACTTCATTAGAGTTTATGATTAGCTTACCCGTGCTCACCTCATTCGGATTACTCGCTTTTTGGGAGGTTAAGATAAATGCTCTCCCTTGAACTACCGGTTTTGTCTTGTTTGGGACGGCCTTTGATGCCTCCATCCCCACTGGACTTGACTTTGGTGCACAACAAAATCGGGTTAGGTGACCTTCTCTTCCATAATTGTAACATGCTTTGGACTGCTGCGTACAGTTTGGACTGATGTGTTCCTCCCCTCCGCATTTTTAACATACAACCGGCGGTCGTTCTCCTTCCTTAATAACAAGTGATGGTGCTGACGTCTTTCCATCATTATTAAATCTCCTCTTCTTGAAATTTCCACTTCTATTATCTTGGCCATGATTACCACTGGAGTGGTTACCATTTCTGGCATGTTGATTCCCTCCACGTTTGTTGTCATCGCTTCGATGATTGCTTCCACTGGTATTATCGACTTGCCGGCTGCTCTATCTTGGTTGGGTTGACTCATTATCATGCTCCAATAACTGGGCCCTATTTACAACATCTGAATACAAACACAGTTTGTGAGAAATGAGTTATTGACATATTTCAGATCTCAAACCTTGTAGAAACATTCACATCATTCTCTCCTCTTTATCAACAAATGGGATGCGAACCAGGACAACTCGGCAAACTTAGCCTCATACTGCGACACGGTCATATTGTTTTGTTCCAACTTGATAACCTCCACCTCCTTCATGTGACAAATACTTTCGGGAAAATACTTATCGTTGAACAGCTCTTGGAACTTCTCCCAAGACATTTTGAGTGTGGCAGGCTGAGTATGCTTTACTAATTCCTGCTAGTAATCTGTTTCTCCTCTCAACATGAAGGTGGCAAAGGGAACCTTTTTCTCCTCGGAGCATCCCAAGACATCAAATATCTTGGTGATCTGCATTATACACGTCTCCGCCTTATGTGGTTTTGGTTCTCCCAAAAACTCTGGTGGTCCCAGCTCCTTGAACTGCTTAGCAGTGACCATCCGAGAGTTTCCAATCTTTCCACCTGCATTTTGAATAGGAGCCGCCCTCGCCTGATGTTGCATGAATTGCATGAAGCCTCTAAACATCCCATCATTCATCATTTGATCGATGTTGTTATTTACCTGAGAATTATTGTCTTCCTGTTGCACATTATCCTGGATATTGATCATTAGTGACTCAACGGTCTCATGTGCTTCATTGCTTATCTAGATATTTTTAGATGCCATTTTTAAACACTTCCATAAAACAAGGGTTAATTGACATGCCACATATTATCCCTATACTCTATCTGACCCATTAAATACCAAATAAACTTAGGTAGGTCATACTAGCGAAGGAATTCCCCGTCTCTCCCCTCCTAATTCTTGTCTCACATCTCCGTCAGGGATCATATCCCTAAGCTCTGATACTAACTGTGACGCCCCCAAAATAGGTATACATCACCCATTTTGGGTCGCCAAATACATGGTACTCAATATAAATACAAACTTAATTATACAACATGAGCTGAGAGTTTTTACACGAATATTGTCTTCTAGAATATATCCAACCTCAAATGAAGTCCTCATTATATTTATTATCACACTATTTTATAAAATAGTGAGGACTACTATAACACCATCTCGAACCATCATTTCGTTCTCCGACTAGTTCCGGCTACGTTCTCATTTCCTAAAGAGAACAATGGAAGTAAAAGGGTGAGCTCAACTAGCCCAGTAAGAAATATAATGATTAAGATAATGCAGAATAAGTTATCATTAGCCTTCAACAATGTTAAACTGATAGAATATAATAGACAACAAGTTTAACTGCAGCGGAACAAGCAATCCATTAGAAGAGTCAAGTAGAGCATGATATACTATCTTCTATGATTTAAAAAGTTTATCATTAACTTTATCGCTGGGACTCAGCTTAATAAATAGATCACATCATTGAATCATCCCTGCACTACGGGCCAAGGATATTCATTAGTATCACGTGAATAGTAACTCGTGAATAGTACCCCGACATGAAAAGTGTCCCGAATACCCGAGTGAATAGTAACTTGTGAATAGTAACCCGGGTGAAAATATTGATAATTAATAAGAAAATTCAGATCAATATTCCAATGAAACGATACTGGATGAAGCGCAAAACTTAAGGATTTTCTCTAATTTCAAGGATTATAGAAGTAATACTTACCATTGTATGTTTAGATTTAAGAATATGAAAAGAAATAACATACGAAACTGCAAATGGATTTTCACCTGTCATACAATACGTAATTCGCGTAGACAGGTTATTCCGACATATTAAAGGATGAATACGAAAAATAGTATTCCTTATGAATACGAAAGAAATAATACCCCTTACCTTAGTAGAAGGCTGGATACTGTAATAGTGAAGTAGCAGAATACTCTTCTTCTTGCTCTCTATAGTTTCTCTCTCTATAGTGTCTCTTGTGAATCTCAGTGAATTGGTGAGAATGAAAGGAGAATTAAGCTTCTATTTATAGGAGAATTGACTAAATAGTAACTAATTCATGAACGGTCCAGATTGATTTACTATTAGAATGGATGGTTCATATTGATTACTATTAAAACCACAACCGACGGTCCAGATTGATTTACTTTTAAAACAATCACCGACGGTCCAGATTGATTTACTTTTAAAACCACCACCGACGGTCCAGATTGATTTACTATTAAAACCACTATCGATGTTCCAGATTGATTTACTATTAAAACCAACATCGACGGTCCAGATTGATTTACTATTAAAACCACCACCAATGGTCCAGATTGATTTAACTTATTACACTTTAGTACCCCTAAAGTTTTCCAAGTTTGCATTATTCCCCTCTAAATTTTGTAATTCACTTATCTTCAATAAACACATTCTTAATACTTCAACAATTATTCATCATTAATATTATAACTAATAATATTTAAGAACCAGATCATTCACAAGAAAGAGGGGCTTTTCGATAAGAATTTCTCCCTATCAAGTGCAGTAATTAGGTGACCAAACCTCTCCTCGATGTAACTATCTGAGACATCATCAATATTGCAAATAATAATATGAATAACTTTGTTGTCTCAATTATTGATTTAATAATATAAAATATTATGCGGATGATCTTGTGACAATAATTGAATCAAATAACGCGAGATACTATGCAAATAATTCAGAGTAAATAATTTAGTAAACCGAGTGGCTTCTTACGTAAGCATCAATAATCAATACCGGTAGCTACTATGCAACCACGCCAGACATCGTATTTTTTACTACAGGTGGTAGTTCAACAGGTTTAACAAAGAAACTTTCGTTATTTTTTTAAAAAGATATTTCGTTGTTTTCTAACTACGACAATACTTCCGTTGTGGGGTCCACCAATGATTGTCCCATCGTACGAATATTCCCTACTAGAATGAATATTCCCCGACCAATCGAATATTTTATAACAACATGCTTACTTTGCAAAATTTGCAAATATTTCCCACAACTATAACATTATATCATATCCACACCATAATATTCAATAATATATTTTGAGAAAAAAATTTAATCTTTATTCATAAAATTTGGGGTCTTAAAGTGTTGGCTCTAGCACAGGTACCACCGTATTAAACGATGCTACCTCCATATCCTCATCCACATCGACCATCATATCAAGATATGAAGTCGATCCCAAGTTTTCCATATCCCCCTCTGAATAGTCCTCCTCCGACTCAGACTCTTCTAGGTTCACTACTGGTACCTCCGCCACTGGCACTGGTACTGACTCTACCCTATTTACTGACTCTTCACCCACCACGTGTATATCCCTATACATGAAGCTATCGATGGACATCTACAATAACACATAACATGTTGATTAATACATAATACACAATAATATAAGCACAAATCACATTTAATTTATTTAGAAATTAATTAACTCATTCTACTTGAGTTTAATTCCTTCTAACTTCTCATTTACTAACGAGGTTATTAGCCTAAGGTTATTCCCCCTTAAGTTTTATAACCTAATGCTCTGATACGAACCTGTGATTCCCTCAAATTTAGGTACTTTCAACCCACAGATATGGTGCTATATGTTACTCATAACTATACATTCATTCCCTTGAAACAACATCAAAATGATTGTATTTACTATATTCTTATTATAATAGTATTGAATCCTTCCCCAGGTTCTGTAACTAAATACATTCTTTATTTGTTATAATATAATTCATACAAACATACTAATCTATTACAGGATAATCTACTTATCCATCTTTGCCTTTCCCTTATCTTTACTAGAACCCTCGATTCGTTCGGCCTTAGTTGTAATCATATAATTCAAGCAAGAAGTGAGCATAACTAGCTCAACAAGTCTATCAATATATAATACAAATACCACGTCGAGAATTATATGATTATTCTTCAATAACTGAACAAATAGCTATGAAGTACTATGAAACAGTAAAATAGCACTTTTTATCTCATAAAACAATTCCAAAGTACATATAGTAGCTTAGGAATTCTGAGCAGGTCAAAAGACCATGAACATTCTCTTTTGATTTTTATTCATGAAAAAGGAAAACCCAACACTAAGTCTATAAGTCCGATATATCTTACGACCACTTCTAGGTGATCAGCCTATAGTACTCTATATTGATCAACATTCATCCGTTTAACGTATCTACATTTAAGTTTTGGCAACCTCACGTGCCCATCGAATAATCGATGTAAAATACATTTATTTGTTCATACACAAGCTTACCTTTGAATCCGTACCAAATAATTGGCAAGGATAGCGTTAACAATACTATATCGAAAGACTTGTAAACAAATCAATTAAACTCTTAAGATTAGTCTAGCCGAGTTAAAAATGGCATCGACTCTTTTATAAAACAATTCATGCATCTTATAACATGAATCACAAAAAACTTGGCTAACACGAAGGTTAGACAAGCGTTAAGGAAACTTGCCTTCAAGCGTCTTCAATTAAATATTCTACACTTCTTGATCTTACAGTTTCTACATGATATATTCACATACCACACTGCAATTTGCTACCAAACAATCTAATCACATTGTTTTTACCAACTTATTTCTCTTTTATAACTTAATCGAATTTATTTCATTAATAAAACTCGATTCGCATTACTATTCTTCCTTACGGCTTATTAACATTTTCATGTCCCTAGACCAATACTCAATGACCCTTGGTTAAATACCATAGTAATTGAATACGAGTTACCTTCTCATACTTTACACTCTTCGTTTAATTACTATTAAACAACGTTCATTTCCTAATGTCACCACTATACATGTGATTTAAGAATGGTCTCATCATGTATATTAGATATATACATGCCCCGTAGTTGTTAGGTAAATAATTGGGTTCAAAAATAACTAAGTCAGGCATTTTTCCTCTCCCTATGCAAGCCATTTCCTCCTTATGCAGATATTATATCAAGACAATACCCATTAAGTAGTGTCTAAACCCTCATCTTGGTAACAGTCATACGAGACTTCTATACACAAGTGGTGCTACTAAGACCAACTAACAATGAGCTAATCCTCCCATCTCAAGCGTCATGACGCAAGGCTAATAAGCTTGGGGTGGCACTGCGACGCCTACCCTGAGCCCTTGAAAATTTTTAAAATTTCCCAGTTCAATTCTTTGTGGAATCATAACTTGGTCGTTATAAGTCAGAATTGGCTCGTTAAAAAGCCGTTATCCTACACATTCCATGTACTTCGATTTCATCCGGTGAAAAGTAGTTTTTAAATCCGTTAGCAATGAATTCACTACTTAAATTTCTATTACGCATTCGTTTAACGTTCGTGAACATTCATAACTCAATTCTTTGTTTGAAGTCGGAATCTGACCATTCATGAGTCCAAGATTCTTAAATACGGTGTCCTACGTTACACCATTAAAAACTAAGGTTTCTGAGTTAAACATTGACTGTTAACTACTAATCCAAAAATTCTACGATTTCAACGTATAATGCCTAATCTCGTAAATTTTGCCATAACTTTGTTACTAGAGTTTTATACACCAATTCAAATGGAACCAATCCATTGATTCATTATCTATAACCTAACCAAGCAATATGCACATAACCTATATTTGATGGTTTTCAATTTGTCCATCAACAACCAAATCAATGCTTAATGGTTTTCTTCAATTAAACTCACTTAAACGCTTATGATCATTACTTATACATGACTTATCAATGTTTTAATCCACTAATAGTCATCCTTATTACTCCAGAAGAGACATGCTCCACCAATTCATACCTCTCTACGAAAAATAAATAGAAAAGGATCGAAGACTAAGGTTTACATATTATTACCTTAACGTTCTTCGCGTTTTGAATAAAACTTGAATGTTTTGCTTTGGATTTCTCTTGATTACTTGTTAGTGCTATTTTTTCTCTCTCAATATATTTGTTCAAGTTTTGTCAAACAACAAATGAACCAACAAAGCTTCTTTTATATAGAAAATCAAATGGAGGGCAAAACGGTTAATCGGTCCACCTCTTTACTATTCATTTCTTAGAAACCAAGTAAAACACTTTACTTGGTCACCAAGTGGCAGCCCACATGGCTTTTTGGGTCCCACATGGATTACCCCATGTGTAAGACCCCAACTTTTTATAAATAAAATTGAATTTCCTCTATTCATTATTTTGAAATAGTAAGGGGTGGATTTGATTAACGTGGTTAGTTATGGGTAAAATATGCAAATTTTGTAAAATAAGCAAGTGGTTATAAAATATTCATTGTTGTCAGGGAATATTCGTTTGGTCGTGGAATGATCTTGTTGTCGGAGAATATTCGTACGACAGTGCAGCCAATTGTGGGCCCCATAATGAAAAATGGTCGAATGAAGAAAATGACAAGTTTGAGTTTTTATAAATAATGGCGTAATTATTACCATTAACACTGTTAGAATACCTGGTGGTTAAAATACTGTAATATGTGTGGTTTCAAAGTAGCACACGGTATTTCACAGTATTATTGGATTATTTATTCTTACGTAAGAAGGCACTACTCGATAATTGTTACAGTAATTACTGTTCAATATTTTATTTTATTGATTCAATAATTGCTACGTTGATATTTTATATTGTTGTTTCAATAATTGTCACTGTACAACATTTCCCATTATCAGAACAATAATTCATATTATTTGAATGATATTATTGGCAATGTCTAAGGAAGTCTTGTTTAGGAAAGGGGTTTGTTCACCTAATTGCGCGCCAATAAGGAGAAATCCTTATTGGAAAGCCCCCTCTTTCCTAGGAACGACCTAATTATCATTATTTATGTAATATTATTTGTGAATAATTAAGTATTGATTTATATGATAAGAAAATATTTATTTTATGTGGATATAAATGAAGGAATTAATGTTAAGGTGTTTTATCAGTATTTTGTCTGAATGGAGGTATTAAAATTCATCCATATATGAATTTCAGATATTTTCTGTGTGGAATTTGGAAAAACATTCTTCTACACAGTTGTAGAGAATTAAATTTCCTATGGAATGGATATAAAATTCATATTTTTCTGATAAAAGGGCTATATATTATGAATTATTGAAGTTGCAGAAATATATATTTTTATTAAAAAATGGATGGGGCCCACTCTTGTCCTTTGTTGGTGAAATGTGCTGAAATATTTTTCAAAAGTGGTGGGCTATGTTTTCAAAGAAGGATGCGTAGGAAGCCACCGGTAGCAGGTTAGTCTACTATGGCGTTCTTCAATTTTTTTATAAATAGGGTGCTTAGTTAGAATTGAAAATCACACTAGAATTAGAAAATTTTCTCTCTATAATATCGAGTGTATTTTTGTGAGTATTTAGATACTTTAAAAGTTGATACGCAGTGGAAGTTTTTTTCAGCATTATATCCGATATTTCATTCAGAAGTACTATTCTTTTGAGGTAAGGGATGTTATTTTTTTTCGTAAATGATATTATTTCTTTGAATATTATTATACCAAAATATTGGTATGAATTTTATTACGAAATTTTTACCCTTTTATATTGAGGTTACTATTCATGTATACGATACTATTCATGTATACAGTACTATTCACATATACGGTACTATTCATGAGTACTATTCACGAAGTATAATTTTTATTATAAAAGTTTTACCTTTTCGTGTCAGGATTACTATTCACGTATACGACACTATTCACAGAAAAATTAAATTTTCTTCTATGTGTCCAAGTTGTATGTTATGGCTCCTATCTTTGATTGGATCTATGTTTTGAACTTTATTCTTGAATTTTAGTCTACTATGGTTTATTAAGGAGTATTTTTGAACTTGGATTCTCTAAAGTATGAATCCCTAATCTTTGTCCTTTTATCTCACTAGATTCATTCTTTAAAATATTTTTCATCATCCTCAGTCTTTAATGGTGATACTTGATGAATATCTTTGGCCTGTAGTGCAAAGATGAATGATTACCTGATAAATATCTTTGGCTCGTAGTGCAAAGATTGACAGGTGTTAAGATGAACATGACCAACTGGTGATACAAATGAATATATTTGGCCGTAAAGCAAAGATGAATATTTGGTTCAAGATGTATATTGGATGATGTTACAGAGATAAAATATTGATGATGGACTTTTAAATCATAGAAGATAATAGATTTCATTCTCTACTTAACTCTTCTAATGAATTGTTATTTCCACTGCGAATATTAATCTAAAACTTGTTGTCCATTATATTTTATCTGATTTGTTGAAGGCTAACGATAATTGGTTGTTCATTATCTTAGTCATAATATTCTTTACTGGGCTAGTTAAGCTCACCGTTTTCCTTTTTGTTCCATTTTTCTTCTCAGGAGGCGAGAATATAGCGAGAACTAGTCGGGGTATGGAATGATGGTTCTAGACAGTTGTTTTAGCAGTCCTCACTATTTTTGTAAAATAATGTATCAATAATTGTAATAAAGACTTATTTGAGTGTGAATATTGTCTAGATAACAATATTTGTATTTAAACTCACAGTATATGTGTTATCGTATTGTGCACGACAATTGTAATAATAAAGTTGTAGTTATTTTTTGTACCATGTATTTGGCGACCCAAGATGGGTGATGTATACATATTTTGGGGGCGTCACAGTTGGTATCAGAGCTTAGGGATATAGTCTCTGGCGGAGATCGGGGAAAAGAATTAGGAGGGGAGAGACGAGTAAATGATTCGCTAGTGTGTCCTACTTAAGCTAATTATTTGTTTGGTCGGTCAAAATATAGGGGTATTATGTGGTATGTCAATTTCTTTAATTAACCCTTGTTTTATGGTAATATTTGAGAATGGCAGCTGAAAATATTAACAATGGATTGAATAAGACCGTGGAGACCCTCTAATCACCAACCAAGATAATGTTATGTCAGGCGAAGAAGAAATTAGAGATATCCATATGGTGAATGAATAATTAATAGTTGCACCCGAGCTAGTCGCAAAGGTAGAAGTTGAGAGTGAGGAAGAAGAGGAACCTGAGGAGGATTTATTAGGATAACTTTATGATCGAAATATAGAATTGCAAAATTGTATTCATTAGTTAGAAGAGCAGGCTAAAGAACGGAAGGCGGTCGTGGATCAAAAGGATGCAACAATTCAAGCTAGTGTTACCCGATATGTGATGCTTGAATAGAAGCACTCTTTGGCAAAGTATAAGATGATAAAGCTAGAATTTGAGAATTCAAATGTCAAGAATCAGTTGAAAGAAGAAACAACGGAACAAGTGAGAATGAAGGATGCATGGGTAAAAGCCGCACGACGCGTTGATATTGTAGAAAGAGAAGTCTGATCCAAGAAGGCTAAAATAGATGATATGTATTTCTCTTTTGACAAAGAATCGGGAGAACCCAACATCGAAGTTTTGAATTACCATGTACATTGCGGTCAACCCCAATTCGATATGGATCGAAGATTAATGATTTAGATCATGAAATAGGAGTACGACGAAGCAGTTGAGGGTGGAATATGCCCTATAGCGAAAGTCAATTCTAGCGGTAATGATGACACCAAAGGCTATCCAAAACAAGTTAAAATCGATTGTTCAAGTGAGATCAATTTTCGTAACTTCCCAAAAAGCGAGGAATCGAACGAAGTTATCATGGGTTAGTTAATCATAAATTCTTGCGAAGTTTATACCTTACTAGATACCGGTTCTACCCATTCTTTTATCTCTCCTGGTTGTGCTCAACGTTTGAACTTGACCCCGGAGAAATTAGACTTTGACTTATCTGTTGAGAGTTCATGAGGAGAAACTTTCATTACATCCACTATTTATAAATCTTGCTTGATCCAAGTTGGCACCATCACATTACCTGTTGATCTTATCTCTTTAAAGATACTTGCATTTGATGTGATTTTAGGGATTGATTAGTTAACCACTCATCATGCTAAAATTGATTATTTTTGTAAGGTTGTTAGTTTTGATATTCCTAACCAACCTGTTATGCGAATTCAAGCAACCAAACCACTAAAGTCAATCACGGTCATATCAAACCATAAAGCCATTCGTTTATCAAAAAATGGATGTCAAGCTTTCTTAGCACATGTTATGCATTTGAACAAAAACACGTTAGAATTGAATAATATTTCTGTTGTTAGTGAATTTCCTGACGTATTTCCTGAAAAACTTCTTGGTTTACCCCGAGAACGTGAAGTTAAATTCTTTATTGACCTTGAACCTTGTACAAAACCCATTTCTAAAACCCCATATCGAATGGCTCCTATTAAGCTTCAGGAGTTAAAGGTCCAACTACAGGAGTTGTTAGACATCGGTTTCATTCGTCCTAGTACATCTCCTTGGGGTGCTCCTATTTTATTCGTAATAACGAAAGACGGGAGTATGTGACTTTGTATTGACTACCGGGAATTAAACCATGTCACCATTAAGAATAGGTATCCGCTACCTCGCATTGATGACCTATTCGACCAGTTGTAAGGAGCATAATTCTTTTTAAAGATCGATCTTCGTTCTGGATATCATTAGCTGAAGATTAAAACTGAGGATATTCCGAAGATTGCCTTCAAAATTCGGTACGAGCATTATGAATTCTTAGTAATGTCTTTTGGATTTACAAATGCTCCTACTGCTTTCATTGATATGATGAACCGAGTATTCAAGGAATATTTGGATCAGTTCGTTGTTGTCTTTATTGATAATATCCTCATCTATTCCAAAAGCCGTGAAGATCATGAGCACCATTTAAAGCTGGTACTTCAAAGGCTTCGTGATAACAAGCTATATGCCAAGCTAAAGAAATGCGAGTTCTAGCTTGAGGAAGTAGCATTCCTTGCGCACGTGGTATCAAAACATGGAGTATCTATTGACCCGGTAAAGATTGAAACAATACAAAGTTAGGACCAACCGAAGTCGGTGACCGAAGTACGTAGCTTTCTAGGCTTAGTTGGTTATTATCGGAGATTCATGGAAGGATTTTCTCGAATCGCTACTCCGTTAAATCAGCTAACTCAGAAAGATAAAAATTTGTATGGAGCGAGGAATGCGAGAAGAGTTTCCAAGAGCTCAAGAGGAGACTCATTTCGGCACCTATTTTGACAATACCATCTGGTTTGGATGGATTTATTATTTACAGCGATGCTTTAGGAAAAGAGTTAGGTTGTGTTCTCATGCAACATGGGAAATTCATAGCCTATTCCTCGTGATAACTCAAAGAAAATGAGAGGAATTATCCTACTCATGATCTGGAGTTGGCAGCAGTCGTTTTCGCGTTGAAAATCTGGAGACACTACCTGTATGGGGAGAAAGTGGATATCTATACGGATCATAAAAGCCTCAAATATTTTTTCACCCAAACTGAGTGTAACATGTGCCAAAGACGTTGGCTCAAGCTATTGAAAGATTACGACCATACCATTAAATACCATCGTGGAAAAGCGAACGTAGTAGCAGATGCGTTGAGTACAAGATCGTATGTGGTTACGAGTGCAACGTTGTTAACACAAAGTCCCATTTTGTATGACTTACAAAAATGGAGATAGAGTTAAAGACTCCAAGTACCTATGTGAAAATAGCGAATATACGATTAGAACCGACTTTAATCGATAAAGTTAAAGTCATTCAAGCTACAAACTCAGAGCTAATGAATGTGAAGAAGAAGGTGCAAGAAGGCGTTATTCTGGAAGAAAGAATCGATGAAGTGAGGAAATCTAAACCTCGATTTATTGGTCCATTTGAAATCCTCAATCGAGTAGGAAATGTGGCCTAAAGACTCGCTTCACCGCCAAGTATGTCTCGTGTTCATAACGTTTTTTGCATATCCATGCTACGTAAATATGTGAAAGACCCGAATCACATTATTAAATTAGAACTAGATGAGATAGCCGAAGATTTAATGTACGAGGAGGTACCAGTCAAGATCTTGGTTGGAAAGGAGCATGTCCTATACTCAAAGGTTATACCTCAAGTCAAAGTTTTATGGAGAAACCTTGATATTGAGGAAATGACATGGGAGTTAGAATCGGATATGAAAACAAGGTATCTTTACATCTTCGACATACCAAGTACGTACGTCAATTTCAAGGACAAAATTTCATAAGGAGGGGAGGTTGTAAAGACCCCAACTTTTTATAAATAAAATTGAATTTCCTCTATTCATTATTTTAAAATAGTAAGGAGTGGATTTGATTAATGTGGTTAGTTATGGGTAAAATGTGTAAATTTTACAAAAATAAGCAAGTGGTAATAAATTATTCATTGTTGTCATGGAATATTCATTTGGTCATGGAATATTCTTATTGTCGGGGAATATTCGTACGACGGCGTAGCCAATTGTGGGCCCCATAACGGAAAACGATCAGATGAAAAAAACGACAAGTTTGAGTTTTTATAAATAATAGCGTAATTGTTACCGTTAACACTGTTAGAATATCTAGTGGTTAAAATATAGTAATACGCATAGTTCCACAGTAGCACACGGTATTGCACAATATTGTTGGATTATTGATTCTTACGTAAGAAGGCACTACACAATAATTGTTACAGTAATTACTGTTCAATATTTTATTTTATTGATTCAATAATTGCTACGTTGATATTTTATATTATTGTTGTTTCAATAATTGTCACTGCACAGTATTTCCCATTACTAGATCAATAATTCATATTATTTGAATAATATTATTAGATAGCATTATTGGCAATGTCTAAGGAAGTCCTGTCTAGGAAAGGGGTTTGGTCACCTAATTACGCATCAATAAGGAGAAATCCTTATCGAAAAGCCCCCTATTTCCTAGGAACGACCTAGCTGTCATTATTTATGTAATATTATTTGTGAATAATTAATTATTAATTTATATGATAAGGAAATATTTATTTTATGTGGATATAAATGAAGGAATTAATGTTGATGTGTTTTATCAGTATTTTGTCGGAATGGAGGAATTAAAAATCATCCGTATATGAATTTCGGACATTTTATGTGTGGAATTTGGAAAAACTTTCTTCTACAAAGTTGTAGAGAATTAAATTTCCTATGGAATGGACATAAAATTCGTATTTTTCTGATAAAAGGGCTATTTATTAGGAATTATTGAAATTTCTAAAATAAATATTTTTATTAAAAAATGGTTGGGCCCCACTCTTGTCCTTTGTTGGTGAAATGTACTAAATTATTTTTCAAAAGTGGTGGGCAATGTTTTCAAAGAAGGATGCGTAGGAAGCCGCCGGAAGCAGGTTGGTCTACTATGGCGTTCTACCATTTTCCTATAAATATGGTGCTTAGTTAGAATTGAAAATCATAACAGAATCAGAAAATTTTCTCTCTATAATATCGAGTATATTTTTGTGAGTATTTAGATACTTTAAGAGTTATAAGCAGTGCAAGTTTTCTTCAGCATTATATCTGATATTTCATTCAGAAGTACTATTTTTTTGAGGTAAGGGATGTGATACCTACTTATCCGGTATCTGTTACTTGAATTAGTTGCTTAATCTCATGTTTCTTAGTTACTTTTCATGTATTTTGTGTTCATTTTGTAGATTGTATGCATGGGAGCTGAAATCGTAAAGAATTGGTATGAAATCGCAAAGAAAAGAAAATCGGACATCGTTTGGGCTTCATGTTCATTTTATATTTTTGGCTTAGAACTTGGCTTACATTGTAGAGCTTCTTCTTAGCTTTCGAGAACAACTTGAATCATTCCAATCGGAGTTCGGATGCAAGATTTATGACATTTGTACCAACGGACGTTGAACTTCACTGTTTTGGGTGGCCATTTGCATAGCAGTCACTTCCAGACCAATTTCTACCTTCATCCATTCGTTAGTTCTCAATTCTTAAAGAATACAAGTTGTAGAGCTCGTCGATAGCTTCGATTTTATAGGTGGCAGGCCTCGTAACTCCTCCTAGATCAAAAGTTATGGTTGTTTTACCAGAGGACACTGTGGCAGAAAATGGACCCCCGTCGGGGTGGGCTTTTCCTTAACAAAACCCCCGTCGGGGCGGGCATACCAGATGGAAAATAGAAAGAACCCCCGCCGGGGCGGGGGTATGCGCTGAAAAGCCATTTTTTGCCCGAATTTGAGTTAGAGAATGATTGTTTCAATCTGATTGACTCAAGGACTTCCAAGAGGACTTAAAGACAGATAAAGAGACTTATAAAAGGGGGAGAATCACAAGGATTAGGAGATTAGATTAGAGAGATGATTCCATTAGATTAGAGTAAAATAAGAGAAAACACTAGTTCTTATGAGATTTGGGAGATTGAAGCGACTTGGAGACCATTGATGATTCAAAGTAGGAGCAAAGAGAGAGTATCAAATCTACAGACAATAGATTCTATCATCTCATGTTCTTCTATCTTTGTCTTTTAATGTGTATTCAAGTGTGGATTCTTAGTTTTAATTCAATGAACTAATTCTTTGTTTGAGATTACAATGGATCTTATTGTGTAGTTTATTTTTATATGCTTTGTTATTAATTACTATGTTCTATTGTGAGGATTGTCTATTGCGATTTGGACTTAATTGTTTAATTGATTGGCCATCAATTACCGTGATAATCTATACGAACTTGAGAGATGAAGTTTAGATTTAGATCCGATCATAATAGCATGTGTTTGTGATTTCTGCATAGATGGAATTCATGATACGTGTTTAGGATAGAGATATGCCTTTACGCCATATGTAATCTTATAGAGAACTTGTACTTTAAATCCTTTTTAATTATAATTCACATAGAGATATAGTGGATTAGTTAATTAGGGTGTCTTGCTTAATTCTATCAATCGTGGATTTAAGTGAGTATAGGTATTATGCATCGAGAGGTGGTTTTATCTGCTTTAGTGTTCTTGATTAACAATTCAGGATAGAATATAATTAATAAGGAGTGTGTTAACTTAAATGAAGCAATAAGTGAAGTTGTGATCTTAAATCTCCATAATCTGATTTTTAATTAGTGGTAATTAGAATTAGTTTAGTTAGATAATTTAATTTATAACATTAAATTCATTCGTTTAAATAAGATTGAGTTGGTTATGGGTTAGTACTTGGTGATTTTTATTAAATAACTCTCTGTGGGAACGATACTCAACTTATCACTTTATTACTTGTTGACCACGTATACTTGCGTGTTGTGCGTAATTAGATTTTACCCAACAGGATGTTATTTTTTTCGTAAATGATATTATTTTCGTCAATATTATTATACCGAAATATTGATATGAATTTTATTACAAAATTTTTACCTTTTTATGTCGAGATTACTATTTATGTATACGACACTATTCACATATACAGTACTATTCACAAAGTATGATTTTTATTGTGAAAGTTTTACCTTTTCATGCCGAAATTACTATTCACGTATACAGCACTATTCACGTATACGACACTATTCACAAAAAAATTAAATTTTCTTCTCTGTGTCCAAGTTGTATGTTATGGCTCCTATCTTTGATTGGATCTATGGTATGAACTTTATTCTTGAATTTTACTCCACTATGGTTTATTATGGAGTATTATTGAACTTAGATTATCTAAAGTACGAATCCCTAATCTTTGTCCTTTTATCTCACTGGATTCGTTCTTTAAAATATTTTTCATCATCCTCAGTCTTTAATGGTGATACTTGTTGAATATCTTTGGCCTGTGTAGTGCAAAGATGAATGATTATCTGATGAATATCTTTGGCCCATAGTGCAAAGATGAACAAGTGTTGAGATGAACATGACCAACTGGTGATACAAATGAATATCTTTGGCCGTAAAGCAAAGATGAATATTTGGTTCAAGATGTATATTGATTGATGTTACAGGGATAAAATATTGATGACGGACTTTTAAATCATAGAAGATAGTAGATTTCATTCTCTACTTAACTCTTTTAATGAATTATTATTTCCACTGCGAATATTGATCTAGATCTTGTTGTCCATTATATTTAATCTAATTTGTTAAAGGCTAACGATAATTGGTTGTTCATTATCTTAGTCATAATATTCTTTACTGGGCTAGTTGAGCTCACCCTTTTCCTTTTTGTTCCATTTTTCTTCTCAGGAAGCGAGAATATAGCGGGAACTACTCGGGGTATGGAATGATGGTTCTAGACAGTTGTTTTAGCTGTCCTCACTATTTTGTCGTATTTTAGACGACAATTGTAATAATGAAGTTGTAGTTGTTTTCTGTACCATGTATTTGGCGACCCAAGATGGGTGATGTATACCTATTTTGGGGGGCGTCACAGCATGGGTTTTACCCATGTGGTGATCCATCGGTTCGATCCGCGGTTCGGTTTCTTAGTTTGGGCTTAGAATTAAATCGTATTGGGCCTATCTTGGGCTTGATTTACATAAATTTGGGCTTGACATAATCCAAGTCCAATTGGAATTGACAAAGTCCAATTACTAAGAGTCTATTAGGAATAAATCTTATTCTCCTCGTATAACTCTCGTATTCTCTTCATTTACTATTCATACGATATTCGTATTATACGTCGTAATAATCTTCATACTATACTCGTATAATAACTAGTATCATACTCGTATTTCTCACGTATAATAACCCTACTCATTATACATAGTCATTTCATTCTCGAAACTCATTTTTCCTAACCCTTAGGTTTTAAGTCCGCAGGCAAAAACTTCGTTTGCCATAACTGAAATATTATTGGATATTCCATCTTGTCTTAGAATTCTATCATTACGTGTTTCTCAGAAATTCAAAATTATTTCCCGAGCAGAAACGGATGAATAGTATTTTTACGAAAATTTCTCGAAAAACTATTTTTTTTTTCATCTTGAAAATTCAAAATAATTAATCCTAGCACATAGCCAGAATCTGAACCACATCTGCACATTCTAGGTCATAGAACGACCTTCAAACCACTTACTCACATAAATAAATAATTAAATTCATTTAATTCAAATAATCAAATAAAAATTTAATTCACAAAAAAATTCGATTTTCTCAGGCATTACATTTTGAGCTATGTCTTAGCTAATTGTTTTAGCTAGATGAATATTTATTGAAACTTGATATGTTCTAGTATTTGAACTCAATTGTTATTGAAGGATCAATACCAATTATTTTGGCTATATCGAGATAGATATTACATGTTGAAATCATAGTATTTCTTTAAATCCAAACTATATTATTGTGATACGAATTATTGTTGTAAGACTGAGATGAACAACCCTTATATCAAGGGGACTTTGTGGTCGGATATACGTCCATTGCGCGCGTGTGAGTATTATGCATAATATTGGGTACAACAAAGCTGATAACTTTGTGTACTTGTGGAGGGGTATGATTTAATCTTTATGGTTATCTGATACACCTGGATAATTCAGAGTTGAACCTTTGTTAATTACTCGATCGGTTCATGATCCATTGGGATCGCTCAGCATAAAATATGGACATAATCCACTTTGTTATTGAGATTGTATTATCTCTTTATATTCGATTAAACCTTATTGAAACTTCGAAAGCGTTTTACTCTTTCATCACAAAACTGTTGTTTAACATGAAATGCGATAAAGCTTTGTTATTGGTAAATGATTTATTCAGCTAAGTCAAAATTATTTGAACATTTTTAAAGTTCTATCAAATTGATAGTCTATTATTCTTGATTCCTATACTTTATTATATGTTTTAACTTGTGGAGCAAATTCGTTGCTCACCCTTGCTTAAATATAACATTTCAGCTAAGAATGAAGTAGCAGGAGGTCAGAGAAGGACAAAGGCAAAGGCAAATTGCAGGAGTAGATATTATGAACATTATTTATTATGTTGTTACGTATAACCCTTTTTGTATATCTAAGGGTATGTTTGTGATGTTAAGGTTAGAAAACCTTGGGATAATGTATTAATGATATTAATTAATGAGATGTATGTTTATATTCATAATTGAATGAGTAGTTAGATGTTATTTATATGATGGATCGTGAGCACCAAACCTGGGGGTTAGGTAACCCAGATTTTGGGGCGTCACAATTGTGATATTCCATTTACGTTGCTAAGATAAAGATGGTTGTATGTCATATGATTAAATATGTATGAGGTTATTAACTTATAGAATTTAGTAACTAATAAATGTGTGGTATACGTGACTACATTACAAAAGGAGTTCAAGTGCTGATAAGCTATAAGTTGGTAAACGACGCTTGAAGCAAGTCTCCTAACTTACATAACTTTGGATTTTGTGCAAGTTCTCTAACTTCATTTGATTCTCATATTGAATGCAAGTTTCCTCAATTCATTACACTGTATGTATTGTATAATCTAAATTGTTGCCATATCAACCATAGTTTCTCAAGCAAATATCTATTATTGTTCGAGAATCATTTGTATATCTTGATGTTGTTGCAAGCATTGAACTTATCATTCTTAAATGCATTATAAAAGTTGTCGAAGCCATTGATTCAGCTAGACTATTATCGTATGTTAGAAAGCTATCCAAACCACATTGACTTGGTGCAGACTCTTAAATCTACTGAGATGAACAACCCTCATTGAAGGAGAAATTATATAACTGTCGGGGAACCGGCGTGTGCACATACTAGCATGTTTAAATGTTATGCATAATGTAGGGTACTTAGGTTGATCACCTGTTGTACTCATTTTATTAAATTTTCAGTATAATACTACTAATTCTAGTAGAAGTCCGTAGTCCTTAGTGACTACTTAGTGTTCATTATTCCTGAACCTTGGCATGATGTATTTTTGAATCTTATTGATATCTTTCTGTCCATAGAGACCTTTATTGAGAATTGTTGATAATTCCTGAACTACTATTCATTATCATACCCTTGAGATTTGAACTTATAACTGTTCACCTTTATTGCGATATTACTTGTTGCGCAAATTTGTTTCTCGTCCTTGCTTTCCTTAAAACTTTCAGTTAAGGCAGAACGTGGTGAACCCTCAGGCAATGACAAGGGTAAAGAGAAGGCTTCAGAATAGCTTTTTTCCTAATATTAGGAATTTGTTATTATTATTTTGTATGGAGACTTATCTATTAAGATGTAATAAGTTATGTTTAAATTAAGATGTTATGGTAGCGGTTCGAGAACTTGGGATGAGAATAATTATGTTATGACAATATAAATTATTTTATTTTCCGTTGTGTGAGATTTGATTTATTGTTATTAGAATTAGAACGTTACAAACCAAATTGGAGATATGAGTGTCTGAATTTTGAGGTGTCACAGGTTGGTATCAAAGCATTAGGTTATAAACCTTAGGAGTGAGAATCCTTAGACTATAACCTAAGAAGAACTTAGAGAGTAGAAGGAGATAAAACTCATATAGAGTTTCTCTAATGATTTAGTGGCGTTACGAAATATATTTTCATTCTATATAATAAATTTATGTTTGATTTTGGTATTCTAATGAAGTTTGGTTTTTGTTGTCTTCTGTTGTGATTATAGGATGTCGAACTTAGGAGAACCCAGTAGAGTGGTAGAGGAGAAGCCACGTGACATATATGTAGTGTATGAGGCACCTCTGATAGCGAAGCCCATTTTCGCAGTAGTCCCTATAGATGACGAGGATGAGGAGGATGAGATGGAGTCAGTAGCTATAAAATCAGTTTCCGAGGAAGATCCCATGGAAGATGAGCCCGTGGAAGACTCCGAAAATGCTACATTTGAGGATCAGATGTTGGGAGAATACGAGTTACATATTCTGGAGTTCGAGTGCCGAGTTGAGGAACTAGAGACCCAGACTCAGGAGAGAGAAAGAGAGATGCAGAAACTAAGGGCAGAAGACCATAAAAGGAAGCTGGAGATGCAGGAATTGGAGATAGAACTTACATATCACAAGGAGGAAGGAGTACAGATGGGAACCCTTTTCCATCGAGAGATAGCCAGGAATGTTGAGTTGGCAGGCAAGCTAGAGGAGTCAGAGCAGAGGGAGCTAAGCGAGAAAGCTGAGAAGGAGGTCCTTCATACACAGCTAAAGATGGAGGTTATGGATATGATCCACTTCGAGGAAAATTGGGAAGAGGTCAATGATAAGGTAGGAGACCTAGAAGATGAGGTGAGGTGTAAAAGGAGAAAGATGAACCAAATGAGCTACGTTTTTCGAACAACTATGGAGAGGTTGATCGATGGTATGTACCATTATCTGACAGAGCAAGGGCAGACCTGTAACGACCGAGAAATTCGGATTTATTGTAAAATAATTTTATTTAATTAAATAATGAATAAAATTATATTATATGTTATTATGTGTTAGTAAGGTGAAGGTTGTTCTATAACCTAATCCTATCGGAATGTCGTAGTATTTTGACTACGTGGAGGAATTAAAGTTTTTTTAATTTCCAAGACGAAAATAAAAGTTTTCCAAGAAATTTTTTGAAAAATACTATTCATGAATTTCTGCTCGGGAATTATTTTTGAACTTCCGAGAAATACGTAACGATAGAATATCAAGGGAAGATGGATTATGTAATAATAATTTACGTGTGGCAAACACAGTTTTTCGCCTGTAGACTAAAATTGAGAACGTTAGGGAAAGTAAAATGTTAATGAGTAAATGATGATCATATGATATGAAAGTATTGTACAAGGTAATGAATACGAGTATGATACGAGGTATTATAAGAGTATGTATGAATGAGGGTATGTCATATATGAGGAATAAGTATACGAGTTAGTATACGAGAATGATACGAAGATTATATGTTTTAAGGTATTAGGAAAGTGTATTGGACTTGTAGGATTTGGTAGGAATTATACAAGCCCAAGTGTAGGAATGGTTAAAGTCCAATTGGAATTATGTTAAAGCCCAATGTTTGTTAATGCAAGCCCAAAGCATAAGTTAAGATTAATTAAACTTAAAGCCCAAAGTAAGAACCAGATCCGAGGATCGATCCAATGGGTAGGAATGACCCATGGGCAACCCATATGGGCCCCATGATCACATGGTTGATCTTGGTGAGCAAGTAAATGATAAGTATTGTGGACTCCAAGTAATGAATAGTAAGGAGGTTAATTAAGGAGGTGGGATTGCTTAATGACTAAACTACCCTCACCTTGGAATTTCCTATAAATAAAAGGAGTGCTAGATAATTTTTCACTTGTTTAATTTCCAACAAACATCTAAGTGCTTATTTGTTAGAGAGAAAAAGCAAGAAAAGTTAGTCTTTGTTAATTATAGAAGCAAGAAGAAGAACAAAGTTTGATCTTCAAGGGTAAGATCCTAGATCATTAATCTTCTATCTCTTTAATTATAGTTTGATAGAGAAGTGTTGATTAGTGGAGAATGTATGCTAAGAAGTATTAAAAATGGCTAATCAATGGACACAAACCTTAATAAGCCATGTTTAAGCAATTCATACTCATTTAATTTATGAACTCATAAAGAACAAGTAAGAACTTATCATGTGTATAAGTTATTAAAATATGTTTGGTTATGATGTTAGTATGATGGAATTAATCCATTTGAAATGATTTAAAAATCTCAACTAACGAAGTTATGGCAAAATTTACGAGATTAGACGATAATCGTCGAAATCGTGAAATTCTCGGAATGGAAGTTAAATTTTGACATTAAACTCAGAAACGTTGGTTTTCGATGGAGAATAGTCCAAGTTTGTATTTTAGAGTTACGGACTCAAAAATGGTCAAATTCTGACTTACAACGAAGAAAAGAGCTATGAGCGTTCACGAACGTTTATCGTTTCGTAAAAATGAACTAATCGGTGAATTCCGAGTTAAAAGATTAGAAAATGTAAAATTCTTATATGAACACGTAGAGCATATGATTTGTGAGCTAATGGCTTTTGAACTGAGCCAATTCGGACTTAAAAAGAATAAGTTATGGCTCCGAAAAGTTCTTAGAAGAAATAAACTACAAAAAAATTTCAGGGCTCGAAATTCATGCCATGCATCGACCTAAAGAGTCGTGGTCATTATTATGACTAGGTTTAATCATCCCATACGAATGTGGTGTTGCAGCGTGAATTCTAGTCTCGAGAGTTAAATAACCATGGCCAAGATCAAGCATCCCTACTAGAAATTCGTGCCGCAGCATGAGTTATAGAGCAAAAGCTGGAGCCGCAGCGCCATCACTAGGTGAAGCATAGAGAGGAAAGATTTTTAATGTAAGGAGAAAGCTAGTTGATTAATAATGAATTATATCCATACTAAACCTAAAGTAACATGAATTAAGATGTTAAACCTTAAGTAATACAACTAAGAGTTGAAGATAAGTTACTCGAAGGTGAATGTAAAATAATACGATAAACTTGAACCAATGTTAAACAATCTAATGAACAATTAGATTGAGAAGAAGGGTAAGATACATTACGAACCATGCATGTTTGTCCATGACCTAATGTGGTATGTTTTGTGATTATGTATTGTAGAGACCTTAAAGACTCAAAGGAAAAGTATAAAAACAGTAGCAGACGATAAAGGCAAGTGTTCTAACCCTTGTCTATGTTTAATCTGGACAAGCTTTGTGATTCATGTATCTTACGCATGAATTGATGTATGATGAAGTCAAAGCCAATTCCTTCGGCTAAACTTAAGATGTTTTATGGATTTCTTATAATCTATCAAACTATTATCAATGTTGTCAAGTATTGCCAAACTATTTTGGTATGGTTTTCAAAAAAAGACTGAGTATGCTAAATAAATGTTTTGTCATCAAACGACAGGCACGTGAGGTTGCCAAAATTTAAATGTACAAACGTTTAAAGAAAGTAGTGTGGTACAACATAGAGTACTATAGGTTGATCACCTAGACGTGCTCATAAATAATGTCGGACTTACGGACTTAGTGTCGGGTTATCCTTTTCAAAGAAAGTATGAAATGCTCAAGGTCTTAGACAGGAATTGATGTTTTACTAAATGTTGTTCATTGTAAAATGTTTTAAGAAAAGAGAAGTGTTATTTTGAATTATCGATAGTACTTCATAACTATTGTTCAGTTATTGAAGATATACGATTTATATTTTTCAAGCATATTGTTTAAATGGAATTGTCATACTTGCTGAGCTAGTTATACTCACTCTTGCCTGAACCATACGAATGCAGCTAAGACCGAACGGACCAAAGGATCCGGTAAAGATAAAGGGGGCTAAGGTGAACCTGTAGATTACCTTTATAATAGTATAGGTGAATGTTGTTATTATTTGATATTATGACAAGAAGAAATGTAATTGTTATTGAGAACCTGGGGAATGATAATATTATTTGGAATATATATAAGACATATTCATTCTTTTGAGGTATTTCAATTGAATTTATGTGTGAACTGTAGCACCGTGTAGCACCATATATCGGGTTGGAAGATACTAAAAATTTAGGGGCGTCAAAGGTTGGTATCAAAGTAATAGGTTATAAAACTTAAGGGGGGAATTAGAACCTTAAGAAAAGTCAAAGAAGTAAAAGATGGAAATTAACCCTAAAATGCATTATATATGATATGTGTTTTTATTATTCTACTAACGTGTACTAATCAAAATAAATTATTTTATTATAGATGTCAGGAGAAAATGAAATATATAGGGATATACATGTAGTAAGTGAGGAGTCGGTAAATCAAGTAGAGATTATTCCCAACCCTATAGCAGAAGAGCCTTAAGTGGTAGTTATTAAGTCTGGAGACTCGGAGAACCTAGACCTCATGTCTATGTTCGATGACATGTCTGAGGAAGAGGTGGAGGTGGTGTCATTTAACACCACAACACTTGAAGAAGAGATGACCCTGGGGGAGTCAATGAAAGCACTGTTTATGATAGTATTGGATAGAAATATTCAGTATTATAAGGAGGTAAAGGAGCTGAAGGAGGAGCTTCATGCTGTTTTAGAGAATAAGACAAATATGGAGACTGTGTGGGAGGAGGAGCAGGATGAATGAGTTTTGGCAAAGGATAAGGTCCACGAGTTAAAACAGGAGGTCTTTGAGCTCATGTAGGAGCTGAAGACCAAGAAGCAGAAAATTGGGAGGATGTCCTATATACATAGGAGTTCTCAAGCGAATTTTCAACAGCAAGTAGCTGGGTATCCGATAGAAGCAGGGCAAACTCGGTATACTATCAGCCGAGATGTTATAGCTGGTCTTGCCAACATGGATTTTGAGAATGCCATACGGTAGATGTAACCTAGTATTAGCTAGAGTAGAGTTAGATATGTTCATATGATGTATCTAGTAGTGACATAAAACCCTCTTTTGTATATCAAAGGGTAGTCTTTTGTCAATTCCAATTTTTGGAAAGCAATTGCGGGATAGTAATGTAATCAGCTTAGCTTGTGTAACGTGAACGATGTAGTATTAATATAAGCCTTTTTATGGAACATATCGTGTAATGAGTTAAAGTTATTGTTTAATCATGAATAATAACTAGCTAACAAGAAGAAAGTAATAATGATGTGTTGTTTATCTTTACAGTAAAATGCCGCCAAGAAGGAGACAATGAAATTAAGATACTAATGTTAATCAACCGAAAGGAGGTCCGGTTAACCCGATGCAAGAGTTCGTTAACTTGTTAACGGCCATCTTTAATAGAAATGGGGCTAATATACCCGTAAATCCTGCAGTAGTACAAGCTACTACTTTTAAGGATTTTAAGAGTGTCGGTTGTAAGACCCCAACTTTTATGAATAAAGATTAAAAAAAATTTCTCGAAATATATTATTGAATATTATGGTGTGGATATGATATAATGTTATAGTTGTGGGTAATATTTGCAAATTTTACAAAGTAAACAAGTTGTTATAAAATATTTGATTGGTCGGGGAATATTCATTTTAGCAGGGAATATTCGTCCGACGACACAATCATTGGTGGACCCCACAACGGAAGTATTGTCATAGTTAGAAAACAACAGAAATATCTTTTTATAAAAATAGCGGCGAAAGTTTTACTGTTAAACTGTTGAACTACCCTATGGTAAAGAAAGTACAAGATGTCTGCGTGGTTGCGTAGTAAGCAGCACCTGTATTGATTATTGATGCTTACGTAAGAAAGCCACTTGGTTTACTCAATTATTGCTACAATAATTGTTGTGCATAGTATCTCACGTTATTTGATTCAATTATTGTCACGAGATCATCCGCATAATATTTTATATTATTAAATCAATAATTAAGACAACAAAGTTATTTATATTATTATTTGTAATATTGATGATGACTAGAAAGTTCACGCTCGAGAGGGTTCGTCACCTAATTATGGCGCCAAGGGGAGAAATACTTATCGAAAAGCCCCCTCTTTCTTGGGAATGATCTGGTTGTTAAATATTGTGAGTTATAATATTAATGATGAATAATTGTTGAAGTATTAAGAATGTGTTTATTGAAGATAAGTGAATTACAAAAGTTAGATGGGAATAATGCAAACTTGGAAAACTTTAGGGGTACTAAAGTGTAATAAGTTAAATCAATCTGGACCATTGGTGGTGGTTTTAATAATAAATCAATCTGAACCGTCGATGGTGGTTTTAATAGTAAATCAATATGGACCATTGATGGTGGTTTTAATAGTAAATCAATCTAGACCGTCGATGGTGGTTTTAAAAGTAAATCAATATGGACCGTCGATGGTGTTTTTAAAAGTAAATCAATCTGGACCATCGGTGGTGGTTTTAAAAGTAAATCAATCTGGACCGTCGATTGTGGTTTTAATAGTAATCAATATGAACCGTCCGTTCTAATAGTAAATTAATCTGAACCGTTCATGAATCAGTTACTATTTAGTCCATTCTCCTATAAATAGAAGCTTAATTCTTCTTTCATTCTCACCAATTCACTGAGATTCACAAGAGACACTATAGAGAGAGAAACTATAGAGAGCAGAAGAAGAGTATTCTGCTACTTCACTATTGGCAGATCCGACCTTTTACTAAGGTAAGGGGTATTATTTCTTTCGTATTCATAAGGAATACTATTTTTGTATTCATCCTTGAATATTTTGAATAACTTTGCTCTACACCTGGATTACGTCTTGTATGACGGTAAAAATCTATTCAGTAGTTTCGTATGTTATTTCTTTTCATATTTTTAAATCTAAACTTACTATGGTAACTATTGCTTTTATAATCCTTGAAATTAGTAGAATATCCTTGAGTTTTGTGCTTCATCCAGTATCGTTTCATTGGAACATTGATCTGAATTTTCTTATTAAATATCAATATTTTCACGCGGGGTACTATTCATGGGTTACTATTCACCCGGTTACTATTCACTATAATATTATTCACTCGGGTATTTAGGGACACTTTTCATGCCGGGGTACTATTCACGAGTTACTATTCACTATTACTATTCATCCAATTACTATTCACTTAAATATTGTTCACTTGGATATTCGGGGCACTTTTCATGTTGGGCTACTATTCATGGGGTACTATTCATAGGGAACTATTCACAGGGTACTATTCACCAAAAATTTTATTTTATAAAGTTGAGTCCCGGCGATAAAGTTAATGATAAACGTTTTAAATCATAGAAGATAGTAGATATCATGCTCTACTTGACTCTTCTAATGGATTGCTTGTTTCGCTGCAGTTAAACTTATTGTCTATTATATTCTATCAGTTTAACATTGTTGAAGTCTAATGATAACTTATTCTACATTATCTTAGTCATTATATTTCTTACTGGGCTAGTTGTTCTCTTCAGGAAATAAGAACGTAGCCGGAACTAGTCTGGGAATGGAATGATGGTCTGAGATGGTGTTATAGTAGTCCTCACTAGTTTATAAAATAGTGTGACAATAAATGTAATAAGGACTCCATTTGAGTTTGGATATTGTCTAGAAGACAATATTCATGTAAAAACTCTCAGCTCATGTTGTATAATTAAGTTTGTATTTGTATTCAGTACCATGTATTTGGCGACCCAAAATGGGTGATGTATACCTATTTTGGGGGCGTCACAGTTGGTATCAAAGCTTAGGGATATGATCCCTGGCTGAGATGTGAGATAAGAACTATGAGGAGAGAGACGGGGAATTCATTCACTAGTATGACCTACCTAAGTTTATTTGGTATTTAATGGGTCGGTCAGAGTATAGGGATAATATGTGGCATGTCAATTAACCCTTGTTTTGTGGCAGTGCTTGAAAATGGCATCTGAAAATGTCGAGATAAGCAATGAAGCACATGAGACAGTTGAGTCACCAACGATCAATATCCATGATAATGTGCAACAAGAAGACAATAATCCTCAGGTAAACAACAACACCAATCAAATGATGAACGATGGAATGTTCAGAGGCTTCATGCAATTCATGTAATATCAGGCGAGAGCGGCTCCAGTTCAAAATGCAGGTGGAAACACTGGAAACTCTCTAATGGTCACTGCTAAGTAGTTCAAGGAGCTGGGACCACTGAAGTTTTTGGGAGAGCCAAAACCACTTAAGGCGGAGACGTGGATAAAGCAGATCACCAAGATATTTGATGTCTTGGGATGCTCCAAGGTGCAAAAGGTTCCCTTTGCCACCTTCATGTTGAAAGGAATAGCAGATAAATGTTGGGAATCTGTAAAGCGTATGTTGGACGATTTTGCAATCAATGAATACGTGCAAGTATACACGATCAACAAGTAATTTTAGAGTATCATTCCCACGAGGAATTATTTAATAAAAATCACCGAGTACTAGTTCTTAACTAAACTAATTTTATTTAAACAATCTCAAATAGTGATTTTTTTAATTAAGAAAACTAAATTAACTAATTAAACTGAATTTCTTTATAAATGAATTCAAATAAATAAAGGTTAAGACTACAATATCCCCAATTATGAACTATAAACTAATTATCCAATTATCCCAATTATTATGCCTAATGAATTGTTAACAGGAATTCCAAGTGTCAAAAGCCCTTTTCCAAGTGATCAATTAACTTCTATTTAATCCAATTAATCTTGCTATATTCATATGCAAAACAATTAAATTAAACTCTTTCGATCCTAATTCCCAACTTGTTACATGTAGTGAAAAGATATTCCTATTCAATTCACGACCCTAATTATTCGTCATGCAAATAATTAAGCATACATGTTATCATGTCCAGTTCTAACCCTAGATCTCCTCTCCCGAATCCTTCTAGAGTAACAAGGTAATTACTGATCAAATAATTAATCAATAAGCACAAAACATGATAAACAATTCACCTTGACATAAATACTTGAAATAAGTCAAATAATTAATTCATAGGCATAAAAGGTTCAATTGTAGTCTTAATAAAAGAAATTTAGTTCATTATTAATGAATTAAAATCAAGAATCCACAATTGAATAGACATTAAAAAATAAAAGTAAGATTATAGAAGAGAATAAATCTGTTGTCAGTAGTCTTGAGACTCCTCTTCAGCTCCTGCTTTGAATCTTCAATGATCCTCAAGTTGCTTCAATCTCCAAAAATCCAATATAAACTAGGGTTTATGTTCTAATATAATGGAGTATTTTATCTAAGCTAATCTATATAATCCCCCTTTATTTTATACCTTACATCATGTATTTATAGGTTACGAGCCCAATTTTTAGCTTAGGAACAAACCCAATCCAATTTAGAGTTAAAAAAGTGTCAAAATTCACCCCAAAAGCGGCGTCCAAGCTGACTGCAGGACCCTTCCCCGATTTGTTGAACACAAGTACTGCAATGGAAAGTCATTGGTTGCCACAATACTGAACATTTTCTGAAATTTTCTGCTCTGACGTCCTTTGGGAAAATGGCTATAACTTCTTCGTCTGAACTCCGATTTTGATGATTAAAGATTTTCCAAAAAGAGGAGACATAGATCTACAACTTTCATTCTTTGAGTTTTTTGAAATAAGGTTCGGAGCAATGCTGAAATTGGCCCTGAAGTGGCTGCTATGTAAATGGCAAGCCGAAAATGCGAATCTAGCTACCCCAAACATCGATCCAAGTAACTTTTGTCCCAATTCCTATAAAACAACATAAAACATGCATGAATAGTCATAAACACTTAAAAACTATTCTAAAAGACTTGAGAACAACAATAAATTAAGCCCGAATGTATCCAATTCATGGGTATATTACCCATTCATCAAATACCCCAAAACTTAAACCATTGCTTGTCCTCAAGCAAAAACACAAAAATGTTATGCAACTAATCTATATGCCTACGAATCCAGCAGTAATAACAGAAACAAGTCTATTCAATCGGCCTTAGAGAAATCAAGTAAACATTATAATACATCATATTAAAATAAATCAGTAATTTCCCAATCAATCATCAAATCTTAGACTATTATCACTGATATAGTGCGTGTGTGCTCCACAACAATGCTAACTGATATAAAATCAAATTGAACACATAATAAATATCTTTGAAGGCATCATACAGTGTAAACTTGAAAACTCCTCAAATAAACTAGATTCAACTAAAATCAAACATTTACCAAAGTCCAAGGGTTAAAATGGAATACTTATGCTTTATTTGTATTTTATTTTATTTTATTTTTAACGGGGGCTTTTTGCACTTTTTCCCGTTTTATTCAAATTTTTTTTATTTTCGATGACTGTGCAATATCTCATTCCATTAGGCTAACAGTGCTACCCCTTAGAGAGCTTTCGACCAACGACTACCAGACCATATAAGACCTTAGGGCGCTAGGTGTAGAGACACTCCCTCGGGCTTACTTGCTCAAGTAACAAAGGCCCCGAAACAAAACTAGTCACGGTGTTTATTCATCATCATTCATTTTTTTTTCTTTTTATTTTTTTTATAAAGCTTATATACCCCAACTTTTTCCCCCAAACTTAGGTTCTTGTCTTAACTTTAGCCATCACCGCCTATTCATGAGTTCCTTTCATTCAAACTAAAAATTATCCTTTAGAATTCCATTATGTATCAATTTAGACTCAATCAATCAACAAGTTATTTTTACTGTGCTAACCTTATTATATCAGTTTCAAACAGAAAAAGATTCAATTCATAACAAGAAATCACATCAAAGCCTTAATATACAATACTATACTTATCTACTCAATTCCAGTCTCATCATTGGCCAAAATAGACTTTTACTATCTAACAGCTAGAATCATGTAAATATAAACTAAACGCAACAAACACAGTAAACTAACTAATATTTTTGTGATTTTTAAATAATAAAAAAAATTAAACAAGAAACTGAATGCAAAAACTAAATGTAAATAACCCAAAAACATAACGAACTACAATGTAAATAACTAACTATATGCAATACGACACTAAAATGCCCCCAAACTTAAACAAGATATTGTCCTCAATGACTAAAATAGAAAAAATTAAAGCAGAGGACTTCCCTGAAAATATAGCAATCTTCCTCCTTGTCCGCTAAGTTTGGAGAATAGGCTAGGCACATGGAACAAATTGGGCACCACACTTGAATTTGACTTGAATAACCTGTAAACCATGATAGAAATAATTTTACTAAATTCTAAATAAATGCAAATTCAAAAATACTAATATAAAACCTAATAAAAACTAAAAACTAAAAATAAAAATTAAACTTGGGTTGCCTCCCAATAAGCGCTTGTTTATAGTCTCAGTCTGACTTCTTCAATTCTCTATCTAATTCCCCTACGAAAATTGAGGAACCCTCCATCCATCAGAAGCAATGTCTCTTTTAGGAGGTTCCCATTAGTAATGATCCTTGAATGAAAGTCACCTAGCATGCTCTTTGTATATATGTTCCCCATTAAGAATGTCCAAAAACTAGGTGTTTCCTCCATTATGTCGATGATCAGTGTGACGCCCCCAAAATAGGTATACATCACCCATTTTGAGTCGTCAGTAACATGGTACAGAAATAACTTCAACTTTATTAATACAACATATAAACTGTGAGTTTAAATACAAATATTGTCATCTAGACAATATTCATACCCAAATAAGTCCTCAATACAATTATTGATACATTATTCTACAAAAATGGTGAGGACTACTAAAAAACGACTTTCTAGAACCTTCATAACATACCCCGACTAGTACACGCTACATTCTCGCCTCCTGGGAAGAAAATGGAACAAAACGGAAAAGGGTGAGCTCAACTAGCCCAGTAAAGAATATTATGACTAAGATAATATAGAACAAATTATCGTTAGTCTTCAACAGGGAAAAATCTAATAAAATACAATAGACAACAAGTTCCAGATCAATATTCGCAGCGGAAACAATAATTCATAGAAGAGTTACGTAGAGAATGAAAACTACTATTATCTATAAATTTAAAAGTCCATCATCAATATTTTATCCCTGTAACATCAATCAATATTCATCTTGAATCAAATATTCATCTTTGCACTATAGGCCAAAGATATTCATAAGTCGGTCATGTTCATCTCAACACCTATTCATCTTTGCACTACGGGCCAAAGATATTCATTATAAAATCATTAATCTTTGTACTACAGGCCAAAGAAATTCAATTATATCATCATTTAGGACTGAGGATGATGAAAAATATTTTAAAGAAAACGAATCCAGTGAAACAAAAGAATAAATGTAAGACCCCAACTTTTTATAAATAAAATTGAATTTCCTATATTCATTATTTTGTAATAAAAAGGTGTTAATTGATATAATACTTTGGTTATGGGTGAAATGTGCAAATTTTAGAAAATAAGCAAGTGGTTATAAAATAATCATTGTTGTCGGGGAATATTCGTTTGGTCGAGGAATATTCTTTTTGTTGGGAATATTCGTACGACGGCGCAGTCATTTGTGGGCCCCATAACTAAATAACGGTCGAATGAAGAAAATGACAAATTTGAGTTTTCATAAATAACGGCGTAATCGTTACCGTTAACACTGTTGGAATACCTGGTGGTTAAAATACAGTAATATGTGTGGTTGCACAAAGAACACACCAGTATTATACAAGATTTGTTGAATTATTGATTCTTACGTGAAGGCACTACTCGATAATTGTTACGATGAGTTCTTGCTTCAATATTTTATTTTATTGATTCAATAATTGTTGCGTTGATATTTAATATTAATGTTGTTTCAATAATTGTCACTACATAGTATTTTCCATTATTAGATCAATAATTCATATTATTTAAAAAATATTATTAGATAACATTATTGGCAATGTCTAGAAAGTTACATCAATGAGAGGTTTGGTCACCTAATTGCTTGATGAGAGAAATCCTTATTGGAAAGCCCCTCTTTCTGAGAGCGGCTGGTTGTCATAATTGTGATTACTGTAATATTATTTGTGAATAATTAATTATTGATTTATATGATAAGGAAATATTTATTTTATGTGGATATAAATGAAGGAATTTTAGTATGATTTATTTGTTAAAAGTTTGGCAATTATTTCTCCGATAGAATATTCATTCAAAATATTATTATAATATTTTATAATTGTTTAAATAATAATATTATTTTTATAATATATATATATATATATATATATTAATTCATGTGATTAAAGAAGAAGGAGTGAGCAAATTCTATAGCGTGTCCGTTATTTTCCTAAGATGGTTGGTGGTGGAGTAATGCCTGCAACTTGTTTTCAAAAGTAATACATGAAGCTTTTTTTCAAAGTTGGCTTATTATTCTTCCTGCAAAGCTAGCTTGTTTCAAAAGGGTGGGCCCTCTATAAGGAAGAAATGAATGATTAGGCAGGAAAATATCTTGTTAGGCCAATTGTTTGGTGGAAAAGTGTTGCCTGCATAGTTTGTTTCTTATGTGTGGGATCCCATCAATTGAGAAAAAAAGAAGAGAAAGTTAGGCATTATTGAAAATGAAGAGTTAGGCGTAGAAAATAAAAAAAGTTAGGCAAGTTACTTTGTTATTCTTCTCCCTCCGCTGCTATAAATAGGGGGTAACCCCTCCTTCCTCAACACACCACATTCAATTCAGAAATTCTTATTCTAAAGTATTGTGAGTTTTCTTGAGTATAAGAATACTTTGAGCGTAGTTTTCTGCAAGATTTTCTCCAGTCAAATCCAGTTTCTACTAAGGTAAAAGATATTATTTTATTGCAATACTCGTGAAAAATATTATTTTCTTTCATACTCCATATTATGTAAGCGATATTAGTTCATCTCGTATTCTTGAATTTGAACTTACTATGGTAAGTATTATTTATAATTCACGAAATGATTAGAAATTTTGCTTCATCTAATATCATTTCATAGGAATATTGGTCTGAACTTTTAATCAAATTTGGAACTTTTCATGGCTAAGATCGTTTCACACGGAGTCTTTATTAATGGTCTTGTTCACAAAAGAAAAAAAAACAAAAAAAAATTCTCCTTCCAAGTTATCCGTTGTGACCCTTATTCTTGAAATTGAATCCATGTTTTGATCTACATTCTTGAATTTTACTCCATTATGAAGTATTTTTAAACTTGAATTATCTAAAGTACGAATATCTAATCTTTGTCCTTTTGTCTCACTGGATTCGTTCTCTAAAATGTTTTCATCGTCCTCGAGTCTTTAATGGTGATACTTGATGAATATCTTTGGCACATGAGTGCAAAGATGAATGATTACTAATGAATATCTTTGGCCCGTGGTGCAAAGATGAGCAGTGTTGAGATGAACATGACCAATTGGTGATACAAATGAATATCTTTGGCTCAGAGTGCAAAGATGAATATTTGATGCAAGATGTATATTGATTGATGTTACGAGGATAAAATATTGATGATGGACTTTTAAATTCAAATATGATAGTAGATTTCATTCTCTACTTAACTCTTACTAATGAATTGTTATTTCCGCTGCAAATATTGATCTAAAAAAGCGGTTTGTCCATTATATTTTATCTGATTTGTTGAAGGCTAACGATAAATTGTTGTTCTTTATCTTAGTCATAATATTCCTTACTGGCCTAGTTGAGCTCACCCTTTTCCTTTTTGTTCCATTTTTCTTCTCAGGAGGTGAGAATATAGCAGGAACCAGTCGAGGTAAAGAGTGATGGTCCTAGACAGTTGTTTTAGCAGTCCTCACTATTTTTATAAAATAATGTATCAATAAATGTAATGAGGACTTATTTGAGTGTGGATATTGTCTAGAAGACAATATTTGTATTTAAACTCACAGCATGTGTGTTGTCGTATTTTGCACGACAATTGTTATAATAAAAGTTGTAGTTGTTTCTATACCATGTATTTGGCGACTCAGAATGGGTGATGTATACCTATTTTGGGGGAGTCACAATAAATATTAAGAATTCGTATTTCAGTTATTCCATGTCCAAAAATACCTCATAAATAATCATAGTGGAGTAAAATTCAAGAATGATCAAAACATGGATACAATCAAAGCTAGTATCCATAATAGATATTTTGGTCGAAAAGGAAAATTTTCATTTTTTGATGAATAGTGCCGTATTCGTGAATAGTGTCGTATACGTGAATAGTAACCTTGACACTAAAAAACAAGAATTTCACAAGAAAAATCTTACCAATATTCCGGCATAATGATATTGAAAGAAATAATATCATTTTAAAAAGATGATTACTTGATTTGGAATCTTTGGATATATAGTCTTTGAAGGAACTTGCACCGTATAGCAACACTCAAAGTATCAAAATACTCACAAGAATACGCTCGACAATATAGAGAGAGAAAGAGAGAGAGAAAACTTCAGTTTCTGGTGTGATTTTCAATTCTAACCTAAGCACCATATTTATAGGAAAATGCTTAGAACACCAAAGCAGAAAATTTAATAAAATATTAATATATAATTAATTTTTCCTACGCCCACTTAGACTACTGAATTGAACATGTTTACAATACTTGTGATGCCCACCAAATGCACAAAAAACGTTTTTATTAAAAAAAAAAATTAAAACTTCAAAAATCAATTATTTTAGAACTTCGGAACTTCAATAATTCATAATAAATAGCCCTTTTATCAGAAAAATTCAAACCTTATGTTTTTTTCATAGGAAATTCCATTATCTACAACTTTGCAGAAGAAAGTTTTTCCAAATTCCAAACAGAAATTGACCGAAATCCACAAACGGACGATTTTACAGGCTATAATCAAATTTTAGTCAAGAAATGGGGTCCACCAACATGAAAAACATGTTTTAAATATTTATTGCAACAAAAATACTCTTCCTCCTCATTTATTCATATATCCCACATTCATTGTAAAAATATCACCATTATTATATTATTATAATATAATAATATAATTAAATAAATTATTTTATCGAAAAAGATAAAATATCAATTTTTAACAATTGTCACATTAAAGAATTTTCTCCATCTATATCCACATAAAATGAATATTTTCCTCATCATAAAAATCAATAATTAATTATTCACAAATAATATTACAGAATCACAATACTGACAACCAGGCAGTTCCCAAGAAAGAGGGGGCTTTCCAATAAGGATCTCTCTTCTTTGGCGCAATTAGGTGACCAAACCTCTCCTTAGATGAACTTTTAGACATTACCAACAATGTTATCTAATAATATTATTCGGATAAATGAATTATTGTAGATAATGGAAAATCTTTGTAGTGACAATTATTGAAACAATAGTAATATAAAATATCAACGTAGCAATTATTGAATCAATAAAATAAAATATTGAATAGTAATTCTGTAACAATTATTGAGTAGTGCCTTCTTACGTAAGAGAATCAATAATTAGTGAAATCTGGTAGTGCTTTCTTGTGTTTTAACCAATTTAGTCTTTCAACAATGATAATGGTAAAAACTACGTCGTTATTTATAAACAACTTATATTTGTCATTTTCTCCATCCAATCGCTTTCCGTTATGGGGCCCACACAAAATTGCTACCGTCAATACAAATATTCCCAAGCAAAGAAGAATATTCCCAGACAATAATGAATATTTTATAACCACTTGCTTATTTGAAATATTTGCATATTTTACCCATAACTAACCACATTAATCAAATCAAACCTTACTATTTCAAAATAATAAATAGAGAAAATTCAATTTCATTTATAATAAGTTGGGTCTTACAACCTCCCCTCCTTATGAAATTTCGTCCTCAAAATTGACGTCCGTACCTGGTGTTTCGAAAAGGTGAGGATACCTCGCTCTCATTTCCATTTCCAACTCCCAGGTCATTTCCTCTATAGCATGGTTCCTCCACAAAACTTTAACTTGTGGTATGACCTTTGTGCGTAGGACATGCTCCTTTCTATCCAAGATCTTGGCGGTACCTCCTCGTGCGTTAAGTCTTTCTTGACTATCTCGTCGATTCTAACTCAATAACGTGGTTGGGTCTTTCACATATTTACGAAGCACACGATATATGAAAAAACATTATGAACACGAGACATACTTGGAGGTAACGCGAGTCTATAGGCTACATTTCCTACTCGGTTCGAGAATCAAAATGGACCAATAAATGCGTGGATTGAGCTTTCCTCTTTTCCCAAATCTTGTAACTCCTTTCCATGGAGCGACACGCAACAATACATGATCCCCAATACTAAATTCAACGTCCTTTCGATGAAGATACACATAACTCTTTTGTCGATCATGTGCCGTTTGTATACGTTGTCGAATCATTTGGATCTTTTCCAGAATATAAATACGTACAAATCGAGTCCCAACAATGTTGCTTCACCCACCTCATCCCAACATATTGGAGAGCGACACTTTCATCCATATAATGCTTCAAATGGAGCCACACCTATACTTGCCTGATAACTGTTGTTGTAGGAGAATTCCACCAATGATAAATACTTATCCCAACTCCCTTTGAAGTCTAGGACACATAGTCTTAATAGATCTTCAAGAGTTTGAATAGTCCTCTCTGATTGTCCGTCCGTTTGAGTTTGGTATGCCGAACTAAATCGTAAATCTGTGCCCATAGCTTTTTGCATGCTAACCCAAAATCTTGAAGTTAATCTTGGGTCACGATCCGAAACTATGGATACTGGCATGCCACGCAATCTCACAATTTCATTTACGTACATACGAGCAAGACGTTCAAGGGAATAAGTCTCCCGTATCGGCAAGAAATGAGCAGACTAAGTTAATCTATCAACAATAACCCAAATAGTATTTATTCCTTGAGAAACCGAGGGAAGACCCGTAACGAAATCCATGGTAATGTGTTCCCACTTCCATTTCAGAATCTCAAGTGGTTGCAACGGACCCTTAGGTACTTGATGCTCACTTTACACGTTGACAAGTTAAACACCTCGGGATAAACTTTGCAATCTCTCTTCATATTGTTCCACCAAAATATATATCGAAGATCACGATACATTTGGTACTTCCGGGATGGATTGAAAATGGTGTATTATGTGCCTCAACTCATGATCTTGTACTTCAAATCGAGTCGTTAGGAACACAAAGTCTAGAGTGGACTCGAAGTATTCCTTCTTCATTGACTCTCGCTTCCGGAATAGCACCTTCTTGTACTTTCTTCTTCATACACATCATCGGCTCAGAATTGAGGTGGCTTAAGCAACTTTAACTTTATCGATTAAAATTTGGTTCTGTCATTATACTTGACATCATCGCATGGGTCCCCGGAGTCTTGAATTCTATCTTCATCTTTTGTAAATCACACAAAATGGGCCTTTGCATTGACAACATCGCACTCGTTCTCGCATATGATCTTCTACTCAACGCGTCAGCTACCACGTTCGCTTTTCCATGATGGTATTGAATGGTATGGTCGTAGTCTTTCAACAGCTCGAGCCAACGTCGTTGTCTCATGTTGAGTTCTTTTTGAGTGAAGAAATATTTGAGGCTTTTATGGTCTGAATATATCTCCACTATTTCCCCATATAGATATGCCTCCAGATCTTTAGCGCGAAAACGACTGCTACCAACTCTAGATCATGAGTAGGATAATTCCTCTTATATTCTTTAAGTTGTCGAGAGGCATAGTCTATGACTTTTCCCATGTTACAAGAGAACACATCCTAACCCTTTGCCTGAAGCATCGCTGTAGATAACAAATCCATCCGAACCAGATGGTATTGTCAAAACAGGTGCCGAAATGAGTCTCCTCTTAAGCTCTTGGAAACTCTTCTCGCATTCCTCGCTCCATACGAATTTTATATCTTTCTGAGTCAGCTGAGTTAATGGAGTAGCGATTCGAGAAAATTCTTCCACGAATCTCCGATAATAACAAGCTAAGCCCAGAAAGCTCGTCTTGATCCACCGAACTTGGTTGCTCCCAACTTTGTATTGCTTCAATCTTCACCGGTCAACAGATACTCCATGTTTTGACACCACGTGCCCAAGGAATGCTACTTCCTCAAGCCAGAACTCGCATTTCCTTAACTTGGCATATAACTTGTTTTCACGAAGCCTTTGGAGTACCAGCTTCAAATGGTGCTCATGATCTTCACGACTTTTGGAATATATGAGGATGTCATCAATAAAGACAACAATGAATTGATCTAAATATTCCTTAAATACTTGGTTCATCATATCCATGAAAGCCGCAGGAGAATTAGTCAATCCAAAAGACATGACTAAGAATTCATAATGCCCGTACCGAGTTTTGAAGGCAGTCTTTGGAATATCCTCAGTTCAAATCTTCAGCGGATGATATCCAGAATGAAGATCGATCTTTGAAAAGAATTATGCTCCTTGTAACTGGTCAAACAGGTCATCAATACGAGGTAGCGGATACCTATTCTTGATGGTGACATGGTTTAATTCCCGATAGTCAATACAAAGTCGCATACTCCCGTCTTTTTTCTTTACAAATAAAATAGGAGTACCCCAAGGAGATGTACTAGGACGAATGAAATCGATGTCCAACAACTCCTGTAGTTGGACCTTTAACTCCTGAAGTTCAATAGGAGCCATTCGATATGGGGTTTTAGAAATGGGCTTTGTCTTGAGTTTAAGATCAATAAAGAATTCAACTTCACGTTACGGGGTAGGCCGGGAAGTTCTTCAGGAAATACGTCAAGAAAGTCACTAACAACAGGAATATTATTCTAATCTGACGTGTCTTTATTCAAATCCATAACATGGGCTAAGAAAGCTTGACATCTATTTTTTAATAAACGAATGGCTTTATGGCTTGATATAACAGTGATTGATTTTAATGGTTTAATTGCTTGAATTCGAATAACAGGTTGATTAGGAATATGAAAACTAACAACCTTACGAATATAATCAATTTTGGCATGATGAGTAATCCCTAAAATCACGTCAAATGCAAGTATCTTTAAAGAGATAAGGTCAACAGGTAATGTGATGGTGCCAACTTGGATCAAACAAGATTTATAAATAGTGGATGTAATGAAAGTTTCTCCTAACGGAGTCTCCATAGATAAATCAAAGTCTAATTTCTCCTGAGTTAAGTTTAAGCGTTGAGCACAAGCGGGAGAGATAAATGAATGGTAGTATGACCTTAGGTATCTAGTAAGGTATAAACTTACAAGAATTTATGATTAGCTTACCCGTGATCACCTCGTTTGGGTTCCTCACATTTTGACCGGTCACAACAAACGCTCTTCTAGGCAGATTGACTTTGACTTTTTCGGAATGACCTTTTGAGTCACCATCCCGTTGGACTTGGTTTGATCTGCATAAATCTGATCTCGAAGCGATATGTCCTTCCTTTCCATAATTATAACATACCTTGAAGCTGTTATGGATAGTTTGGGCTGATATGTCCTTCTTTCCCGCATTTATAGCATACGATCGGTGGTCGTTCTCCTCCCTTAGAACCAGTTCTGCTGGTGCTGACGTCTTCACATTGTCATTGTTGTACCTTCTCTTTTTAAAATCTTCTCGTGACTCGCTTCTTCTATTCTCATGGCCATGATTACCACCAAAGTGGTTGCCGCTTTTGTCCGTATTTTTCTTTCTTCGTTGGTTATCGTTGTTCTAATGACTGTTGTCACCGGTATGATCCTGGTTGTGGTCCCTCGGTTGACCGTACTTGTTATCTCGCTCTAATAATTGAGCCATGTTAACAACATCTGAATAGAGAGAAAATTTATGAGAAATGAGATATTGACGTATGCCGGGTTTCAAACCTCTCAGAAACATCCGCGTCATATTCCTCATTCTCCACCAAATGAGGTGCAAACCTGGATAACGCCGCAAATTTTGTCTCGTACTGGGACACCGTCATGTTGTTCTGTTCCAGTCTAATAAACTCTACCTCCTTAATATGACGAATACTTTCAGGAAAGTACTTGTCATTGAACAGATTCTGAAACGCGTTTTCCATGACATCTTTGAGTCTTGGCGGGATGGAGTACGCTTCACGATTCCCACCGATGTCGCCTCATTCTGAACATAAAGGTGGCGAATGGAACCTTCATTCCTCCGTGCATCCCAAGACATCGAATATCTTGGTAATTTCCTTGACCCACATCTCCGCCTTAATCGGATCCGGCTTTCCCCAGAATTCTGGTGGTCCCAACTCTTTGAGCCCTTTGCCCATGACAAACCGCGCGTTCTTATCATTTCCACCAGTATTTTGTACACGAGTCTCCTCGTGCGATTTTGCATGAACGCAAAAAGCTTCTAAACATTCCGCCGTTCATCTTACGCTTTCGGTGGTGTTGTTTACGGGAGGAACATTGTCGACTGTTGCATTTCCTCATTGGTGAGTCAGAGCATCTCCACTCTCATTTACTCCACTTGTTAACATTCTCATTAGCCATTCTCAATTACAGCCATAAAACAAGGGTTAATTAAAGAGATTAACATATCACATAATATCCATATATTATGACCAACCAACAAATAAGCTTAGGTAGGACACACTTTAGCGAAGGATTTACTCGTCTCTCCCTCCTAGTTCTATTCCCGATCTCATGAGAGATCATATCCCTAAGCTCTGATACCAACTGTGACGCCCCCAAAATAGGTATACATCACCCATTTTGAGTCGTCAGTAACATGGTATAGAAACAACTTTAACTTTATTAATACAACATATAAACTGTGAGTTTAAATACAAATATTGTCATCTAGACAATATTCATACCCAAATAAGTCCTCAATACAATTATTGATATATTATTTTACAAAAATGGTGAGGACTACTAAAACGACTTTCTAGAACCTTCATTACATACCCCGACTAGTACCCGCTACATTCTCGCCTCCTGAGAAGAAAAATGGAACAAAAAGGAAAAGGGTGAGCTCAACTAGCCCAGTAAAGAATATTATGACTAAGATAATATAGAACAAATTATCGTTAGTTTTCAACGGGAAAATCGATAAAATACAACAGAATGACAAGTTCGGATCAATATTCACAATGAAACAATAATTCATAGAAGAGTTACGTAGAGAATGAAATCTACTATTATCTATGAATTTAAAAGTCCATCATCAATATTTTATCCTGTAACATCAATCAATATTCATCTTGAATCAAATATTCATCTTTTCACTATAAAGCTAAAGATATTCATCGATTCGGTTAATATTCATCTCAACACTGTTCATCTTTGCACTACTAGGCCAAAGATATTCATTATAAAATCATTAATCTTTTTACCTGCAGCCAAAGATATTCAATTATATCATCATTTAGATTGAGGATGATGAAAATATTTTAAAGAAAAGCGAATCCGTGAAAACAAAAGAATAAATACTAAGGATTCGTATTTCAGTTATTCCATGTCCAAAAATACCTCATAAATAATCATAATGGGGTAAAATTCAAGAATGATCAAAACATGGATACAATCAAAGCTAGTATCCATAATAGATATTTTGGACGAAAAAGAAAATTTTCATTTTTCGATGAATAGTGTCGTATTCGTGAATAGTGTTGTATACGTAAATAGTGTCGTATACGTGAATAGTAACCCCGATACTAAAAGACAAGAATTTCACAAAAAAAATCTTACCAATATTCTGGCATAATGATATTGAAAGAAATAATATCATTTTAAAAAAATAATATCCCTTACCTCAGAAAGACAGTACTTACTTTTGGAATCTTTGGATATATAGTCTTTGAAGGAACTTGCACCGTATAGCAACACTCAAAGTATCAAAATACTCACAAGAATACGTTCAACAATATAGAGAGAGAAAGAGAGAGAAAACTTCAGTTTCTGGTGTGATTTTCAATTCTAACCTAAGCACCCTATTTATAGGAAAATGCTTAGAACACCAAAGCAGAAAATTTAATAAATATTAATATATAATAAATTTTTCTTACGCCCACTTAGACTTCTGAATTCAACATGTTTACAATACTTGTGAAGCCCACCAAATGCACAAAAAATGTTTTTATTAAAAAAAATAATTAAAACTTCAAAAATCAATTATTTCAAAACTTTGGAACTTCAATAATTCATAATAAATAGCCCTTTTTGTCATAAAAATTCGAACCTTATGTCCTCTCCATATGAAATTCCATTATCTACAACTTTGAAGAAGAAAGGTTTTCCAAATTCCAAACAAAAATTGACTGAAATCCACAATCGGTCGATTTTACAGGCTATAATCAAATTTCAGTCAAGAAATGGGGTCCACCAACATGAAAAACATGTTTTAAATATTTATTGCAACAAAAATACTCTTCCTCCTCATTTATTCATATATCCCACATTCATTGTAAAAATATCACCATTATTATATTATTATAATATAATAATATATTTAAATAAATTATTTTATCGAAAAAGATAAAATATCAATTTTCAACAATTGTCACATTAAAAAAAATTCCATCTATATCCACATAAAATGAATATTTTCCTCATCATGAAAATTAATAATTAATTATTCACAAATAATATTACGAGAATCCATAATCATGACAGACGAGGCGGTTCCCGAAAAGAGGGCTTTCGATAAGGATCTCTCTCTACTTGGCCAGCAATTAGGTGACCAAACCTCTCCTTAGATAGAACTTTCTAGACATTCCTAACAATGTTATCTAATAATATTATTCAGATAATATGAATTATTTCTCCGATAATGGAAAATACTGTGTAGTGACAATTATTGAAACAACAGTAATATAAAATATCAACGTAGCAATTATTGAATCAATAAAATAAAATATTGAGCGATTAATTCTTTGTAACAATTATTAGTAGTAGTGCCTTCTTACGTAAGAATCAATAATTGGTGCAATATCGTGTGCTAATGTGTTTTAACCGCCTAGTATTTCAACAGTATTAACGATAACAACTACGCCGTTATTTATAAATAACTTATATTTGTCATTTTCTTCATCCAATCACTTTCCGTTATGGGGCCCACACAAGGCTGCGCCGTCGTATGAATATTCCCCGACAATAAGAATATTCCCCGATAATAATGAATATTTTATAACCACTTGCTTATTTGAAATATTTGCGTATTTTACCCATATCTAACCACATTAATCAAATCAACCCTTACTATTTCAAAATAATAAATAGAGGAAATTCAATTTCATTTATAATAAGTTGGGGTCTTACAATTAGATTAGGGCATTGAATCTTAATAAAGATAATGAAATCTCCCTCTATCTTCTCCTTTTCATCCCACCATGGCTCCACAATTGTACTAACTCTTATGTCACAAAGAGCTTTACCGACGACATGACTGCCAATTAGGCATGGTTTTGCAAAACTGCCCGGATTATTGAACTTTGGTGGAGGAGGCACGTGGGATACTAATGAAATCGGTTCATCTTCGTTGAATCTTACAGTTAAATCTCCGTCGATCTCCTTTTCTTGGTTCTCAATTGTTTCCTCTCTTTCAACATCTTGTGGCTCATCTAGTTGCAGATTTTGTCCGGGCTCTCCATCACTCTCGGAATCCATGTCATAGGGCCAAGTGTATTAAGGACAAATGTTCGAGGCATTGGTTAGTTGTTCCATTTGGTTCGTAAAATTTTGACTCAATATCTCTTGATTAATCCTCCACTCCTCACCTGAAGCTATGAACTTGGATAAAACTTCCTCCAAATTTGAATGTTCTTCTTGTTGTAGTGGAGGTGGACACAAGAAATCCGGGGGGTATGTTGGACTTGGAGCATAAAATTGATCTTGATGAGTATGGATCCATGAAAAATCCGGGTGATACCCCCAATCCTGATAATAGTTGTTGGGATAGACATAATTGTTGGGGTAATCACCACCATACTGTACCAACTCAAAACTGATGGCGCATTGATGACTCATATGATTTCCAGCACAATAATCACAAGTACCCGCCACACTTTGACGACGTTGTGCTGCAAAAGCGTCTAACCTCCTAGAAAGTGTCTCCATTTGTAATGATAATGCAGAAAGTACTGTCGCGAGTCCATCATTCTCCGCTCCCCTTGGTTGAGTCATGTTTGCCATCCTTCGACTCCGTTGGGCTGCGATAACCTCCAACGTCTTCGAATTTGCTTCAATTTGTACTGGCTCTATAGAAAATGTATTAAGTCCATCAATCCTTTTTTCCCTTGGTTGAGTCATGTTCGTGTATGGCCATTGATACGCAAAGGCATCCATGGTACCTGAAAAGAGAGAAATATAGGAAGAGAATTAAAAATAAAAATTAAAATGTTTAAATTGAGACTAATTTGATTGAAATTAATATTGGTAAAAAATTTATTAAATTAATTCCCCGGCAACGGCGCCAAAAACTTGTTGGTCGATTTCGCAATCAATGAATACGTGCAAGTATACACGGTCAACAAGTAATAAAGTGAAAGTAGAGTATCGTTCCCACGAGGAATTATTTAATAAAAATCACCAAATACTAGTTCTTAACCAAACTAATTTTATTTAAACAATCTCAAAACGTGATTTTTTTTAATTAAGAAAACTAAATTAACTAATTAAACTGAATTGCTTTATAAATGAATTCAAATAAATAAAGGTTAAGACTACAATATCCCCAATTATGAACTATAAACTAATTATCTAATTATCCCAATTATTATGCCTAATGAATTGTTAACAGGAATTCCAAGTGTCAAAAGCCCTTTTCCAAGTGATCAATTAACTTCTATTTAATCCAATTAATCTTTCTATATTCCTATGCAAAACAATTAAATTAAACTCTTTCAATCCAAATTCCCAACTTGTTACATGCAGTGAACAGATATTCCTATTCAATTCACGACCCTAATTATTCGTCATGCAAATAATTAAGCATACATGTTATCATGTCCAGTTCTAACCCTAGATCTCCTCTCCCGAATCCTTCTAGAGTAACAAGGTAATTACTGATCAAATAATTAATCAATAAGCACAAAACATGATAAACAATTCACCTTGACATAAATACTTAAAATAAGTCAAATAATTAATTCATAGGCATAAAAGGTTCAATTGTAGTCTTAATAAAAGAAATTTAGTTCATTAACCAAGAATCCACAATTGAATAGACATTAAAAGATAAAAGTAAGATTAGAGAAGAGAATAAATCTGTTGTCAGTAGTCTTGAGACTTCTCTTCCGCTCCTGCTTTGGATCTTCAATGATCCTGAAGTTGCTTCAATCTCCAACAATCCAATATAAACTAGGGTTTATGTTCTAATCTAATGGAGTATTTTATCTAAGCTAATCTATGTAATCCCCCTTTATTTTATGCCTTACATCATGTATTTATAGGTTCTGAGTCAATTTTTAGCTTAGGAACAAACCCAATCCAATTTGTAGTCAAAATTACGCTTCAAAAGCGCGTCCAAGCTGACCAGGACCCTTCCCAGGCGCCTCGGTCACAGGCACGGCCTTTGAAAGCTGCTCCCTAGCCCCATAAATTTGAAAATGAACTACAAATGGGCGCCCCGGCGCTGGAACATTTTCTAAAATATTCTGCTCTGATGTCCTTTGGGAGAATGGCTATAACTTCTTCGTCCAAACTCCGATTTTGATGATTCAAGATGTTCCAGAAAGAGGAGACGTAGATATACAATTTTCATTCTTTGAGGTTTTCGAAATAAGGTCTGGAACAATGCTGAAATTGGCCCTGAAGTTGCTGCTATGTAAATGGCAAGCCGAAAATGCGAATCAAGCAACCCCAAACGTCAATCCAAGTAACTTTTGTCCCAATTCCTATAAAACAACATAAAAAATGCATGAATAGACACAAACACTTAAAAACTATTCTAAAAGACTTGAGAACAACAATAAATTAAGCCTGAATGTATCCAATTCATGGGTATATTACCCATTCATTAGCGTACTCAGCCTGCCGCACTCAAAATGTCTTGGGAGAAGTTCCAAGAGCTGTTCAACGACAAGTACTTTCCCGAAAGTATTCGTCACATGAAGGAGGTGGAGTTTATAATTTGGAACAAAACAATATGATCATGTCGCAGTATGAGGCTAAGTTTGTCGAGTTATCCCAGTTCGCATCCCATTTGGTTGAAAATGATGAGAGAATGACGTGAATGTTTCTATGAGGTTTGAGACCCGAAATACGTCAATACCTCATTTCTCACAAATTGTGTTTGTATTTAGATGTTGTAAATAGGGCTCAGTTATTGAAGCGTGATAATGAGTCAACCCAACCAAGAGAGAGCAGCCGGCAAGTCGATAATACCAGTGGTAGCAGTCATCAAAGCGATGACAACAAACGTGGAGGGAATCAACATGCCAAAAATGGTAACCACTCCGGTGGTAATCATGGCCAAGATAATAGAAGTGGACATTTCAAGAAGAGGAGATTCAATAATGATGGAAGGACCTCAGCACCAGCACCTGTTGTTAAGGAAGGAGAATGACCGCCGGTTGTATGTTACAAATGCAGAGGGGAGGGACACATCAGTCCAAATTGTACGCAGCAATCCAAAGCATGTTACAATTGTGGAAGAGAAGGTCACCTAGCCCAATTTTGTCGTGCACTAAAGTCAAGTCCAGCTGGGATGGAGGCATCAAAGGCCATCCCAGACAAGACAAAACCGGTAGTTCAAGGACGAGCGTTTGTCTTAACCTCCCAAAAAGTAAGGAATCCGAACGAGGTGATCATGGGTAAGCTAATCATAAACTCTAACGAAGTCTATACCTTATTTAATATTGGTTCTACCCATTCGTTTATTTCTCCTACTTGCGCTCAACGTTTAAATTTGACTTCGGAGAAATTAGACTTTGACTTATCGGTTGAAACTCAATTGGGGGAAACCTTTATTACATCCCCTGTTTATAAGTCTTGTTTGATTCAAATTGGTAACCGCACGTTACCTGTTATATTATTTCCTTAAAAATACTTGCGTTTGATGTGATTTTAGGGATTAATTGGTTAACTACTCATCATGCAAAAATTGATTTTTTTTCGTAAGGTTATTAGCTTTCATATTCCTAACCAACCTATTATGCGAATTTAAGCGACCAAACCACTAAAGTCAATGTCATATCAAGCCATAAAGCTATTCATTTATTGAAAAATAGATGTCAAGCTTTCTTAGCCCATGTCACAGATTTAAACAAAAATACGTCAGATTTGAATGATATTTCTATTGTTAATTAATTTCCTGACGTATTCCCTGAAGAACTTTCTGGCCTACCCCTAGAGCGTGAAATTGAATTTTTTATCGACCTTGAACCCTGTATAAAACCCATTTCCAAAGCCCCATATCGAATGGCTCCTGCTGAACTTCAGGAGTTAAAGACCCAACTGTAGGAATTGCTAGATATCGGTTTTATTTGTCCTAGTACATCTCATTGGGGTGGTCCTGTTCTCTTCGTATAAAAGAAAGATGGAAGTATGCGACTTTGTATTGATTATCAGGAGTTGAATCATGTCACCATCAAAAATAGGTACCCGTTGCCATGCATTGATGACCTGTTTGACCAGTTACAAGGCGCCAAATTCTTTTCAAAGATCGATCTTCATTCCAGATATCATCAGTTAAAGATTAAAACTGATGACATCCCAAAGACTACTTTCAGAACTCGGTACGGGCATTATGAATTCCTAGTCATGTCTTTTAGATTGACTAATGCTCCTGCTGCCTTCATGGATATAATGAACCGAGTATTCAAGGAATATTTTAATCATTTTGTAGTTGTCTTTATTGATGGCATCCTCATATATTCCAAAAGCCGTGAAGATCATGAGCAACACTTGAGGGTGATACTCCAAAAGCTTCGTGAAAACAAGCTTTACGCCAAGTTGAAGAAGTACGAGTTTTGGCTTGAGGAAGTAGCATTCATTGGGCACGTGATATCAAATCATGGAATATCTGTTGACCCGGTAAAGATTGAAGTAATTTAAAGCTGGGAGCAACCTAAGTCAATGACCGAAGTACGTAGCTTTCTCGGCTTAGCTGGTTATTATCGGAGATTCGTAGAAGGGTTTTCTCGAATCGCTACTCCATTAACTCAGCTGACTCAGAAGGATACAAAATTCGGTTGGAGCGAGGATTGTGAGAAGAGTTTTCAAGAACTCAAAAGGAGACTCATTTCAGCACCTGTTCTGACAATACCATCTGGTTCGGAGGGATTTGTCATCTACAGTGATGCTTCAGGCAAAGGGTTAGGATGTGTTCTCATGCAACATGGGAAAGTCATAGCCTATGCCTCACAACAACTCAAAGAATATGAGAGGAATTATCCTACTCATGATCTAGAGTTGGCAGCTTTCATTTTTGCGCTTAAGATTTAGAGGCATTACTTGTATGGAGAGAAGGTGGAGATCTATACGGATCATAAAAGCCTCAAATATTTCTTCACTCAAAAGGAACTCAACATGCGGCAATGACGATGGCTTGAGCTGTTGAAAGATTATGATCATACCATTCAATACCATCTTAGAAAAGTGAACGTAGTAGCTGACGCATTGAGTATAAGATCATATGCGGGTACGAGTATTGTCAACGCAAAGGCCCATTTTGTATGACTTACAAAGGATGGAGATAGAGTTAAAGACTCCAGGGACCCATGTGATTATGGCGAATATACGAGTAGAACCGACTTTGATAGATTGACCAAGTCTACTCATTTCTTACCTATACAAGAAACTTATACACTTAAACATCTTGCTCGTATGTACATAAATGAGATTGTAAGACTTCATGGCATGCCAGTATCCATAGTTTCTGATCGAGAACCAAGATTCACTTCACGATTTTGGGTTAGTTTGCAAAAAGCTATGGGCACGGATTTATGATTTATTTTGACATATCATCCTCAAACGGACGGGCAGTCGAAGAGGACTATTCAAACTCTTGAAGATTTATTAAGACTCTGTGTCCTTGACTTCAAAGGAAGTTGGGACAAGTTCTTGCCATTAGTGGAATTCTCCTATAACAACAGTTATCAAACAAGTATTGGCATGGCTCCATTTGAGGCGTTGTATGGACGCAAGTGTTGTTCTCCAGTAAGCTGGGATGAGGTGGGTGAAGCAACGTTGTTGGGACCAGAGTTGGTACGTATAACTATAGAAAAGAATCAAACGATCCGACAACGTATAAAAACCTCACAACATCGACAAAAGAGTTATGTTGATCTCATCGAAAGAACGTGGAATCCAATATCGAAGATCATGTGTTGTTACGTGTTGCTCCATGGAAAGGAGTTACGAGATTTGGAAAGAGAGGAAAGCTAAATCCTCGATTCATTGGCCCATTTATAATCCTCGATCGAGTAGAAACTGTGGCTTATAGACTCACCTTACTGCCAAGTATGTCTCGTATTCATAACGTTTTTCATATATCTATGTTACGTAAATATGTGAAAGACCCGAACCACATTATTGAATTAGAACCGGACTAGATAGCGGAAGATTTAACGTATGAAGAGGTACCTGTTAAAATCTTGGATAAGAAGGATCATACTCTACGCTCCAAGGTTATACCTCAAGTCAAAGTTTTGTGGAGAAACCACGATGTGGAGGAAATGACCTGGGAGTTAGAATCTAAAATGAAATCAAGGTATCCTCACCTCTTCGACATATCAGGTACGTACCCTAATTTTGAGGACGAAATTTCATAAGAAGGGGAGGTTGTAAGACCCCAACTTTTATGAATAAAGATTAAATTTTTTTCTCAAAATATATTTTTGAATATTATGATGTGGATATGATATAATGTTATAGCTGTGGGTAATATTTACAAATTTTGCAAAGTAAGCAAGTTGTTATAAAATATTCGATTGGTCGGGGAATATTAAGATGCGACGGCTGATCGTTAGTGGACCCCAGCGGAAGTATTATCGTAGTTAGAAAATGACGAAAATATCTTTTATAAAAATAACGGAGAAAATTTTACTGCTTAAATTTATTGAACTAACCCAGGTGGTAAAAAATACGATGTCTGGCGTGGTTGCATAGTAGCACACGGTATTGATTATTGATGCTTATGTAAAAAGCCACGAGCTTTACTCAATTATTGCTACAGTAATTGTTGTATAGTATCTCACATTATTTGATTCAATTATTGTCACAGTATCATCTATTGGAAGAATGCATATTTTGATTTGATGTTTAAAGTAAATGCTCATGATTATATGTAAAGTCCTTCAAGGAATATATGTACAAGGACTTAGTGATAGATCAAAATTGTTAGGTTGATCTAAGCCTTTAATGTTCACTTGTATAGATAAAGAGATCAAAGATGTTAGGTTGATCTCTGACTTGAAAGAAATAGATAGGCCTTGAAGAGAATCGCAGTCTATCTAGCTGATCAACAGAATGCAGAAGCTAAGGCAGGATCGTAGAGATGAGATGATCGTAAAGTATCTGCCTTAAAGGGCCCCTCCCGAAATCGTAGAGTGGTCCAGACATATGCAAAAGTTAACTCAGAGATCGTAGAGTGCTCTCGTAAACTTAGAGTCTGCACGACAAGCAAGTAAAAGTCGTTGAGTGCTCTCGTAAGCGTAGAGTCTGCACGACGAGCAAGTAAAAGTCGTTGAGTGCTCTCGTAAACGTAGAGTCTGAAAGATGAACAACTGAAGATCGTAGTGTTCTGATTCAGTCCAAGCACCAATATGACAAGACACCACGATATGGATCGTAGAGTGTCATTTTCCTTATGTTAGAAGCATCAAGCCCTACTCTTATGAAAGGACAAATCCCAACAAAAGTGGAATGGATTTGAAACGTTGAAGTCCTCTCCAGTCCCAACAGTACAAAAGATATCCTTAGTGGGCCACTGTGTCAGTGGGCCAGAATGCAATTTAGAAGGTGTTAGGACAGAGGTAAAACACCTTTTCAGGTGTTAGGTGAGAAAGCAGGCCACTGTGTCAGTGGGCCAGAATGAAATTTAGAAGGTGTGCAGAAAAGTCTCCATCAATGTTCAGAAATGTCAAATGCATTTAATGCTTCAACAAAAGGCTTCAACGGATAGATTTCAAGAAACACATATATGCAGAACATATGCAGATGATACAAGCATGCAAACAATTGAACAAAAACGACAAGAACATTCAACGCTCAACTCTACGATCTGAGAAAAAGAGAAAGCTTGCTCAGCTACTCAGTTCCTTCGAACAAGTGCTTAACTGCAACTGAGTAGAATCAATCACGAACTCAACAATTACCAACTAACTGAAGTAAGAGTTCCAAGTCAGAAGGACTTGAAGAGTTCTAAGTGAACTATAAAGAACCAAGTCTGCTGGACTTGAGGAGTTCAAGAGTGAACTAAAAAGTGCCTAGACTGCTGGTCTAGAAGGAATCTATGAGATTCAAGAAGTGTAACAGACATCCTTAGTGGATTTCCTACTCGAGAAGTAGAAGAGTGGATTAGGAGCTTTAAGTGCTCTAAACCATTTAAAACTGCTATGTCCATTATATTCATGTTATAACTGCTATAACTGCCATAACTGCCTCACTCTCATTAATTCAAGATATCTAAAAGAAGGTTTATCAAATACTCATTCCGCTGTGCATTAATCACCATCAAGACTAACTAGTTAAAAAAAATCAATTATCTATTCAACCCCCCCCCCCCCTTCTAGATATCTATTGTGCCTCCGGGAACTAACAATTGGTATCAGAGCAGGTTCTATAAGATAGCCTACAAAGCTTGAGTAGATCCAATGGCATACTTACTAAGCGAATCAAAGACTGGAGGAGGCAGCAAGCCACCTATGTGCAACAAAGATAAATTTGCTAACTGGAAGGTTAGGATGCAAGCTTAAATGGATTCAATAGATGAAGATCTATTTGAAACTGTTCAGAATGGGCCCTATGTTCCTACAAAGCTTGCACCAACTCACGATTTACCCAAAACGAATCTGGATCAAGGTCAAAGAAGAATGGACAGAAAACGAGAAGAGAGTTGTCCAGCTCGACAAAAAGGCCAAGAATATCTTATTCCAATCCTTAGAAGATGATCTATTTGAAAACGTGGGTAACAGCAAAACAGCAAAGGAGGTTTGGAAAACATTACTCATTATGCATGAAGGAACAGAAGAAGTTAAAGAAAACAAACAATCTCTCTTGACTCAGCAATATGAGATGTTTGCTCACGTTCAAGGAGAGAACGTCACTGCCACCTACGAGAGATTTAATGTTCTGCTCAACTCTCTACGAGCCTATGGAAAGATCTATCCAAACAAAGATCTAATCATAAAGTTCATGAGAGCCTTACCAAGAAAACCACTGCCATTAGAGAATCGAAGAATTTACATGAAATGACTGTCCAACAGTTGTATGGCAACCTTCTCACATACGAACTGGAGCTGACTTAACGAGTAGAAACCTTGTCTGAAGGAGGAAAGAAGGATAAAGGTGTTGCTCTCAAAGCAACTGAAAACACCTCTAAAATCGACCTTTCAAGTTGATTCTCGACTACGATGAAGATGATGATGAGGACCTTGCAATCTTTGGTGAAAAGACTAAGAAGGTTCATGCGACAAGGCAAAACCAAAGAACCAAAGAAAAGTCAGCAAAGTCAAAGCTGCCTAGGAGCAAATGAATGACCTATGCTACAATTGCAAGAAACCTGGCCACTTCATTGCCAACTGCAACAAACCTCTCAGAGAAGAACTCAAAAAGAAATCACATTCAAAGAAGGAATACAAAGGCAATAAGAGGTCTCAGAAGAAAGACAAAGGCCTTGTAGCTGGAGGATCGTGGAGTTACTCAGATAATGACTCAACTCCAGAATCTGGAGATGATGAAGATCCTCAAATGGCAAATCTTCGCCTGATGGCCAAAAATGCAAGGGACAAACAGAACTCCAACATACATGAACTTAGTATCGATGAGGTATTTGACTTCAACTCTCCTGATGTAGATATTGTTGACCTAAGAACTGCACTGCATGGAATAACATCTGACCTGCATCAATATATGAAGTGGTTTAGAGTCTTGTCTAAGGATTATTCACTTCTTCAAAAGGAGAAAGAAAAGGTTCAAGAAGAACTAGAAACAGCCCTTCTTAGTACTAATTCTCTCTCCAAGTTTGAAGCTGAGAATAAGCTCTTGAGACAAACAAATGAACTCAGTGCAAAGAGAGAGTCAAGTCTAACCTCTAAGATTGAGGATCTAGAAAAGACAATCTCTACATGGAATAAATCATCTTCATCCATGGACTCCTTAATCTCTAACCAGAGAAGTGTCTCTGATAGAACAGGGTTAGGCTTTGGGGAATCTACCTCAAAGTCATGTGTGGAAAAAGCAAAGGAAATTAGCACTAGTATTGCCTCAGGTTTTAGTAGAGGCATTATATTTGTGAAATCCTCACAGAAGGTTAAGCCTGTCAAACCCTGTTTAGCTGATTCAATTTATATTCCCAGGAGCAAGGGATCTCATGCCGGTCTGGGTTTCAGAAAAGAGAAGAGTAACCTAGCTACTACTCACAAACCTCGAAGGATCGTAGAGTCCAATAAGATCAACTCTACGAACCAACCGGGAAGGTACAGTAGAAGTAAGATATACTATTCACAAATCATGAAACACGAGAACACATGGAAGAAGGAATATCAGCTTAATAGGAGGATGACCAATAAACCACAAAAGTCCAAATGGAGGAAGAACTTTCACACACACACAAACATGCATCATATCAAATGTTTTGTGTCCTACAGAGTTGGCCACAATGCTGCAAAATGTCATTATAATCCCATGCACGTGAGACCCAAAATCAAGCAGATTTGGGTCCCCAAGGGCACTAATAATGTAGGACCCATGCAAGTATGGGTACCAAAATGAAGGTTTAATGTTACTACAGGAAAAGAGCTACACAATCACAACCTGGTATCTGGACAGTGGATGCTCAAGGCACATGACAGGGAACAAAGCCCTTCTATCTAACTACATAGAGAAGGAGGGTCCCACGGTTATCTTTGGAGACAACGGCTCTGGAAAGACAAGAGGCTATGGCTCAGCTGGAAATGGTGCAGTATCCTTCAGCCAAGTGGCCTATGTGGAAGGACTACAACACAATCTTCTAAGAATTAGTCAACTCTGCGACAAGGGTCATCAAGTAACATTTCTCAACAATCAATGCCAAGTCCGAGACCTGAAGACATCTGCTGTAAAGTTAACCGGAACAAGAGAAGGAAATGTCTACACAGTAAACCTTAGACAACTAAGCTCAGACAAGACTATATGCTTTCTGGCTAAAGCATCTGAAGAAATGAGTTGGCTATGGCAACGAAGATTATCTCATCTCAACTTCAAAAGCATGTCCAAATTAGCTTCAAAAGATCTAGGTACAGGCCTACCCAAGTTTAACTTCGTCAAAGAAAGGCCGTGGAATGCCTGTCAACTTGGAAAGCAGACCAGAAGCTCATTCAAGAGCAAAACTGTCAACTCAATTGACAAGCCTCTGCAATTGATACATATGGATCTTGTTGGGCCAATTCCAATGACAAGCCGTGGGCGAAAGAGATACTCTCTGGTCGTAGTCGACGACTACACCAGATTTACATGGGTGTTCTTTCTAACCTCAAAGGATGAAACAAGCTCCCAACTGATCAAGATGTTTAAGCTGGTGATGAACGAGAAAGGAGAGAAAATCAAGGCCATAAGAAGTGATCATGGCAGAGAATTTGACTTTTCAGAAATGGACCGATTCTGCACAGACAATAGCATTAGTCACAACTTCTCAGCTCCACGAACTCCCCAACAAAATGGAGTAGCTGAGAGAAAGAATAGAACATTGATAGAAATCGGAAGAACTCATTAGCAATTTATCTCACTTAAATACTTCAAGCGTAAGTCATCAACATTGCATGCTACACTCAGAACAGATCACTCATACACTTTACAATTAAAAAGACTCCTTATGAACTGTGGAAAGGAAGAAAGCCAAGTGTCAGCTACTTTCATGTCTTCGGCTGTGCATGCTACATTGTCAATAATGGAAAGCAGTACTTGACAAAGTTTCAACCAAAGTCAGATGAAGGAATATTTCTTGGATATGCCACAAACAGTAAGGCCTACAGAGTGTTTAACAAGAAGACACTGAGTGTTGAAGTCTCAATTCACATCATCTTTGATGAAACAAACTTAGACAAAACAGTGCCTCAAGACACTACGACCAACAGTTCAGGCACTACGAACGAGGTCGTCGAGCTCAACACTACGATCATAGTACCAGATAGTGAAATCGTTGAGCAAGTAAATGAGATCGTAGAGAGTCCTATGACAGACAACGAACCTCCACACCAAGAAGAAGAAATAGATCTTGAAAATCTAAGACAAGAAGGCATAAAAACAGACATCCCAACAGGAAGCAGATGGGCAAGAGATCACACTCAAGATCTAATCATTGGAGATCCGAGTGCAAGAGTCAAAACAAGAGCTGCCACCTAAAATGAATGTTTTTATCTAAGCTTCCTATCTTAAATAGAACCGAAGAAGATAGAGGATGCTATGGAAGACTCCAGCTGGATAGAGGCCATGCAGGAAGAACTAAATCAGTTCGAAAGAAGCAAAGTATGGAGATTGGTACCAAGACCAAAGAATCATCCTGTTATTGGAACTAAGTGGGTCTTCAGAAATAAGATGGATGAAGATGGAGTAATAACTAGGAATAAGGCAAGACTAGTGGCCAAGGACTACTTTCAGGAAGAAGGCATTGACTATGATGAGACATTTTCACCTGTTGCCAGACTAGAAGCCATCAAAATATTCCTTGCCTTTGTTTCTCACATGAAATTCAAGGTCTTTCAAATGGACATCAAAAGTGCATTCCTGAATGGTGAACTTCAAGAAGAAGTCTATGTAGAGAAACCTCCAGGTTTCATCAATCCATCTCTTTCTAATTATGTCTTTAGATTAGACAAAGCCCTATATGGTCTTAAACAAGCACCAAGAGCATGGTATAAAACTCTAACTAACTTTCTTATTAAAAATGGGTTCACTAGAGGTAGAGTAGATACCACACTATTTCTTAGAAAGCATAAAGATAAAGTCCTATTAGTTCAAATATATGTTGATGACATTATTTTTGGATCTACTGATGAAAAGCTATGCAAGAGATTCTTCAAACTTATGCAAAGCAAGTTTGAAATGGGCATGATGGGTGAGCTGAATTTCTTTCTTGGACTGCAAGTAAAACAGACTGATGAAGGAATCTTCATAAACCAAGCCAAATACATTAAAGACTTACTCAAGAAGTATGGCATGGAATCAGCCTCTCCCATGAAAATCCCAATTGCTCCTGCAACCAAACTTGACAAAGATGAAAAAGGTAAAAGTATTGATATAACTCAATACAGAGTTATGATAGGCTCTCTTTTATATCTAACTGCCAGTACACCAAATATAATGTTTATAATATGCATTTGTGCTAGATTTCAAGCTAATCCTAAAGAATCTCATTTAACTGTTGTAAAGAGAATCTTCAGGTATCTTAAGGGTACACCTCACTTGGGGCTTTGGTATCCCAAGGAGTCCTCATTTGAACTAACAGGATACATGATCTTTGATTTTGCGAGTCGTAGAAATAGATAGAAAAGAGTACCAAAGTGCTTTGTCAATTACTAGAAAAGCAGACTTGTGTCCTAGTTTAGCAAGAAGCAAAATTCAAGATTCACTTCAACCTACAGGTTTAATACATTGTTGTTGGCAAAATTGTGTGCCCGGATCCTATGGATGAAAAATCGCCTTGAGCGATTATGGGTTTGAATTCAAATCCATACCCATTCACTGTGATAACACAAGTGCAATTGCAATAACTCATAATCCTGTCATGCATTCTAGGACTAAGCATATAGAAATAAGGTATCACTTCATTAGGGATCATGTGTAAAATGGAACTATATCTTTATAATATATCCCTACTGAAAATCAACTTGCTGATGTTTTTACAAAACCTCTAGATGAATCCAGATTTAACAAGTTAATAAGTGAGCTAGGCATGCTTAACTTGCAACCATGAAATATGCTCTAGTTTGTGTTAACCATACAGATTTAAAGGCTATGTTTGAAATCATAGACATGATGAAAGGAAGTCCACGATCGTAGAGCTGAAGTGTCATAAGAGACAACGATCGCAATACAGACTCAACGATAGCAGAGTTTCATCAACAAAACCAAAGGAGCACCCTATGATGATCAAGTACAAAACAAAGCAATCTCTCTGATAAGTGCCTCAGGGACAAACCTAACACTTGATTCATTCAATGAGGTTGGCCCTTCCTGAGCTATCTTAAACTAAGAAGAATGCTAAGTCAAAAGATTCATCACAAGGACTCGGTCAGACTCGACGATTTCTATTCAGACTCGACGATCACAGGTCAGACTCAACGATTGCAGCTCAAACATGAAAACTGCTGAAACAGACTCAACGATGGTAGAACAGACTCGACGACTCCAAGGACCATCTCAACGATCGTAGTCCTCCTGAAGAATATATTAGCTCAGAAGGAGTTAAGGGCAATTCAGTACAATCCTTCTTAGTCAAATTCGTAGAGCCAAGCAAAATTCGACACCTGTCCCACTAAGAAAAATGGAGAGAGGGAAGTTACTTGTACCATTTGAAGGTGCCTTTTTGAAAATCAAAAGTTCAAAAGCTTATCTCTCTCCTTATCTCTGCAAGAAGAAACCCTAAACTATCAAGCTCAATCAATCATATACTTACAAAGAAATCAATGGCAACCTCCAACGTCATCTCTGGCTACAGACTCTGCTTTGACGAGTTTAAGATAGCTGAACCCAAATTTCACAAGACTTTGTCATTATTGAAGAAGGCGGGTCTCGAAGAAGCTCTGGGTACAGACACATTGATCTACCCCAAGCTAGTGAAAGAATTTTAAAGAATGGTTTATTTAAAAATGATGCCATCTCTACAAAAGTCAAGGATGTGAAAATCAGACTGAAGGCTGAGGACGTCAATCTAGCCCTAGGTCTCAAATCTGAAGGGTATTCATTCATTGATGGCATAGACTTCCACGAGGGACTTAAAAGAATGCATCACAAGAAATCCCCCTCTGTAAAAGGATACAAGAAGAAGGAGTTTCCTGAGAGGTATGAATTTTTAGATTATATTGTTGGAAAATGTATATGTTGCAAGAGTTCTGGTCATGACTCTGTGAATGAAGTGCAACTCAAGCTAATGACTGCCATATGTTATGGCATATAACTTAACTATGGAGCTCTATCTCAAAGAAGTCAAAGAGCCCTCAAAAGATGCTGATCTACGGGCAATTTATAAGCATCATTCTACAGTCTACTCTGGGTGACAAAATTGGGGATGATGAAGGAGAAGCCATCAATCCAAACAGACGAATGACCCAGCAACTATTCGTGAACTGGAAAAGGAATCCAGCAGAAAAATTGTGTATGGTGTCTGAATCCAGTGGTAGAACTGCTGATGCGAAGGAGTCTGGGATTCCAGGTAATATGTCAGTTGTCAGGGAAACTGAAGAAGAAGAAGAAACCAACAAAGAGGAACCCACTGTCGTGGTTAGAAAGAGCAAGGGCAAAAGAAAGCTAAAGGATAGAATGGCTGAAGAACCTCAGGGACCTACTACCGATAAGCCTGTAGAGTCCTCAGACATTGAAACTCTAAGGATCCTAAGAAGGAAGCAACAGCATTCTGAGGCAGAAGAAGATAGAGCTACCATATCTCAGCTGCTAAAGAAGAATAAAATCAGCCACAAATCCAAAAGGACATCTATCTCTTCGATCATAGAGTCTCTACCGATCGTAGAGACCAGACCAAACAAGGAAGTAGTTGCATCAAACATTTTAGCTGATCAACAAGACAAAACTAAAGTTCAAGAAAGTCCTGAGGCTGTGGCTCAGCCTAGAAAACCAAGAAGAAAACTGGTAAAGAAATATATTCTTGTCCATGAAGAAGTACTAAAAAGGGAAGACAAAGAATTTGCTGCTAAAAAGGAACCAGCCAAAGAAAGCCAAAGAGATAAAGCTCAAGCTGAGGGGGAGACACCTGAAGCTCTTATGAAAGAGAATACACCAGCTGAGGGGGAGATGCCTGAAGCACTCATTCTAGAAAATGCTCCAGCTGAGGGGGAGCTATTAAGCTCACAAGAAGATGATCAAGTTGAGGGGGAGGCTCATGACATCTCCATGGCGTAAAGTAGTGGTTCCCCGCAAAAATAAGGGAGAACGAGCAAGAGCCAAATGAAGACATTGATATAATGGACTCTACGAGCGAAGACAGAGAAGAGGAAGAAGATGATGAGGTCGAGATCACAGTTATGGGCATAAATGGGTACAGAAAAGCTAACTATGAGCAACTGTTTTCCTATCTACCCATGATGCCTTTCCATCAAGCTCAAATTCTAAACTCCTGGAATCACATGTTTTGAAGCTTCAAAGAATATCCAACCATCTTTGTGCTAGCTCATGGATTCCCAGGTAGTTTCAACTTTGCCAAGAAGTTACTCACTAATAACTCCTCTTCAAAGAATGAACATGAGGTACTGTCTATCCCAACCCTCTTCAGAGTTAATCACTTTCCATCATCCTCCTTCCATCAATTTTATGAATTCCCACGATGCTTGGAAGTAATCATGCATCCACTAAATCAATTTCCAGTTGTAGAATCCCAAAATTCTGTAACTGATGAACCAAATATGACACACTTTACACTGCTCCTACCTACCAGCCCCTCTACGATTACAGACTCTAACCCCAGTATAGAGTCCCAAGTCCAAATCGTAGAGTCACCCACTATACACACCCAAACACAGGCCCCTCCATCCGATATACCCTCCTCATCCAGTAACGAATACTTCAACCTTGATCTTACCCTCTACTCATTGCAAGATCAATTCAAGAGCACACCACCTCCGTCCCAAACTCCCCAGCTCAATGAACTTCTTTCTGAGTTGTCCACCAAAGCAGACTTATCAGCAATGTCCAAGAAAGTAATCAAGGAACTCGATGAGAGTCTTGAAGAACACACTGAGCTCCTTCACATGAGATTAACTACAATGATCAGTGCTACAAATAGTCTGCCAAGCACCCTCAGCTATGAGCTCTCTGAAACACTTAAAGAGATCATCAAAGAAATGTTTCACAGCATAAAAGACAGGGATGACATCCACTTTCAAGCAGCTAAAAAGCATCGGGATGCTGTCTTGATCTTACAGAAGACTCAAGAATCTCAGAACAATCTAATGATAAAGAGCATCAAAAGTCTTCAAACTACAGTAAAGGAATTTCAAGACTTCTCCATAGGTCAAATACAGCAGACTGAAACTGTCCTAAACATCCTTCAACGACGTGAAACTCATTCTGATGCTTTGATCCAAGAAAATCATGAGGACATTGCTCAAACTCAAAGTCAACTCAACGAGCTTGTCCAAGGAGTAACTTGCCTCTCTGAAGACATTCGAACCCTTGATGCTGACATAAAGGGGGAGAATAAAGGGAAAGGAGATCAGGGAGGCAAGGGCAAAGGCAGAGGTCAATTCCAAACTCAATCCTCAAGGAATCCTCCTGTAAGGCAAATCCACCAGCAAACTCCATGATCCCATCAGACCCAACAAGCTAATCAGCAGGAAGTTTTAATGGCTCAACCTTTAAAGAGTCTAGGGTAAACTGCCAGCTCTCATGAGGTGACAACAACAGGCCTAAGAATGCCAATTAGAGATCCTGCATTCATGAATAGGCATGATCACAATCCTAGACTAAGCCCAAGTGAGCTGGAAGATTTAGCCAGAAGAGACGAAGCAAGCAGAAAAAGGAGAGCTGAGGAATATGCAAATCCTCCAAGAAGCAAAAGGCCGAAGAAATAGAGATAAAATGGATTCTAATTCTTATTGATGTAGTCGAACTTAAATGTAATATCAATCTCTATACATCAAAAAATTCATGCTTATTCTCTAGAAATTTCAACTGCTCACTAAAATATTAAGTCATATTGACTTTGCTGCAACTGCATATAAAATTTAATAATCATGACAACAAATCTCCTTGGTTATGTCAACATCAAATAGGGAGAGATTGTTGAAAGAATTCATATTTTGATTTGATGTTTAAAGTAAATGCTCATGATTATATGTAAAGTCCTTCAAGGAATATATGTACAAGGACTTAGTGAGAGATCAAAATTGTTAGGTTGATCTAAGCCTTTAATGTTCACTTGTATAGATAAAGAGATCAAAGATGTTAGGTTGATCTCTGACTTGAAAGAAATAGATAGGCCTTGAAGAGAATCGCAGTCTATCTAGCTAATCAACAGAATGCAGAAGCTAAGGCAGGATCGTAGAGCTGAGATGATCGTAGTGTATCTTCCTTGAAGGGCCCCTCCAGAAATCGTAGAGTGGTCCAGACATATGCAAAAGTTAACTCAGAGATCGTAGAGTGCTCTCATAAACTTAGAGTCTGCACGACAAGCAAATGAAAGTCGTTGAGTGCTCTCGTAGACGTAGAGTCTGCACGATGAGCAAGTAAAAGTTGTTGAGTGCTCTCGTAAACGTAGAGTTTGAAAGATGAACAACTGAAGATTGTAGTGTTCTGATTCAGCCCAAGCACCAATATGACAAGACACCACGATATGGATCGTAGAGTGTCATCTGCCTTATGTCAGAAGCATCGAGCCCTACTCTTATGAAAGGACAAATTCCAACAAAAGTGGAATGGGTTTGAAAAGTTGAAGTCCTCTCCAGTCCCAACGGTACAAAAGATATCCTTAGTATTCAACAAATGAAACGTATTTAAGAAGCTAAGGAAAGGACCATAGGACAGAGGAAAAACACCTTTTCAGGTGTTAGGTGAGAAAGCAGGCCACTGTGTCAGTAGGCCAGAATGCAATTTTGAAGGTGTGCAGAAAAGTCTCCATAAATGTTCAGAAATGTCAAATGCATTTAATGCTTCAACAAAAGGCTTCAACGGATAGATTTCAAGAAACACATATATGCAGAACATATGCAGATGATACAAGCATGCAAGCAATTGAACAAAAACGACAAGAACATTCAATGCTCAACTCTACGATCTGAGAAAAAGAGAAAGCTTGCTCAGCTACTCAGTTCCTTCGAACAAGTGCTTAATTGCAACTGAGTAGCATCAATCACGAACTCAACAATTACCAACCAACTGAAGTAAGAGTTCCAAGTCAGAAGGACTTAAAGAGTTTTAAGTGAATTTGAAGAACCAAGTCTCACTGGACTTGAGGAGTTCAAGAGTGAACTAAGAAGTGCCTCAGATCATTTGGTCTAGAAGGAATCTATGAGATTCAAGAAGTGTAACAGACATCCATAGTGGATTTCCTACTCGAGGAGTAGAAGAGTGGATTAGGAGCTTTAAGTGCTCTGAACAACTTAAAATTGTTGTGTCCATTATATTCGTGCTATAACTACTATAATTGCTATAACTGCCATAACTGCCTCACTCTTATTAATTCAAGATATCTAAAAGAAGGTTTATCAAATACTCATTCCGATGTGCATTAATCACCATCAAGACTAACTAGTTAAAAAGAAAAGTTTTTAATTATCTATTCAACCCCCCCCCCCTTCTAGATATCTATTGTGCCTCCGGGAACTAACATCATCTGCATAATATTTTATATTATTAAATCAATAATTGAGACAACAAAGTTATTCATATTATAATTTGTAATATTGATGATGTCTAGAAAGTTCTGTCGAAGAGAGGTTTGGTCACCTAATTGCACGCCAATAGGGAGAAATCCTTATCGGAAAGCCCCCTCTTTCCTGGGAATGATCTGGTTGTTAATTATTATGAGTTATAATATTAATGATGAATAATTGTTGAAGTATTAAGAATGTGTTTAGTAAAGATAAGTGAATTACAAAAGTTAGAGGGGAATAATGCAAACTTGGAAAACTTTAGGGGTACTAAAGTGTAATAAGTTAAATCAATCTGGACCATTGGTGGTGGTTTTACTAGTAAATCAATATGGACCGTCGATGGTGGTTTTAATAGTAAATCAATCTGGACCATCGATGGATCAATCTGGACCGTCGGTGGTGGTTTTAAAAGTAAATCAATCTGGACCGTCGGTTGTGGTTTTAATAGTAATAAATATTAACCGTCCGTTCTAATAGTAAATCAATCTGGACCGTTCATGAATCAGTTACTATTTACTTCATTCTCCTATAAATAGATGCTTAATTCTTCTTTCATTCTCACCAATTCACTAAGATTCACAAGAGACACTATAGAGAGAGAAATTATAGAGAGCAAGAAGAAGAGTATTTTACTACTTCACTATTGTAGTATCCAGCCTTCTACTAATGTAAGGGGTATTATTTCTTTCGTATTCATCCTTTAATATGTCGGAATAACTTGTCTACACGGATTATGTACCTTATGACAGGTGAAAATCCATTTACAGTTTCGTATGTTATTTCTTTTCATATTCTTAAATCTAAACTTACTATGGTAAGTATTGCTTCTATAATCCTTGAAATTAGTGGAATATCCTTGATTTTTGTGCTTCATCCAGTATTGTTTCATTGGAATATTGATCTGAATTTTCTTATTAAATATCAATATTTTCACCTGAGGTACTATTCACCCGGTTACTATTCACTAGAATATTATTCACTCGGGTATTCGGGACACTTTTCATACCGGGTTACTATTCACGAGTTACTATTCATGGGTTACTATTCACCCGATTACTATTCACTCAAATATTGTTTACTCGAGTATTCGGGGCACTTTTTATGTCGGGGTACTATTCACATGGTAATATTCCCAAAGTACTATTCATAGGGTACTATTCACGGGGTACTATTCACCGAAAAAAAAAAAAATATGTCCAAATTATTTTTGATACATGGATATTATTCTTGAATTTTATTCCACAAAGCAGTATCATGTTGATAATTTGGACATTATTGAATTTTGGATAAATTAAATTATAAATCTTTAAAAATTTATCCTTTGCTTTTTTTTAATTGAATTCTTATATCATTGTCGTCATCCTCATACTTATATTGTGATGAAAGTCATCTTTGGCTTACGTGCATAGATGGACTGTTGATTGGTATGATTATGACCAGGAATAATTTGGTATGATTATGACCATTGATGATTACACGAATATTCTTGGCCCATAGTGCAAGAATATTTTGTGGACATGATACTAATGAATATCCTTGGCCCGTAGTGCAGGGATGATTCGATGATATGATTTATTTATTAAGCTGAGTCACAGCGATAAAGTTAATGATAAACTTTTTAAATCATAGAAGATAGTAGATATCATGCTCTACTTGACTCTTCTAATGGATTGCTTGTTCCACTGCAGTTAAACTTATTATCTATTATATTCTATCAGTTTAACATTGTTGAAGGCTAATGATAACTTATTCTGCATTATCTTAGTCATAATATTTCTTACTGGGCTAGTTGAGCTCACCCTTTTACTTCCATTATTCTCTTCAGGAAATGAGAACGTAGCCGGAACTAGTTGGGGAACGAAATGATGGTCTGAGATGGTGTTATAGTAGTCCTAACTATTTTATAAAATTGTGTGACAATAAATGTAATGAGGACTCCATTTGAGTTTGGATATTTTCTAGAAGACAATATTCATATAAAAACTCTCAGCTCATGTTGTATAATTAAGTTTGTATTTGTATTTAGTACCATGTATTTGGCTACCCAAAATGGGTGATGTATACTTATTTCGGGGGCGTCACATCGGTCCGTCGGAGTTCAAAGGAACTACGGACCCAATAGAAGCGCAAACTTGGGCAAAAGAAATGGAGAAGGCATTTGTAATTACCAACGTTGATGAGGGGCAAAAGGTTGCTTTTGCTACCTACATGATGAAGGGGGAGGCCAACTTTTGGTTGGAGGCAAACCAGGCTAGGGCTGGTATAGAAAACCTTATGTGGGTACGATTCAAGGAGATTTTCTTCGAGAACTACTTTCCCACGAGTATGTAGGGGAGGATGGAGATGCAGTTTCTGGAATTGAAACAAGGGGAGATGACTGTTCCCCAATAGGCTGCCAAGTTCAACGAACTGGCGAGATTTGCTCCACACTAAGTGGACACGAAGGTTAGGAAGGCTAGAAGGTACGAGCAGGGCTTAAAACCCTGGCTCTATAGCCGGATATTGGTGTTCCAAAGTACTTCTTTTGGGACCATACTAGAGAAGGCAATAATTTCTGAAGGTGGGAATAAGGCTCTAAGCCAGTTCCACAAGGATAAGAAGAACAAGAATAAGGTGGATGGGGGAGTAAAGATCGAGGGAGCCAGCGGGAGTGGCGACGGTCAAAAGAGGAAGGGGTTTAACTTTGGGAATACCAGAGTGAAGCAAGGAGATCCTAAAAGGAGGATGGTGGCATGTAAGACTTGTGGGAAGACTCATTTAGAAGTCTGTCTTAAGGGGGAGGCAGTATGTTACAACTATAGATAGGAGGGGCACATTTTGCCTAACTATCCAAGTTCGAAGAAGAACCATGGATGCTTTATATGTGGATCAACTGACCATATAGCAAAGAACTGCCTGAAGAAGGGGACGGACGGGAATAAGGGTGCTAATTGCGGTAAGTTAGCTATTGGTGGTCCAGTGCAGCCGGGTAGGCCGATGGCCCGCACCTTTAATATGACGGTCCAAGATGCAGTTGCATCCGGGGATGTAGTTGCAGGTATTATCCCGATCAACGATATAAATGCTTATGAGTTGTTTGACTCGGGTGCTACTTGTTCGTTTATAGCATGTGATTTTGCTAGACGATTAGCATTACTTCCCGAAAAGTTGCCTGTACCTTTAAATATTAAGGTAGCAAATGAAGAAATAATTCCTATTAAAGATATTCATAGGAGTTATTGTGTAGAAATACGAGGGTATAAATTATCGGTAGATTTGATACTGATAAAGTTGGGAGATTTTGATGTAATTCTCGGAATGGATTGGTTGTTTAAACATGGGGTAATAATAGATTGTCAAAAAAAATATGTAAACATTAGGACGTTAATACAGTCTAATGTAGTATTTTACGGTAATAGATCATCGGGGCGTTCGTATTGTCTTACCATTACACAAACTAGGAAACTGTTGAGAAAGGGATGTGTAGGTTATTTGTGCCATGTTGTTGATACCCAGAAAGTGGGAGCAACCATGGAACAAATAACTATAGTTAAAGAATTCATTGATGTATTTCCAAGTGAATTGTCGGGTCTTCCACCGGATAGGGAGACCAAATTCGTAATAGACATTGTGCCAGGAGCAGCACCAGTCTCAAGGGAACTGTATCGTATGGCGCCAGTGGAGATGAAGGAGTTAATGGTACAGTTGCAAGAACTGTTGGACTGGAAGTACATTCAATCGAGTGTTTCGCCATGGGGAGCACCAGTACTGTTTGTCAAGAAGAAGGACGGATCGTTAAGACTTTGTATCGATTATCGAGAGTTGAACAAGTTAACGATAAAGAATAAATACCCATTGCCCAGGATTGATGATCTTTTTGATCAGTTGAAAGGGGCAAAGTATTTTTCTAAGATAGATTTTGTTGACGATGTATCATCAGTTAATGGTTAAGAAGGAGGATGTACCAAAGACGGCATTCAGGACTCGTTATGGTCATTACGAGTTTCTGGTGATATCATTTGGGTTGACTAATGCACCAGCTGCATTTATAGATATGATGAACAGAGTGTTCAAACAATATTTGGACAAGTTCGTTGTGGTGTTTATCGATGATATTCTAGTCTATTCTAAGACGCCAGAAGATCATGCTGAACACCTAAGAATAGTGTTGGAGACACTAAGGAAGGAGAAGTTGTATATGAAATTCACTAAGTGTGAATTTTGGTTAGAAAGGGTATAGTTTTTAGGTCATGTTATTGACCATGAGGGAATTTCAGTAGATCCAGCAAAGGTGGAAGCCGTGATGAATTGGGAACAACCAAAAATGCCGACTGAGGTGCGGAGTTTCCTCGGGTTAGCGGGATACTATTGAAGATTCATCTGGGATTTTTCTAAGATAGATACTCTGTTGACTAACTTGACAATGAAGATGGTGAAATACGTGTGGACAGAGAAATGTGATGACAGTTTTCAAGAACTGAAGAAAAGATTAAGTGAAGAACCTATATTGTTATTACCCGATGATACAGGAAATTTCGTAGTTTATAGCGATGCTTCGCATAGAGGACTTGGGTGCGTGCTCATGCAGCATGGCAAGGTCATTGCGTATGCATCACGGCAATTAAAGGATTATGAGAAAGTTTACCCTACTCATGATCTGTAACTGGCCGTTGTAGTGTTTGCCTTAAAGATATGGAGACATTATCTTTACAGAGAAAAATGTGAGATATATACGGACCATAAGAGTCTATAATATATCTTCACACAGAAGGAGTTGAATATGAGACAAATGAGATGGTTGGAGTTGATAAAGAATTATGACGGTGACATCCTGTATCACCCTGGAAAAGCCAATGTAGTGGTTGATGCCTTAAGTAGGAAGGGTTGGGAGAAGTTGTCTATGTTAACGGCTCAAAATGAGTGAATATCAGAGATGGCTAGGATGGAGATAGAGGTGAAGTTACCAAGTGAATCAGGACAAAGACTGTTTACGACGGAGATTCAATCTACTATTGTAGAGAGAGTCAAGAAGGTATAACTCAGAAATAATGAGTGTGACCAGATGAAGAAGCGGTTAGCAGATGAAAAAGATTTAAAGTATAGTCTTGATAACGAGGGGTTATTAAGATTTGAAAGAAGAATTTGGGTTCCGAATGAGACGGAATTAAAGGAGCAAGTGTTACAAGAAGCTCATAGTTCAAGTTATTTGATTCATCCTGGTAGTACCAAGATGTATCAAGACCTTTGACAGAGTTTTTGGTGGCCGAACATGAAGAGAGAGATAGCCAAGTATGTGAGTAGGTGCTTGACTTGTCAAAAAGTTAAGGTCGAACATCAACGACCAAGTGGCTTGTTACAGTCATTAGAGATTCCGGAGTGGAAGTGGGAGTGTGACGCCCCCAAAATAGGTATAAACCACACCCAATCTGAGTCGCCAAGTACATGGTACAGAAAGCAAACTACAACTTCAATAATACAATTGTCGTGCAAAATACGACAACACATACTATGAGTTTAAATACAAATATTATCTTCTAGACAATATCCACACTCAAATAAGTCCTCATTACATTTATTCATACACTATTTTTCAAAAATAGTGAGGACTGCTAAAACATCTTTCTAGAACCATCACTCCATACTCTGACTAGATCCTGCTATGTTCTCACCTCCTAAAAAAATGGAACAAAAAGGAAAAGGGTGAGATCAACTAGCCTAGTAAAGAATATTATGACTAATATAATATACAACAAATTATCATTAGTCTTCAACAGGGAAAAATCTGATAGAATATAATAGACAACAAGTTTTAGATCAACAACTGTAGCGGAAACAGCAATCCATTAGAAGAGTCACGTAGAGAATGAGTTCTACTATCTTCTAAGATTTAAAAGTCCATCATCAATATTTTATCCCTATAACAACAATCAATATACATCTTTAATCAAATATTCATCTTTGCACTAAAGGCCAAAGATATTCATTTGTATCACCAGTTGGTCATGTTCATCTCAACACATGTTCATCGTTGCACTACGGGCCAAAGATATTCATCAGTTAATCATTCATCTTTGCACTACATGCCAAAGATATTTAGTAACATCATCATTTAAGACTAAGGATGATGAAAAATATTTTAAAGAAAACGAATCTAGTGAGACAGAAGGACAAATATTAGGGATTCGTATAACAGCTTATCCAAGATCAATAATACTTCATAATAACCAATTGGAAAGCAGATTTCAAAAATAAAGATCAAAACATGGATACAATCAAAGATAGTAACCATAATAGACATCTGAGACGAAAAAGAGAAAATTTCATTTTTCGGTGAATAGTGTCGTATTCATGAATAGTGTCGTATACGTGAATAGTGTTGTATACATGAATAGTAACCCTAACACAAAAAGGTAGAAATTCCACAAGAAAAATCATACTTCGTGAACAATACTCGTGAATAAGACTGCAGATTCGTGAATAGTGCCATATAATGTGAATAAGACCAGATATCGTGAATTGTAACCCCAACACAAAAGGTAGAAATTCCACAATAAAATCCATACCAATATTTCTTAGATAATGATATTGAAAGAATAACATCATTACGAAAAAAATAACATCCCTTACCTCAAAATAACCGCATTTCCTAAATCAATTTTGGATATAGTAATGATGTAAACTTGCAATCGAATAAAAACTCTCAAAGTATCAAAATACTCACAAAATACGCTCGATAATATAGAGAGAAAGAAAACTTGTTTCTGGTGTGATTTTTAATTCTAACCTAAGCGTCTATTTATAGAAAAATGTTAGAACACCATAGGAGACTAAAATAATAACATAATATTATTATTTTATTTTTTTCAATTCTTACGTCTACCACCAACTAAGCAAGCCAACCTTGAACAAAAATTAGCAGCCCACATGTTTTAAACAACAAAAGTGCGTCCCACCCAATTTTAATAAAAATTATTTAATTTTCCAAAACTTCAACAATTCATAAAAAATAGCCCGTTTATCATAAAAATACAAATTTTATGTCCATTCCACACGAAATCGAATTCTCTACAACTTTGTAGCTTTGAGTTTTTCCAAATTCCAAACAGAAAATATCCGAAATCCACAAACGGATGATTTTTAATACCTCCATTCTGACAAAATACTGATAAAACACCTTAGCATTAATTTCTTCATTTATAGCCACATAAATAAATAAATCCATCATTTATATCCACATCAAATAAATATTTCCTTATCATATAAATCAATAATTAATTATTCACAAATAATATTACATAATCACAATTATGGCAACCAGGCCGTTCCCAGGAAAGAGGGGGATTTCTAATAAGAATTTCTCCTTACTGGCGCGCAATTAGGTAACCAAACCTCTCCTCGATGTAACTTTCTAGACATTGCCAATAATGCTATCTAATAATATTATTCAAATAATATGAATTATAGATCGATAATGGGAAATATCGTAAAGGTGACAAGTATTGAAACAACAATAATATAAAATATCAACGTAGTAATTATTGAATCAATAAAATAAAATATTGAACAAAGAATTACCGTAATAATTATTGAGTAGTGCCTTCTTACGTAATAATCAATAATTCAACAATACTGCGTAATACTGCACGTGCTACTATGCAAGCACGCCAGACATCGTATTTTAACCACCAGTAAATCCAACAAAGGTTAATTCGGTAATAATTACGTGGTTATTTATAAAACTCAAACTTTGTCATTTTTTTCATCCGACGCGCTTATTCCATTATGGGGCCCACAAATGGTCGCTACTAAATCAGATGAATATTCCCCGACAACAAGAATATTCCACGACCAAACAAATATTCCCCGACAACAATGATTATTTTATAACCACTTGCTTATTTTGCAAAATTTGCACATTTCACCCATAACTAGAGCATTATATCAAATTAACACCTTATTAATTTAGAATAATGAATAGAGGAAAAATTCAATTTTATTTACAATAAGTTGGGATCTTACAGGGAGCATATCTGTGATGCCCCCAAATTCAGGTACTTGAAACCCGAATTCAGTGCTTCACGATACCATTTCTTTGAGCGGAATAATAATAATATGTCATAAATATCAAACTTAATTTATATATATCAGAGTCTAATCCCAGGTACGCGACCTTCAAACATTCATTACATGATAATTAATAGATATCATTGTCCTAATAAAGTCAAACTATTACATAATATAGCATAGAACTTATTTTGTCAGCTTTCCTTTGCCTTTATCCTTGGCAGAACCTTCAGGTCTTTCACGCTTAGCTGAAAACATTTAATGTAAAACAAAAATGAGCATTTGGGTGCCTAGCAAGTAATAGCAACAATAGATATTAGCTGAAAGGATTAAATGTTTTCTTTAAATGACACTTCTACAACGAAGCAATAGTTGTGAAGTAAACTGAAGCAATTCTAATCAACATATCAATTCTATTTCAAATTTTTGAAACTACATATTGACTATAACTGGAGATCAGTCAACAAACTATGAACATGGTTTTCTATTTTCGAAAAGGTTAAAATGTAACTTCATCTCAGAACCATCATAACTTACTTGGCACGGGGTGATCACCTCATATGCCTGTATTGATCAATACTACATACAAGAATAATATTCTCGTTCATCATAACTGCCTTGGGTGCATAAAAGTTTCCCAAATTCGGGATGTTCATACTTAGTCGGGAATTTGAACCAAAACAATTTGGTTGGATATGAATAGGGTTCTATCATGTTCAACAATATTTTTAAATCTATGTCTAGCCGAGTCAAATAGCTTAGACGACTTTTAATTAAGGTATACATACAGGAAATCAACAAGTATGTATCAACATGTACAATAATTATCCAAGTGAGGACACTTGTATAACCATACTTAGAATTTAACGATCAGAATATGTATATCTGAATCTTTTAATAATATTGTACTGATAAACAATAAACGAATAAAGTTCGAGAACTTGTATGAATACAAATGATTGGATATATAATCAGTAACAACAAGGTTTAAAAACTCGTATGATCGAAATATAATTCAATAACTTACTTACGCAGGTTTATTGCATAAATAGATACAAAGAGTAAAGATACTTGCACAATGTAATTTGAGTATGATTAGGAAACTTGCTTATGATATCCGTTGCATAAAGTAATGCAAGGGTATAGGATACTTGCACAAGTAAAAGAGTAAGAATAAGAAATGTGACATCCCCAAATTCGGGTCCCAAATCACTACGGATCTGGTATACTATTTCTATAACTATTGCGGAAGAATTAAACATAAATTGTTTATACAATAAACTTTACACACTTTTCTCCAAGGTCGAGTAACCTTAACTTATACACAATTCATTATCTTATCTGACATACAAAGATATTATCATACTATACTATTACAAATTAAGTTGCACACATAAACTTAAAGTTGGAACTGTCTTTAACCTTTTCTTGTATCCGACGTATTCTTCTTAATCTGCAATATTTATCATGAGATAGCAAGGGTGAACATATGTTTGCCCAGCAAGTTTAAGTTTATTTAAGGATATATCATGATTGAAAGAATTTGAATAATAAGTCGGCTATAATTCAACAATATAGTTATGAATTAGCATGAAACAAACTTCGTATAGTCAAGAACATTTAACATGAACATATCGATTATATCTGGACTGAATGGTAATGAAGGTGATCAGCCTTTCAGACCTGATTAATACATGTAATATGTACAGAGTACAATTTAACAATTTTTAGACATGGCAATCAGCAATGATTAACCATAAGTATATTTGAATGAAATAACTCGAGATCGAGTTAAGGAAAACTTGCATGTTCGGTTGATTATTGTTACGCAATTTATTAAGCTTTGTCTAAAGACCTAATATATAAATAATATCGATATACAAATTAGAATAATATCATCACAATATAATACTATTATATATATACATAGAATAACCTAAACGCATAACCCTATCAGTCTATGACACACCTAAGACTCGGTATCAAGTCAAACTATTTCAGTTTGAGTTGAACCTGACACAATTCTAATATCCCGACGGTTTAGTCGGACAATTATCGAGTTTAAGTTCAATTAAACTCTTCCTATACACTTAACAATTATCTTAGATAATTTATTATCAGTCAAAATATTTTTCATAAGCTTGTAATAATTTTTAGATAATTATTACCATTTATCATGAATTTTCAATCATTAATATCGTATTTAAATGAATTAAATACCACATAATTACTTTATCATTAATATTTATTTAATACTAAATATTAATGAAAATCATAACATAATATTATAATATATTTATAATATATCAAAGTATTTTTAATGCCTTAAAATCATGTTTATATGATTTTTTAAACAATTAAATCTATTATCCGATAATTGCTATTAATATTAAAATATTAATATTTTCATGACAAAATATCAAAAGTTATATTTATAACTTAAAACATTTTTAGAACACTTAAATCATTTTTATATGATTTTTAAAACATTAATTCTATTTTTCAATAATTTATTTAATATATTCATTAAATAAATTAATCACCATTAATATAAATTTATTAATGAAATTCATCACAAAATATCAAAAGTTATTAAAAATGACTTAAAATATTTTCTAACACCATAATATAATTTTTATAATTTTTCAAGTATTAAAATCCTTTTTAACTAATTTATTTAATATTATAATTAAATAAATTAAATACCTTTATATTTCAAAAATATTAAATATTTATGAAATATACTCAAAATAATTAAAAACTAATTTTTAGACTTTAAAATAATTTTAGGAATTTATTTTGTATTTTTAATAATTAAAAACCATTTTTCTCTAATTTTTAAATAAAATAATTATTTTCAGAAATTATATGTCGCTAAAGGGCCCTATAGCGACAGAACCGTCACTATAGGTGTTCTTGAGCCTAAACCCAGATTTCATGTCAGTCACCGAGGGGCTTACTTTGACCACAATTTAATCTATTATCCAAAGATTTTCTGGACTTGGAATGGTATTAGACATGTAGTACTCATGTAATACTACATATTCGAACTTAGTTTATGGCTAAAACACATCACAACAGTGAGATTCAAGCCACACAAAACTTGTCAGACACTGTTCTTCAATTTCTGGGTTTTCCAGAAATTGAAGAACAATCGAGGTACCTTATTTGAGCCCTTGAATCCTTGATTTCTAGGCTTGATTAATGTGTTGTAAAGGTTCAATCGTGTAGTTCGTGTGTCAAGGAACAACAACAAATCATCAGATCAACTTAGCAACATCATAACAGTAAGATTTAGGCCGGTCAAAATCTTGTCAGAAACGTGTTCCTCGTGAATTCTGGGTTTTCCAAAAATTAGCAAAACAGACGGTCAAGGATACTTTGACCCTTTATATCTTTGATCCAGTGTAAAACCTAAGTGATATAAAGACATATATGTGTACTCTACATGTCAGTCTACAACATTAAAATAACAACTTGGCCAAGATAACCAAACACAGCAAGATCTAGGGCTTAGAAAATGACCGTGCGGACCATATCAGGAAATTTCGGTCGATTCTAGATGGTCAGATGGTCACGGTTTCGATCAACGACCTTTATCGCTTATAACTTGAGATCTACACATGATCTCAACTCGCTTTCAGCCCGGGCATAGACAACATGGCATACTACAGATCTATAACTTCAAACACCATAAATCCTTAACACACAAGAATCTAAGAGCCCTAACATTGGCTTGTCAGACAACATTTTAGGGTTCTTGGTCAGTTGCTAAAAACTCATTTTCTAGATTCCAGATGTTATGGATCTATGATGTAACATCATAGATCACTAAACAACATCCTTATACACTACTCTAATCAACAAACAACAACTTCAAACATGAAATCACATGATTTTTAAGTTTTAAGGTTTATACCTTTCTAAGCTTGATCCTTTGATTCTAATTTTTGGATTCTAATCCTTGGCTTACTAATAAATGATATTGGGCTAACTTCTCACTCCCTCTCACTCTAGAGTTCGAAATTATAGAGAGAGAAAAGACTTGGTTGTCTTTGAAAGTAAAGTGAAGTTACTTTACTTAACTTATAAGTTTGATTTTTAATTCAATGCACCAATTAAGACTTGCAAGGTGGCACACAAAATCTGATCTTGGGAGATTTTAAGTCACATGGGATAAACAAGTGGTGATGAGTCACCAAGATTTCACAAATCTTTTACTTAAATTTTAAGAAAAGGGTATTTTGGTCATTTTGCACCTATTAAGGGCAATTTGGTCTTTTCCCCTATAACTTGAAGGGCATTTTGGACATTTCCCATTAATCCCATAACATTTAACACTTAGCCAATTAAACTTAACTTTTGAATTCCTAAATTAGGGTTTCATATTCTGAATTAGGGTTTTAAATTCCCAGAACTAAAATTAGGGTTTTCTAACAGTTCGTTAGTGTTTTCTAACTTGATAAACATAAGTTTAACATAACTTTAAGTTTTGTTACGAACGTAACTTATCTGATCAATAATTGATCTCTATCCACAAATTGTTCACATAAACTAACACTTTACACATATAAGTTCACATATACCGACTCATATACACTTAGATACTTAACCCTGATAATCTTTACCAAAAGATTTTAAATCCACCAAAATCTTATACCTCATTACTAGACTATCACTTACAGTCTACCAAATTATTCAAGTCTTGTCTAAAAATTTTGAAATTCTTAAAATTCCTTTACAGAACTATCAATTCTATACTCTTATTTTCTGTCTAGGTCCTAATATTAAACCTTGAATCAATCAATTATGATTTTAAAAATTTTCTAAATTCTCGGGTTGTCACAAAAAATTTACCTTAAGCATAGATTATCCACGTTAATTAAATCAACACTTTCGAATCCTATTTATAGCGTATTATAAGTACAAGATGCTCATTAGCTAACACATTCATTAATCAAGCTCGACATGATTTAAGTATGCACATATGATACAAAATCAGCTTATAGACTTATCACAAAATCAATTATCTAGTTATTTCATAAGCAACTTAAGAATGCTCAAGTTTAAGGTATTTTCACCCATGAACTTTCATTATCTAAGAAAACATTATCTTAGTCCTCACATATACACATGCATCAGTAGGTTTTAAACCATTTCTAGCAGTATAGACATCATACAAGTTAACTGTCAAAAATCATATTACACTATCTCTCGTATTCCAGATCAGGTGCAACAAGCTTACATGGCTAATCCTAGGGCTTCACAGCAATTGCTGCTGATTTCTCCAAGCCAAGACTCAAATTGTTGCCTTGTGGTTTCTATTTGGCATGAGCACAACATTCATACATAATATTTTTTGTCATGTTAAATGTCTTTTCATGTTCTTCAAGACAATCTAGGTTCCTCCTTTCATAGCATGGTTCTAAGTTGATCATCTCAATAATTTAAGGCCATTCGAGGTCATGAAACCACAATGTCTATCATGCTTGTCTTCTAAACATACAAGATAGTCATATAACTCATATTAGGCATGTTTGTGAGTATTCATAATATATATGTGTAATTATCATCGCTTTGGTTGAAATTATGCTTCGTTTATGCTTTTAGTTGAATTATGATACACAAGTATGGTATATATATGTTTATGTTACATGAGTGAGTCTAAGAGTATCATTAAACATGCTCATAAAAGTCAGATTCTAACTTTCAAAGTAGTATGTTAATATTCGTATGCAAAGTTCGTATTTTCATTAATAACCTTACTAGTAGGTTCTACATGTCCGATACACATGGATCATGTATAGGGATATTATAGATATAACATGACCTCTTAACCCTTTAGAATCTAAACATTCATGTGATGCAACTATATTTAGAAAATATGTTCAAGTTTGCTTTTGAAACTATTTTAAACTTGAACAATGCAATGTTATCATACTCATAAGGTCAGAATATTCATTCATTTACAAATTCCAAAAATTAAAAATAAGCTACCTATTAATTCGCATACTAATAATATTCAATTATTTTTGTAAAATCAATTTGGTGGTTAGCAAAAGCATCAAGTGAGGAGGTGCTTATATAAGTTTTGGAAGATGGATCAGAGTAATAATTAAAGAAGCAGGCCAGCAGGCAGACGGATCATGATATTTGTACTAACAAATAATAATAAGTTTTTACAAAATACGCACTCCACCAATCCATGACACTTTGGATTATTATCAGATATTCATATAAAATTCATATATGATTGTAGTACATAGTATATATATTATTTAAATATGGAAGGGTATTAATAATTTCAATTTAAAATTTTATTAGTATAGTTTTTTAGCATTTTATTATTTATATTAATAATTTTTATATCATATTATTACTTAATTAATTTAATTATGACGATCACAATTTTATTTTTCAAAAGTTCTGTTTAAAAGTAAAAACATCTTAAAATGATTAATATGGTTAATATGATTTTGAACCATAACCATGTAGTTCCAACCCACACAACCCATATTAAAAATGGTTAATATGGTTTTAGTTCTTAAATGGAATCATAACCATATTTTGAAAACCAAAATCAACTCATAACTATATTTTGTCAGACCTAAATGAACTAGTACTTCCCTTCTACAATTTAAGATTAAATTTGAGTTTTCAAAGTTAATAGAAAATATTTTTAAATTCAAAATTGATGTAGTTCATATAAATTTTGAATATAATAAATCTTGAATTTAGTAGTATCTAATTTACATACTTAATAATTTTCATAATTTTATTGACTAAAATAGAATGAATTAATATCAATTTTAATGTTAAAAAGATCTAAATTTGACTTTCAAAAAATAATTTTAATCCCATATTTTAAAACGGAGTAAATATAGATTATATAATGATATTTGAAACTTCTTTGGTAACGAGGACGGCTCTAATGCTGCTAATTTTATGGTAGTCGTGGGGAAAGAAAAAACACGCCCTTCCCAAATCCCACCATTTTCTCTCTTTCTCTCTTTCTCTCTCTCTCTCTCTCTCTCTCTCTCTCTCTCTCTAGTCATCCCCAAAGCTTGGCCGAATTCTCTCTACTCATATAAGTTGGTTGGTGAAGACTTCTTCTGTTGACTATTCTTATTTGTAACTACTTTTTGTTATTATTCTCTCTGTCCTACAATTATTGCAACAAATATTTATTGTTAAATTTTACAAAAATTGCAATATCGTTTTTTAGGTGACTTTTATGAAATTTAGACTTCTTCCGCTAAATAAAATTTTGTGGCGATATTTAAACCGCACATTTCATCATAGGGATCAGTTGCGAAATCAAACAAGAATTGAGAGAAGGTATGTTACAAAATTGTTCTCTGCGTTAATATTCTTCTACCGACTATTTTTATTTATAACTACTTTTTGTTAGTATTCTCCTCTGTCCTACAATTATTGAAACTAATATTTTTGGGAAGTTTCACAAAAATTGCAATACCTTTTTTTTTTGGGTTCAACTTTTATGAAGTGACTAATTTGCTCTCACTTTTGTCACTTTCACCGACTAAAATTTAATTTTGTGGCAATATTATTTAGACCGTTTCACAGGAATCAATTACGAAATCAAATAAAAATTGTTAAAAGGTATGTTGCAATATTTGTGAGCCGGAAGGAGTTTATAAAATATGGGTCGAATTTTTCTGGTGATCACCGTGTTTATATAATAGCAGTTATTAGGGGGCGAGGAGTGCATTAATGGAGTTTCATGGTTCATAATCTCTCTGATTGATGCTTTTGGACTTTCACAAAGATGCAGCCTTTAAATTTTGTAAGGTTCTCACCCTAATATATATATATATATATATATATATATATATATATGTACTAGCACATCTGTGGTTTTTGTATGCATTATATTATATGAATGCAGGGAATTTTAGTATTTTGATCATCTGAGAAGATGTAGAAAAAAGTTGTCCATTCGCATTAGTTAGTTGTGAAGTATGATCTATCTATACATCATATGGTGCAAGGTACAACCATGATTTGTATGTATATACAACCTGTATTTAGATAGAGTCTTTTTAGGGGGACATTATTCTAGTGACATTGTAGTGATATTTTTTTTTTGGGTTTTTTATTTAGTATCTCTTAAAAAATGTATAGTATTTATTCCAACTGAAATTTTTATAAAAAATAATGTTTTAAGTATAATTTTTTTTACTAAAAATGTCACTAAAATAATGTCCCTCTAAACTTATTAATTTAGATATGTACTTCTTCCGTCTCATAAAGACTACGCAATTAAGTACACTGAAAATTCTTTCTTTTTCTTCAAAGTAGTGGGCGTCATTTAAGTATTTTTAAGGATAAATAAAATTTATATTAAATTTTATATTCGAAAGTGTACTTTAGATTGTGGGACAGAAGGGGTAGCATGTAATCACACTTTATGATCGTTCTTGTTTTGATACAAATATAGTTTAATCATATTTCAGCTGTCCAACTTTAAAGTTTTAAATTTGTAGTTGTTTATATGAATAATTATGTCCCAAAATAAGAATCAGATTGCATTTAATCTTTGGGTAAAATGTGGAAAAACAGCTTCAATTCTAACTGTCTTTCATAAATTAAATAAGCTACGCCAAATAAATAATGTAATTTTATTAAATAAATTATAACTACAAAAAATAATAACACAAAAAATAAATCAAACACAAAATATTAAATTTTACGTGAAAAACTCTTTAAAATTAAGAGGTAAAAATCACGGGGCGAACTCTGAAAATTCCACTATAATCAACTAATCAATTGTGAATACAAATAGTGGGTTGGGGGGCGGTCCGGTGCACTATTGACCGGTACCGTCCGGTGCACCTCTTTTTCTTTTATTTTTTTTAACCACAATTATGAGAATAATAAATAAAAAATAATAGAGCAAATTTGCAGTGTTTATAGTGTTTTTTCAATAAAAAATATATTTTCTTTTACAGTTTTTTGTTCAAACTTGCCCTATTATTTTTTATTTATTATTCTCATAATTGTGGTTAAAAAAAAAAAAGAAAAAGAGGTGCACCGGATGGTACCGGTCAATAAATACACCGGACCGCCTCCCAATTAACAAATAGTCCTTTCAAGTTTTACAACTAAAAACTTGAAATATTATAAAATTAAGGGAATACAATAATACCTCAATTTGAGTGAAAACTCAAATGACCTCACCACCTAAAACCTCTGAATTAATTAAAGTCTCAAACAATTAATCGATCCTAAATAATGATGACAACTCATGAATAAACCTTCACAAAAACCCCACTCAATTTACTCCCACTTTTTTCCTTGCACTCACTGAATTTTTCTTCTTCTCTGTTCCGTGTATTAATTTCAAAAGCAGACCTTTCAAATTTTCATATATTTTATCATGCCACAAGACCCATTTCAAATTTTCGTGTGTGTGTGTGTGTGTGTATATATATATATATATATATATATATATATATATATATGAGATCAGTCATCATATTATCTTACTCACTACACTGCTCACCCCTTTTAGTGATTTTACCATACGATTTATTTGGTCATACAATCAAGTTGTCTATACTTTTAGCGACGGACAACATATAGCGTCACTAAAAGTATAGATGACGGTTGTATAATCGAATCGTCAGTAAATGGCAGAATCACGCCGCTAAAGGGGGTGAGCACGGTGAGTAAGATAAGCAAATGCGCCTTGATCCGGACCGATATATATATATAGTCCATTTCAAGGGTTCATTTCTTTATTTTACATACCGCGGCTCACTTCCTTTAGCGGCGAATGAAGCGGCCATTTCGGTCAATTCGTTGTTATATCGAGAAAACCGCTATTTTAACTTTTAACGACGGACCAAAACTATAACGACGGATCGAACCGTCGTCCGGTCCATCGCTAAAGGGGTATTCAAGGTATGTAGGATCAAGTGGTAAGCCCAAACCCAACAAAAATACAATTTAACATGTGGTTTAGGGATTTTACAAGTCACCACCTGCGGTTTAAAAACTATCAAATTACCACCTGTGATTTACAAAAAATTGCACATTACCTTTTTTCCATCCTATATGACGGCAAGCGTGCTTCACTCGCCCACAAGCAAGTGATTAAGCCATTCTCAAACAATCTAATAATGCTTGTACTCGCATTCTATTTATTTCTTTCTATAAAAACACTAACGCGTGTGGAATTTTCTATATTTACAATTTCAATTATATTTTTGTTTTAAAATATATAATTAATTTTAATTTATTAAATTAATTAAACATTTTATTAAATTTCAAAATGAAATAAACTCATTTAATTTTGGACGATATAGATATATAAATTTTAGACTATTCAAAAATAATATTAATTAATAAATTTATTATTTACAAAGTTACATTAATTATATTAATTTTGAATTTAAATATTTTAAATTGTTCTTATAATTTGGATTAGAAGGAGTATTTTTTTTTTTTGCATTACAATTAATTTTTTGAACATCTTTTCTAATTTACTTGTTGTCTTATTTCATAAGAAGAAAAAGTTTTAAAATTTTATTAAAATTTAAGATTTTTTTCATGAAGTTGAAGAAGCCAAATTTGTTCTAATAGTTTGGATGAATATGTTTTATACGCATTTTAGATAAATAATATTTTCACTAAGTTTGAACATAATTGTTATAAAATATTCATCACGTGTGCCTCAATAGCGAGTATATTTTAAGAAAGAGACGCATTCGTATTAAATCTTTACACCACTTATCTCTACCAGTTTTTTTCATAAACTTTCTCTACAATATTACTAATTACAAGGGTGGTTTTTTCCAAAAAAAAATAAATAAATCAAGTGAACAATAAATTTAAATATTTAAATTGTTTATGAAAGTTTAAAATTGGTCTTATAAATAATATGTATAATGCATTGCAGAAGTTATATTTTAAAAATTATTTTCTTAAAATAAATAACCAAGATGGCAGTATTACTCTATTAATTCAAAGTAGAAATATTTTTTATAAAAAATATTAATTTAAATAATAATATTTGAACAGTTATGCATTATAGAATCAATGTATTTTTATTAAAAAGAAGTCCTCATGTTTCCTAAAAGTGATACTATATATTGAAGTTGCTTTGTTAAAATAAGTCATAATTTTTTATTTAAAGAATAGTCAACATTTAAATGTTGTTGTTCTAGATTTAATTTAGCTTATAATAATTGTGTCTTCCAAATTAGTTAATTTTTTTTTTTTAATTTAATATGTTTTTGATTTTACAATTTGATGGGTTTTAATTTTATCTGACCCTAAACCGAATAAGCTATCCACCCAAACTGCCAAGTTCAAGAAAGCCAAATTTTATAATATAGTTAAACAATATTATAAAGGGCAAAACAGACATTAGTCATCTTTTTTAACGGTGTTTTGATGGAAAATGGAACAAGAGGTGGTGTGTAATTTTTTGTAAACCACAAGTGGTAATTTAGTGGTTTTTAGACCACAGGTAGTGACATGCAAAACCCCCTAAACCATATGCCTTAAATTGTATTTTACCTTTAATTTTTTCTGTTAATTTTTCTCTTACTTAGGTTTAACCACTTTCCATTAAGGAATTGCACCTATCACATTGCCCTCAACACTTCCCCTTGACATTTTTTCTATGTCAGAGAGCCTAATAAGCTCAATTTGCCACCATTTCGCTGTTATGGGAGAGTTGTAATGTTACAAGAGAAGTTGGACGTCATCAATGTAAAATTAGAAAAGGCACAACATGGATTTGAATCCCTTCCATTCCACCTTTCATTCAATTACATCCAATACATCATATTTTATACATTTCTTACTAAAAATCGTGGGTTCAATCATTGAAAGTGACCAAGGACACTGACAAGGGGGTTGTGTGTGTGACTATATAATCTATTATATTGAATTGTATTATTATTTTAAAAATGAAAGTAATTCGATTTTTTTTACCATTTGATGAACATGTGAATTTTTTATTAAAATTTTAATAGATGATAATTATTTTAGACATAATGATGAAAATATTTTTTATGCTTCTAATTTTTTATAGGATAGATCTTAATATCATCAACTATTTATTAACATATTTTGATCATTACTAACAAAATTATTAAAATTATATAATTGGTGTCTTAGATAAAATTGGAGAAAATGTATAACGGAAGGAGAGCCAACTCCGGACACAACAAAGAATGAAGTCACATGTTGACAACAAATGAATAGAATGGGAATTTATGGTAGGACCCTATAGGATAGGATCTCTTGCTCCTAGGAAGAATTTCAAGCTTAAGTATAGAAGGATGAGACGGTGGCCTACAAAAATTAAGGTCCTTAGAACCTCAAGAATCCATTCGACCTTTCCTGTTTCTAAGCTCAAAAGACATTGGGGACAACCAGAGTGTCCCAACTTCCTCCAGAAAATCAGAAGGGCTGATTGAGATGAAACCTTTTAGAAGCGTGGAACAAAGAACAATAAAAAGAAACTCATGTAGGACAAGCTTTGAAGAAGAATAATTGATGAAAATCTATAATAAATAGAACCCAATTTGAATTTGGGCGGGAAAGCATAACGGTTCAGATTCATTCTAATTTTCAGATTGTTGAAACGGGAAGAGAGAGGATTTCGTTACGTCATACCTTCAGACACGAACAATTACTACTAATTGATAAAAACAAAGGCAATCTAACTCGGGTGAGGCTCCGCAAACCACTAGCCCAAGGGTTTTTCAACCACAAAAAAAGAAGAATAAATCATAACTTCATTCAATAATAATATATTATGTAGTATTATTAACTTGTGGGAATTAAATATATCCTAATATTATTTGGTGAACAATAAAATAATTACATGACTACGTACCCTTACAAAATATAAATTACTATTAAATTTCCTAAATCCCAATTAATTACGTGAATTACTCTTAGATTAAACATAATATAAACTCTCAATAATAAATATAAAAAATCTTTCCTATGATCTTGTGCTTCCCATCAGAAACAATAGGGAGGCTTACCAATACCTAAACATGTGTTACATGTGAGATGAACATATGTTTAAGTTCAGTTATCCGGATTGTAATTCTGACAAGTATATTGAATAATTTGAATTATATGTTAATTACACCAGTCATGTATCTTATTTATACTATTCAAAAGAAACCCTAATCCTATAAGAAAATAAGAAATCAATTTGGAATGAAAATCCTAACTAAAAAACATCCTAATTACATTAAAATTGGAAAACTATCCAAATAACTTGCCAAAAGTCACCTGAGAAAATTTTTAAAAGCAAGCACTTTGGAACGCCGCCTACTAGCGCTAGTGTTGAGGCGTTCTGGTAAGTGTTGGGCCTTTGTGGTGTTGCACTTTCGTCGTCATGCGAAATCTCTTTCCCCGCTCTTTAAGTCGTGAATTTGATTATTTGCTTGGACCTTTCGCTTGCACCAAGTTAACGAACTTTGAATCAACTTCCATAACACGCATCTTCGCACCATTTTCAGTCCAAACTTCTTGGATTAATCTGTTAAGTCCTTCCTTGAATCGTTTAGCTCGTTCCCTCGATCGTCACCGGGCCAACCAGAACTTTAAGTGGATCCGTCCAAGTTTGTCCTTCGTGATTTTCATCCATATCCAAGCTAATCATGTCCTCATCATTCCTTTCCTCTTGAAAAAAATTTGCTCTCAAATCATCACTTATATCAAACAAACTTATATCAGTAACGTTAAATGTGGTACTAACATTATACTCACTGGGTAAATCCAATTTGTAAGCATTGTCATTGATGAGCTCAAGAATTTGAAAAGGACCATCTCCCCTTGTAAGTAATTTAGATTGCCTTTGAGCTGAAAATCTTTCTTTTCGCACATGTAATCATACCCAATCTCTCGGCTCAAAGATCGATCACTTGACAATGCCCTTTTTATTGGCATGCTTAATGTACTGCTTTATCCTTCTTTCAATGTTGAGCCTAGCTTTCTCATGTATCTGCTTAACAAAATCAAATTTTTTCTTTCCATCCATGAAAATATATTCAAAAATAGGTAATGGAGCAAACTCAACATGAGGTAAACATTCTTCTCAAAATTTAATATTCGTTTTAATGATAGCTCTTAACAAAGCAAACAAAGTTCTATTTACTACCTCGTTTTGACCATCAATTTATGGATGATAAGTAGTTAAAAAGAACAGTTTAGTACCTAACTTACACCACAAAGTCTTCCAAAAATAATTATTTTAGGCGCGAAAAATTTCTCTAAAGAATAAATCAGCTACATGGGAAATATCATTGGTTTTGTAACATGAAATAAAATGTGTCATCTTTGAAAATCTATTCATGACCACAAAAATCAAATCATGACCACGCTTAGACCTAGGTATTCCTAACACAGAATCCATAAAGATATCAATCCAAGGTTCATTAGGTATATGCAATGGTTTATACAATCCATAGGGTGGAACATGAGATTTAGCTTGTCGACAAGTAATGCACCTATAACATATTCGTTCTACATCCCATTTCATGTATGGCCAATAAAAATGTTCACGCAAAACCGCAAAAGTTTTATCAACACCAAAATGACCCATTAAACCAACTACATGTGATTCTTTTACTAATAATAACTCACGTAAAGAACAAGCAGCTATGCAAAACTTACTTTCACGAAATAAGGTCATTATGCTTAAAGTGCTTACTCAAAGCATTCTTTTCACAAGACTTAAACTCCTCACAAAAATTATGACACCCCCAAATCTGGGTACTTCATTCCCACGTGATTTGGATTTCACTGTCCAAACATTCATTTCTAACTACCCAAATTTAATAAAATTCAAGCAATAAAACTTCGCATTAAAGGGTTACATAATTAAATCTGATAAATCCCAAGTTGTTTAATCTTAAAACATTCATCAAATGCGAAAAATTAATTAATTACATCACATAATTAAATCAAGTCTGAAAACATAAATCTTAATAAATTAACAAGTCTTCAACACCTGTTCATCTTTCCTTTCCCTTTGCTAGTGGTTGGCTCATCAACCTTCTCAATTTTAGCTGCAATGGTTATATATATGCAAGAGTGAGTCAAACAAATGTTTACTTAATGAAAACACAATAACTGATAATGAATAAGTTTAACTGAATTGAATAACATTTATAGTATTGATTAAGGGTGTAAACGAGTCGAACCGGAGCGAAGAGAGAGCTACTCGAATTCGACTCAAAATGATAAATTCGTACTCGAATTCGAATTATATTTGAAAAATCCTACTCAGATTCGACTCGACTCGAATAATTATTACTCGAATTCGATCCGACTCGACTTGAATATTTTTTCAAACTACTCGCGAGCTTCAAATTCAAGCTCGAATTCGAGTCTCCACATAATAACTAGTTTTATAATAAATATAATTATAAATTGAATTTTTTATTTTACTTAAAAATGAGAAAATATATTTATTATTACACTTTGCAAATATAAAATCACAATTAAAATTAACAACAAAACAAAATAATAACTAATTATCCTAATTTGATTTAAATTTGTATATATTATAAGAGAATATATTGAACATCTAATTGAATATGTATCGAATCACAATCAAAAATTCGAGTAGTTTGAATGTTAAACGAGTCGAGTATAACCTTGCTTAGATTCTACTCATATTTTTATTCGAACTATTTTTAATGCTCAAATTTGGATCATATTATTAACGAATCCGAGTCTCGCTCGTATTTTTTTTAGTCGAGCCCGAACTATGTTGGCTCGTTTATAGCCTTAGTATTGATAATCAAGAACTGATATTAAAATTCATCTGAAGGTCACAAGACCATGAACTATGTCACAGGTTATAAGTATTTCTACTTGAACCTTTAACAGTCCTTAGACTATATGAACCTTCTTTCTCGTACTTAGGGAGATCAGCCATTCGTACCATGTATTGTGCACAAACATCTTAACACTTCCACGTAATAAATCCCCCTATTATAGGGTTGATCATCTCAGTTTAACATATGAGTCCGCACCAAAGGAAGTTTGGTTTGGATAAGTTTCAAGGGTAATTTAGAGTTCAACGTTCATCAACTAAGGATGAGTTGTATCAAAAGTTTAATGACAACGTAAAGTTTTAGCAACAACGTAAGATAAAGTAGTTATGAACCATAAATGAATATTGTAAAATAACAAGTTCATGCTTTAAGAATATAGTTCAAAGCATTGAAAAGATGTAAAGCCCCCAAACTCGGGTACTTAAAACCCGAATTCAGTGCTTCACGATACCATTTCTATGACCGGAATAATACTAATAATAATAACAATAATATAAATATTAAACTTAACTTACATAATTATCAAAGTCTAGCTCCCAAGTACGTAACCTTTAATCATTCCTTACAATACATGATAATAAATATATATCATTGTCTTAATAATATTAAACTAGTACACAAGATAACATCGAAATCATTCAGCAACCTTTTCCTTTCCCTTGTTTCTAGCAGAGCCTTCAGATTGATCACACTTAGCTGAAAACATTTAAATTAAGCAAGGATGAGCATTTGAGTGCCCAACAAGTAATAACAATTATATATATATAAGCTGAAAAAATTTAAATATTTTTTTTATACTACTCTTTTACAACAAATCAATAGTTATGAAGTAATCTGAACCAATAATAATAACATAACAACCCTCTTTCAAATTTTTGAAACTACGTATTGACTATATATAGGGTTAAAGGGGACATACTATGAACATTGTTTTCATTTTTTAAAAGGTTAAATAAAACACATCTGTAAACCGTCATAACTTACGGGCACGGGGGTGATCAGCCCGTTGTACCCTGCATTGATCAATACTACATAACAAGAACGATATTATCGTTCACTCTGTCTACCTTGGGTGCATAAAAGTTTTCCCGTGTAAGGGATGTTCATATTTGTCGGGGTTCCAAACCAAAGGTTTTATCTTGATCAACAATAATTTATAATTCAACATATATATATATATATATATATATATACGGGTAATTGACAAAGGTGTATCAACATATGATTAAATGCAATGATTATCCAAGTGGGGACACTTGAATAACCATTTATAAAAATGAACAAACAAAATATATATCTGAATTACCATCTACTAACATGTTGATAATCAATGAGCGTATATAATATAGGGTTAATAATCTGTACAGTAATAATATAATTCTGAAACATTCTTACTCATGTCCATTGCATAAAGGAAATGCAAAGGTAGGATATCTTGCACGATCTGCATTTTGCTTCAATAACTGTGAACTTAGTTTTATCTTTTATGTAATCACCTATCATTAATCATGTCATTCGATTCGATTAGAACAATATACTATAACACGTAGTATTGCATTTTATTGATCAAAGACATAACCTAATCACATTATCACACATGTTCAATGATTATTGCATCACAAACAAACATTAATACATCAAAAATATCTAAGTCTGTAACAATTTCTACGAACTATGTCGATTATGGAAATAGCTTTATCGGGTAATTATCGAGTCTAAGACTCTATTAAAGAAGTTCAATAATTATAAGTATTAATCATATCATTTTTTAAATGACTTATAATAATTTTTAAACATTTATCATAATTTATCATGAATTTTAAACAAAATTATTATTACATGATTTAAATATCAAACAATTCTATTATCATTAATATTTAATTAATATTAAACTATTAATGAAACCATTGTCAAAATATTAAAGTTATTTATAATAACTTAGAATATTTTTAAAGTATTAATATTACCCTTAAATAATTTTTAGAACATTTAAAATAATTATCATTAATATTCAAATATTAATGTGCTATTTATCCAAATATTAAAAGTCATTAATTATAACTTAAAATATTTTTAATTCATTTATATCCTTTTAAAATGATTTTAAATCAATAAAACTATTTTTAAACAATTTATTTAATATAATTATTAAATAAATTTAATATCATTAATGTTAAATAAATATCATTAATATTAAATTATTAATAAAATTATTCTCTAAATATTAAAAGTTATATTTTATAACTTAAAATATTCTTAAATACCTTATTATTATTTAAAATGTTTTTAATATAATAAAATCATTTTTAATCTATTTATTTAATTCATTTATTAAATAACTCGATTATCATTAATATTAATTAATTAATGAAATTCATAATAAAATTTTAAAAGTCATTAAAAATAACTTAAAATATTTTCTTATTCCATAATATAATTTTAAATGATTTTTCAAGTATTAAAATCATTTTTAAATAATTTATTTAATATAATTATTAAATAAATTAAATACCTTTAATATTCCAAAAATATTAAATATTTGTGAAATATATCCAAAATAATTAAAATATAATTTTTAGGACATTAAAATAGTTTTTAGTAATTTGTTTGTATTTTTAATAATTAAAAATCAATTTTTATAATTATTTAATAAAAATATAATTTTTATAATTAAATCGTCGCTAAAGACCACCTATAGCTGCGAGCCGTCAAATATTATAGATGTTCTTACGTGTTCTTCATGCAAACCCAGATCTTCATACTCGTTTTAGAGGACCATGTTTGGCCAATTAATCATTCATCACACAAGGTGTTTTGGACTCGTTGTTGATCGGATCATATAGTACAAATGCACCACTTACAAGAAGACCCAACAACAACCATAATCAAATCATGCATAACGAAAGTAGCTGTCAGAGGCTATTCTTCATTTCTGGGTTACCCAGAAATGAAGAACAGTTCGAGGGTCACACTTTGAGCCTCCACTACACTCTGATCGTGTATTGTTTTTGTGATCTATAAGATGCGATGTAAACCCACATGTAAATGAAGAGATCTAACACAAAATAGCAACAAAACATCAACAGATCTATCAGATATTAGCCGGTCAACGCATGTCAGAGGCAGTGTTCATAGGTTTTCTGGGTTACCCAGGAAACCGATTTTGTGCTTAACCCTACTAGTTTGACCGATCACTACATTAAATATATATGTTATATAACTGATCTAAAAGCTTTAAACTGTAGTACCCATACCAAGCTACCATTCTATTACAACAACATAACTTAAACATCAATACAGCGATGATCTAGCCACCTGAACATGTTTGTCACGACCCAGATAAAAAGTGGGTCATTTTCAGATTTCTTCCGTCGATGTCGCCATTGACGGTATTTAATAATTAATAACTTTCATTCTAGACATCAAATGACCCAGATTATTTTTACAGATTAAAGACCACATTACAAACTACACATAACAACTTAAAAACAACAAAAACCATAATCGAGCAAGGATGCATACCGCCGACATTCGTTGTGGAACCACGTAACCAAGTTTTTCCAGATTTTATAGATCTTCAAATTCGAGCTTCTAAATGTTATGGATCCAACATTTAGCAATCCAGATCATCATTAGACACTATAACCAACATATTCTAACACTAAAAACTAACATTCAACAACAGATCAAGGATCAGATTATAGCTTAGAGTTTTATACCTTTTTGGGCTTAATCTTGATTCTAGCTTCTGATTTGTTTATGGTAATGGTGGGGCTTTGTTTGGGACTGGTCTTAGCAATGAATTTCGTGGGTTATGAGTTGAGAGAGATTGGTTGAGGGTGTGTGCACATATTTAACTAGCAAGGGATTTTCTCTCTCTCTCAATCTATTTATAGAGGTCTAGCAATTGTGTGACTTACTATTATTCCCCATATTTGTGTTGTCCATTAGACAAAACTCCTTATCTTGCTCTTAAGTATGCTTAGTGAGATTTCAACCAATGAGGTATAGACAACATTGTACTTTTTGTAAGAAAGTAAGGTCATTAACTATTTAAGGAAACTTAATTAGCCTAATATGTTGCCTTAAAAGGCCTATTGTGGCCAGCCACTAATTCCTTTATTTAGCATTTATTTTAATGCATAAATTAGATAAATCTAATGTATAAAATACCCTTAGTTATGTGGGCTAAGCTTGGGCTTGAATTGATTTCTTTTTGGGCTTCTCCCATAACTGTTTTGGGCCATATAATAATCATAGCTTAACAATTTTAATATATGTTACCCTAGTTGTTTATTTAGGGTTTAAAATAAATATAATTAGTTTGTAAAATTTATAATTAGGGTTTTCTTAATTTGATTAGGGTTCTAATCATACATGAACATTAGAGTTTATTATATAATAATTATAATTATTCTTGCTAATTTAGCAATTAGGGTTTATAATTTTGGTAATTAGGTTTTCAAGAAATCAATAAATATAAATGTTAATTAGGGTTAATCATAAATTCATATAACACAGTTATATAATAGACTTAAACTTACAATTGAGTTTCAAATTAGGGTTTCCCACAGTAAATTAGGGTTTGACATAATACACCATACTAAAATAAAAAAAACTATACGCAAAATTTCTAATTTATTTGTATAGAAAATATTGTGTTGTTACATTCACCCTCCCTTATAAAGATTCCGTCCCCGGAATCACCGTTTTAAAACCTACACATACGAGTACGTAACATATACAATCATTACAAGTAGATCTTGATCCTAAATGATTGGACTGATCTTTAACCTATTCATGTAAATCTTGTCTATCTGATTAAACGAAAATTTGATTTCTAAAAGAACTCAAATCCTTCTTCAAAATTTCTTTATAAAATAATTTACTATATATATATGAAAATCGTGTATATAAAAATAAAGTTATCTGAATAATACACGGAATTGCACCACCAATTTTTTCACGGTATCATGGGCCGGACCGTGTTGTAGACCCTTCTTTGTTGATTTAAATCGGACTTATTTGGATGACGTGGGTCCGTGATTGCTAGAGTTCCACCGCTTACTAGTAGTCACACACTCCCCCGCCTCCGCCTCCTCTTTGGACAATCCTTCACCTTGTGCTCAGTTGATCCACACAGAAAACATCCACTGTTCATTCTTGGATTGGGGCAGTTGGGAGATATATGGCCCTCTTGCCCGCACTTATAGCATACAAACTTCCCCTTCAAACATTCTCCAGAGTGGTTCTTTCCATAGTTTCCACACTGCACAACTTGCTTCTTAACTCCTTCCTGCTTCACCTGAATACTTCCAAAATTGCTTCCCTTCCTCTTGCTACCACCACTTTTACTTCCACTATTAACTTCCACCTTTCCAGTTCCTTCAACCTTACTCTTGTTCTTTCTCTCCTTGTTGTAGAGGCTCATGGCCTCACTCCCCTCCTCATCAATAATAGACTTCTCCATGAGTGCTGCAAATGTAGGGATCTGCAACACCGCCACCTTGTTGTAGAGCTAGGGTTTTAATCCCAGCTCAAACCTTCTAGCTTTCTTAGCCTCCGTATCAACTTGATGCGGAGCAAACCTAGCCAACTCATTAAATTTTACGGCGTATTCGGACACCATCATATTCTCCTGCTTCAACTCTAAAAATTTCACCTCCATCCTAGCTTGCATACTGGAAGAGAAATAGTTCTCGAAGAACAGTGTCTTAAACTTATCCCATGTTACTACACCTTCTCCTGCCTTCGCTTGATTCGCTTCCCACCAAATATTTGCCTCACCCTTCATCATGTAGGTGGCAAAAGTGGTCTTTTGCCCCTCAGCTACCCTAGCTATCACGAATGCTTTTTCAATCTCTTTAATCCAAGTCTGCGCTTCAATATGGTCAGTTGTCCCTTTGAATTCGGGTAGTCCTACAGCCTTGAAATCTTTAAAATTTGCCAAGCGGTTGTCCAGCTGGTTCCCTGTGACTGGCATTCCTTGCTGCATAGCTTGTGCTACCATGTTTGCAAAGTGCTGCATCGGGTCTGCTTGTTGTTTTCCTTCAACGTTATTGACAGACTCTTTTGCCCTTTGGTTTCGAGTTTGACGTCTTGGCGACATTATCTGGTTAAGTAAAACCATATATTATCCTTTACATTCTAAATCTTATCATTTCATTACTCAAACTTAGATTCATATTCATTTAGCGAATACTTTACATAGCATATTACATACTGCTTTAAACATCTTTCATCTCTTTGTGACTACAAAAGTCGGGATTTACAGCCTTGACTAATACCAAAAGTTGGGAACATTACATTAAACAGACATACTTAACATTAAACAGACCTACACAACAGAACCTATACTACCTATTCACTACGCCTTTTCCTTGGACAACCTTTCACCTGATGACCTTCTATCCCACAGAGAAAACATGCTCCTGGTTTATAATCGGGACAATACAGAGTAGTATGTCCCTTATAGCCACAAAGATAACATATTCTTTTCCCTTTCTTCTTATCGAATTTTCCTAAGTCGCGATCTTTTATCTTCGTCTTCCCCTTCTTGCTCGGAGCTGCACACGATGTGTTGCTTGAGGCTCCCATCTGATCAATTTGGATTTTAAGCTTATCTTGTTCTTCCATTGTTTCTATTAACGCCTGACACAATTGACTATTTAACAACTTTTCTATTTCCCACAACTTTTCCAGAGAAGAAACCTTGTTCCTCAGATCCTGCACCTTTGTTGATGCTTGTTCAGCTTTAACTTTAGTGTCCGAATCACTATCTGTCAGCTCCACCATCTCCGGATCTGGTACTACATTTTCTACAATAACCACTTCGTCTGAGTTGTTTTCATTGTGAGCCTCTATTTCAACTATTGGCTTCGATATTAGCTCGGGGGTATGGATTTGATCCTTCTTCATGCTATAAGCATATAACAAGCCTTTTCCACCAGACATCTACACATATAAATTATCCTGATTAGTGTATAATATATACACACAACAAATAATAGTTTTATATAAGTTATCTTTTATTTTTGTTTGACGATGAATTTATTCAATTCATCTCTTTTTAAACTCTATATGAGTTATTTATATTTTCAATGTTTCCCTCTGTTCTAACGTTATAGCCTAAGGTCTATCCCACCTAAGGTTTTTAACCCTAAAGCTTTGATACCAACCTGTAAAGCCCCCAAACTCAGGTACTTGAAACCCGAATTCAGTGCTTCACGATACCATTTCTATGACCGGAATAATACTAATAATAATAACAATAATATAAATATTAAACTTAACTTACATAATTATCAAAGTCTAGCTCCCAAGTACGTAACCTTTAATCATTCCTTACAATACATGATAATAAATATATAGCATTGTCTTAATAATATTAAACTAGTACACAAGATAACATCAAAATCATTCAGCAACCTTTCTCTTTCCCTTGTTTCTAGCAGAGCCTTCAGATTGATCACACTTAGCTAAAAATATTTAAATTAAGCAAGGATGAGCATTTGAGTGCCCAATGAGTAATAACAATTATATATATATATATATATATATATATATATATATATATATATAAGCTGAAAGAATTTAAATATTTTCTTTATACTACTCTTCTACAACAAATCAATAGTTGTGAAGTAATCTGAACCAAGAATAATAACATAACAACCCTCTTTCAAATTTTTGAAACTACGTACTGACTATATATAGGGTTAAAGGGGACATACTATGAACATTGTTTTCATTTTTGAAAAGGTTAAATGAACTTCATCATGAAATCATCATAACTTACGGGCACGAGGGTGATCGGCTCGTTGTACCTCTGATTGATCAATACTACATAACAAGAACGATATTATCGTTCACTCTGTCCACCTTGGGTGCATAAAAGTTTTCCCGTGTAAGGGATGTTCATACTTGTCGGGGTTCCAAACCAAAGGTTTTATCTTGATCAACAATAATCTATAATTCAACATATATATATACGGGTAATTGACAAAGGTGTATCAACATATGATTAAATGCAATGATTATCCAAGTGGGGACACTTGAATAACCATTTATAAAAATGAACAAACAAAATATATATCTGAATTACCATCTACTAACATGTTGATAATCAATGAGCGTATATAATATAGGGTTAATAATGCATGCATAAGAATAATATAATTACAAACATTCTTACTCATGTCCATTGCATAAAGGAAATGCAAAGGTAGGATACTTGCCTGATGCGCTGCTTACAATACGCAACTTAGTTTTATCTTTTATGTAATCACCTATCATTAATCATGTCATTCGTTCGATTAGAACAATATACTATAACACATAGTATTGCATTTCGCAGTCAGCACATAACCTAATCACATTATCACACATGTTCAACAGTTATTGCATCACAAACAAACATTAATACAGTCAAAATATCTAAGTCTAGAACAATTTCTGAACTATGTCGGTGTACCGATAGCTTTATCGGGTAATTATCGAGTCTAAGACTCTATTCCGAAGTTCAATAATTATAAGTATTAGTCATATCATTTTTAAATGACTTATAATAATTTTTAAACATTTATCATAATTTATCATGAATTTTTAAACACCGAAATTATTATTACATGATTTAAATATCAAACAATTCTATTATCATTAATATTTAATTAATATTAAACTATTAATGAAACCATTGTCAAAATATTAAAGTTATTTATAATAACTTAGAATATTTTTAAAGTATTAATATTACCCTTAAATAATTTTTAGAACATTTAAAATAATTATCATTAATATTCAAATATTAATGTGCTATTTATCCAAATATTAAAAGTCATTAATTATAACTTAAAATATTTTTAATTCATTTATATCCTTTTTTAAATGATTTTTAAATCAATAAAACTATTTTTAAACAATTTATTTAATATAATTATTAAATAAATTTAATATCATTAATGTTAAATAAATATCATTAATATTAAATTATTAATGAAATTATTCTCTAAATATTAAAAGTTATATTTTATAACTTAAAATATTCTTAAATACCTTATTATTATTTAAAATGTTTTTAATATAATAAAATTATTTTAATCTATTTATTTAATTCATTTATTAAATAACTAAATTATCATTAATATTAATTAATTAATGAAATTCATCATAAAATATTAAAAGTCATTAAAAATAACTTAAAATATTTTCTTATTCCATAATATAATTTTAAATGATTTTTAAAGTATTAAAATCATTTTTAAATAATTTATTTAATATAATTATTAAATAAATTAAATACCTTTAATATTCCAAAATTATTAAATATTTGTGAAATATATCCAAAATAATTAAAATATAATTTTCAGACTTTAAAATAGTTTTTAGTAATTTATTTTGTATTTTTAATAATTAAAGATCAATTTTTTATAATTATTTAATGAAAATATAATTTTTATAATTAAACTGTCGCTAAAGACCACCTATAGCAATAGAACCGTCGCTGTAGGTGTTCTTCGTGTTCTTCATGCAAACCCAGATCTTCATACACAGTTTCGAGGGACCATGTTTGACTGTTAATCATTCATCACACAGGGTGTTTTTGGACTCGTTGTTGATCAGATCATGTAGTACAAATGCACCACTACAAGACCCAACAACAACCATAATCAAATCATGCATAACAAAAGAGATCTAAGGGCCTAAAGTAGCTGTCAGAGGCTGTTCTTCATTTCTAGGTTACCCAGAAATGAAGAACAGTTCGAGGGTCACACTTTGAGCCTCCACTACACTCTGATCGTGTATTGTTTTTGTGATCTATAAGATGCAGTGTGTAACCAGTATGTAAATGAAGAGATCTAACACAAAATAACAACAAAACATCAACAGATCTATCAGATATTAGCCGTTCAACGCATGTCAGAGGCAGTGTTCATAGGTTTTCTGGGTTACCCAGAAAACCGATTTTGTGCTTAACCCTGCTAGTTTGACCGATCACTACATTAAATATATATGTTATATAACTGATCTAAAAGCTTTAAACTGTAGTACCCATTCCAAGCTACCATTCTATTACAACAACATAACTTAAACATCAATACACTGACAGATCTAGCCACATGAAACATCTTTGTCGGATACGATCTGGGCCCCAGATTTCTTCCGTCGATGTCGGTTCAACGGATTTGGCCAGTTAATAACTTTCATTCTAGACATCAAATGACCCAGATTCTTTTTACAGATTAAATACCACATTACAAAATACACATAACAACTTAAAAACAACAAAAACCATAATCGAGCAAGGATGCAGCGGCCCGCGACATTCGTTGTCAGACCACAGAACCAAGTTTTTCCAGATTTTGTAGATCTTCAAATCCGAGCTTCTAAATGTTATGGATCCAATATTTAGCAACCCAGATCATCATTAGACACTATAACCAACATATTCTAACACTAAAAACTAACATTCAACAACAGATCAAGGATCAGATTATAGCTTAGAGTTTTATACCTTTTTGGGCTTAATCTTGATTATAGCTTCTGATTTATTTATGGTAATGGTGGGGCTTTGTTTGGGACTGGTCTTAGCAATGAATTTCGTGGGTTATGAGTTGAGATAGATTGGTTGAGGGTGTGTGCACATAATGAGCTAGCAAGGGATTTTCTCTCTCTCTCAATCTATTTGTAGAGGTCTAGCAATTGTGTGACATACTATTATCCCCCATATTTGTGTTGTCCATTAGATAAAACTTCTTATCTTGCTCTTAAGTATGCTTAGTGAGATTTCAACCAATGAGGTGTAGACAACATTGTACTTTTTGTAAGAAAGTAAGGTCATTAGCTATTTAAGGAAACTTGATTAGCCTAATATGTTGCCTTAAAAGACCTATTGTGGCCAGCCACTAATTCCTTTATTTAGCATTTATTTTAATGCATAAATTAGATAAATCAAAGGTATAAAATACCCTTAGTTATGTGGGCTAAGCTTGGGCTTGAATTGATTTCTTTTTGGGCTTCTCCCATAACTATTTTGGGCCATATAATAATCATAGCCTAACAATTTTAATATATGTTATCCTAGTTGTTTATTTAGTGTTTAAAATAAATATAATTAGTTTGCAAAATTTATAATTAGAGTTTTCTTAATTTGATTAAGGTTCTAATCATACATGAACATTAGAGTTTATTATATAATAATTATAATTATTCTTGCTAATTTAGCAAATAGGGTTTATAATTTTGGTAATTAGGTTTTCAAGAAATTAGTAAATCTAAATGTTAATTAGGGTTAATCATAAATTCATATAACACAGTTATATAATAGACTTAAACTCACAATTGAGTTTCAAATTAGGGTTTCCCACAGTAAACTGGGGTTTGACATAATACACCATATTAAAATAAAATAAAATAAACTATACGCAAAATTTTTAATTTATTTGTATAGAAAATATTGGGTTGTTACAAAAGATATAATAAACCTTGCTCGAACAAGATGGTAAGCTAAGGTTACAATTCCCAACAAGAAAACAAGATTAAAATCTTTCCTCAACAGATTTCAAGAACTTGCTTAAACAAGGTTAGGGTTAGAGAACTTGCTCAATGTAAAGAATTAAAGTTTAGGAACTTGCCTTGCGTGTAGGCTAAACATTAATAACTCACGTTCCCAAATATCTTACACACATGTCATCATGACATAATTAGTTACCAAATGTTCACAGTACATAACTGAATATCTATTTCATTTACAACCCTTTGGTATTAGGTTTAACCACATGATTAAACCACACTTTTAATGGAATAACACAAATCTTCAGTTATCACATAACGCATCAATTACTAATAATAATTTTCATATTTGGTATTATAACAACACCATAATATGATTAATCACATTTTATAGCCATAAGATCACACTATGTTAACAATTATAAAACTGGCGTTACAATTTGTCTTGAGGCGGCGTTGCGACTGCAGTGCACGACGCTTGGTAACCATTTACTCACAAAACTGGCGTTACAACGATGGTTGGCGCTACAATGCTTCTATTTACTCACAGAACCGGCGTTGCAGCGCCTGTACTCGTCAATAGGCATTGAGTGGCACTGCAGTGCCCAGTTTCTTTACAGAATTGGCGCTGCGACGCCGCGACATAGTTGCACGCAGACAGTGTTTGCGAAAAATACAAAATAAAGCCAAATTGGCCTAAAAGCTCCTTTCTAACAACAAATTTAGCACATATAAAACACAAACTTTACAGAAACATAAATTAATATTTCTAACATGTTTCTAACCATATAAACAGTATAAACATCAAATTAAAACCTTTAAATTTTATTTTTCTTGCTATTTCTTCACTCTTTCACATTCTTAGCGAAATTAAATACTGTGAATTCGTTTTTCAACCAAAATAGTTAGTTTAAAACCCATTGTTTTTGTTTCTTTATGTATTTACATAATCATAAATCAATTTACACTTTATATCACGAATTTAGTATCAATTTTGATTCTAAAATAAGCAATATCATATATACATATTTGTATTTTTCTGTAAACACAATTTCTTCACATATATCATGTTTTCATGGATTATCCTACCCTAAATCATATACTAAACATATAAAAACAGTTTATATCAACAAATTAATATATACAAACCATATAATCAACAATTAATCATCCACATAAATTTTACAGAGAACTTTTCATAAAAAAAACTAAAACTTTAAAAGGTAGGATTATACCTTTGATTGCTAGTTAAGCTAAAGAAGATGATAGAATCCTTCATAGTTTGCTCAAGCTCACAAAGAAATTCTTTCTTTCTTTTTTTTCTTTTTTCTTTGTGTTTTCTCTTCTTTTTCTTCTCTGTTCTTTATTTAGTATTAGGCTTAGACTTAACGTAAAATAAAAACAGATGTATATTCCAAATAAAACTGACAATAATAATAACCATACTTATTACTTATCAGTTATGTTTTTTTAAAATTAAAAAGCCACTAAGGCTTGTTTGGCAAAACCAATTTAAAATTAAAGACTTAAAATCCTTAAGCCTTGTTTGGCAAAACTAAATTAAAACTCTTTTAATTTATTTTAATAACTCATTTATTATTTAGTTTATTGTCACACTTTATTTAATAAAATTTCTATATTCAAATTTAATTAAATTAAAGCTAATAACAACTTATTAAATCAAATTTCCATAAAATTATAATTTTCATTATAATTTTATTTAATAAATTAGCACATCACTTTTAATTACTATACAAAAAGTTATAACAATTCATTTAATTATTATCAACTTAATTAAATTAGAATATTATCATATAATAATTAATTCATCACTCTTTAATTTACTTAACTTCAACATACAAAATTATCAAATATTAACTTAATTAACATATTACACTTAATTAATTTAATTCCCCACAACTCATGAATTATTTATTTAATTAATAAATAATTACATTAAAAAAATAATTATTTAACAATAAACATATCAACTAAAATATTTATTTAATTCAATAAATATTTGAAATTACATGCAAAAATTCTGGATTGTTACATTCTTCCCTCCTTACAAGGATTCTGTATCATAATCACCTTTTAAATAACTCATTCGTCACATTTTTCCCTTCTTACAAGGATTCTGTCCCCAGAATTGAAGACACTGATCAAACAAATAACTCAGGATAGCTTTTTATCATCTTATCTTCGAGTTCTAACGTAGCTTCCTCGGCACTGTGGTTCCTCCATATCACCTTCATAGAAGGTATCGTTTTATTCCAGACCAATTGTTCTTTTCTGTCAACTATCTGGATATGTATTTCCTCGTAAGACAAATCTTTATCAAATTGTAACAGTTCATACTCGATCACATGCTTGTAATCGGGTTTATACGGTCATAACACCAAGAGATGAAAAATATTGTGAATATGTTCCAATTTTGGAGGTAGAGTTACCTCGTAAGCCACTTCCCTTACTCTTCGCAGCACCTCAAAGGGTCCAATAAACCTCAAGCTTAGCTTTCCTTTTTTACTAAATCGAATCTTGCCCTTCCAATGAGAAAATTTTAGGAAAACAAAATTTCCAACGTCAAATTTGCAATTTTGTCTGTTGATCGGTATATTTCTTCTATCTATCTTGAGCAGCTATCAATCTTGCTCTTATGAGTTTGACAACCTTAGCAGTCTGATGTACTAGTTCCAGTCCTAATAGTTGACGTTCACCAACTTCATCTCAGCACAGTGGAGTTCTGCACTTTCTGCCATACAATGCTTCGTAAGGCGGCATGCCAATGCTCGCGTGATAACTGTTATTATATGCGAATTCTGCCAATGCTAACTGATCATCTCGGTTTCATTTAAAATCTATGATGCATGCTCTAAGCATATCTTCCAACGCCTGGATTGTTCGTTCTCTTTGGCCGTCTGTTTGAGGATGGTACACTGTACTCATTCTCAACTGTGTTCCTATGCATTTTTGTAGTCTTTTCCAGAAGTTTGTTGTGAATCGCGGATCTCTGTTTGACACAATTGACAATGGAACTCCATGTCTCGAAATAATCTCCTTGACGTACAACTTTGCCAACTGATCAAGATTGAATCTAATCTTTATTGGCAAAAAGTGTGTTTATTTCGTCAGTTTGTCTACTATCACCCAAATTGCGTCGTGCCCTTTCTGAGTAGTCGGAAGACCCACCACAAAATCCATTATGATATCCAACGGCTGAAGTAATCTTCTTGGTCTCTGATGCTCGGCTTTGATTTTTTGACATGTCAAGCATTTTGTGACGCATTCTGCAACATCTTTTTTCATATTTGGCCACCAGAAATGCTGTCATAAATCTTGATACATCTTCATACTTCCTGGGTGAATTGAATATCTTGAGTTATGAGCTTCAATCATGATTTCGTCTTTAATTTCAGGTACTGATGGAACCTAGATTCTTCCCTCGAACCTCAGTAATCCTTCGGTATCGATCTTAAATTTTACCTCACCTCCTTCAGACATTTTTTTCTTGATTTTATCACATCCTTCATCTTGTAGTTGAGTGTTCTTTACCTTGTCCACTAAAGTTTCACCAGCTTCCATTTGGAACAATCTTTCATCCGATTCTTTCGGGAATTTTATTTTCAACTCTAGTTTCGCCATAGCTGAAATGAGCTCCTATTGGGCAGTTAACAACATCAACTTGTCCTGACCCTTTCTACTCAAGGCATCGACAACCACATTTTCTTTACCCGGATGATAAAAGATTTCACAATCATAATCTTTTATCAGTTCTAACCATCGCCTCTGATGCATGTTTAGATCCTTCTGTGTGGAAATATACTTCAGACTTTTATGGTCCGTATATATCTCACATAGTCTTTAAATTGCCTTGAGGCATAAGCAATGACTTTGCCATTTTGCATAAGCACATAGCCTAGTCCTTTATGTGATGCATCATAATACACCACCAAGTTTCTTGTATAATCTGGTAATGATAACACGTGTCATGCTTAGCTTCTTTTTTAACTCCTGAAAACTCTCTTCACACTTATCCATCCAAACAAATTTTACGGCTTTCCTTATCAAATTCGTCAATGGAGTGGCAATATTGGAAAATTCTTGAATAAAACGTCTGTAATAGCCTGCCAATCCCAAGAAACTCCTCAAGTTTTTTCTATAAACCAAAATATCATCAAAATAAACTTCAACAAATTTTCCAATGAATGAACACAAAACAAGATTCATTAAATACATGAAAGTTGTGACGCCCCCCAAAATAGGTATACATCACCCATTGTGAGTCGCCAGATATACACGGTACAGAATCAAATACAAACTTCTTTTATACAATATGACAAAAGCGTAGCTGAGAGTTTTTACACGAATATTATCTTCTAGACAATATTCAAACTCAAATGGAGTCCTCATTACATTTATTATCACACTATTTCATAGAATAGTGAGGATTACTATAGCCACTATTTCGGACCATCACTTCCTCCCCCGACTACAAACTTCTTTATACAACTGTCGTGCGAAATACGACAACACATATGCTGTAGATACCAACTGTGACTCTCATCCCTTTATTTGGATAGCACCTTACAGTTATACCTTACAATGGTACCTTACATAAAGCTACAGTCAATAACTGTTTTAGAAATTAAAATCTTTGGAAAATGCTCCAGGAAACCTTCTTAGATGGGAAGCCATGAATATAAGTTATAATAGATATCATATAACTCGAGAATTATCCTTGGTTGACCCAATAGACCCCAAAGAAAAATAAGAAGATTGCTATCATGTTCTTTCCAATAGTGAGTCTTCTCTTGACATATAATTATCTCCATTGTCTCCAATTGAGAATTATATTTTAACCAAACTCCAAGATTATATAGGTATAGGGGTGAAAATGAGTTGAATCTCAGTGAACACTCTAATGCTCAGATTCGGCTCGACTCAAAAAAATTGAGCTCGAATTCGATAAGGAATTTCTAATTTTGCGTCAGATTCGACTTGGATCATTACTCGGACCTACTCGGCTTGTAAGTAATCGACTCGTTTACAAAATGAGTTACTCATGAGCCTTCAATTCGAGTTTTAAATATTAACCATTTCACTTAATACTGAACCACTACATACCAAATTGATTATTGAACTAATGTTTATATATAAAAGTCTTTTACTTTTATTTATGTAAAGAAATTACAAAGAATGTAATACGAATTGATAATCAATTCACTGATTTATTCAAGTAAAAGCTTACACAATTTAATACTACACTTTAGAAATTATAAAGATTGATACAAATATCAAATATTTAGCTTGTTAGTATGGATCAGACCAGTATTCGAATACGATCCATCAAGCAGGTATCAAGTATGGTTCGAGAAAAAATGAAATACTCGAACCCTAATCTGAGGGAATACTGGTATACTCGAATTCGACTCGTGTATCATTAAACAGAAAATGAGTATAGATCATATTCGACTCGAATCAACTTCAAATTCGAGCTTTGGATCATATTTTCAAATCGATCTCGAGTCGAGTATTGAGCTACTCTGCTCGGCTAACACCCCTATATAGGTAGTGCTCGTAGATATAATCAATAAGTGGATGTGCATAACCCTGTCTTATGATAACATGAAGTCGTAGGTCATTAGACATCTTGTATGATAGTGGCAAAACACCCTCTAAAGTTGGGTTCACCTCACCCTATTCGGTTCACCAAAATCAACTATTAAATGACGTATAAAATATGACACACTTATCTAAAATTCTTAATAAAATTATGTCCATACTGTTTTAGGAAAAACCTCAACAGCTATAGACCACCATTCTATTCCCAAGTTACCCCCGCTCGACCCAACTACACTCTTATTACCTTAATAAAAATTTAGAGACTGCACTAGTGTAATAGCAGAATACTCCTCTTCTTTTTCTCTATAGTTTTTCTCTCTAGAGTTTTGGTGAATTCGTAAGAAATAATGAAGGAATGAGCTTCTATTTATAGGAAAAAGTACTGAATAGTAACTAATTCATGAATGACCCAGATTAATTTAGTTTTAAACGGACGGTCTATATTGATTTACTATTAAAACTTAAAGCAATGGTCCATGCTGATTTACTTTAAACAAGCGATCCATATTGATTTACTATTATAACTTTCCACCAGTGATCCATATTGATTTAATATTATATCTTCAACCAACGATCCATATTGATTTACTATTATAACTTCAAACAATTGTCTGAAAAATTAGCATATCTCCTCATGGAATAATAAGCCAAACTTATAACAAATACCTCATAACAAACCTCTCTATTTATATCAAAAATTGAATAAATAATTACCAAAATCATTTATCTTATATAAACACATTTTTAATCTTTCAATAATTATTCATCATTAATATTATAACTCATAATATTTAACAACGGATCATTCCTGGAAAGAGGGACTTTTCGATAAGGATTTCTCCCTATCATGCAATTGCGATTAAGCGACCAAACCCCTTTCCTCGACAAAACTTTCTAGACATCATCAATAATGTAAATAATAATATGAATAACATTGTCGCCTCAATTATTGATTTAATAAAATAAAACATTGTGCGTATAATAACGATAATAATTAAATCAATAATATGAGATACTATCAAAGAACCATCGTGTTAGCAATTATTGAGTGAAATTGAGTGACTTCTCACGTAATCATCAATAATTAAAAGATATTAGACAATCCGCAATGTGCTATACAACCACACGACATTACTATACTTTTACTATCGGGTATTTCAAAAGTTTAACGATAAAAGTTTTGTCGTTATTTTTATAAAAAGATTATTTCTATCGTTTTCTAACTATGATAATACTTCCGTTAGGTGGGGTCCACTAAATAATTGTGCCATCTTACTTAATATTCCACTGTTAAAACGAATATTCCCCCAGACCAATCGAATATTCCCCGTCACAACGGATATTTTTATATCAACTTGCTTACTTTTGCAAAATTTTTAAATATCACCCTTAACAAAGAATCCTTTTATCAATTTGACCATTTATTAAATAGAAATATTGAATACTTTTATTTCATAAAATTCGGTCTTACAATCTCCCCACCTTATGAAATTTCGTCCCTGAAATTTACGTACCTAGTATTTTGAAGAGTTGAGAATACTTTGCTTTTATTTCAGATTCCATCTTCCCTGTCATCCTGATTTCTCCATTGCTCATCTCCTGTATTTCAGATATCTTTCTAGAATACAGCTTCAAAATAAGGGTTAATTAACATATCACGATTTGTCAATTTATCAAGTAAGAAATTTCAGCTTAGGTAAATTACACACTAGCGAAGTATATTACTCGTCTCTCCCCTCCTAGTTCTAGACTCAGATCTCCGCCAGCGACCATATCCTAAGCTCTGATACCATTTGTGACGCCCCAAAAAATAGGTATACATCACCCATTTTGAGTCGCCAGATATACACGGTACATAATCAAATACAAACTTCTTTTATACAATACGACAAAAGCGTAGCTGAGAGTTTTTACACGAATATTATCTTCTAGACAATATTCAAACTCAAATGGAGTCCTCATTACATTTATTATTACACTATTTCATAGAATAGTGAGGATTACTATAGCCACCATTTCGGACCACCATTTTGTCCCCTGACTACAAACTTCCTCATACAACTGTCGTGCGAAATACGACAACACATATGTTGTGGATACCAACTGTGACTCTCATACCTTTACTTGGATAGCACCTTACAGTGATACCTTACAATGGTACCTTATATAAAGGTACAGTCAATAACTATTTTAGAAATTATAATCTTTGGAAAATGCTCCAGGAAACCTTCGTACATGGGAAGCCATGCATCTAAGTTATAATGGATATCATATGACTCGAGAATTATCCTTGGTTGATCCAATAGACCCCAAAGAAAAACGAGAAGATTGCTATCATGTTATTTACAATGGCGAGTCTTCTCTTGACATATAATTATCTCCATTGTCTCCAATTGAGAATTATATTTGAACAAAACTCCAAGATTATATAGGTAGTGCTCGTAGATATAATCAACAAGTGGATGTGCACAACCCTGTCTTATGATAACATGAAGTTGTAGGTCATTAGACATCTTGTATGATAATGGCAAAACACCTTCCAAAGTTGGGTTCACTCTCACCCTATTCGGTTCACCAAAATCAATCGGTTAAATAATGTATAAAATACGACACACTTATCTAAAATTCTCAATAAAATTATTTCCATACTATTTTAGGGAAAACCTCAACAGCTATAGACCACCGTTCTATTCCCCTGTTACCCCCACTCGAACCAGCTACACTTTTATTACCTTAATAAAAATTTGGAGACTGCACTAGTGTAATAACAAAATACTCCTCTTCTTTCTCTCTATAGTTTTTCTCTCTAGAGTTTTAGTGAATTCGTAAGAAATAATGAAAGAATGAGCTTCTATTTATAGGAAAAAGTATTGAATAGTAACTAATTCATGAACCACCCAGATTAATTTACTTTTAAATGGACAGTCCATATTGATTTACTATCAAAACTTAAAGCAACGGTCCATACTGATTTACTTTAAACCAGCGATCCATATTGATTTACTATTATAACTTTCCACCAGTGATCCATATTGATTTAATATTATATCTTCAACCAACGATCCATATTGATTTACTATTATAACTTCAAACAATTGTCTGAAAAATTAGCATATCTCCTCATGGAATAATAAGCCAAACTTATAACAAATACCTCATAACAAACCTCTCTATTTATATCAAAAATTGAATAAATAATTACCAAAAATCATTTATCTTATATAAACACATTTTTAATCTTTCAATAATTATTCATCATTAATATTATAACTCATAATATTTAACAACCAGATCATTCCCAGGAAAGAGGGGACTTTTCGATAAGGATTTCTCCCTATTGGCGCTGCCAATTAGGCGACCAAACCCCTTTCCTCGACAAAACTTTCTAGACATCATCAATAATGTAAATAATAATATGAATAACATTGTCGTCTCAATTATTGATTTAATAAAATAAAACATTGTGCAGATAATACTGACAATAATTAAATCAATAATATGAGATACTATGCAGCAACTACTGTAGCAATTATTGAGTGAAATTGAGTGACTTCTCACGTAATCATCAATAATTAAAGATATTGTACAATACCGTGTGCTGCTATTCAACCACACGTATTACTATACTTTTACTACTGGGTATTTCAAAAGTTTAACGGTAAAAGTTTTGTCGTTATTTTTATAAAAAGATTATTTATATCGTTTTCTAACTATGACAATACTTCCGTTGTGGGGTCCACCAATAATTGTGCCATCTTACGAATATTCCCTGTTAAAACGAATATTCCCCGACCAATCGAATATTCCCTGTCACAACGGATATTTTTATATCAACTTGCTTACTTTGCAAAATTTTTAAATATCACCCTTAACAGTAACCTTTTATCAATTTGACCATTTATTAAATAGAAAATTGAATACTTTTATTTCATAAAATTCGGGGTCTTACAATCTCCCCACCTTATGAAATTTCGTCCCTGAAATTTACGTACCTAGTATTTTGAAGAGTTGAGAATACTTTGCTTTTATTTCAGATTCCATCTTCCCTGTCATCCTGATTTCTCCATTGCTCATCTCCTGTATTTCAGATATCATTCTAGAATACAGCTTCAAAATAAGGGTTAATTGACATATCACGATTTATCAATTTATCAAGTAAGAAATTTCAGCTTAGGTAAATTACACACTAGCGAAGTATATTACTCGTCTCTCCCCTCCTAGTTCTAGACTCAGATCTCATGATGACCATATCCTAAGCTCGATACCATTTGTGACGCCCCAAAAAATAGGTATACATCACCCATTTTGAGTCGCCGATATATACTCAGACACAATCAAATACAAACTTCTTTTATACTGATACGACAAAAGCGTGGTGAGAGTTTTACATGAATATTATCTTCTGATAATATTCAAACTCAAATGGAGTCCTCATTACATTTATTATCACACTATTTCATAGAATAGTGAGGATTACTATAGCCACCATTTCGGACCACCATTTTGTCCCCTGACTACAAACTTCCTCATACAACTGTCGTGCGAAATACGACAACACATATGTTGTGGATACCAACTGTGACTCTCATACCTTTACTTGGATAGCACCTTACAGTGATACCTTACAATGGTACCTTATATAAAGGTACAGTCAATAACTATTTTAGAAATTATAATCTTTGGAAAATGCTCTAGGAAACCTTCGTACATGGGAAGCCATGCATCTAAGTTATAATGGATATCATATGACTCGAGAATTATCCTTGGTTGATCCAATAGACCCCAAAGAAAAACGAGAAGATTGCTATCATGTTATTTACAATGGTGAGTCTTCTCTTGACATATAATTATCTCCATTGTCTCCAATTGAGAATTATATTTGAACAAAACTCCAAGATTATATAGGTAGTGCTCGTAGATATAATCAATAAGTGGATGTGCACAACCCTGTCTTATGATAACATGAAGTTGTAGGTCATTAGACATCTTGTATGATAATGGCAAAACACCCTTCCAAAGTTGGGTTCACCTCACCCTATTCGGTTCACCAAAATCAACGGTTAAATAACGTATAAAATACGACACACTTATCTAAAATTCTCAATAAAATTATTTTCATACTATTTTAGGGAAAACCTCAACAGCTATAGACCACCGTTCTATTCCCCTGTTACCCCCACTCGACCCAGCTACACTTTTATTACCTTAATAAAAATTTGGAGACTGCACTAGTGTAATAACAAAATACTCCTCTTCTTTCTCTCTATAGTTTTTCTCTCTAGAGTTTTAGTGAATTCGTAAGAAATAATGAAAGAATGAGCTTCTATTTATAGGAAAAAGTATTGAATAGTAACTAATTCATGAACCGCCCAGATTAATTTACTTTTAAATGGACAGTCCATATTGATTTACTATCAAAACTTAAAGCAACGGTCCATACTGATTTACTTTAAACCAGCGATCCATATTGATTTACTATTATAACTTTCCACCAGCGGTCCATATTGATTTACTATTATATCTTCAACCAACGATCTATATTGATTTACTATTATAACTTCAACCAATGGTATGAAAAATTAGCATATCTCCTCATGGAATAATAAGCCAAACTTATAACAAATACCTCATAACAAACCCCTCTATTTATATCAAAAATTGAATAAATAATTACCACAAATTATTTATCTTATATAAACACATTTTTAATCTTTCAACAATTATTCATCATTAATATTATAACTCATAATATTTAACAACCAGATCATTCCCAAGAAAGATGGGGCTTTCCGATAAGGATTTCTCCCTATTAGCGTGCAATTAGGTGACCAAACCCCTTTCCTCGATAGAACTTTTTAGACATCGTCAATAATGCAAATAATAATATGAATAAAATTGTCGTCTCAATTATTGATTTAATAAAATAAAACATTGTGCAGATAATACTGATAATAATTGAATCAATAATATGAGATACTATGCAGCAACTACTGTAGTAATTATTGAATAAAACTGAGTGACTTCTCATGTAAGCATCAATAATCAAATATACTGTACAATACCATGTGCTACTATGCAACCACGTGTATTACTATACTTTTACCACCAGGTATTTCAAAAATTTAACGGTAAAAGTTTTGTCGTTATTTTTATAAAAAGATTATTTCTGTCGTTTTCTAACTACGAAAATACTTCCATTGTGGGGTCCACCAATGATTGTGCCATCGTACGAATATTCCCTGTTAAAACGTATATTCCCCGACCAATCGAATATTCCCCGACACAACGAATATTTTTATATCAACTTGCTTACTTTGCAAAATTTTCAAATATCACCCTTAACTTTAATCTTAAATCAATTTAACCATTTATTAAATAGAAAAATTGAATACTTTTATTTTTTAAAATTTGGGGTCTTACAAAAGTACTAAGAGCTAAACTTAAGGATGAATACTTTTATTTGAATTATGTTAACAAGCTGGAATTAAAAGAAGGAACAAAACCTATAAGGTTAATATGAAGGTAACTAATGAATGTTGTGAATGCATTTAATGTGTAGGACGTTGAAAAAAATTGATTTGTAACTATAATTGTTACTTACGCATGACGAAAGTTCTCTAACCCTAACTTTCTTGAGCAAGTTCCTAAACCCTGTTTCTTTACATAAAGCAAGTTCCTTATTCTATCTTGTTTAATATTGTTCAAGTGAAGATTCCTGTTATACAATACGTATTCGATTGTATACCTCTTGAATTTTATTATTCAAATTGAATATCAATTATTGTTGAACCTTGTAAGACTAGTGAACACTTATTGATTCGACTAGTCCATAGTTGATGAACGTTCTAAATTTCAGAACCCTTGTTGAGCTTATCAAAACCAAAATTCCTTTGGTGTGGACTCTAATGTCAAACTGAGATGAACAACCCTATTATTGGGGATTAATTGTGCTTTAACGTTAAGATATTGTGCATAATATGGTACTAAGGGCTGATCCTGTTAGGTTTGTAATATTCATGAACGCAATCAAATTTCACAAAATAAGCAGAAACGTGATAAAATAGAGTTTTAATTTTTTACAAACCATATACCCGGATTATCCTTTATGCATAATTATTAATTAAACAAAAAGATAAAGAACAAGAATCATACCCTTGAAGATTCGAGCTTCCTCAGGTACAAGTTCACCTCCAAATCCTTTCGCGTTCAACTTGAATCCACCGGGTTTAGTTTCTTCCTTTGATCAACGTTAGCCACCCAAGAATTTGGCCTCTAGAGGTGATCCACCAAGGAAGAAGAAATATTCAAGAAGAAGGGTATTTGGCAAAATCCTAGTTTTTCTATCTCTATAGAAAAGGGTGTACTCTCCCAACTATTGGAATTACATATATTGTGAAAACGTCAACGACACCCACCTATAATAAGACTCCCCTTATTTATAGATGTGGGCAACCCTCCTTAACAATTAAGGAATTGAGTTTTATTTTAATTAATTAAACTCCTTTAATTAATTAGGCTCACAATCTTATTAGGAATAATTATTTAAACTCTTTTAATTAATTTGTCTCCTAATCTTATTAGGAATTATTAATTAAACTCTTTTAATTAATTAGCCTACTAATCTTATTAGGATATTTGAGAGTACTTATATTAAATTAATTTCTAACTCTTTAGAAATTAAAATAATAATAATTGTAATAATATTAATAAGACTCCTTTTATTAATTATATATTTAATATTTCTAAAATATTAAATAATAAATATTAAGTTATTTAATTTATTCTATCACCATAGATTAAATTAAATACACTTAACATATTATTACGATTATGCCATTAACTTCTTAAATAATTATTCTTCCTTTTATGGTGTGACCCTTTAGGTTCTCCATATTAAACCGGTTGTGAAAAAATCAATTAGAACAATTCTAATCTTATTTAAATAAATAAATTAAACTATTAATTTATTTAAATAAATAATATTTATTTTACAATAGGGATATGCCTCCCCTAATGATCAACGACTTTTTTTCGATAATATAGATTTCAACATTAATCATAAAAGAACCTTTGATTAAATAGTTACCGTACAATTCAATCCTTCCACCATACAATGTCCCAATTAGATATAAGACATGGAATTACTATCAAGTCTTATTTTATTTAATTATATGTATTTCAACTCTTAAATGCACAACTCCAAATAATACAAATTAGAAATTCCTTTCTAATGAATTTCTAATTTCATTCTGCCTTGGCCAAGGACTACTGGGTTGTCATTTATATCACATATGATATTTCTCTTCTTTTACTAGAAGCGGTAGATTCTTTATTGATCATACATTATCTCCATGTACAACTTATTATACCCAAGCATACCCTTTGATATACCCTAAGGGTCTTAAGGAATAAGTCAAAGTATAACTCATCATACACAAGATATTATGATGATCTCAAGTCCAAGAATCATTTGTACTACTATCACTACAGGAATTCCTATTGACAGACAAGTAAAACTCTATTAGGTATTCCTTAGCGAGCCACGTTCAGTGAACTTATTCTCTAATAAGCACCTACATAATTGCTTTAGTGTCTCCACTCAAATGATCATGAGATCAATCATCCTCATCCAATGAGCAAGCAACGTATGTACCAATCTTTCCGGATTGACTAATCCTCAATTTAGTAATCCAACGATTGGGAACTATTTTAGTTTTAAGATTTCTAAGAATTTAGATCTCATTAGAATGATCATCATCATTATTCTAAAAGCATTGTTTAAAACTATGGGTTTATCACATATTATCAAACAACATCATGTAGATAATTAAAAGCCTTTAATAAATTAATACTTTTTATTAATAAATTAATAAGATTGTTACACAGTATATGCTTTATCATCAAACATGATTGGCTTGTGTGCATACTACTTTCAGATCCCCCTAGGTACGAGAAGAAGAGTCCATAGTCTTATGACTGTTAAAGGTTTCAAGTATAAAAATTTGACAACCTAGGACATAGTTCAAGGTCTTATGACCCTCAGAAGTTCTTTTGATTCTTGTTATTCATTCTTGATTCAAAAGCAGAGTTTCTTATTTCAGAAGTCTTTGATTCATTCGCATGTTATTATTTTATTGTTATATTATTATACTTATGGGCAATCGTGCTCACTCTTGCGTAATAATAAAATTGCAGTTAAGAATGAAAGGTTTGACGAGCCTTCTTCTAGCAAAGGCAAGGGCAAGGTCAAAAAGTGATGAAGACTTGTTGTTTATTTGTTATGTTATATTTCAGACTTATGTTTAAGTTGTGTAAGACTTAATATTTGTTTATGCTTCCGTATTTGAGATTTAAGGTTAGTATAACCTAGGATTGATGTATTTAAATCAAATGTTGTAACTCCATAAGGAGAGGATTTATTTCTATCTATTTATGGTTTTCATTTATTATGGGTAGATAGACGCATGATGTTTGTACAGTGAACACCAAATCCCGTGGGAATTGGAGTACCCAAATTTAGGGGTGTCACAGGTTGGTATCAAAGCCGTAGGTTATGAACCTTAGGTGGGGGGAAAACCTTAGGTAGTAGCCTTATAGGAGATCGAGAACATAGTGGTGATAAACTCTTATCGAGTTATAAGAAATGAATTTCTTAATTCATTGAAGATAATAAAAGACTTTATGTGCTTATGTGATAAACTTATGTGCTCACGAGTATCGATTAGTAATTAAAACTTAAAACTATGTTGTCAGGATGTCGGATGTTGGAGGATCTAGTCGAGCTGGGGAGGAGGAACCCCGAGCACCTAGAGAGAAGGAGCCCCATGACATTTATGTTGTCCGGGAGCAGTTGGTATAGAGAGAGCCATATCCATTGATCAATGTTGTGGGTCAGGCGTATGTGTCTGAGACTGATCCGGATGAAGATCTTGAGGAGGAAGAGGAAGAAGATGAGTTCCCACCGAACTCTATTTCAGCTCAGATTTATAACGAGGTGTATGACCGTAATATTGAGTTGCAAGATAGAGTCAGAGAGTTAGAGGGATTGGCAGATGCACGCCAAGCCACTATAGGTCAGAAGAACGAGGAAATCCAAGGGCTTGATGCGCGTCTTGGAAATGTGGAGTGGAAATTAGTTCACTTAGAGGGTGAAAATGAGGAGCTGGTGGCAGAGGTTGCAAAGCTGAATGATGATCTGATAAAGGAATCCGCTAAGCGAGCCATAGCTGAAGATGCTTATGAGTAGGCCTCCCAGCGAGCAGATGTAACCGAGGAAGAGGTGTAGGCAAAGAAGGTTAAAATGGTGGAGATGGATTGGGCATTCAACACTATGGTGAACAAGGCCCAAGATCGAGTTATGTACTATCCAATTCAGTTCGAGGACTTACCTTGGTACATACTGGATCATAGAACGATGTTTCTTATCATGGAAGAAGAGCGCATAGAAGCTGTTCGACGTCTTAATAGGTCGTGATAGAAACAGTATGAATTATGTGAATATCAATGGTAGTTAATGATGTAAATTCCAGTGAAAATAAAGTAATGGAATATGATGATTTAATCCCGAATATTCTTTATCTCGGGATAGTTGATGTAAATAGCAGTGATGCTATCTTATTATTTTAAAACTTTCGATTTAAATAAAATATCATAGTTTATTTAGGATAATGTGTTAAGTGATTATGTTTAAATGTTTAAGTTAAGCCTTAAATGTTTAGAGGATTGAATAAAGACCTAATAAGCATATAGTTTTAACAGAAATATGTCATCGAGAAGAAGACCAAACTGTCAACCGGTCCAAGAAAGGTCGACGAACAACAACAACGATGCCAATGCTGAACCTATTCAGCACTTGGTGAACTTATTGGCTGGAGTGATTAACAAACAACCTCAAACTCCACCAAATACGACGTTTAAGGATTTCAAGGCGGTGGGACTGCCAGAGTTTAAAGGCTCCATGAACCCGATAGAAGCTCAAACTTGGGTTATGGAGATGGAAAAAGTTTTTGACGTCGCCAGAGTCAGAGAGAACCAGAAAACCACCTACGCAATATTCATGCTGAAATCAGAGGCTAGTTATTGGTGGCAAGCAAATAAGGTCCGTGGAGGAGAAGGTGTGATCACCTGGGAAAGGTTCAATGAGATATTCTTTGAAATGTATTTCCCAACAAGCTCATAGAACCAAGTGGAGGTACAATTTATGGAATTGAATCAAGGAAATATGTCCGTATCAGACTATACGGTAAAATTCAATGAGTTGGTTAGGTTCGCCACGTATCAAGTTCACACGGATGAGAGGAAAACAAGAAGGTTTGAACAAGGACTGAAGCCTTGGTTATATAGCAAAGTGTCAATGTTTTAGTTGGACACTTTTGTTGGAGTACTGGAAAAGGCCATCCTCGCTGAAGGTGGGAGCGATACGGTGACCAAGTATAATTAGGATCAGAAGAAGAAGAAGAGTGAAAATGAAGTAAATAACAAGGTCAATGGCAGCAACATTGGAGGAAGTAACAATTAGAAGAGGAGGTGGACTAATAACTCGTCAACTGGAAATCACCAAACAGGTCAGAAGAAGAGGATTGAAGCATGTCCGACCTGCGGGAAAGCTCACCTGGGGGTCTGTATGAAAGGGAAAATATTTTGCTACAATTATGTCCAGGAAGGCCACATAGAAACTAATTGTCCTAACTCAAAGAAGAGGATTTAAGGTTAGGGCAATTAGGTGCTATGTCTCCTTCCTGACCACAATTATTGAAAACTCTTTTCCCTTTCATATGTAATTCCCGGTGAGCTTTTCCCGCAGTCGACATGCTTCAATCCTCTTCTTCCTAATTCTTTGTTGATATCCAACACGAGTCATCACCCACCTCCTCTTCTAATTGTTACTTCCTCCCATGTTGCTGCCACTGACCTTGTTATTTCCCTCATTTTCACTCTTCTTATTCTTCTGATCCTGATTATACTTTGGTCATCAGATCGCTTCCCTCACCTTCAAAGTGAGGATGGCCTTTTTCCAAGACTCAAAGAAAGTGTTCAACTGAAACATTGACACATTTCTATATAACTAGGGCTTCAGTCCCTGTTCAAACCTTCTTTCTTTCCTTTCATTCGTGTGCACTTGATACGTGGCAAACTTAGCCAACTCATTGAATTTCGCCACATAGTCTGATACGGACATATTGCCTTGCTTCAATTCTAGAAATTGTACCTCCATTTGGTTCTGCGAGCTTGTTGGGAAATACATTTCTAAGAACATCTCCTTAAACCTTTCTTAGGTGATCACACCTTCTCCTCTATGGACCTTATTTGCTTGCCACCACCATCGGGCTCTCGATTTTAGCATGAACATCATGTAGAGCGCTTTTCCGTCTTCTCTCGACTCATGACGCTCAATTTCCCATCTCCATAACCCAAGTTTGAGCTTCTATCAGGTTCATGGAGCCTTTAAACTCTAGCGGTTCTTTCACCTTGAAATCATTGAATGTCGTATTTGGTGGAGTTTGAGGTTAATTGTTAATCGCTCCAACCAATAAGTTCACCAACTGCTGAATGGGGTTAGCATTGGCATCGTTGTTGTTGTTCATCGACCCTTCTTGGGCCGGTTGACAGTTTGGTCTTCTTTTCGGCTGCATATTTCTGTTAAAAATATACACATATTAGGTCTTTATTTAATCCTCTAAACATTTAAGGCTTGACTTAAACATTTAAACATTATCACTTAACACATTATCTCAAATAAACTCTGATATTTTATTTAAATCAAAAGTTTTAACATAATACAATAGCATCACTGCTATTTACATCAACTATCCCGAGATAAAGAATCTCCAGGATTAAATCATCACATTCCATTACTTTATTTACACTGGAATTTACATCATTAACTACCATAGATATTCAGATAATTCATACTATTTCTATCACGGCCTTGTTCACCGCAGTGTTGAATGCACAATCCATCTCCACCATTTTAACCTTCTTTGCCTGCACCTCTTCCTCAGCTACATCTTCTCGCTGAAAGGCCTGCTCGTAAGCATCTTCAGCTATGGCTCGCTTATCGCATTCCTCTATCAGATCATCCTTCAGCTTTGCAACCTCTGCCACCAGCTCCTCATTTCACCCTCTAAGTGAACTAATTTCCACTCCACATTTCCAAGACGTGCATCACGCCCTTCGATTTCCTCGTTCTTCTGACCTATAGTGGTCTGGCATTCATCTGTCAATCCCTCCAACTCTCTAACTCTATCCTACAACTCAATATTACGGTCATATACCTCATCATATATCTGAGAGATGTAATAGAGTTCGGTGGGAACTCATCTTCCTCTTCTTCCTCCTCAGGATCTTCCTACGGATCTGTCTCAGACACATGCTCCTGACCCACAACAGTGATCAATGGAGACGGCTCTCTCTATACCAACTGCTCCCGGAAAACATGGATGTCACAGGGTTCCTCCTCCCCAGCTCGACTAGATCCTCCAAAATCCAACATCTTGATAACATAGTTTTAAGTTTTAGTTACTAATCGATACTCGCGAGCACATATGTTTATCACATAAGCACATAAAGTCTTTTATTATCTATCTTCAATGAGTTAAGAAATTCATTTCTTAGAACTCGATAAAAGGTTATCACCATTATGTTCTCGATGTCATATAAGGCTACTACCTAAGGTTTTTTCCCCCACCTAAGGTTCATAACCTACGGCTTTGATACCAACCTGTGACACCCCCAAATTTGGGAACTCCAATTCCCAAGGAATTTGGTGTTCACTGTACAAACATCATGCATATATCTACCCATAATAAATGAAAACCATAAATAGATAGAAATAAATCCACTCCTTATGGAGTTACTACATCTGATTTAAATACATCATCCCAAGTCATACTAACCTTAAATTTAAAATACGGGAGCATAAACAAATATTAATTCTTACACAACTTAAACATAAGTCTGAAATATAACATAACAAATAAATAACAAGCCTTCATCACTTGTTGATCTTGCCCTTGCTAGAAAAAGGCTCGTCGGACCTTTCGTTCTTAACTGCAATGTTATTATTACGCATGTGACGCCCCCAAATTCGGGTCTCTTCCAACCCGACAGATGGTGCTACACGATACTCATAACAGTACATCCATTCTATTGAAACGACATCAAAATGTGTGAATCAACGACATTCTTATTACATTAATAATATTACATCCCGTTCACAGTTTCTAAAACCATTACATTCTTTGTTCATCATTCTATAATATATAAAACTTACTAGTTTATTACATGGTAAACTAATCGCTTCAAAGATCGCTTGCCTCTATCCTTGTCAGATACCTTGGTTCGTTTTGGTCTAGTCGCATTCATATGGTTCAAGCAAGAGTGAGCATAACAAGCTCAGCAAGTACAACAATTTCTTTTAAAAACCATGCTTGGAACATAGGAATCGTATATCTTTAATAACTGGATAATAGTTACGAAGTACTATCAATAATTCAAAATAGCACTTCTTTTCCTTCAAAATGTTTTACAATAACAATATTCAGTAAAGCATCAATTCTGGCTCAAGACCATGAGCGTTTCATAATTTCTTTGAAAAGGACAACCCGACACTAAGTCCGTAAGTCCGGCATATCTTACGAGCACTTCTGGGTGATCAGCCCATAATACTCTATGTTGATCAACACTACATCCATTAAACGTGTGTAGGTTTAAGTTTTGGCAACCTCGCGTGCCCATCGAATAATCGATGAAAATGCATTTGTTTATTCATACTCAGGCTTACCTTAAATCCATACCAAACAATTGGCGTAGGATAGCGTTAACAATTCTATATTGAAAGACTTGTAAATAAATCAATCAACTCTTCAAGATTAGTCTAGCCAAGATAAAACTGGCATCGACCCTTTAGTAAAATAGTTCATGCATCTCATAACATGAATCATAGAAAACATGGCTAACAATAAGGTTAGACAAGTGTTTAAGAAAAACTTGCCTTCAGCGTCTGCTACAGTAAAAATAACTTTTCCTTTCAGTCTTTACGGTCTCTACAATACATAACCACATAACATATCACATTAGGTCATGAATGAACATACATGGTTCCTAATGAATCTAACCCTTCATCTCAATCTAATCATATATTAGATTTGTTACTATTGATTCTGGCTTATCGTTATAACTTACATCATTCTTACCAACTTCTTTCTCTTCTATGTCTTACGTAGATTTACTTCATTAATCCAACTCATTTTGAGTTAATCATCATTCCTCACGGCTTACTAACATCCTTACGTTATTAATCGAAACTCGATCATCATTTGTTATGTAAACTTGTTTTGCATACCGTTTACGTTCACGTATTACTTAACAACTTTTAGTTGTAACTCTTAACGTTATAGGCCTTATCATTATTGAATACAGTTCACGTTCCTTATACTTTACGTTCATCATTTAACTACTCATTAAACAACATTAAATTCCTAAAGTCATCACTATAACAGTGATTTAGGAAAGGTCTTATCATGTTCATTAAGTAATTACATAACCCATACTGGTATTGCAAACCATTGGATTCATAATCAACTTGGTCAACAAATTTCTACAGCCGGCTTAGTACATTACGTTGTTCTCATTACGTTCATCTTTAATTGATTATTAACCTTTAATCATCATACATTAAGTGTCTAACAATGCTTTAACAATGTTATATTTACACCTTAGTTCATTACTAATGAGTTATCTTTCATTCTATACTTGTAAACATTCTTATCATCAAAACTACTGGGGATCGCCTTTGGCTACCACCATAACTTCTGCATCTCGTATGCATGCATGAGTTACCGATATCTTTCGGTTCAAGCCTCGCCTCTTGCACGGCGGGCTTTAAGGTCATGAGTAGTCGTCAGCAAGCACGGACTACGTGCCTCGGACAATTTTGCGGTTTGAAAATTTTCTTTAAACTCTCGGACGCATAACTTCTTCGTTATAAGTCCGAATTGATCCGTTCAAAAGCATATGGTTCACAAATTTCATACTCTATGTATTCATGCAAGAATTTTATCTATTTGACTTCGTTTGCTAAAATTTCACCTATAAGTCCATTTTCAACGAAAACGATAAACGTTCGTGAACGTTCAATGCTCGTTTCTTCGTTCTAAGTCGGAATCCGGTCATTTTTGAGTCCGCAACTCTATAATACCAAATATGACTTGTCTCCATTGAAAACCAATGTTTCTAAGCTAAAACACAAAATACGACTTCCATTCCGAGAATTTCACGAATTCGACGATAATCATCAAATCGTGTGAATTCCGGCAAAGCTTCATTACTAAGCGTTCTAAATAGATTTTAACCAACACATGAACATTTCAAGTTACTTATTACACCAACTTATTATCAAAGTAGGTTTTGACTTATTCACATAAGTCAATGACTTATTTAACTTATTAACTACAAATTCTCATGCTTATGACTTATTATGAACTTAAGTCCTTCAATCAATGTTCTCATGCTATATTGAACATACTAACATCATATGACGAACATATGACAAGTTCTTCATGATTCTAACAACTTATTAGAGTTCAAGTTGCTTATTCAACTTATTCGGCTTAAGTTCATTCATCAATGACTTATTATATGTTCTTAGCAAACATGTTCCTTAATTACACTTCTCTTATTATCCTATTATGATAGAGATGAAAGAATATTGGACACAAGATCATTATCTTTGATGTCTAACTTCTTCTTCTTGAAAAATCTAACTTTGACTTAAAAGTGCTTATTTACTCTACCAAATAAGTAGCTTATATTTGAGAGAAGAATGTTGGATGAAATAACAACCAACAAAATTGAAATGAGCTTTCTATTTATAGGCCATCCAAATCTAGGGTAGAATGGTCACTCTAACCTTCCACCTCCTTAACTAACCTCCTCATTCCACCTCCTTAATCCTCCACCTCCTTACTATTCATAACCTAGCAACTAAGTAAACTTGCTAGCCACTTCTAAAACTTGATCACCACACTTTTTGTTTGCCCATCAAGCTTTCCCATTATCAAGGCTTTTCATTGGGCTTTGATAATAAATCTAACTACTTTCTTAATGGGCTTGTGCTACATAGTTTGGACTAATGATATATCAAACACTTAGGCTTGATTGTCACATTATATTGGACTTCTATATTAGGCTATTAATCCTACAAGTCCATTACCTTAAATTACATAACTTAACATTTATACCCCACATATAATCTTCATATACTAACTCGTATATTAATTCATAATATACGTTATTTCATTCTTCATACATAATGATACAATACGTCGTATTATACTTACATTCATTACTTTGGATCACCCATGGGTTTAAACCATCCAATAACCCATAAGTTCATAATTTGGGCTTTTAGCTTAACTTATACTTAGGCTTGCATTAACAATTTTTTGGGCTTTCCCATTAGCTTACATTGGGCTTACACATTAATTCCTATTGGACTTACCCATTTCTACACTTGAGCCTTATCAATTCTCATTGGACTTTACAATGTTCTACACAATCCTACATATCCATTACATTTGACTTAAAGCCTTATAACGTATAATTTACGTATTAATCTTCGTATTCTAACTCGTATATTTATTTAATATACGATATTCCATCATTCATACATACTCGTATAATACCTCGTATTATACTCGTATTCATTACCTTGTATAATACCTACGTATTATACCATCATAGCTTTAATTCATTATACGCATTTAAATTCCTTCTCGGAACTCACTTTCCCTAACCGTTAGGTTTTAAGTCTCTGCATGAAAAAGCTGCGTTTGCAATAATCGAAATATTATTGGATATTCTATCTCACCTCGATATTCTATCATTACGTGCTTCTAAAAAATTCAAAAGTTATTCCCTTAGCGTAAATGCGTGAATAGTGTTTTTCAAAAAATTTCTCGGAAAGCTTTTATTTTTGTCTTGGAAATTCAAACACTTTAATTCTATCACGTAGCCAGAATACTACGACATTCCGATATATCTAGGTCATAGAACGACCTTTAAATAGCTTACTCCCATAATTAATTAATTAAATACATTTAATCCATATAATTAAAATAAAATTTTAATTCTCAAAAATCCAAATTTTCTGGGGCGTTACACTCTTCCCCCCTTATAAGGATTCTGTCCCTAGAATCACGCTAATAATACATACACCATTGAGGAAAAAAAATTTCCATCATTTTAATTTCAAATTCCTATAATGCTTCTACAACATTGAGGTTCTTTCATTTCACCTTCACCGAAGGTATGATCTTATTCTTCATGACTTATCACTTCCTATCAATAATTTGAGTTGGAAGTTAAATACTTATTGACACATTACGTTATTACCCTTTCATTAGCTTTTAACTTGGAATTATTTGAAACTCAAATTCCTCCTTCAAAACAAGATTATACTTGATCTTCTCTTCATCATACCTCCTCTTCTTCATTTGCTTGAATTCCTCATTACCTAGTTGTAGTTACTTAACTCGTTCAAGTATCGTGGATTAAGTCTCTGCTGTGAATAATATTTCTACCACTTCATTCCACAATTTAACCTCTAACTCTGTTTTCGCCATTTCCGTTATTAACTCATTCTGAGTTGTTAACATCGATAGCTTTTCCCTACCCTTCCTACTTAACGCATCGACTTCTACGTCAACCTTCCCGGATTGATATAACATATCAACGTCGAAATCTCTCATCCATTCTAATTACCTTCTCTACCTCATATTCAACTCCTTCTGTGTGGAGATATATTTCAAACTCTTAGAGTCCGTGTATATCTCACACTTCTCATCGTATAAATAATATCATCAATCAAATTTTTTTTAATTCAAAAACTACAGCTGCTAATTATAGATAGACCTTCTTATAATTCATTAACTGGCATGATGTATACCTAATGACTTTGCCATGCTACATAAGCATGCAATCCCGTCATCTATGAGAAACATCGAGATATACTACAAAATTTCCCATATCATCTGATAGAGACAATACATGTACCTTACTTAACTTCCCTTTTTAGTTCCTGAAAACTATTTTTCTCACTTCCCATTTCGACAATACCAACCTGTAACACTAATGGTACTTTTAATCATAGCACCTCATAAGGGTACCTATCAATTTACCCCTGACTTGCTCAGTGCCTCTTACAAAAAATCTAGCTTCGGTACATTAGTCCACCCAATTGACATAACCAGAAACTTGTCATAACTATAACGAGTTTTGAATGTCATCTTAGGTACCTCCTCCTTCTTCCTTACTTTCAACCGACTATACCCCGTATGCAAATCTATTTTAGAAAAATTCTTTGCCCTCTTCACTGATCAAAGAGATCATCGATCCTGGGCAATGGGTATTCATTCTTAACCGCTAACTTACTCCGATTACGATAGTCGATACGTAACTGTAATGACTCATTCTCTTCCTTAACATTCTCCTAACTTGCTTCATCATTAGACAACAAGAGCGTCGCGGTACTTTATTACCATAAAATACTACCTTGGGTTACTTAGAAAACCGAAGATCCATTCTTTTATTCTAACAATTTATTAAAGTTCTATGATTAATTAACCAATTCATACCAAGAATTACTTCAAATTCACTCAACATTATCGGTGCTTATCTATCGACACTTGCTTACCATCATTATCCATGAAACCATTTTCACGAATATAATCAATGAAAGTTATTTCCCCATTCTCTACTGTAATGTTTAAAGGTACTTATAATCCAGGTACTTATAATCCCTTTCAGATAGACTCCTAGATGAGTCTTTCCACATGTCTTACACACTTCGATCTTACGCTTAGAATCACCTTGTCCCACTCCAGTATTCCCGGAGTTAAAGTTCTTTCTTTTTGGCTTACTATCACTACCACTGGCACTCTCTGCCTTGGTTCCTCCCTTTCCCTTGCTCTTATCCTCCCTCTCTTTGTGATATTAAGTTAACATCTCACTACCACCCTCTACTATAATTACCTTCTCCAGAATGTTCCGTGAGGGAAACAATGCAAACACCGAAATCCTACGATAGAGCTGGGGTTTGAGCCCTGCTCAAACCCTCCACGAGCCTTCCTCTCTTGGGTGTCCACTTGATGTGGAGCAAACTTTACCAATTCATTGAATGCAAGCCGTATTGGGGAACCGTCATGTCCCCTAGTTTAAGTTCTAAGAACTAAATCTCCATCCTCCCTAACATGCTTGTAGGGAAATTATCCTCGAAGAAAAATCTTCTTGAACTGTTCCCACGCTACCGCATCTGTTCTAGCCCCACCCTGGTGAACCTCCCACCAAAAGTTGGCTTCCACTTTCATCCTGTAAATCGCAAAAGAAATCTGTTGCGCCTCACCTAGGTTTTATAATAACAAACGCCTTCTCTATTTCTATTACCCATATCTGGGCTTCTAATGGGTCCATCGTTCCTTTGAACTCCGGCGGACCTATGCTTTTAAATTCTTTAAAGGTAGTCATTCTGGTTAACCTAGGTTCCGCATGTACTCTACCCCCGGTTTAGTTAAATGCAGCCGTTAATAAATTAACGAACTCTTGCATAGGGTTGTTTTGACCCCATTGATTTTCATTACGTGATTCTGCTTCCTGATTACGTTGTCTTCTACTTGGCGGCATTTTCTAATTAAATAGAATTTCATTATTATCTATTTACTTGCTTGGTTATTATTCGTCACATAACAACTCATACCATAACAAAGCACATTAAATAAAAACTTCATTCTATTAATATGCTTCTTCATAGTCTGAAACTATTTACACTTTACTTCTATAGCCAACGGCTAGTACATTTCTATCTCGCAATTGAACTTCTCAAAAGTTGGGATTTACAAAAAAAACTACCCTGTTATACAAAAAGAGGGTTTTACATCACTACACACATAATTTATAACTCTAGCTTTCTAATAATGTATAACAGCGTCCTCGTGTTTCTCATTCGCAATCTTCGCTATAGTATCCCGACTAATAGTATGTCGAGTTTTTCCTGCCTCCATGGGATGACAAGAAACTTTAAGCTTGAAATCCTTATGAGCACTCTCATGGATGTAAGACATCCGTGCTATCTTCCGATCCTTCTCCCCCAATTCTTTACGAAGCTTATCGGCCTCCTTCTTATAGTCCCTAGCCTGCTCTGTCATAAGCACATGTCTATCGTGTTCTAACTCAAAATCTACTTCTGTAGATACCTTAGCTTCATGGAGATAATTAATCTCTTCACTATGATTACTCGCATAACTACTCGATTTGCATATTCTGTCGAAACCTTGCCAGAGATCAATGCTCTCATTGCATCTGGAGGTATTGACTCTAGTGTAGGTACCACCGTATTAACTGATGTTACCTCCATTTCCTCCTCCTCATAGACCATCATATTAAGATATGACGCTATATCCATATCTCCCTCGGAGTAGTCTTCCTCAGAAAAGTACTCCACTGTCTTCGACTCCTCTAGAATCACTAATGGTACCTCCGCCATCGGCATAGGTACAGGCTCTACTCTGTTCACAACTTCTTCGCTCACCGTGTGTATATCTCTATACATCAAGCTATCGATCGACATCCTACAATAACACATAACATGTTGATTAGTACATAACACACCATAGTATAAGCACAAATCACATTTAATTTATTTAGGGTTACTTTCCATCTTTTAAATCTTTTAGTACTGAGTTTCCTCAATACCTTATTAACTCATTCGACTGAAGTAAAGCTTGAGTTTACTTCCTTCGGACTTTTCTTCCTTAACGAGGTTATTAGCCTAAGGTTCTTCCCCCCTTAAGTTTTATAACCTAATGCTTTGATACCAACCTGTGACGCCTCCAAATCCGGGTCTCTTCCAATCCGACAGATGGTGCTACACGGTACTCATAACTGTACATCCATTCTATTGAAACGACATCAAAATGTGTGAATCAACGACATTCTTATTTCATTAATAATATTATATCTCGTTCCTATGTTCTAAAACCATTACATTCTTTGTTCATCATTCTATAATATATACAACTTACTAGTTTATTACAAGGTAAACAAATCATTCAGCATCGTCTTGCCTCTATCCTTGTCAGATACCTTGGTTCGTTCGGTCCTAGCTAAATTCATATGGTTCAAGCAAGAGTGAGCATAACAAGCTCAGCAAGTATAACAATTTCTTTTAAAAACCATGCTTGAAACATAGGAATCGTATATCTTTAATAACTAGATAATAGTTACGAAGTACTATCAATAATTCAAAATAGCACTTCTTTTCCTTCAAAACGTTTTACAATAACAATATTCAATAAAACATCAATTCTGGCTCAAGACCATGAGCGTTTCATAATTTCTTTGAAAAGGATAACCCAAGCACTAAGTCCGTAAGTCCGCAAGCATATCTTACGAGCATACGGGTGATCAACCCATAGTACTCTATGTTGATCAACACTACATCCATTAAACGTGTGTACGTTTAAGTTTTGGCAACTTCGCGTGCCCATCGAATAATCGATGAAAATACATTTGTTTATTCATACTCAGGCTTACCTTAAATCTGTACCAAACAATTGGCGTAGGATAGCGTTAACAATTCTATATTGAAAGACTTGTAAATAAATCAATCAACTCTTCAAGAATAGTCTAGCTGAGATAAAACTGGCATCGACCCTTTAGTAAAATAGTTCATGCATCTCATAACATGAATCATAAAATACTTGGCTAATAAGAAGGTTAGACAAGAGTTTAAGAAAAACTTGCCTTCAGCGTCTGCTACAGTAAAAATAACTTTTCCTTTCAGTCTTTACGGTCTCTACAATACATAACCACATAACATACCACATTAGGTCATGAATGAACATACATGGTTCCTAATGAATCTTACCCTTCATCTCAATCTAATCATAAATTAGATTTGTTACTATTGGTTCTGGCTTATCGTTATAACTTACATAATTCTTACCAACTTCTTTGTCTTCTATGTCTTACGTAGATTTACTTCATTAATCCAACTCATTTCGAGTTAATCATCATTCTTCACGGCTTACTAACATCCTTACGTTATTAATCGAAACTCGATCATCATTTGTTATGTAAACATGTTTGCATACCGTTTACGTTCACGTATTACTTAACAACTTTTAGTTGTAACTCTTAACGTTATAGGCCTTATCATTATTGAATACGGTTCACGTTCCTTATACTTTACGTTCGTCGTTTAATTACTCATTAAACAACATTAAATTCCTAAAGTCATCACTATAACAGTGATTTAGGAAAGGTCTTATCATGTTCATTAAGTAATTACATAACCCATACTGGTATTGCAAACCATTGGATTCATAATCAACTTGGTCAACAAATTTCTACAGCCGGCTTAGTACATTACGTTGTTCTCATTACGTTCATCTTTAATTGATTATTAACCTTTAATCATCATACATTAAGTGTCTAACAATGCTTTAACAATGTTATATTTACACCTTAGTTCATTACTAATGAGTTATCTTTCATTCTATACTTGTAAACATTCTTATCTGTCAAAACTGGATCAGGCATACCATGGCCACCATAAACTCTCTGATCTCACATTGCACATGAGTTAGCAGTATGTTTGGTTCAAGCCTCATGACATGCACAAGACGAACTTTAAGGTTGTGAGTCGCGCCACGGTGAGGACTCTGTGCCTCAGACAATTTTGCAGTTTTAAAAATTTTACGAAACTCCCAGACGCATAACTTCTTCGTTATAAGTTCGAATTGGTCCGTTCAAAAGCCTACGGTTCACAAATTTCATACTCTGTACATTTATGCAAGAATTTCATCTATTTGACGTTGTTTGCTAAAATTTCACCTATAAGTCCATTTTCAACGAAAACAAAAACGTTCGTGAACGTTCAACGCTCGTTTCTTCGTTCTAAGTCGGAATCCGGTCATTTTTGAGTCCGCAACTCTATAATGCCAAATATGACTTGTCTCCATTGAAAAACAATGTTTCCAAGCTCAAACACAAAATACGACTTCCATTCCGAGAATTTCACGAATTCGACGATAATCATCAAATCGTGTGAATTCCGGCAAAGCTTCATTACTAAGCGTTCTAAATAGATTTTAACCAACACATGAACATTTCAAGTTACTTATTACACCAACTTATTATCAAAGTAGGTTTTGACTTATTCTCATAAGTCAATGACTTATTTAACTTATTAACTATAAATTCTCATGCTTATGACTTATTATGAACTTAAGTCCTTCAATCAATGTTCTCATGCTATATTGAACATACTAACATCATATGATGAACATATGACAAGTTCTTCATGATTCTAACAACTTATTAGAGTTCAATTTGCTTATTCAACTTATTCAGCTTAAGTTCATTCATCAATGACTTATTATATGTTCTTAGCAAACATGTTCCTTAATTACACTTCTCTTATCATCCTATTATGATAGAGATGAAAGAATATTGGACACAAGATCATTATCTTTGATGTCTAACTTCTTCTTCTTGAAAAATCTAACTTTGACTTAAAAGTGCTTATTTGCTCTACCAAATAAATAGCTTGTATTTGAGAGAAGAATGTTGGATGAAATAACAACCACCAAAATTAAAATGAGCTTTCTATTTATAGGCCATCCAAATCTAGGGTAGAATGGTCATTCTAACCTTGCACCTCCTTAACTAACCTCCTCATTCCACCTCCTTAATCCTCCACCTCCTTACTATTCATAACCTAGCAACTAAGTAAACTTGCTAGCCACTTCTAAAACTTGATCACCACACTTTTTGTTTGCCCATCAAGCTTTCTCATTATTAAGGCTTTTCATTGGGCTTTGATAATAAATCTAACTTCTTTCTTAATGGGCTTGTGCTACATAGTTTGGACTAATGATATATCAAACACTTAGGCTTGATTGTCACATTATATTGGACTTCTATATTATGCTATTAATCCTACAAGTCCATTACCTTAAATTACATAACTTAACATTTATACCCCACGTATAATCTTCATATACTAACTCGTATATTAATTCGTAATATACGTTATTTCATTCTTCATACATAATGATACAATACGTCGTATTATACTTACATTCATTACTTTGGATCACCCATGGGTTTAAACCATCCAATAACCCATAAGTTCATAATTTGGGCTTTTAGCTTAACTTATACTTGGGCTTGCATTAACAATTCTTTGGCTTTCCCATTAGCTTACATTGGGCTTACACATTAATTCCTATTGGACTTACCCATTTCTACACTTGAGCCTTATCAATTCTCATTGGACTTTACAATGTTCTACACAATCCTACATATCCATTACATTTGACTTAAAGCCTTATAACGTATAATTTAAGTATTAATCTTCGTATTCTAACTCGTATATTTATTTAATATACGATATTCCATCATTCATACATACTCGTATAATACCTCGTATTATACTCATATTCATTACCTTGTATAATATCTACGTATTATACCATCATAGCTTTAATTCATTATACGCATTTAAATTTCTTCTCGAAACTCACTTTCCCTAATCGTTAGGTTTTAAGTCCTCAGGCGAAAAACTGCGTTTACAATAACTGAAATATTATTGGATATTCTATCTCACCTCGATATTCTATCATTACGTATTTTTCAAAAATTCAAAAATAATCCCCGAGCAGAAATGTGTGAATAGTGTTTTTCAGAAAATTTCTCGGAAAGCTTTTATTTTTGTCTTGGAAATTCAAACACTTTAATTCTATCACGTAGCCAGAATACTACGACATTCTGATATATCTAGGTCATAGAACGACCTTTAAATAGCTTACTCCCATAATTAATTAATTAAATTCATTTAATCCATATAATTAAAATAAAAATTTAATTCTCAAAAATCCAAATTTTCTAGGGTGTTACAACGCAAGAATGAGCACGATTGCCCAAAAGTATAATAATATAATAATAAAATAATAACATGTGAATGTATCAAAGACTTCTGAAATAAGAAACTCGAATTTTGAATCAAGAATGAATAACATGAATCAAAAGAACTTCTGAGGGTCATAAGACCTTGAACTATGTCCTAGGTTGTCAAGTGTTTATACTTGAAACCTTTAACAGTCATAAGACTGGACTTTTCTTCTCGTACCTAGGGGGATCAGCCCTTAGTACCATAATATGCACAATATCTTAACGCTAAAGCATAATTAATCCCCTATAACAAGATTGTTCATCTCAGTTTGACATTAGAGTCCACACCAAAGGAAGTTTGGTTTGGATAAGCTCAACAAGGGTTCTGTAATTTAGAACGTTTCTAGTCGAATCAATAAGTGTCACTAGTCTTACAAGGTTCAACAATAATTGATATTCAATTTGAATAATAAAATTCAAGAGGTATACAATCGAATAAGTATTGTATAACATGAATCATGCTTTTAAAGAATGATAGCATCTAATATGAAATCTTGACTTGAACAATATTAAACAATATAGAATAAGGAACTTGCTTTATGTAAAGAAATAGGGTTTAGGAACTTGCTCAATAAAGTTAGGGTTAGAGAACTTGCCTCGTGCGCAAGCTACAATTATAGTTACAAATCAATTTTTTTCAACATCCTACACATTACATGCATTCACAACATTCATTAGTTACTTTTATATTAACCTTATAGGTTTAGTTCCTTCTTTTAAATCCAACTTGTTAACATAATTCAAATTCTGACTTTTGAATTAACGTCACCTTATCAATTTGAAATCATAAGGCTATCATAGCAATGTAACCTTTAAACACATCTCAAGACTTAAACCATTAACAAATTAAAGCTTTTGATAACTTATTAAGTTCACAATTTGAAATCATTGAACACATGCTTACAATTAATTATAAAACCTCATTACATGTTTAACATACTATCTTGCACCTTAGACTAGGTTAGGCCAACATGTCATGGTCTGAAAACTAAAAGAAAACAAACGCCTCTTCGTCAGGTAGGGAAGCAATCTACCACCTAAGCCTTGACACAAAACTGATTCTTGTTGGTGTTTAATACTCAAGATGCTTTCGAAAGATATGTTCTGCGTCGTTTCACGATCTGCGTCGTGCCTCTCGCCAAGGGCTAACTTAGGGTTTTAAGTGGATCCGCCCAGGATTGTCCTTCGTGATTTCCAACCATATTCGAGCTAGTCATTTCCTCATCATTAATATTCATGTATCAATAAAAATGTGTCTTAAAATACCAATGCATGTATCAAGAAATACTAAAAGTCATTAATTAATTTAGCTTACTTCCAACAACACCTAATAAAATATAAGTTTTACTAGACATTGATGAAACCTTCCTAGCAGCTGCAAATATGTTCCTCTTCCTCGATCCATATCCAAACATTAGATGATATTGTCCTTTTGCGCTAAACCATGTGCATCATCACCATCGCCTATGATCATATCAAATCCTTGAACAACCAAAAGCTTTGAGTTCCATTGCTCCATACTTGGACATGATCATTTCTATCCCATTTTGAAATACCAAATAAATTCCTTTTTTATTGTCAATATATCTTCCGCAGCAACAGAGGTAAAAGAATTTATGAGAATTCACCTATGTTGCAATTCCTTAATTTTTTTTATTCTTTTCATGGCAATTAATACCTTTCTCTAACAGAAGTGGTAATAACATCTGTACATGTGCCCTTTTCAAAAGTTGAAATCTTAGCCTAACATGCCCGAAATATAAATATAAGTTGAGGGGCTGTTTAGTTAGTTCAAAAGACTCTAGTATAGTAAAATCACTTGGAATGAAAGGTGGTGTGATACGATGGTCGGTATAATTGTCACATGTATCCATTCTATTGGATTTCGTTTCACCACCTCCCATATAAAATAAAAATTAAAGGGATGAAATCAATTTTTATTTTATGAAAATGGTTTTTATGGCAAAATGATCATTTACATTGTTAACGTCAAGATCCTTTCACACGTCCCAATCACGTAAGACACGTCCGATCCTGCACAGTAAACACGACAACACCAAAAGCTTGACGGCTTCGACCGTCGGGGGATAGCTCCGGCGTGAGAGTCAATGATCACAAGGTTAACAATGGAGGAAAATAATATCTAGTGTATTGAGAGAGAAAAATATCAGTTACCTTTTCTTGTGTGATGTCCTTGCATACATATACTCTCATGTTCGATTTCTTGTGCCACCCATTACCATCTACGACACGATTACCCACCCCGGTGATCTCGATCATTGCAGGTAGTTCACTGCGCCCATCCCATCAATTCATTGTTCTCCACCGTGACTAAATCCCATCCACATTAATGCATGGCAGAATAACAGTCAACTGCTATCTTATCTCATCATTACTTGTTAAAGCCCAAAGATATAGATATTTAGTCATCTGATGGGTCAGCTCACTGATCCGGCCCAATACTTTAAAGACTCAACAAAGATAACCCATTGCCTTGACCCAACTGGCCGGGCCCAATAGAAATGACCTAATGGATTAACCAAATAATTTGGCCCAATCCGTTTGGCCCAATACATGAAATATCATGGCCCAACATTGCCCCATAGTTTTTTATTAAACAGACTGTTTAATAGAAAACTATGAACAGTCCATGATTCAAAGAGATATGATAGGATTATTGAAGGCCCATAATGAAACCAACCGAAACCCATTCGGTAAATATCATAAAGTAAGATAAATTAAAACCGGAAGTCCAATTGAGAGGCCCAACCCGGTTAAGAACTGAGACTTGAATCGGACGCTACCCATTCAAATTCCTTATCATTACCAACATTAAATTAGCCGCCCTTGAGTTCTATGAAACCTCCAGTATAAAAGCTATTTTCCCCCAAATTAACAGTTTTACCTGCCAATTCAAATTTCAGATGCTTCGTACTCTTTCTTTCTCTCTTGAATCTTTCTCTTCTCTGTAAATCTCCAGCAATGGCTTCTCAGAATTCCGAGCAAAGTTCTCCCCTTTGTGTAACTCCGATTACCTCTGTCCCACCTAATCCAAGCCCTAACAAAGCGACTTCAAGCTCCAATCCCAAAGCTACTACTCCAAGCAAAAATCCACCTCCTAAACCCTCGTCGAAACCCTCTGAGTTTTTCAAGAATAGGGAACAATTCCCACATGCCAACACTCCATCTGCCGTTATGGAGGCTGAGCTGCGAAACATTAGGATCCGCTACCAGATCCCAACTACCCATTTAGTGAGAGCCCCTCCTCTAACGAACGAATGTATCAATTCCCGGAAGGGTGGACAGCTATTCCAGTGACTCTTCTCGAGAAAGAGGTCAGATTCCCTCTCCATATATTCCTGGTTACCCTCTTAGGGTTTATCGGTGTTGGGTTCGCCCAATTGGTTCTGAACTTATACATTCATATCCTTGCCTTCATCGCCTTCTGCCACGAAGTAGGCGTTGAACCCACTCTCAATTTCTTCTTCACCGTCTACAAGGTCGGCCAAACCCGAGAAAAGGGTTTTAAAGTTTTGGGTACACAATCACCGAAGGTAGGCGAAAAGTTTGAAAGACGCTCTCTGGTCTCCACTCCCTCCAGCAACAAAGGATGGCATAAGGGGTGGTTCTTCGTCAAAGGACCAGAAATTGCTTCTTTGCTAGAATGGACCATTTAGGAAAAAGTCTCTGCAGATTTTGGTGATATCCCCGAAGAGCGAGTGAATGAAATGATAGAACTTTTTGATAACTTCCCGAAGGAGGAGTGGAACTACGGACTCCTCACCAAGCAAGCGTGGTTGTATAACCACAAATATAAGTTCTGAACTATTTTGCTGTACAATTATTTAAAATTTTCAATGATATAGATTCTGATATGTGACTTTCTACTCTTTGCAGTATCTTTGATCAAGCCGACATCTTCGGATGTAAAAGACCTGGAAGATTTTCTGGCTGGAAAATCTTCAGAAGCAACTGCTGAAGTCCCAATAATAGAATCCCCACATGATGAACCTCTCACCACTGAAACACCTATTACCGAACCCCAAACCAATTATCCATAAGTTGACGATCCCCCTCCACCCGAAGAATCTACTCGACCTCGCCGAAAGACCCAGATCTATTCCCAAACCAATAGATCCCTCACCTGCCACAGAACCCGCATCTACCAGAGGAAGTTTACTTGACATGCCTCTAGACGAACGGGCCCAAGTCCTTCGTTTTAAGAAATTGAAAACTAAAGTTACCCCTCTTACCGCTGATGTCCTCTGAGTGCCTTCCTCCTCAGTCAATCTACCCCCCGTAATCCCTGTAGAGATTCAAGTTTCTGATGATGATGAGCAAGTCGAGCCCATTCCATCACTATCTCGCAAAAGAAAACAACCTTCTGACAACCAGCCAAGCTCAGCCTTTGTCCCTTCGCCTCCATGTGAACCAGTTTATTCTCGATCTCCCTCTCCTGAGAATATCTATACTGATCCACTACCAACCCCTGAATGACCCATGCCTTCTCCCTCAAAACCTTCTTCTTATGAGTTCCATAGAGAGGCCATGGCGTCATCGAACCTATGGCCTGAATTCAATGCCAATTTTCCCTTCAAGCTCTATGATGCCTTCGTCCGGGATACAGACGACCATCGATTTGGCAACAGCTCAATCATGGCCACTCCATTGTCCAAAGCTTGAAATCAGCTCAGTCATCAGCTTCTGAAAATGAACACTCCACCATAAAATCGGCCAAAGCTTGACCCTTTATAGAAGTTCGGGGATGATATTCTATGAAAAATTGAGACAACTCCATTGTCCAAGAAGCTAGTCTCCCCGAAACTTCAGGTTTGCTCAATACTTTCTTCAGAGGCTGATCCGTATAAACCACCAAGAGCCGACCTTAAAAATATTGTCTAAGCTTTCGACTAGCTATCATCAAAGCAAAGGAAAACTTCTCAATATTCAGATATCTGGTTTCAGCATCCTTAAGGACATGACTTACATAGTAAACCGGGTGCTTTTTTCCCCCAACCTCTCGAACCAACACCGCTCCCACTGCCAACGAACTAGCTGCCAGATATAAGTATAATGGCTCAGCAGGAACTGGCTTCACCAGCAAAGGTGCTGAAGATAAATACGTCTTTATGCCTTGGAAGGCGTCTTCACATTCCGAAGTCCACTGAAACGTCTTTGAATTCTTCGGTCCTTTCAACGTGTCGAAGAACGGCAAACATCTTTCTACCGATTTGGACATGAATCTCCTCAAAAATGCGATTCTCCCTGTTAGACGCTGAACATCTTTAAATGATTGAGGAGTCTTTATGTTCAGAATAGCCTGGATCTTCTCGGGATTGGCTTCAATTCCCCTCTGACTAACCAGATAGTCCATGAACTTCCCTACACCGAGCCCGAAGGTGCACTGTGACGCCCCCAAATCCGGGTCCTCTACCCCCGGTTCGGTCATCACGATAAAATACAAACATCCACCTCTAAACAACATACGATAACTAAAATACGGAATATAATAAATGTATGTCGTTCATTCAAAAGGTGTTACTAGTCCCAAGATACGATAACCTTAATATCATCTTACAAACATACCCTAAAATAAGTATTAGGGTTCACATTACATAATCGTAATTTAAACTAAGCATAAGATAAATTCTGCTTCTTGCAATTATCCTACATCATCCCTTTACCCTTGTCCTTTCCTGAGGTCTCGGGCTTAGCTGCAATATATTCATGATATAGCAAAGATGAGCAACAAGTTTGCTCAACAAGTTTAAGTACAACAATAAGGATATATCATGATGAATGGAAAAATATCTGACAATGGATTCGAAACATGAATATCTGAAGGATTCAACAATTTGAATATCATAAGCAAAGATAATGATTGCTTTTAGAATGACTGCTAGTCAAATAGACTTTGAACTATAACACTCTAATGGAATCAATAGCTAATTGACTCTTTGGTTACTGGCTACATAATAAGTACTTGAGGGGATTAGCCTCACGTACTCTATGTATATGCATAACATTTAAATCTGCTCTATTGTATCTTATATTAAATATCTGGGGTACTCCCCTATTAAAAGAGAGGTGTTCTTTTAGTTTAAGAATCCTTACCATCAAATTGGATAGCTTTTATAAAATTTTATACGTTTGTCTGACCGAACAAAAGTTCAGACTCTATTTGACACAGTTCAAGAATTATTGAACTTTAATGATGTACAAGTCTAAGACTGTACGAACTCAAGTGTACTAAGTGCGAATATCAATAATATCGATGTGGGATAATTGTAAAGTAATTAAACCACTTAATAGCGTGCTTGGAAACAAGATTTCAAGCTTAAATGAATAACTTTCAATTCAACAATATCCTGCTCAATGCAATATGAGAAGGATAGGAAAACATTCACAAACTCAAAGTTGTGTAAGTTAGAAAACTTGCAACACAATAAATTCGGATACTTGCTCAATATAATTTAGAGTAAGTTTAGGGAAACTTGTTTAACAAAGGTAGGGTTCAAGGAACTTGCATAAACATATACCTGTTTGCACAAAATAAAGGTAGTGCGTAAGGTTTAGATACTTGCCTGCTTGCTCAGCTACAATATAATTCTAGCTTTAATTACTTGCGTTCGAAACGACCTAATATTAACAAGTCGGTCTTTCAATTAGTATGTGTAAACTAGTACGAGTCTACACTTAAAGAATCAAATCATCACATAGCATATTCCTATACATGTATCATTACATGATTAGTTTCTAACACACTATGTCATAGTTGAAATCACAATTGAACTTTAAAGCTATAAACACTAATTCATCATAGGATTTTTATCAATAACATGCTTATTATCATAAGACTACTATACTGGACAAGTATACAGATTAGAGTAACCATCTAAGCATGCATCGCTCAATAATGTAACTCGGATCTCAATGCAGATCACATGGCAAGGCTTGGTTTGTACTTCAAGGAGTATGCGGCCATACCGCTGCTCGGTGCAAACCAAGACATGTCTGCTTCTGCAGAAATCCAGTGCACACAACTTGCACATAAATGAGCAATCATGCACAACATACATGTTATTATATGAATAATTAAGTTTTTAACCCTTTAACAAACATATCAAAGGTCATTATTCGTTTTCACTTAATCAAGGCTTCAAATGTTAAGCTAAAAAGGTCGATCATGTCTAGTCATTATACATATGCTACATGGTCCTTTAGCCTCAACTATACATTCATATGCTAGATATCAAAAGCATACTTACAAGTTCTCAACTTATAGCTTATCAAGTTCATTTTCAAAACTTTAAGTCTCCACAGTAAATTCATTCAAACATGCAAGGTGAGTTTGCATAGTCTAAATCATGCTTTTATAATCACATAATAAAACACATTAACATCTCTTTTAAGTTCAAAAACTTAGTGTATACATAGCTCGTTTAAACATAGCCAATATAGTCCTTATTCTTGAAATTCCTATCTTAACCATGCTTGAATATCTTATAATATCTTCAACCATTTAACTAACATATTGACCCATGTCAAGACATATCAGAATGTAATACACTTGCATCCGAGGTTAGGACTTGTTTTGCAAAAAGGTTTATCAAAACTATTTTTCAACTCTTTAAGTCCTCTTTGATTAATCAAATTAAAATCAACTAACATGGCTTACTATATACATAATACTTTCAGTTCACATGCTCAGGTCATTTATAATCATATACTAATTGTCATAGTAAGCTCAACATATCTTAAGAAGATAACATGAGCAACTGTGATCTCACTACACAGTACACATTAAAGTGATGAAAAGCATGCAGGAAAGTAGGCTACTACACTTGACGAACAGAAAAAAAAATGGCCTCTGCTTCTACAGAGGCTCAACTCTAACATTGCTAAACATCTTATGCAGCAACTCAAAGTACTTCCAATACTTATTAGCATGCATATTAACTAAAACAACACAACCTTAAGCCAAATCATGCCACATTACAAGGAATTTATGAAAATTACAAGAATTTGCTAAAAACCCAATGCAAGAACATAAGTAAAGATTTTATACCTCTTGGAGCTAAATGACTTAATTTCTTTCCTCTGAGCTTGCTTCTAAAAATCTTCAGTAACTTTAAACTCTCAATATCAGACTTTAACAAACAACAAAACTGAAACCAAAGCTTCTATTTATAAAGGGAACTTGAACTGGATAATCAATTTGCACTAAGGTTGAGTTGATGGTGTAATGGAGAAAAACAATGGTTATTAAAGAGTGGTTCACCAACAGATTTCTAGCCATCATCCCTACACAACTTTAGCCTTTTTGGAAAATACGTAAGTTAGTTCTAAGTCATTATTCATGTACTATGTGTCACTCAATTTGGGACAAAAATCTCAGCACTTGCACAAAATGTAATACCAAAACATCATTTGGTTTATATTATACACATAATATATACTTTGGTTATATAATATGTTTACACAATTCATTTCATATAACATAGGTTATAATGAGTTAAAGAGCATACAATGTATTTCCCAATTACAAGATATCAAGTAGTGCACATACATATAATTCATGTACATACATATAATTCATGTACATTTTCAATTACCATGACTGTTATTATTATAATAACTAATGAAATCATTATTAATTTAACAGTTGATATTATTATATGTTAATAGGGTATACATGAATATTTACCCATACACTCCACATCATATAACAATATTATTATACAACTCACATGAATGCAAATAACTCTTACTATATAGTCTATATTTATAGTATATAGACATATTAATGTGTCACCTTGTACTATATAAAATATATAGTTAACTATCATATAAATAAAGGTTTACTATATTGCATGCTTGCACAAATTAACCAAGAAAATATATAATCACATTATACTCATTAATTATTATTTATTTATAATAATTATTAATTAACACATTATCAATTAATTACTCATAATTGCAATTAATCAATATGTTCAACTCTTGCCACCATATTCAAATAAATTGAATATTTAAATAATAATAATCTTATCAGTTCCTTGATATTAAAATCTTAGGGTTAGTCCACTAATTTAAATAAACTATTAGTGACTCCCTTTAATCATTTCATAAGTTCACATAACCACATAAGGTTTAAATAAACTCACAAAACTAACTCATTAAAATTAAATCACATATTTAATTAATAAGGAGTTTGAAATTCACGGTCATTACATGCACTTAGTTGGATTTAGCCTCAAGTTGTGATGACAGATCGTCTGAAAGCATTCTTCTAAATCGTCCAAGTGCTTCTGAACGATCATGCTCTTCACGAACATGTCATCAACATACACTTCCATATTCCTCCCTAACTGCTTCTGGAAGACGAAGTTCATCATCCTCTGATAGGTGCTCCAGCATTTATCAGGCCAAATGTCATCTTCTTATAGGCATACATCGAACGGCATGTAATGAATGCTGTCTTTTCTGTCGAACTAACTTCTTTGATGGATCCACATCCAGCCTATGCTCTGCAATCTTCTGGTTCACTCCAGGCATATCTTTAGGTTCCCATGCAAAGATATTCGCATAACATCAAAGAAGTTCTATAAGGTTTATCCGGAGAGGTTCCGGCACACCTGAACCTATCTTCACTGTTTTATCCTTCTTGCCAGGAATTAGCTCGAACTCCTCCGTTTCGCCCGCTGGCATGACCAACGGCTCCGAACTGCTTTCAGTAAAGGGCTCGATCTCCATCGCCATAGTCTGCTTCTGCTTGCTAACCCCTACTCCTGAAGCAATCACAACATTTCTGTAGCAACGTCGAGCCAGATCCAAGTCCCCTGCTACCTCGCCAACTCCATGTGCTGTTGGGAACTTGATCTTAAAGTGAAGAATTGATGTCACAGCTTGCAGAGCAGTCAAAGTAGGTCTTCCTAGTATGGCGTTGTAGGACGAATCTACATGCACAACATAAAATTTACACATTATTTCTACCTGCTGAGGAGCTCTGCCGAAGATAACTGGTAGCTCGATAGTCCCTGCAACTTTGACAGGATCATTGCTAAAGCCATATAATGGAGCCTCCTGCCCGACCTTCATCTTTTGCCCATCCAAATGCATCCTCTGATAAGCATGGGCATACAAAATATCGACTTAAGACCCGTTATCAATCATCATCCGTTTCATGTCCACTGAACCCACTTGTGCAGTAATCACCAGTGCTCCTTCATGGGGTTCGATGGGTTCTGAAGGGTAATCTTTATCTGTAAAAGATATGACCATCCCTGGATATGGTCTGTCAGTCTTCGGGAGAACACCCGCCATAAACATAACCGAGTCTAGATATCCCCGCCTCCTCTTCCCTACCAATTTTTATGTTGTCCCCCCGGTAATTACATCAACGACGTGCCTTGGTGGCTGATTTGGAGCAGGTTGTACAGGTTGAACCGGTTGAACCACTTGAACAGTCCGATCATCATTCGGCTGTACCTACTGATGATCCCTTCCGGCCACGTACTGGACCAACACACCACTCTGAACCTTCCTTTCCACAAATTCCTTCAGAGTACAACATTCATTTGTGTCGTGACCTGTTGCTTGATGATAACCACAAAATTTTCGAGTATTGCCCGCTCCAGGCTTAATGTTGTCACGAGGTGGTTCAAAGTAAGGCTGGTTCCTGATCTGATCCAATATAACAGCTCTATCCATATTCAGTTTGGTGTATACCTTATTCACCTTCTGGGTGGGAGCAGGTGGACGATTGCCTCCTTGACACCAATTGTTATTGTACTTCTTCGAATTGCTTTCTGGCCGATCATTATTACCTCCATCCTTCCTTTGATCGCCTTCAGCCTTATTGGTGTCTGCCTCTTTCAACCTGTCCGAAGAAGGACGCTTCAAGCTATTCATAGCTTCCTCTACCACAATATAACCCTCAACTTTTCGGATGGTGAAACATCAGCTTTTTCACCAGCTTCTCAGACTTAACCAAATCCAAACCGTTCTGAAACAACCTAAAAGCTTGAAGATCATTGAGATCAGTCACCTGGCCAACTGCTTCCCTAAAATGCTTTACATATTGTCCCAGAGACTCATTTGAATATTGCCGAACTTGAGACAATGATCCGGTAGGCTTTCCTCTTCTTCTATTGCTCCCAAAACGAGCATGAAACTTGTTACATAACTCTGCCCATGACGAGACTGAATCAGAAGGCAACGTACCCATCTATTTCCTTGCATCTTTCCTGAGTATTGTCACAAACGTATGACACTTAGCCGCATCGGTAAAGTCATAATATTCCATCAGTCTGTCAAATGCTTGGCTATGGTTATAGGGATCTCCAGATCCATCATAACTCTTCATGTGGGGTAGCTTCTTGGTAGGATCAGCCTTCTCCTTAAGAATATCCGAGGAAAAAGGAGACGCCTTCTTTCCCGAGGTATCCTTCACCTGTTGAATTTCGGCCAGCTGCTTCCGAAGCTCTTTCAACTCCTTAACCAGAAACTCTACTCCTTCTGGCTGTGACGAAACTTCTTTATCAAGAGAAATCCTCTTCTTCTGAGTAGATCGACCGCGTCCATCAGAACCCACTACTCTCGATGGACTTCCCCATTGACGAGTATCCATAAAGCGGTGTACCTTCAGTGGATTCTCGGGAGTATGACTTCTGGATCTACCTCAGCGTGGGGCTCTGTCATCTTGTTGATGATACTCAAGATGGGGTGCCTTATTTGTAGTCTCCGGTGTGTATTCTCTGTACCTGCTTCTTCGTCTGCTGCCAGCGTGACCTCGAGAACCAGTAGGGTGAAGTGCTTTCCTTGATACCTCAGGAGTTCGACTTCTTGACCTCCTTCGATCCTGAGGTCGGCCTTGAGATATATGACCAGAGTGTGCAGGCTCTTTCCCTTCTCTTGGTTGTCTATCTCTAGGTTTGCTATGCCTTTCGGATTGGACATGACTGGACGCCTCATCCTTCAGCTCGGCCATACGAAGCATCTGCTTAGCTATATCCTCCCTCTGCTTCAAAAGAACCTCCAAAGCTTTATCTGCCTCATCTTCCATCTTTGTCAGCTTGGCAGCCTTATCATCCTGTCCCCTTCGGCGTTGGGTTCTAGGCGGTGTGCCTTCTACCCGTTTCCGATCATGGTCTTATCCTTTGTCAGCAGCAAAGACCAACCTTCTTCTAGTTTCACCATGGGCTCTCGAACGAGAACCCTCTGAGTTATGTTTGGAAGCCGTGCTGTCATGAGAACTCTTTGAAGGACCCAACCGATCCTTAACAGAAATACGTTGTATAGAAGAACTTACAGCCATTGGCTATCCTTCCGGTGTAACCGTTCTACTCCTCACCATAACTTCCGACGTAGAACAACTGAAAAGATTGTGATTGAAAACTCAAGAACACTAGAAAAAGCCCTCCTTCTAACGCCAATGTTAATGCCAAGATCCTTTCACATGTCCCAATCACGTAAGACACGTCCGGTCCTGCACAATAAACACGACAACACCAAAAGCTTGACGGCTTCGACCGTTGGGGGATAGCTCCGGCGTGAGAGTCAATACAGGCGATCACAAGGTTAACAATGGAGGAAAATAATATCTAGTGTATTGAAAGAGAAAAATATCAGTTACCTTTTCTTGTGTGATGTCCTTGCATACATATACTCTCATGTTCGATTTCTTGTGCCACCCATTACCATCTGACACAATACCCCACTCCTGGTGATCTCAGCCGACTGCAGGTAGTTCACCTGCTCCATCCCATCACTGTTCTCCACCGCCGGCCGACTAGATCTCATCCACATTAATGCATGGCAGAGATAACAGTCAACTGCTATCTTATCTCATCATTACCGAGCAAAGCCCAAAGATATAGATATTTAGTCATCTGATGGGTCAGCTCACTGATCCGACCCAATACTTTAAAGACTCAACAAAGATAATCCATTGCCTTGACCCAACTGGCTGGGCCCAATAAAAATGACCCAATGGATTAACCAAATAATTTGGCCCAATCCGTTTGGTCCAATACATGAAATATCATGGTCCAACATAAACTATTTTTAGTTTTATTCCCATTCCATTTTCCTTTAATTCAAACAGAGCATTACCCTTATCCTAGTGTATATAGAGAAGCATATGTTGTGACTCGATCAGAATTTTGTAATAGGAATTTCTTAGTCCATCTATATTTTGGTCTCTAGCTACCTCTCCAAGCTCTCTTTTACTATTTCATTCATAATCCTTATTAAACTCTCGCCTTTTTAAACTGTTTCATAATCAAATTGCTATTATTTCATTGTAATTCAATCCTTTTCTTCAACTAATATAAAAAAGTAGTTGTTAATTTTTCTTTGTGCACAAAACTGATAACACTTGAAATTGAACAATTTCATCCTAATACCTTGCTTGTTTCAAAAATGAGAGTTGAGACTATTAGTCAAAGAATAACAAAATGACTTGGACTAAGAGATTATTTAATATAATATCTAACAAGATATTATAATCCCAGCATGTTGGATTAAACAAAACTAATCTTAGCCTTTTTAAAACTGACCAACATATGCTATCTTCTATCCATCTATCCTCACACTATTGCAAATACGATTTTTTTTTAATTACTTACTGGTAAGGGTATAATATCCACAAGATAAGTTTTTATCCAGTCATTTAAATAATTCTGAACAAAATAAACATAATATGAGAATATTTTAAGTTATCGCATGAATAAGCTCATTCTAAACAAATATTGGACCAAGACTATTTAATAATATGATTAATAATTTTGAGATTATAATTCATGAGAATATAGTCCCGAGTTATAATCCATGATACCAAAAATACTTAACAACCTTTTAAACATCGACTGCTGATATGGTATAATTACATCAAAGATGCCTAATTTAGTTCATTGGCTAATTACATAAGACTCAAAAAATAAAAATGCCGAGTTATTTGAGTTCTTGTCCATTTGTACCGCATCAATGACCATTACTTTGAGTTCTCATCCCAAATTGCGATGCTATGAGTTACTTACTGTGATTTAGAACTCGTGCATTTTAATTATCATCGTACGACTTTTAACGAAGGTTATTTGATTTCATATTATCATGAATGCATACATGAGGTCACCAGTTCAATTACTGACATCGTAATTTTATTGTTTGAAATTTATCTCTCTTATGCTGTCCCCAGTTTGTTATCTTAATTCCACAAGATTTTGTTGGGATATTTCACACGAATCTTACATTAGATAAATTCAAGAGTGTAGATGAATTAATAAGTATTGTAGAACCTCAACCTAATAGGTTAAGGTAAGGAGGTGGTCCAACATGTTTATTGGGCCAGTCTACACAGGTGTGCACTGCATGGTGATGAATTGATGTGGTGGGATGGATCGTACAATTCCGCTACAAAATGGTATCAGAGCTCATGATTCGATGGGCCCAAGAACAACTCCAGGATGCGAGAGGGAAGTTGCTGAGACACGTTTGCCCCGGGCGTGGTAGAGTAATATTAGAGTCAATCAAAGGTTTGAAGGACTCAAAGGTGAAGTATTTGAATCGAGTGGAGCAGGGCTCAGGATGGCTTTAGGAAATTACTGAGACACGTTTGGCTCTGAGTGTGCTTAATGGTGAATACTCTAGTATGATACTTGTGATGAGTATTCAATTCAAGAGTGTAGATGAGTTAATAAGTATGGTAGAACATCAATCTAATAGGTTAACCTTTTAGGTAAGGAGGTGATCCAGTCTACACAGGTGTGCGCTGCATATATGGTGATGAATTAATGTGGGATGGATCGTACAATTTCGCTACAGACTTGTATCAGTGTTCCTAAAAATCTCTATGCGGACCCAGGCGGCAGAAGGAGTGCATAACGCCAAGCCACCTAGGCGGTGCATAGACGTTTACTTAGGTAGACTAGGCGTTTTCTTAAGCAGTCTCATTTATTTATTTATTTATTTTATTATATATACTTGTTAATTATACAAAAATAAATAGAAGATGTAATTTTTTAAAATCTTATATGAATAAATTAAAATAATAATAATAATCATCTTTTTAAGATATAACAAATTCATTTCAAGTTTCATGGAGCTTTACAACTTTTATTAAATGATACCGTTGAGGTCTGCTTTCACTTAGACACCGACTAAATCTAGGCAGTAAAGAATCCGTCAACGCCTAGCCGCCTAGGCGGAGATTAAGTGGACCAAGACGGGAATGTTTAGAATACCAACTTGTAGGATTTTGATGGTCTCCATAATACAATTTTATCTACTCTCTTTCTCTCAATGATCTTCCCTAGTTTGCTTTGTTGTCTATGAATTCTCTCTTCTTATTGTACTCTTTTTTTTGTATTGCTGCTCATCTAACTCAGTTTTGACATTTTGATTGAAATAATTCAAATTTTCATGGTTTATAAGTGGTTCATTTATGTCATAAAACTTGTGTTCTTACACTTTGCCGCTCTCCTTATCATTAATATGGCTGACAAAGCCGTGTTTCTTGAATATACCTTTGAAAACTACCTATGCCACATAGACTTCTTACTTTACCCTAGTGTCCGACACTTGACACTCGACACTCAGGTAAATGTATGGATACTAAAAACTTTTTTTAGTGTAAAAGTATGCAAAATTGAAAAGTACCAATATTTAACACTTCAAAATATCGTGTCCAACCGGACACTTCAAAATACTATGTCTAACTGCATTCTCCATTCAAGTCTATGTAACATAGAAATCTACATGATCTAACAGTAACTTTTCTTCTAGGTTTCACTGCCGAAAGATCCAAAGCATAGGAGATCAGTCTGCACCCTCTTTTCAACAGCATCTTTACTCTTACTAGTATTCTTCTTTGGGAGTGCATTTATAGCACAAGATCATAAACAGGTATTCATACTGTGTGAACCTATATCTATTGTACCATTTAAAAGTTTGTACTCATTTTGTGCACTACAGATTTCTCTTATATATCTCTTGAATAGACAATGTCTAATGATTGCTTTTATTTTTTGGCTAATAACACTTTAGTCTCTTGAAATTAGACCCATTTTATAATTGAGGCCTAAAGTACCAATCCTACCAATATGCACCCCAAGTACTGTTGTAACTGTTAAATTACAGATTCACACCCAAATTCAATAATTTTGACCTAATCTTTGCTGGACAGAGAGTTCTGTCACGTTATCATTTATGTGGTAAAAACTACTAGATTACAAAATTGGGTTTATCGTGCTTACTTAACAGTATTTGAGGGTCCAATTGAGAGAATTGGTAAATTTAAGGGTTCAATTCTAATATGGTGGAACTTTGATGGACTAAACTGCTATTAGCCCTATTTTTTTTTAATAAAAATTGTATTTGGAGGAAATCTGGTATTTTTTTTATTAACAAATTACAAAATTGGAATTTTCACAAAACGTTCCAGCTATGTTTTTTAGCGTTGATCTGATGCACGAAACAGAGCTTTGGACGGATAAATAATTTTTGGTCCTAAATGCGCAGAAATGGTTAAGAGAGGGGTTTCAGACGACTATGCAGGATCCAGATTTCGGCAAATGTGAGGTTTGTCTTCCTTCCCGGCATGATTAAATATTATGTTTTCTTGTATGCTTTCCTTTTTGTGAAATTTGTTATACCTATGAACTTTTGTTATCTTAATTTTCACATGAAAATTTTGGGAAAGTAAGGTGTGCAACTAGACCCCACCATTCAGAACACCCTTTTAAGTATGATACTTTCTTGTATTAACTTTTGTCTTCTTATTTTTCACATGAATGGGAGATGTCTTCTTAATATTGTCTTGTCCTTCCGTCCCCTCCCGGCATTTCTAATGGCTATGACAAGTCTTGTTCCTACCACAAAGTAGTTCCCAGTAATTATCTTTAGAGATAAAATTTGATACACTTGATAGTGTATACACGAGCGGGTGTTAGTAACATGTTATTAAAATAAGAATAATGTTGTGTCATAATCTTAACACAGCTAGTATATATATATATATATATATATACGGTTCGAATCTTAAGCTCACCCCTCACCCCTCATCTTTTATCTAACATACTTTGCTCACCCTCTTTAACGACGGATCGAGCGACAATTCGGTCCATCGCTATAGGTTCAATCCGTCGCTATAAGTTGTCTGTCGCTAAAAGCAAAGACGCCGGTTCTATATATAACGATGAACCTAAGATCAATGCGTCTCAAAATTAAGCTAAAGGGGGGTGAGCAAGGTATGTTAGATAATGAAATGAGTTTAAAGATCCGGATAAGTATATATATATATATATATATATATATATATATATATATGGTTACATCCACAACAATAGGTTCTTTGTGGAGCAATCTCTTTTGGCGCATTGAAATTTCAATTTGGAGCAAAAAAATAATAATTAAAAAATTCAACAGGCCAAAAAAGGTTGCTCCACAGCAACCGGTTGTTGTGAATGGAACCCCTATATATATATATAGTGCATGATCTTAAATACATAAATGGTTGATGTAGGCGTATTTTGTACTCAAATGAAGCTTAAAGTTTTGTCTAAAAATCTTTTTTTTTCTTTTTTTTTTTGTGCTAATTAAAGACATAATTTAAACTCGCACACTATTTTGCCACGGAAAAGGTTTAAACTCTTACCCACAAGGGGCGGGGATAACCATTGGGTCAAGGCCCTAGGTTAGTTGTCTTAAAATCATTTTGAAACTTGATTGATCTTTTCATTCTGACTTATTTCATCTGTTCTAGAATCAATGCAGGCCTCCTGGAAGTGAGTCATTACCTGAAGGTATAGTTTCCAAGACCTCTAACTTGGAAAGACGTCCATTATGGGGCTTACCTAAGGTATTGGTCTTTAGAAATATTGGAAGCTCAATAATAGAAGACTGATTTATGCATTGACTATCTATCCGTTTCCTTTTGGGTTGTGAATATCTGAATATTAATCGTCTTTAGGAAAATCCATCTTTAGGAGAAGAACTCAGCTAATAACTTATTTTCTGTCGCGGTTGGAATAAAGCAGAAAGCAATGGTAGATAAAATGGTCAGCAAGGTTAGGGTTTAATCTTCTACCAACGTATATATGATATATCTGGATTAGGATCCCCTTCATTACACCTACCCTCCAATTTCTCCCGATACACATTTAACAACACAAAAATTGCTTTTAATGATGCTTTCAGGCTTCAGCCACACAACTATTGGCGACGAATTTTATTGTATCGTTATTGTTTGTATAAATTTTATTTTGTTATTAAATGTAATATTCGTGTCACTAAATGTATTTTGGGATAAATTGAAGGATAAGTGTAATGGAGGGAATTGTAATCCCATCTATCCATTCAAGTTTAATAAAATGAAAATTTATTCCCCTGTCAAGCATTGCAGTTTCTGTCAGTGAATTTTGTGGTCATGCTTTTCCATTATGATGGAGTTGTTGATGAATGGAAGGAGTTTGAATGGAGTAATTGTGTGATACATGTATCGGCAATCAATCAAACTAAATGGTAGGGATAGCTGAAAACTTTTCATGTTGATTTCCTAGTCTACGTTTGTTTTCAAAAATGATGGATAAAATATGATTATTTGTACTAATTTATAATTACTTTGAATTATTTTATCCCATGATTAGTCTGTTATTTAATCCCCGGACTAAGTTTGATCATTTTAAGGTTATTTGATACCTCAAAGAGGGACTATATAATACCACCATTTCACTTGGGTCTATAATCCCTCATCAAATGGCCTTAGAAATGACTAAATATGATCCATGTGATTAAATAATGGACTAATCATGGGATAAATAGTCCGGAAAAGTAATAAATTACTGCAAATAGTCCTATCGCACATCATTTTTGCAAACAAACATAACCTTTGTTTATAGTGAATTGTTGCTTCTTAGTTGATTACCCGTCTATTGTCACTGCTAATGATGAAAATCAGGTGGTTTTCCAAGAGATTCTTACATCCAGACATAGTTGCAGAATACAATTACATATTTCTCTGGGATGAAGACCTGGGAGTAGACCATTTCAACCCTAAGAGGTAAAACTGCTATATTATTAAAATAAATGATCTTAAGGAAACATACCTAATGATGCATAATTCAGAAGAACTACATTTACTGACCAAGTACTTCATCTTTAAATGTACTATATGTTGTCATGGATTCTTAAACAAAGTAAAATTATTCCAAAAAATTCTCAAATCATCTTTTGAAAGCTCAACTAGGCTTGGCTGCATCAGTGAAAGTGAAACTGCTATGGTGATCATGTTATATAACTTGTATGTTATTTACAGATATCTAGCAATAGTGAAAGAGGAAGGCCTAGAGATTTCACAGCCAGCGCTGGATTCTGAGAAATCTGAGGTGCATCATCAGATCACCGCACGCGGAAGGAGATCCAATGTTCACAGGTTCTCTTATACCCTTACTTTATGCTGCCAATTTTAATTTAGAATTTTGAACTTTGAAGAAGACGTCTGTTTTTCTGCAGTGTACATTATCATTCTGAGCATACCATACTTGGTTTCCACAAGACTAACTTATCCAATACTTGGTCTTCATTGGACTAACTTCTCCCAATACTTGGTCTCTACTAGACTAACTTCTGAGAAGACTTGGTCATTTCAGGGACTTCGTCTCTACAAGACTCCCTTTATTTAAAAACCTTGACACACACTACACACGATCCTCTTGAGAGTTCTGCAATTGGAATGCCAAACAGAACTCGCCTACATTTCCTCCCCTCATCCATTACTTGGCTCATGGGACATAGGTAACACTTTTTTGAATTCAAAGTAAAATAGTGCGGGCTTTTCATCCTATGTTCATTCCCTTCATATTGAAGGAAGTTAGTTACTTAGAAAAACCTGAATCGCATGTCTATTGATTGCTCGCCTCACTAGCTACTAAAGAACCCGCGTTAAAAGCATCACATTTCCCTATCCTACGCAATTAATTCGATTTCAATATTTGGTCCTGTTTTCTTATTAAACTAGGTTACATAATTATAGTAGAATTAGGGTTTTCTCTAGTCTTTATAAAGTGATGTAATCATTATTATTATTCAGAGTTTAATATATTAATTGATTAAAAATATATTACTGGTTTATGTCATTCTGGCCTTCGCACAATATTCTTGTCCTATTTCCTCCTTTCTACTCATTTATCTCTATTCTTTAACCCTGCAGACCAAGTCCTGTATCATCCCCTGCCTTCATCCATTTATTGATTACTGAATGTGTATATTTTCAATCTATAAATCATACATTTATTTTGGTTATTTCCATGGATCATGATGTCATCTATTCTTCTTAACGTACAAGGTTTTGTTCACCTAGTTTTTAGCTGTGTAGGTGTCAATTATACCAAAAGGCATGTTTTAATTTATTCCGATTCTGGTTTTTAGGAGAACTTACAAACCCGGTGACAATTATTCTAGATGTGATCAGAAAAGTACAAAGCCTCCGTGCACTGGGTACGTAGAAACTTGGGATAAGCTACCCTACTTTATCTTTGTACGTATAATGTTGAGATAAAATGATCTTTTTGTGTAAATTAGATTTATGTAATTGCAGGTGGATCGAAGTGATGGCTCCTGTTTTCTCAATAGCTGCCTGGAGGTGTGTATGGTATATGATCCAGGTTCGTCAATTTCACTATGTTATGGCAATTTCAGTAGACTCTGAAGAATAAGTCTATGTAATTGTTATTTGGTATTTGCAGCATTTCATGTGTTTTTGGAGCGTTTAAAAGTCTAAACGCACTACAAAATATTGTTTGTTTAGTAGAAGCTTATTACAAATGCAACTTATTTAACTTACAAATGCAAAGTTTAGAATTCAAACACAACGCACCAAAATTGGTGCAATGTGTTTGGAACTGCATCGCACATGTAGCGGTTTAAGAATTTTCTAAGTCAAAAACCGCACTGCCCGGTTATATTTTGAACCGCGCCGCACTGATTTGCACCGATCAAAAATTACTAATATTTTTTACTTAATATTTATCAATTAGTTTAATATTTTTACAACACATTATAATAACATTCATTAAAATAGCTCAAAAATATTAACAAGTAATATAACAACATATGTTCAATTAAGATAAAGATAACTTTGTTATAATTTTAACATTATTATACTTTTAATATATATCACTATATATAAAATATTCATAAATTAACTTTTGATATGCAAAAGTAAAAAATAATAATAAAAACATGTTTGAGTAACTTTATAATTATATATAATACTATATAAAGATATAATACTATGAAATATGGAGATATAATATATATATAATAAATTAGACAAAATCGTTCGAATTCAATCCTAAATTTTAGGAGTGACCCTTCAACCCTAATATTTAGCAATAAATCCTAACTATAAATAATATATATATATATATAATAATAAATAGTAGAAAATAGTCTCTCAACCCTAAAATAGTAAAACTTAGGAATGGTCCTACAACCTTAAGATGTTGGAATAGAAACCTAAAATTTAGTAAAAGAAACTATGTTTTTTTCATCTGTTATTTAATTTTAAAATCTTTTTGTCTTCATTCTTATTGTCATAATTACGTAATTATCTCTTATTTTATACATTTGCTAATTTAGGTAGTGTTATTTAAAATTCATATTATTGATAACAATAATATTTTATTAGATAATACATTTTTATTATTAAATTATATAAGTATAACTATTTGAGTGTTATTAAGATTTTATTATTACATAAATAGATGAACATAGGAATGTAGAAACAAATAAATCATTTTGAAGAGAATACTATCATTTATATTATAGAACTAGAAGAATTATTATTATAGATTTTTAAATTTATTTAATTTTTCATCAATAATTAGTTATACATTATTAGTTAAATAAGATATTTTAGAAGAAAATATTTTCTTTATATAAGTATCATTGTACACAATATTAATGTATTATTAATAGAATTAATATATTAGTATAGTATAGTATAAAAAAGAAAAAATAATACAATAATTTTATAACAAAACATAGCCTATATCTATATTTATTACTATAATTAAATAGTCAATTTGGTTCGTCCTCTTTTTTTTGGTCTGACCTTGACTTTTTTTACATTAAGTAAACCTTTATTATTTAGAATAAAATATATTGACACCCCCTGTAGATAATCATAATAACACTCACCACCCCTCTAGTTTTTCAAATAACAGTCAGTACCCCTCTAGTCTACAATATGTAATATCCACTACTCCTAGTGTGGTTGACCAACTAATATTTAAAAATATTTTTAATATAATGTCTAATATACCCTTCAATTTCTTTTGTAGAGTAAAGCTTTTATTGAAACTTGGGCAGAGGTTCAACTTGATGTTCGTGATTCGTACTGTTTGATTGAATTTCATTCCTTTTTATAGAAGTTCTCGAGACTTTTCCGTTGTAAAGTTGTCGTTGTGCATTTAATGCTATGATCCTAGTAGATCTTGGATGTTGACTTTTAAAGTGGATGTGTCAGTTTACTTAAAATATAATACCTAATATTAAATAGTTACTTTATTCAATATATATATATATATATAGCCAGTGGATCCAAATCAGGGAGTTGACCGGAGTAAAATATTTTACCAATTTTTTTTTTTTTTTTTTTTTTTTTTAAACAACTAAAAAATAAAAATAAATTATGGGCCGAAATTTTTCATATCTGATGTTTTGGGCGTGATTTGGATACCTATACCAAAAATGTATATGCAATCAGACTGCATGGACATGTTTTGTTATATGTATTCCAATCACGCCCAAAATACTATGGATGGAAAAATTCAGCCCATAATTTTATTTATTATTTTTTAGTTGTTTTAAAAAAAAAACAAAAAAAAAGAAAAAAAAAGTCTGCATTTTAAGAAAATGCGGGAGTCCGGATAGGAACCGGACTCTATATATATATACACACACACACACACACACACTATAGTTAAATAAACAATTTGGTTTGTCTTCCTTTTTTTTGGCTCGACATTTTACTTTTCCTATATTAAGTCAACTTTTATTATTTATCAATTCGAATCAAAAATTGAAATTAATATCATAGTTTTATATGGAAACAAGAATCAGTAATTTAGTATCATAGTTTTTTAGAACTTAGATAATATAGTTTGAGAAGAAAAAGAAAAAAATTCAAATAGATCGTCTTACCTAACTTGAATTTGTTGTTCAAGATTAAATATGAGTGTATTATATTCAATTATAAGTAAAAATCTTATTATAAGTTTAATAATAATTTTAGAAGGAAAGTATTTTTTATTACAATCATTATACCTAATAAATCTAATAATTTATTTATAATTTTTTTTTATAATATATTTACAATAAACAAGTATATATAGAGCCTTTCAAGGACCGGTGCACCACCGATTTAAAAAGTGGTGTTGTGCGGTTCGGTGGGTTTAAGGGCAAATACCAAAATCGTACCGCATCAGTCCTGGTTTAAATTTAACAGCAGGGCCAACAATTTGAATGAAAATCGGCAAGTTCAATGCGTTTCGACCGGTTTCAGTTTAAATTGTCATCCCTAAATAAAATCTCATCTTTTATACTAAAAAAAAGAAAAAAAGAAAAAGGAAAAGGAAAACCAAATCCTTAATGGAAAAGGGCCTCTGCATGTTATCCTCTTTCTCTTCTGGTAAAATCTTTGTCTTTTATCTAAAAAAGGAAATCAAATCCTTAATGGAAAAGGGTTCATGTCTGTGACAACAGTAGTTGTGCTTCTTAAGTTTTGGTACACAATCATGATCCAAGTGGGCTGATTTGGTATTTCATAGATAATTGTTGCTTCTTGCTGAAAACTATCAAAAAATCTTCAACTATTTGTTGGTGCAAATATATATAACATTTGATTGGCGATTTACCCATTTAGTGACTTTCGCACCGGACATTCCTCAAATGGGTATTGTCGGGTCGGGTGTATTCAATTCCAAAAAAGAGAGACAAAAGAAAAGTATAAAAGAACTTTCTAGGCATTTAGTCTCATATAAACTGAAATATGTTCTAGTGTTCTAAAAAGCCAACAGAGTGAGCTTCGAGGGCCTAGGTCTTGTAGGTGGGTGGGGCTTTGGTGGTTTTTTAAGTGTGGCCTAGGCTCCTTCTCTAGGCGGTATAATTATATTACTTTTTATATTTGTAGTAAAACTAAGTCTATTTATTTTTCTTTTGTATATATAATAAAAATTAATGTTATATTTATAAAAAGGTAGAATTGTGATAATAATTTGGGGAATTAACTCCACAAATTAAAAGAATAATATTTAATGTTATCACATCCTATATTCAAAAAGAAACCTATCATAACAATACAGTCTTTACTTCCGATGAGTAAACAAGTTGGACTGATGGCGGTAGTTAGCAACAACGATGACAATTGATGCTGATCAGCCCCTAGGCGGCTAGGTGGGTGCCTAGCACCTGCTCGCCAAGGTTGGGCAGCGCCTAATCAGCGCCTAGGAGGATTCTTTTTTTTAGAACACTGGTATGTTCTTATCTATTATACATCAACACATTTACTAGAATCCTTTTCTAATGTGCATTGCAGAATGATTTGACCCATGCTTGGGGGCTAGATATCCAACTTGGGTATTGTGCACAGGCAATTTCCTATATTCGCAATATAATCTCTTTATCCAACTCATAATGGATATGAAGAATTTTTCGCTTATTTGGTGCATTATCTAACATTCGTTTAATTTTTACTTTGTAGGGTGATAGAATGAAAAATATCGGGGTTGTGGATGCTGAGTACATTGTTCATCATGGCATTCCTACACTAGGAGAGTCTAAAAATAAGGTTAGTACATAATTTCCGAGTGATATTCTCTTTTTCATGCTGTGGTCCTTTTGAGAGAAGAAAAAGGAAACTAAATTAGAAAACAAAAGAAAGAATGCCCTTGAGTTATTGTTACATGGTATATTCATAATTTAAAATTATGCTCGCATTAGTTCTTATGCTATGCTTAGATTGAAGGAATGAAATTTTTGAATGAATGGAATAGAGAAAGTAATGAAATGATTTATTCCATTTGACTCTCCCAAGGAATAAAATTCACAAATTTGGTATGAATGAGAATGGTTCATTTCATCCCAATAGAACAACCAAACACAATTTTTTTCATTTCATAAGAATGAGTTATTCCATTTTCACATTGATTCTTGCAATCAAAAAATATAGCATTAGTACATTTTCTTGCACATGCTTTAATTGTTACTGAAATTATTTTATATTATTTCCATGGCGTACGATTTTATCTCGGTTAAACTTGAGTTATAAAACTGCAAACAATGAAATGAGTCAGATCAATATCATGAATTGTGGTCTAATTTTCCCGGTCAGGGGCGTATACATTAGGAATCCTTTTTCGTTCCTCATTTGTATGCATGCTCAATTGTATTCCTTATAAGTTTATTTTTGAACGGGCATTGGTTGTTTTCACCAAATTAATTTTTATTAGCATGATATACACTGTTGGTGCCTCTTTCTAATAGCTTAAGTTTTTAGATGACTCAGTTATTTAATATGATATCAGAGTTCTGATTTTGCAAGGAGATCCGGTTAGGGTGAAGTTGTCATATATCTTACCATCGGTAAGTTCTATAACATTTTGTTGCATTGGGTATAGGAAATGTTGCATTTGAGCTAGCCCACAAACAAGTGCTAAAGTTAAAAATGCAAAATCTATTTTAATCAATGCAGCAAAAAACTATAAAACTTACTAATGGCAATTAATGTTATAACTTCACCGTAACTGGATCTTGTGCAAGGTCTTTTGTTCAAATCTTCCCGACTGTATTTTAGATGAGTTGATTACATAATAGTTTTTGATATTTACCTCTACATAGAAACTCAACTCCATGTACATAGGCTAGAATCTATGTCTCTAGGTGAAAAATTTAGGCTGATCTCAGATGAAACAGGAGAAATTGTATGTATACACACATGACTATGCGTATTAGCTATGCAACTTACCCACCATAGAGGCACAGACAAAGGATGAATCTGTAGTTTTATGGTAAAGTTCACAATTTAGTATCTCCATAGACAAATTTTCCATGCTTCATGGATGGAACATAGATTAAAAAGTACAAAATTTTCTTCTGTTGCAGGAATAATACTGGTTTGTTTTAAAAAATTTGTACTTCAAAGTGAGAATGTAGGACCAAGTAATAGCATTGCATTTATTAGAGGGTGGAATTTTAGTTTTAAAAAAAATACTAAGAAGCGATGCGAAGACATTTTATTTTGCCCCTTAAAACCAGCTTGGGTGATGCACATGTCGTGAGAGTTGTAAACGGAATTTAGCATGGGGTGTGCAATTTGTCCGAACAGTAGAAGTATAGAGTGCAAAATACAAGTTCTCAAACTAAGGTATGGAAAGTGCAAAATGGAACAAACAGGGGGATTCATAGTGTCAAATTGCTCTTATGTTTACGTTACGTTTAACTTTTCTTTATTTGATAAAGATTTGTTGTTACAAACTATTTCCTTTAATTTAAAAACAAAACTCATTGACAAACATGTTCATTTATGCAGACAAAATTGGCAGCAGATTCCGTTGCTTCTGATATGAACAAGTTAGCGAGCTTTAGCAAAAATGTACAGTTCTTGAACATATAGACACCCAATGATATTCTATTTTTTACATGCAAATTTAAAATTTGCTCTCTTAATTGCAGGAATCAACAAACTCAACTGTAATCGATTTTAGAATTGAAGTAAGAAAACTCTTTCCTCAAGTCTTATTTTTTATGTTTCCTTATTTTCCTTACAGATTTTAGCTGTGATTAGTCATTAAATTACATTTTCACAGTAAGAATACCTAATGCATGGTTCATATCACCCGATTATTGCATTGAACGTACCTGGAATGCACAAATTCGTAGCTGAAAGAGATTGTAAAGGAAAAGAAAACATAGTCTGTCAATTTAATGTAAGCTTTATATATTCTAGTAACTAACTTATAACTTATAAGACTTAATTGCAATAGTGTCCCTCTAAGTTGTCACCTAATTTTAATTTGGCGTTTCAAGTGAGAAAAATCTCAATTGAGTACTTAAAGTAATCAATTTGATCCAGTTGACTTCAACTCAATTGAAATTTTTTCCATGAAGGATTCAATTGAGATTTTTACCACTTAATGGGCCAAGATTAGTTGGGTGGCAACTTAGATGGACACTTTTGTAATTTGGCCAACTGATAATGATTAATAAAGTGCTTTAGGTTGATTAGATTTCTTGCACTTAGAAGCATATACACTAAGCCTGTGCCCAGAAATTAGTCTGACTATACTAGAAATAAGTACATGTTATTCTCATTAATCGACGGAATTTCTCGTCTTCATTTACAACTTTTTTAGAAGGTGCAATTTTCTTTTCTATTTGTTTGATATAAAGATAGAGCTGGCAAAAAATATGTTTGGATTGGTTTTGGGTTACAAAAAATAGTTATGGGTCAGATAAGGAATTAAAATCATATTACCTATATTTAATATGAGTTATGTGGTTTGGATTTAAATAGTTATTGGTCGACCAATTTTTTAAATTATAGTTTCACTACATGTACTTTTTTATTAACCCAACAATTTGATAAAGCAAAATACTCACTATTTTTGATCAACCCAATTCTATTACAAACTGACAAATTGACAAATTGCAACAAACTGATAAAATTTTCTATAAAAATTTATGTTTCGCTATTTTTTACAATTTGATAAATTATTGACTAATTAGATCAGAAGTTCTTGTTTTCTTAGATTTTAGATATTTCGTGAACAAGTTACAGCGCCCTTGGGCCATTCATGATTTTAGATTCTATACATGATTTTATGTTTTTTGTTTAGATATTTCCTGAACAAGTTAGTAAAATTTTATGTTTCGTTATTTTAATACTGATGCGACTCAATTAAGTATTAAAAAAATAATTTTTTTATTAGAAGTATTCTCAAAATAATTTACATTAAATAACTTTTTATATTAATTAAAATGAAATGAGACTATTTTTATTCAACAAAATCATTTTGTAAATTGACTTTTTTTTATATGGAACAAAAGAATTTTTCATGTTCATATTTGGTAGGCTTGTGAAATTATGAAAAGAAACTTACAAAAATCTTAATTTCTTATAGAGTATTTACAACAGTTTTTTCAATAAATTCTTTATCCCTAACTTTGAAGAATACATCAACAAATCATTATTCAACAGTTTTTTTATCCTTATTTAATTCTCTATTTTAATCTCTATATAAGATTTTACTCCCTAGGGTGGGAGAGTCAAAAAAACGTTCTTTATATATGTAAAATGATATTTCACACTCTCATTTAAGTGGATAACTCATCAATTATACACATCTTGACATTATTATCACATGACTTTTTTTACTACTTCATTTTTAAATTATAAAATTGATATAAATTTATTTAATTTATGTCCATATAATTATAAATATTATAAAATTACTATTAATTATAAAATTTATTATTTTCAAAATTTAAATGAATCATATTTAAATTTTAAAATGTCGCAAATTAACTTTTTAAAAGTTAATATTGATCTTATGTACATTTGCAACTACAATTCATTCAATACTCATTCCATAAATTACTTAAAATTTAAAATAAAATAAAAGTACTTATCTTACGGGGACTACAATTGATAAATTATACTCTCTTTTATAAATCATAAAATTATTATTAATTTTTATAAGTCAATTTGATGCATTTTTAAACTTAATAATTTTGCTATGAATTATAAAATAATAAATTTTATAAGTAATAGTATTTTTTCTAGATAAGTTGTAATATGTATTGATTAAATTTATATTAATTTTAAATTTAAAAATATCACATACTTCAAAAAAGATTAATAAATTAATAGCGATTTTATAATTAAAAATAAGAAGTTGTAGTATATTACATATATCATAAGTTCTAACGTATTAAGCTAATACAAATATCAAATAGTTATAACGGTCAAAACATACTTTGACTGTTGGAACTTTTAAATTTTATTATTTAAGGAATCAATATAAGGAACCTATTGAGTATATAGTTAAAAAATTGAATCCATATCATGTAGAATGACCTAATGACACTGCAGAGTAGGGATAGAAATAAGGAAACTTCTGTGAATGCTATTATACTAAAAGAGTCTTATTTTAATTTTTTAGATCCAAGTTTGAAATTAAAATTTAAATTGATGTGACTAATTTAAAGTATTAAAAACATTAATTTTGTAATTATAGGCACTTTCAAAAAAAATTATATTAATAATTATTATGTTAATTAAAATGAATAAAATTATTGAGAGTTTTATTACAATTTTTTATATTAATTATTTACATTTAAACTACATTTATTGTACTTATTTTGTTTTTCTGCAACAGGGAATTTTTCCTTAAAAAGTTAAAATAGAGCAATAAATATTTTGTGAAGTGCATAAAAATGTAGAAACAGTAACATTATATTATGGATCTTAAGTTTCTAAGTTATAATTATTTTAATCGCGAACTTTGTTCCATTATACTAACAAGAGGGTACGTGGCAAGATTCTGCAGGAGACATGGGACAGCAGATGGTACATATACTAAAACAACAGATTTGAAATTACAGTATTTTTTTATTAGAAGCATTTTTAAAATAATTTACATTAATAATTTTTAAATTAATTAAAATGAAAAAAATTATTAATACTTTTATTACAGTTTTAAAAATTACTTTTTTTCATTTTTTTTCGTTTTTCAAAAAAAATAAAACGATACCAGAAAGTATGAATTCAATTTAAAATAATATCTCAAAATATCCCCAAGTTGATTGTTGATACAGTTATCCTAGATAAGGAAAGAAAAAGGGTTCAAATATTCTTCGTATTTGTATAGGTACTCGGTGCCGGACTCTTTTTTCTTCTAATTTTAGCAGAAGATGATGATTTGTTATTAGATTTACAATTTTTTTTGTATATTCAGATGGAAAAACTGAGACTTTGATCAGTAAGAGTATGTGTGAAGCTTTGAGAGCTATTTGGAAAAAAGAGATCCAATATTATAAATTAATATGGGTCAAAATTAATTAAACTAGTTCCAACCATATTTGTAATTAATAATATGGGTCTAAAACTGAATCAATCCATAATTTAAAAATTAATTAATCAACTCAATAAATCCAAGTGATTTTGGTTAACTATATGATTCTCAACTTAAATTGTCATGTCTATATAAAGATATACATGCATGTTTGTGGAGTCTTAGGAGGTATTCATTTTCACCTATTATTAAACTTCTTATGCTTCCACATCTAAATAAATTTTGGCGAATTATGTTGTAACTACTTAACATGGTCTAATTGCAAAAGTTTCTCTCCAAGTTGTTGTCATTCAATTCAGTTTGGCCCTTTAAGTGGCAAAAATCTCGATTGAGTCCTTCAAGTAGCCAATTTTATTTAATTGACTTCTGACATTGATTTCGACTCAATTGAGATTTTTACCATGAAGGACTTAATTGAATTAAATTGGTTACTTGAAGGACTTAATTGATAATTTTGCCACTTGAGGGACAAACTGAAATTGACTGGCAACTTGGAGAGACTTCTGTAATTCGACCACTTAACATTTAAGGAAATCTTTTTCTTCTTGTTTTTTTTTTTGGTCAAGTTCTCGACTGAGCTAAGGTCTATTATTTGTCTAGGTGAGAAGGGAGTCCTATAACGAATACAAGGTATTCAGAAGGCGATGGGTCAAAGCTGCTAAGGAGGATTAGTGTTGGATTGATCCATATCCTGGAACATTACAAGGCATAATCTAACATTTACAAAGTGGCTTCCAAGCATTGTTTGCATGAACATTTTCATTGCTCTTGATGGTGATGGTGGATATGTTAAAAGATGTCAGCTGAATAAGCAATCAAGAATCAAGATGGCACTTCAAAATCTTTTCCATCCTTTTTTGGTACATAATCTAGTTTCAATATGATATTATGTCAAACAGTTCTAGAAAATAAATAGGCAATCTGTTGTAAATATGACCAACTTAAAGGTCTAATTCTGTGATTAAGAGTAATATTCCATAATGAAACAAGCAAATGTTTTATGGAGTTATTTTCAACAGATGATTTGTATTTGATCTTGGGTTTTCTCTTTGGGGCTGTTTGTTTATATCTGAATGAGACACTTTTTAAACTTTGAATGCGTCTAAATGTGTCTGAACGATTTATTCAGAAATTTGTGGCTAAATCAGTAAGTAGTGTTGAATGATAATTTTACCTACCTACTCTCATAGACAATTAAAAATTATATTTAATATCATTTTTTTACTATTGTAAACAAATTTTGGTGTTTACAAATTTTTTTATTTTTTTTTTCACAAATTGATCAATAATCAATTTGATGAATATTGTTCTAGTATTTTGTTTTGGTTTTGTGGATTAATAAAATGTTATTAAAACAATAGTATTTATTCTTAAAATTATATTACTAATAGTATACTACTGTTAAAGATTATTCACAAATTTATATTTAATTTTTCTTAAATATATTTATAATTACATAATAAATTTGTTCATAATAGTCCTAAAAGTTAAAATAGGAAAATATACGTATTCAAATGTTTTAGATAGACAATTATCAAACACATTATTTCATTCTATATGTTAGAGTTTATGCCCTAGAGGCCAATTATTTGATATAATTGCTTAACGTTTTGATATTGTATTTGATTGAATAAATATATGATTTTATTATGGTTTTATTTACTGCGTAATATAATTGTTAACATAATAAAATTTCTTAGAATAATGATACAAATTATATAGTTTCAAGTATGTGACTTGAACATGAGATTATATATTACCATTAGTATCAGTGTTCTTAAATGTCCCTAGTCGAGTATCATTGTTGATGGGACAACAATGATGCATTGAGACTAGTATGTGGATTATTGATGATGACCAAATCTCATTGGTCATAAATATATGAGATATTAAGTCGATGCGTAGGTACATATTGAAAACGATGTCTTTGGATGGACCCACCATGAGAATTCTATATGGGCATTATGCGAAGTGTCATTAGCAATTCTCATAGTGACAATGATGTAATGGTCCTCCGACCTAAAAATCGCTATATTACTACACGAGAATTTATGTACTTTGATATCATCAAATGTCACCTTTAATAGGGTGGACTATAAAGGTGATTATTGGGTTCATCATTAATCGTGTGAGAAATATGAGTGATCTAGATGGAATTTAACCATCCTATATATTATGGGTGATATCCATAGGCCTCTTGATTGAGTAGGACTATGAAATGCATAGCCATGCTCAAATGGTGATTTGTTTCATATAGTCTACTCATTGATCAAAAACTTCAGATTAAATTATGAAGAGTATGACACATTCCATGACTCGAGTTTAATCTAGGATATTAAGGTTAAAAGGATTAAATTACATTGAAACATTGGTCACGAAAAGGTTGCATCAATCATCGATCTTATTATTACTTGGGTAGCAAAGTGATGCATTACTAGATGCAAGCTCACGTTTATAATTTTATAATATGATTTTAAAATTATTGCCAACGTAATAATAACCTATATGGTCACACACATAGAATCGCTATTTAAAAGGGAATTAATTTAAATTTTAAGGATTTAAATATATTAATATGATTAATAGTATTTAAATCACGAATTTAAATTAAAAGGATAATTGTATATATGTATATTAATTAAGTAAGACTTAATTAAGAGATATATATATATAAATTGATTTTATGAAATTAGGTTTTGATTTGATTAATTCCTTTTAACTACTATATATATGATATATAGCATTACTTGGGATATATCATAATTGAAAAACCTAATGATTCTTAGAGAGAGACTAGAGAAAACAGATTTGTAAAAATCCATTCCTTTTGGTGGCTAGTCAATGAAGTCCTTCTTATTGTAGAATCGTTCAACGGTTAAATGCGGCGTTCATGTGGATCTCATAGTAGAGCGTTAATCGGTTTGTATTGCGTTGGAGATTCGAGGCGCAATCGGTTTCAAATTCTCATTTTTTTATATCTGGTATAATCTCTAAACCTCTGAATTAATTGATTTTTTCGCATGGATCTGCTTTTAGGGTTTCAAAATTGCTTTAAAATTTTAATTTCATTTATGCGTTTTGTGCCGAAGCCCAACGGTGGTATCGTAGCTACTTGCAAAAAGATTAATTGATTACGTGTTTTAATTGTATTCGATATATATGATATATGATGATGCATGTTTGCGATATAAAATTGAATATATGATATTCCGTTGTATGTATTACGGTAATATATATGATGATCTTTATTAATCGTATCTTTAATCGGTGGAATAACAATATAACTATTCTAATCGGATTAGAAGCATGAAGAATCGTTTTAATATGATTAATAAAGCGAAATATATGATAAATTACGGTGTCTTCGTTATTCGTTTTAATATGATTAAATCGGCCTGGACATATATGATTTGTTATTATGGGTGTTTTGGTGGATTAAAATGTATGACCACCGCTTGAAGAGACCCCCCTTGGACCCCAGGTCAGTGGCATTTATGGTCGTGTCCCTTATATTTTATATATAGTTTTCTTTAATTATATATAAATTGTTATGTGCTTATTGTGATATGCATGGTGCCACGATTATGGCCTTTTTGACCCATAGGTTAGTGGTTTTTGGTTTTGAAATACTGACTTGCATGTCGTACCTTTCTATAAATTCTAATGTAATATTCTCTTCTCATCTAAATCCCCTCGAATGTAACTCGAGGTTTCTTTATGTCATGTAATAATCTGTAATTGATGAAGATGTCAAGATGGAGAACACAATGGAAAGATGATGATGGAGAGGAGGCGCGTGCTGAGGAAGATCCAAGGATGTTATTTATTTTAAGATCTTTTACCACCTTGGAGATTGACCTTGATCTTCATTAGCTTGAAAAGATTGACGATTAGGATTGGGCCATAATCTGTGACACATTTAATTTTGCACTTTATTTATGCTTGTATATGATATGATATGATTAATAATGTGCATGCTTAATAAGATTAAAATTGGTGAGATCTAAATTAATAAAATCCCTCATTAAATTATTAAGTCTAAATTAGATGCCTTCCAATGAATAACACTCATCTAGACCTTGATCAATAGATGTAGGTTTGCCAAAGCAAAGTACCCTATTTATCTAGGTAAGATGCGATAGGATAATTGTGATATCCAAACTATTAAAATCATTGGGCTGACTTAACTAAGTTATCTCAATAGGATTGTGGACTTAGAGGCGTAGAGTTTGGTTGGTACCATTAGATGGACTAGAAACAAATGTTGCTTACCAAACTATCCGTGAGTTATATATGATATAATTGACAAAGGGTTGTCTACCTAAATAATTATGTTTTGAGAGAATAGCCAAAGCTAACTTAAGGCATAATGAAATATGGATCTTGGCTCACTAGAAAGATTTAATAGAAAATGCTTTCCCAATTAATGGTGAGGGCTATTAATTTGAATAAAATAGTGGGAGGTATATTTTGAATGTACTATTATCAATTATATAATATCAACTCTGTAATTTGACTTATTATTGTTGCACTTATAAATTGTAGATATCAAATGGCAAACAACAACAACACAAATAGTCTTTCATTACGATCACCCTTGAAAAGGACAAGCTAAGTGGAATTAATTTCCTTGATCGCATAGGAACTTGAGGATTATCCTCAAACAAGGCGTAAGCTATATGTCCTTGATGGGCCCATTCTGCGGCACCGGTATGTCATCATCGCACACGTCATGAACCACAATGCTTACAAGAAGCATCAAGATGATGCTCGGATGTGAGTTGTGTCATGCTAGCAACCATGAGCGCCGAGCTTGAAGCAACATGAGTTAATGGATGCTTATGAGATGATCGAGCATCTCAAGAAATTGTTCAAGGGCGTGCTCGACAGAGAGGTATGATACAAGCAAGCGTTGTATCACCGCAAAAATGGGTGAACGTAATCCAGTTGGTCCACATGTCTTTGAAAATGATTGGGTATATTGAGTACCTTGATAGGTTGGGTTTTCCAATCACTCCTAAAGCCCAAACCGACCTTGTTTTGCAATCTTTGAACAACGGACTACTCTCAATTTGTTATGAACTATCTTATGAATGAAGTTGAGAAACCCCTTACTGAGTTGTTGAGCATGTTAAGAACTACCGAGAACAACATGAAAAAGGCAAGACCCGCTCCCATAATGATGGTGCAAAAGGGGAATGCTAAGGGAAATTGGAAAGGCAAGAAGAAGATAGGATCTAAATCTTTTGCCAAACCCAATTCCAAAGCCAAACAGGCTTTAAAACCTAAAGGTGGGGTGGCTAAAGAAGGTGAATGTCACTTACATGGAAAACACGGACAATTGGAAAGGAATTGTCATGCTTATCTCGAAGAAGTGAAGAAAAGAAAAGGAAGTACGACTTCCGATTCGGTATATATGTTATAGAAGTCAACTTATCTACTTCTACATCATGGGTATTGGATCTTTGGATGTGGTTCTCACATTTGTGTTAATGTGCAGGGGACTCAGAAGGAGTAGAACTTTAAGCGAAAGGAGAGGTTGACCTCTGAGTTGGAAATAGAGCAAAAGTTGCTTTGCCTTTGGTAGTAGGAACTTATCATTTATCTTTGCCCACCGGGCTAGTTTTAGAATTAGAAGATTGTTATTTTGTGCCCGCTATAAAGCAAAAACATTATTTCTGCTTTCTTGTTTGGACAAGAAAGGTTTTTCATTTATAATAAAGAACAATCGTTGTTTGTTTTACTTAAATGATATTTGTTATGGTGTTGCACAATTGTTTAACGGTCTTTATATTCTTGATTTAGAAATGCCTATCTATAACATAAATACAAAATGATTTAAATCAAATGATTCAAATCAACATATCTCTCTTGCATTGTCGTTTTTAGGCCATATAAATGAGAAACGATATCCAAACTCCATAAAGATGGGTTCTTGGATTCATTTGATTTTGAATCATATGAGAAATGCGAGTCTTGTTTATTAGGCAAGATGATTAAAGCCCCTTTCACTGGACACGCGAATGAGCGGGCTAGCGATGTATTGGGACTTATACATAGTGATGTATGTGGACACATGAGTTTGTTAGCAAGAGGTAGGTTTTATTACTTCATTACATTTCTTGATGACTTTAGTAGATATGGATATGTGTATCTTATGAGACACAACCCGAATCCTTTGAAAAGTTCAAGGAATTCAAGAATGAAGTTCAAAACCAATTTGGCAAAAGCATAAAAGCCCTTCGATCCGATCGAGGAGGTGAATACTTAAGCCAAGACTTTGATGACCTTCTAAAGGAGTGTGGTATTATATCACGACTCACTCCACCTCGAACACCGCAATGGAATGGTGTATCTCGGAGGAGGAATCGAACCTTGTTGGACATGGTACGATCAATGATGAGTCATGCAGATCTTCCAATAAGCTTCGGGGTCATGCCCTAGAGGCAATTTGCATTCACACTTAACTGTGTTCCTACAAAGACGGTTCGAAAGACACCATATGAAATGTGGACCGGGAAGCGTCCTAGTATATCGTTCATGAAGATTTGGGGTTGCGAGGCGTTAAGTAAAAGCGTCTGAATTCTCGACAAGCTCTCGGACCCAAATCGACAAATGTAATTTTGTGGGATACCCAAAGGAAACAAAAGGGTATTATTTCTACAAACCTTCCGAGAACAAAGTGGTTGTTGCTCGAATGGTATTTTTCTAGAAAGAGAATTTGTCTCTAAAGGAAACAAAGGGAGGAAAGTAGAACTCGAAGAAATTCGAGAACCACAAAATATCATTGAACTTGAGTTGGAACATGGCGGGAACCACAAGAAATTGTGGAAAGTGAACTCGCTTCAAATTACACAAGTCATTCGAGATCCGGTAGGACACGCCAAGAGCACGAGAGATATTATGGATATCTTGTGACTCAAAACGGCGATGTGATGCTCATAGATCAAGATGAGCCTACTTCCTACCAAGAAGCTATGAATGGACCAGATTCTGAGAAATGGCTTGAAGCCATGAAATCTGAGATGGACTCCATGTATACTAAACCAAGTATGGACTCGGTTGATCCACTGAAGGGTAAAACCAATTGGGTGCAAGTGGGTTTTCAAGAAGAAAACCGACATGGATGGTAATGTACAAACCTATAAAGGTCGACTGGTAGCAAAAGGTTTCAAACAAATTCAAGGTGTTGACTATGATGAAACCTTCTCTCCAGTGGCAATGGTTAAATCCATCAGGATCTTACTTGCTATTACAGCTTTTTATGATTACGAAATCTGGCAGATGGATGTCAAAACTGCTTTCCTTAACGGAAATCTCCTTGAGGATGTGTATATGACACAACCTGAGGGTTTTGTCACTCCAAAGGATGCTGGAAAGGTATGTAAGCTGCAGCGATCCATTTATGGATTGAAGCAAGCCTCTCGGAGTTGGAATCTTCGATTTGATGAAGCAGTCAAAGAATTTGGCTTTATTAAAAATGAAGATGAACCTTGTGTATATAAGAAGGTTAGTGGGAGTCACATTGTATTCCTAGTATTATATGTTGATGACATATTAATTATTGGGAATGACATTCCTTCCTTACAGGCTGTAAAAACATGGTTAGGAAAATGTTTCTCCATGAAAGATTTGGGCGATGCTGCCTACATTTTAGGTATCAAGATCTATAGAGATAGATCAAGAAAAATGCTCGGCCTAAGTCAAAGTACATATATTGATAAAGTGTTGAAATCAGTTCAAAGATGCAAGAGGCGAAAAGAGGAAACTTACCCGTGACTCATGGTGTAAAGATCTCTAAGGCCCAATGTCCTAAATCACAAGATGATGAGGAGCGTATGAGAAAGATCCCTTATGCTTGACGAATTGGATCTATTATGTATGCAATGATATGTACTCGTCGTCTGGATGTCTCGTATGCTTTGAGCATGACGAGATACTGATCGAATCCGGTGAAGGTCATCGGATGACGATCAAGAATATCCTCGAAGTACACGAAAAGGGCTAAGGATTCATTCTTGGTATATGGAGGTAAAGACGAACTAGCAGTAAAGGGTTACACAGATGCTAGTTCCCAGACTGACAATGATGACTATAAGTCTCAGTCAGGTTTTGTGTTTTGCCTTAATGGTGGTGCTGTTAGCTAGAAAAGTTCGAAGCAAGAGACAGTAGCTGATTCTACAACAGAGGCTGAGTATATTGCTGCTTCTAGTGCAGCCAAGGAGGCTGTATGGATTAAAAAGTTCATCACTGAACTTGGTGTTGTTCCAACCATTGTTGATCCGGTTGCTCTATACTATGATAATAATGGAGCCATTGCACAGGCTAAGGAACCCAGATCTCACCAACGATCCAAGCATATACTTAGGCGGTACCATCTCATCCGTGAAATCATTGATAGAGGAGATGTACATATAGGAAGAGTGCCAACAGATGATAATGTTGCAGATCCACTAACCAAGGCTTTGTCGCAGTTACGAAGCTAACGATGGTCACACTAGTTCCATGGGTATTAGATACATGAGTGATTGGCTCTAGATGCAAGTGGGAGACTGTTAGAGTTTATGCCCTAGAGGCCAATTATTTGATATAATTGCTTAACGCTTTTGATATTGTATTTGATTGAATAAATATATGATTTTATTATGGTTTTATTTATTTGCGTAATATAATTGTTAACATAATAAAATTTCTTAGAATAATGATACAAATTATATAGTTTCAAGTATGTGACTTGAACATGAGATTATATATTACCATTAGTATCGGTGTTCTTAAATGTCCTTGATCGAGTATCATTGTTGATGGGACAACAATGATGCATTGAGACTAGTATGTGGATTGACTGATGACCAAATCTCATTGGTCATAAATATATGAGATATTAAGTCAATGCATAGGTACATGTTAGAGAACGATGTACTGGACAGACCCACCATGAGAATTCTATATGGAGCATTATGCGAAGTGTCATTAGCAATTCTCATAGTGATAATGATGTAATGGTCCTCCGACCTGAAATCGCTATATTACTACACGAGAATTTATGTACTTTGATATCATCAAATGTCACCTTTAATAGGTTGGACTATAAAGGTGATTATTGGGTTCATCATTAATCGTGTGAGAAATATGAGTGATCTAGATGGAATTTAACCATCCTATATATTATGGGTGATATCCATAGGCCTCTTGATTGAGTAGGACTATGAAATGCATGGCCATGCTCAAATAGTGATTTGTTTCATATAGTCTACTCATTGATCAAGAAAACTTCAGATTAAATTATGAAGAGTATGACACATTCCATGACTCGAGTTTAATCTAGGATATTAAGGTTAAAAGGATTAAATTACATTGAAACATTGGTCACGAAAAGGTTGCATCGAATCATCGATCTTATTATTACTTGGGTAGCAGTGATGCATTACTAGATGTCGCTCACTGTTTATAATTTTATAATATGATTTTAAAATTATTGCCAACGTAATAATAACCTATAAGGTCACACACATAGAACGTTATTTAAAAGGAATTAATTTAAATTTGAAGGCTTTAAATATATTAATATGATTAATAGTATTTAAATCACGAATTTAAATTAAAAGGATAATTGTATATGTATATTAATTAAGTAAGACTTAATTAAGAGATATATATATATATATAAATTCGGATTTTATAAAATTAGGTTTTGATTTGATTAATTCCTTTTAACTACTATATATATATATGATATATAGCAACTACTTAGGGTAAGATATCATAATTGAAAAACCCTAGCCACTCTTAGAGAGAGACTAGAGAGAAAACAGTTTCAAAAAATCCATTCCTTTTGGTGGCTAGTCCGCAAGTCCTTCTTATTGCGAGAATCGTTCGACGGTTCAATGCGGCGTTCGATGTGAATACCGTAGAGCGCAACTCGGTTTGTATTATGTTGGAGATTCGAGGAGCGATCGGTTTGATTCTCGTTTTTTGTTTATATATCGGTATAATCTCTAAACCTCTGAATTAATTGATTTTACATGGATCCTGCTTTGGGGTTTCAAAATTGCTTTAAAATTTTAATTTTCATTTGTATGCGTTTAAATACTAAAGCCCAACACTATATTCATAATTTTTATTTCATTCAACTCATTTAGATTCTTATATATATTCAAAAAAATTTATTCAATTTTATCAAACACCTTAGTCCTTTCATATATCAATGGTGGTTTTGATGTACTTATATCAATGTTTAAAGGATAAATGTGGAAAATAAAAATTTTCCAAAAAAAGACGTAAAACACTATTCATGATAAAAACGCCTAAAATTTTGACAAGTGTGAAAAGTTTCTGCAGGGTTGGCGCGCCCCACGCTAACCATAGGGTTAAATTGGCACGCCATGTGCCACACCTTGAGGCCAGAACATGCTTTAGTAATTTGGGCATATCTCTTTCGTATGAACTCTGATTAAGATGATTCAAGATGATCCGGAAAGCTAAGAAGTAGACCTAAAACTTTCATTTAATAAGATTTGAGAGTTAAGATCAGGATCAATTTCCAAATTAAGCCTCTTTAGGGCTATTGTGTAATCGGGCACGAGGCATGGCGATTCTTTCGGAACGTCATGACGTCAAGCCATGTTTGGCAAGTATTTTCAAGTTCTAAGTATTGAACTTTGGAAATATGATATGGGGAAATGTAAACCAAGGAATGGTAGGAGAATTGGACGTGTCAATCGTACACAATGGCATGACGTTTGGGCGTTCGGGTTAGATAAGTCGGGCGTGTGACGTACGACGACGAAACGCCGAGTCAAGTGTTGACGAACTTAAGTAGTGTGACACCTCCAAATCTAGGTACTTCATTCCCACAAGACTTGATGTTCACTTTCCATTCATGCATATCTATTTACCCAAATATAATAAAATTTAAATAATAAATCTCCCCATAAAATGAGTTACATAATTAAATCAATAAGTCTCCCAGGTTATCTAACCTTTAACATACATCAAATGCGAAAAATTAAATTAATTACATCATATCATTTAAGAAAAAGTCTATCATCATGACATTAAATAAAAGTACATTTCTTTAATACTTGTTCATTTTCCCTTTTCCTTTGCTAGTGGTAGGTTCATTAACCTTCTCAACCTTAGCTGCAATAATTGTATATATGCAAGAGTGAGCAAAACAAATGCTCACTCACTTGAAATAACAATGAATAACAATAGCATAATAATTGCCAATGAATAAGCTCATCAGAACTGAATAATACTCTGTCAATAATAATCAAGAACTTGAATCAACATACGAAATGTAACTGAGGGTCACAAGACCACGAACTATGTCCAAAGTTATAAGTAATCTTTCAACTTTAACCTAAACAGTCATAACTGTAGGGACTCCCCGTACTTAGGGTGATCAGCCCTTCGTACCATGTATTGTGCACAAACATCTAAACGCATTGCGTAAAATAATTCCCTATAATAGGGTTGTTCTTCTCAATTTTTAGAGTACAAGTCCGCACCAAAGAAAGTTTGGTTTGGATACACTTCAAGGGTAATTTAGAGTTTAACGATCATCAACTAAAGGATTAGTTGAATCAACAAAGTTCAATAACACTACGAATGATCAATAAAAACTTAATGTGGAACAATTAGGTATCATAGGTGAACCAACTATATATCAAAGTCAGGCTTAGAAATAAACTAAAAAGCATAAGCATTGTGTAATACAATAAACCTTGCTTGAACAATATTAAGATAAGGCTATGATCTTGTCAAATAAGAGAATTAAGTTATTGAACATGCATTAATGAATAACAAGCTGAGAATGAAACTTGCTCAATATAACAATAAAGGTTAAAAAATGTGTAAAGTAAATGAGATAGGATAACTCATTTAGAGATTTGAGTTCAAGAACTTGCATTCATTATAAAAAAATAAAACAAGGAAAACTTGCTTAATTATAAACAAGTTAGGATAAATCAAACAACGATTAGAGTTCAAAACTTGCTCAAATAAAAATTAGGGTTAGAGCTTGCTCAAATAAAATTTAGGGGTAAGGAACTTGCCTCGTGCGTAAGCTATAAATTACAACTCACGCTCACCTACACATTATTAGAATAACAACATCTATTAGATATACTAACATCTATTAGATATACTAACCTTCACTTTCCAAAATAAAACTCATTTTTAGTTAAACTTGTTACTTTAGTACAAGTTTCAATTCACACCATATATACTTCAGAAATCACAAGTATTAGATTTGAAACACTTATTCACTAACTCATGTGTTCAATAAATCACAACGTAACATTTTCACAACTTACTAATTTTTAAAACTTTGGAATACTACTTACATGATACAAATCTGTTACAACATCTTTATTACATTTTCATCACATTATCATTTCATTAGACTTGGTTATAATGGGTTTTTAAGGTCTGCCTAACCAACAGAGGGCATTACGCCTCTAGTCTGCAGGTATGAATCATGTATTATTTGAATTTGAACTGGAACAAGAAGCAAGGCTGCTAGCTTCTGCTCGTTAAACCTTGACACCGGTAGATGTCTGCAAAAATGAAACTATCTTGATCTATTTATAATACTCTGTTCAGCCTAACTATCACAAATTTCATCCACAAAACAACAAATTAAACATACCCAATTGACATAAAACTCATATAAACATTATTCATCACATATATACCAACTTAGAACAATTAAACAACATCTACAAACAATTTAAATCCTTGAATTCCATGTTTTTATAAAAAAACTCCATTTTTGACATCCTTGGCAAAAATTAACACCGAGGTCTCAATTATACACCAAATTAACTCATTCAAATTGCATTCTCTTCATTTCTTAATGAATTAACATATTCAAGACTCAATTTACAGTTTAGTTCACAAACCAACTACCAATTTTTGTACTTTCAAAAGCCATATATATACACACGTTCACTGTAAATGGTTTTCTTTCTTTTTGAACGTAATTGGTACACTAAATCCTTGTCTAGATGCTAACTATAACATCACAAATACACACAAACCCAATTAACACTTTATTTAACAACAATTCATCAAATTTGAATTCACAGAAACTTTGAAATTCATGAACATATAACATTCATATATGTAACATTAAGGTTTTGGAAATATACCTTCAATTACTAGGATAATCCTTGCTAGAAGATGAAGATTTTCTTTGGAATCACAGAACTCTTTCTCTCCTTTCTCAAGCTCTCTCTCAAATTTTCTCTGTATACCATCCATTCTCTCTTAGGCCAAACCTTTTACGTAAAATAAAATAACCAACGCATAAAAACTAAACGTCTAAAACCGACGTTTTATTAAATATAATAATTATGTATTAGTTATAAAAATTTAATATATTTTATTTATATTTTTATTTATTTATTTTTTAATTTCAAAAGCCACAAGGCTTTGTTTAGCAAAACACTATTAAAATAAAGACTTAATATATTTAAGCCTTGTTTGGTAAACCCATTTGAAACTACTTTAATTTATTTCAATAAATCAGTTAAACTATAGTTTATAGTCCCACATTATTTATTTGGATTTCCATATCCAATCTTAATTAAATAAAAATTAGTTACAACTAATTAAATAACTTCTCCACTTAACCAATTTTCACAAAATTATAATTTCATTATAATTTTATTCAATAACTTAATACATCACTTTAATTACTAAGTTAAAACAACATTGTATCAACTCTGTAATTATTAGATTAGATTAGAGCATTTTCTCATAAATTAATTCACCAATCTTTTATCTTAATTAAATTAATTTCTATAACTCATGAATTATTTACTTACTAATAAATAATTCAACAAATATCTACTAACAACAACCACATCAATAAAAAATATATTTATTTAATTTAGTAAACATTTGAAATTACAAATAAAATTCTGGATTGTTACATCCTTCCCTCCTTACAAGGATTCTGTCCCCAAAATCACAACTCAAACAATTCATTCGTCACATTCTTCCCTCCTTACAAAGATTCTGTCCCCAGAATTGAAGATACAGATTAAACAAATAATTCAGGGTAGTTCTTCATCATTTCATCTTCGAGTTCCCACGTAGCCTCTTTGACATTGTGGTTTCTCCATATCACTTTCACAGAAGGTATCACCTTATTCCTGAGCACTTGTTCTTTCCTGTCAACTATCTGGATAGGAACTTCCTCATAAGATAAATCCTTATTGAACTGTAATGGTTCATACTCGATCACATGTTTGTAATCGGGTTTATATGAAAAACATTGTAAACATGTTCTAATTCTGGAGGTAATGCTATCCACTCTTTGAAGTACCTTGAAGGGTCCAATAAACCTTGGGCTTAACTTTCCTTTCTTGCCAAAATGAAACTTCCCCTTCCAAGGAGAAACTTTCAGGAAAAGGAAATTTCTTACGTCAAATTCGCGATCTTGTCTGTGTTGATCATCATACTTCTTCTGTCTATCTTGAGTAGCTACCAGTCTTGGTCTGATGAGTTTGATAACTTCAGCGGTCTGCTATACGAGTTCTGGTCCTAACAATTGACGTTCACCAACTTCGTCCCAGCACAGTGGAGTTCTACATTTCCTACCGTATAATGCCTTGTATGGCGGCATACCAATGCTTGCGTGGTAACTGTTGTTGTAGGCAAATTCTGCCAACGCTAGATGATCGTCCCAGTTCCCTTTAAAATCCATCATGCATGCTCTAAGCATATCTTCTAACGTCTGGATTGTTCGTTCGCTTTGACCATCGATTTGTGGATGATATGCCGTACTCATTCTCAATTGTGTTCCCATGCATTCTTGTAGTCTCTTCCAGAAGTTTGATGTGAATCTCGGATCTCTGTTTGAGTGACACTGGAACTCCATGTCTTAAAACGATCTCCTTGACGTATAATTTTGCCAGCTGATCAAGATTAAATCTAATCTTTATTGGCAAAATGTGTACTGATTTTGTTAATCTATCCACTATTACCTATATCGCATCGTATCCTTTCTGAGTCGTTGGAAGACCTACCACAAAATCCATTGTGATATGCTCCCACTTTCATTCCGGTATGTCCAACGGTTGAAGTAATCCACTTGGTCTCTGATGCTCGACCTTTACTCTCTGACATGTCAAGCACTTCGCAACACATTCTGCAACATCTCTTTTCATATTTGGCCACGAAAAATGTCCCCGCAAATCTTGATACATTTTCGTACTTCCCGGATGGATCGAATATCTTGAGTTATGAGCTTCTGTTAAGATTTCTTCTTTAATATCCGATACTGCTCGAACCCAAATTCATCTATCGAATCTTAGCACTCCTTCGGTATCAACCTTGTACTTCACCTCACTACCCTCAATCATACTTTCCTTTATTTTTCTGTATTCTTCATCTTGTAGTTGAGCATTCTTTACCTTGTCCACCAAAGTTGGATTAGCTTCCATCTGGAATAATCGTTCATCAGATTCTTTTGGAAATTTTATTTCCAGCTCTAATCTTGCCATTGCTGAAATAAGCTCCTCCTGGTTGGTTAACAACATCATCTTTTCCTGACCTTTCCTGCTCAAGACATCGGCAACCACATTATCTTTGCCCTGATGATAAAAGATCTCACAATCATAATCTTTTATTAATTGCAACCATCTCCTCTGATGCATGTTCAGGTCCTTCTGTGTGAAAATATACTTCAGACTCTTATGGTCTGTGTAGATGTCTTATTTCTCTCCATAGAGATAATGTCTCCATATCTTCAGAGAAAATACTACCGCAGCCAACTCTAAGTCATGAGTCAGATACCTTTTCTTATAGTCCTTCAGTTGCCTTGATGCATACACAATGACCTTGCCATTCTGCATAAGGACACAACCTAATCCTTTATGTGAGGCATCACTATACACTACAAAGTTTCTTGTATTATCTGGTAATGACAACACAGGTGCCACGCTGAGCCTCTTCTTTAATTCCTTAAAACTATCTTCGCACTTTTTCGTCCAAACAAATTTTACATATTTCCTTGTCAAATTTGTCAACGGAGTGGCAATCTTAGAAAAGTCCTGAATAAACCGTCTATAATAACCTTCCAGTCCCAAGAAACTTCTTACTTCTGATGGAGTTCTTGGTTGTTCCCAATTTATCACAGCTTTGACTTTTGATGGATCCACTGAAATCCCATCTTTATCTATCACATGCCCAAGAAATTGTACACGTTCTAGCCAAAATTCACACTTAGAGAATCTCGCGTACAACTTTTCTTTTCTTAGCATCTCCAGCGTCAGACGTAAATGTTCCACGTGTTCTTCTTGAGATTTGGAGTTCACCAAAATATCATCGATGAATACCACCACAAACTTGTCTAAAAATGGTTTAAACACGCTGTTCATCAAATCTATGAATGCAGCATGGGCGTTGGTCAAACCAAAAGACATTACCAGAACTCGTAATATCCATACCAAGTTCTGAATGTCGTCTTCGGTACATCCTCCTTCCTTACTTTTAATTGGTGATACCCACTTCTCAAATCTATTTTTGAGAAGTATCTAGCACCCTTCAATTGATCAAATATGTCATCTATTCTTGGCAATAGATATTTATTCGTAATAGTGACTTTGTTTATTTCCCTATAATCAATGTAAAGACGCATTGACCCATCCTTCTTCTTCACGAATAACACCGACGCTCCCCACGGTGATACACTTGGTTGAATATATTTCTTGTTTAGAAGTTCTTGCAACTGTACCATCAGTTCCTTCATCTCTATTGGAGCCATTCTGTACGGGGCCTTTGATATTGGAGCAGTTCCTGGCGTTAAGTCGATTACGAACTCAATCTCTTTGTCAGGCGGAAGTCCTGGCAAATCTTTCGAAAACACGTCCACAAAATCCCTAACCACTGGTATCTCCTCTAGTTTCACACTCTTTTTCTTATGAGTATCGACTATGTATGCTAAGTATCCTACACAGCCTTGACTCAATAACTTCTTTTCCTGCATAATAGTCAGACATTTCTCTTGTCTAGGCGATTTGATACCATAGAAAATTACCTTTGACGGAGTCATAAGGTTTACACATTTCTTTTGGCAATCAATTATCGCTCCATAATTGAATAGCCAATCCATTCCCAATATAATATCAAACTCTCCAAGTTTTATCGGGATTAAATCTATTGTCATAACATTCCCCTTAATATTCACCCTATAATTCTTGTATACGAATTTAACAGGAATTACCTTCCTATTTGCAATTTCTATGTGTAAAGGGTGTAACGCCCCGAAATCTTCTTCCAAACATACATCATTATATAGCTAAATATAATAACATACATCCACAAAACCCAGGTTCTAAAACCTTAAAACCTCTTTCATTACAAATAATGATAATTACATTATTCTTTACATCTTGCACGAGTGACTTTTATCCGCCACCAAGGATACATAATTGTTCATTAAACTATTCTATAGTTTAATTCTATCATTCTATATTACAAGTCTTCGCTTGATCTTCACACTCATTCATATAATGAATGACACTTCTTCTGGATACCGATCAACTTGATCTTTACGAGATCCTTAAGTTCTTCTAACATCGTTCGCTGAAAATGTTTTTATTTTAAGCAAGTGTGAGCATTCAATTGCCCAACAAGTCATAACAGTTGAACAAACAACTTTAAGAATTCAAACATTTTTTAAGACTTAAATAACCGAACAAAGGTTATGAAGCAGCTTGAATAATAGGAATAATCTCGATTCCTATCATTTTAAAACATTAGTCACATTCACTTTGAAATACTTTCATTCTTTACTCTCTTTCATACACATTCTTTCTGGCTAGAATCAATAGCCGCAGACTTAACAATAACGGTTCATGTATAAACGAAACATTCTCATATTAAATGTTCAATCATAGAAACGTTCATCTCATAGAAACACTTTGAAGTGTTCAAATTGTAGCACAAGGCCCTCATACATTCTAACACCTTATACAAATATCACACATTCAAGACATAGACGAACTTCTCAAGTTCAACATCCGAGAAGTTTTAGAAACTAGCATTCATTTAAAATATGAATGAAGTTAGGAAACTTGCCTTTACACACAACTACGACTTATAGTTTACTACTTTGATCGCTCATTCCAATTCCTATGTAGCACATAAGGAAATAACACATACACCAATTAGTCATATACTTGACTTTACGCATTGCTTTACTTAACTTTACTTCTTAAGGTTCACATTCTTATAAACTAAGTTTACGCGACCAACTTCTATTATCGGTTAACGGCTTCATGACATACGGAGATGTCTTACTCAATACGTTCATCATCTTTGATGATTTACAATCTTATCTTCTTCTTATAACTTTTCTAGGACTCAGCACACATCGTGTCTCTGCTAGTAATCCATATGTTACTCTGAGTGGTTTCCCACAAACAACTAACAAACAAGTTCCCATCTCATCTACACTGCCCATAACAGTGAGTTAGATCGGTTGCCAGTTTTGTATATACCTTCGCTCTCTGAAGGAATTGTTTAGCCCAGCTCCCATATGTCAACCATCAAAGGTTATGATTATACTACCACCTAAACTCATCTTAACTTATACGAACTATTAAACTATAATGTTCGTTAAGTCAATTTCTCATTTCTTATGGCATTTTGGAAACTAAATGCCATACCTCAGGATTTATTCATCATCGTCTAAGTCATACAGTCTTTTGTATACTTAGGACAATCATTCCATATTCATTCTACGCATTTATAGCATTAAGCATTTTACGTTACCTTATTCTTATCTTACAACGTCCGATTCATTCGACTTAGAACATCATCCAAGTTATAAACATTAACTCGACTTCTTTACGTTATACGTACTTATCTTTAATTCAGCTTCTTCACCGTTCACAAGTTTAATCATTGATCTTCATTACCTTACGGTCAAACCATACACAGGGTGTAGGTTCTACCCGTTTAATATTCGCGTACACTTAACCTTCACGTCAGTTCAAGTGTGCAACGCTTACATTCCATTCTAACATTCTCATTTGACTCACATTCCGCTTTCATTAATATTCTTACCGATCACTACGGCTTTCTTGATAATTCATATCTTACTTACTATCTTCGTCAACGTCTAAGTCATACAACCAATGTATACTTAGAACGTTCGCCCGACATGAATATGATTCACGAGGATCTTTTACGTATTCAACGTTTACGTTGTTCATCCCTTAATCTCTCATTCAACCTTTACCCAAGGTTTTAATTTCTTTCATTCGTTACTATCACCTAAACCCCATGTTCAATATTCTTTCTTAATGTCAAAGCCATACGGTTCGTTGTATGCTAAGACCTCGTTCATCGCAACCACGTTGCGTTCATAGCGTTTATACGCTTTACATTTATCTCGCATTACCATGACATAACATCGAAATGTTATTTATTACCCTCATCACTCAACGTCTAAGGAATCACAATCAAACTAATCCCCTACGCTCGTTTATCGCGACTATGGTCCCCAGATATCGGTTCCGTAATCCCGCATTCATATTCTTTTAATCTCGTTTAATCTTTTCGTTTAACCTTCATTAAAGGTTTAATACACTTGATTAAGTGTTACATTAGTTGAAATATATGTTCAAATTTCTTTTCTGCACATCCCCCAGTAATTGAGCACTTAAAAGCTCATCACCGGGCTTTTTCATTACTGCCGTGGCCCACGGCCCTTTCCTTTACCTCATGCTACAGCGCCACTCTGAGTTGTCAAATCGCGGTGTGTCAAGCGCTTTCCACTCTCTTTTCTATTTCTCGCCATGGCATTCACTCGATAATGGTGATGGCCGGGCCTTGCGTTCTGTTGTAGCCTCCCTTATTTGGCTGATTGCTGTGCTACGAAAGCACAAAACCTAGAAATTTTTTTCTAAGTCTTAGAAATTTCTTAAGACGCTTACTTCCTAATTCCATAACTTATTCGTTATAACTCAGAACGAGGTCGTTCCAAAGCCATTCTCTTCCTTATCTTACGTACTTTGATTAACCATGGACAAAACTTCATTCTGAATTCGTTAACATGCCATTCAATTAGCTTAATCTTTGCTCTTCGTTCATTTTACGTTTTTAACGCTCTTCATTCGTTCGTCCGTAATTCGGTCATTCGAACTTTAAATTCGCTGGTTCTTGAGTCCACAACTCACGTTTTATACATTCTCTTACATTCTTATGAAACCCTACACGTTCGGGTTCATTTATATACTTTCTATTTCTCGTTCATCATTTATAAATTTTTGCCATAACTTCGTTATAGCTCAGTTTTAATCCGTTCTTCATGAACGTTTCTATCATTCCTAACCAAGCAATAAGCAACTAACTTATACGTGATGGTTTTAAACTTGTCCATCAACAACAATTACACTACGATGGTTTTAAATTTGTCCATCAACAACGTTCTTCGCGTGTTCTTCGCGTTCTTCGTTCGTTCTTCATTTTTAATCGATATTTTGATTACGATTTTACTTTTTCTTGGAATTTGATGTTATAAAACACCATTCCTTACTTACTTCACCTACTCATTCATATAATCCACTTGGATCGTTCTAATTCATTATGAATCTTATACTTCCTTAAGAAATTTATAAACTAAATTTCTACTTTCTTATTTCTTATTTTCACATGATTTCAACCATATGAAATTATTTCTAACATCTTTTACTCCTTATTCTCATTAAGCTATTTTTAACATATAAACTTAAAGAAAATTAATCAGAAGCTAGGTTCGATTACCTTTCTTCTTTAATCTTCCTCCGTTGGACAAAGCGTGCACTCGGGTAAGCTTTTTCTCTTCATTTTCCTTCTCTTTCTCATCCAAAATCTCTCTCTCTCTCTCTCTCAAAAGTTGTAGGATTTTCAAAATCCTAAATAAATGAGTTAAGCTTCCTATTTATAGAAAACCAAGGCTAGGGGTATTTTAGTCATTTCGCCCCAACCTCATTACTATTCACACCTCCTCAATAGACCTTCTTACTATTCATGAAGCTTCTCTTGGAAGCTTCGTGCTTCCGTCTTGCGGAATTCATCCGACAATTCAAAAACTGCAATTGTCGGAATCCAAATATTTTTGGATATTTCGTCTTTCCTTTACCGATTAACTTTTACGCATTCTTTGAATTTTTGAAAAATTGAAAAACACTTTTTGATGTTAAGCGTTTTCCTTCACCTCTTCCCCTAATGTAGTTAAACGAGTAAAAAGTACATAACAGTACTTTTCGTCATTTTTATTTCGTCCAATTTTTGCACGTTATTCGAGAAAAACTTTTATCGGCTTACTTAACTTTTCACGATATATTATCGTCAAATCTTTCGACGGAATGTCATTTTGACATATAAAACTCTCAGAAAGGCTTAGGTTATTCAAACCCTAACCCTTAGGTTTCGTCGGGGAATAATGCCTATTTCGTCTTTTTTCCCAAAAATATTTTGTTCCCGAAATTTTTTTATTTTTGTCTTGGAAATTCTTACTCGTTCAGTCTAGCTCGTAGCCAGAATCCTCCCGATTAATAATCATCCTAGGTTCTAGAACGATTAATAAATACATAACACAGAATAATATTAATAAAAATTCTTTTTAATAATAACTAATTTTTTAAATCTTAAATTCTGGACAATCCGATTTTCCGGGTTATCACAAAGGGTAATTCAACTCTTTATTATGCAATTCTAACCTCTTAGCAAATTCATCAGATATAAACGAGCAAGTAGCACCTGAATCAAATAATACATATGCATTTATATCATTGATTGGGATAATACTTGACATAACATCTTTTGATTGTACCGTGTCTTGCACTGTCATGTTGAAGGTTCTGGCTGTGGGCTAATTTGATGATGTTGGTCCCGCAATAGTCAGTGTACCTCCACTGCTACCTCCCTTGCTTCCTGTTGTCTCACCAGATTTCTTCTTAGGACACTCGCGAGCAAAATGATCCTTTGATCCGGAGGTGTAGCAAGCATTCTTCTTGGGTTGATGGCAATTTAGGGCAATATGACCCTCCTAACCACAGTTAAAGCATACTCGTTTAATCCTTAAGCACATGCCAGTGTGAAACCTCCCCCATGTAGTACATGCTTCAAACTTCTTTTTCTGCTTGTTTACCTGCTGGTTTCCAGCACCCACATTTGTATTCCACTTTCTCTTCAAGTTATTACTACCATTTCCACCACTACCACCAACATTCTTAACTTTGCCCTCACTCTTCTTCTTCCTTTGTTCTTGATTATACTTTGTCACGGCCTCGCCTCCTCCCTCAGCGATAATTGCCTTCTCCAGCACCGCTGTAAATGTCTTCAGTTGAAACATGGATACTCTGCTATACAACTAGGGCTTCAATCCCTGTTCAAACCTCCTAGCCTTGCGCTCATCTGTGTTGACTTGATATGGCGCAAACCTCGCCAACTCATTAAATTTTTTGGCATACTCCTATACTGTCATTGAACCCTGCTTCAGTTCTAGAAATTGCACTTCCATCTAATTATTTGAACTCTCTAGGAAATAAGTTTCGAAAAATATTTCCTTGAACCTATCCCAAGTCATCACTCCTTGACCTCTTCTAGTTTTATTGGTTTGCCACCAATAACTAGCCTCTGCTTTCAACATAAATGTTGCAAAAACAGTCTTCAGATTCTCATATACTCTAGCAATGTCAAAAACTTTCTCTATCTCCATGACCCAAGTCTGTGCCTCAATTGGATTCATGGACCCACAAAATTCTGGTGGCCCAACCGCCTTGAAGTCCTTAAAGGTCGCAAGTTGAGTCTGCGGCTGATTCTGTAATGCTCCCGTCAGTAACGTCACTAATTGTTGAACTGGGTTAGCCTCAGCGTTGTTGTTATTGGTAGATCCCTCAGGGGTCCTTTGTTGTGGTTGACGTCTTGGAGGCATTTTCTGTAAAAATATACTCATTAGATTATTATTCAATCTTCTAAGTATTATCTACTTAACTTGCACATCATAAAAATTACCACATAGCACACAACATCTTGAATAAATAGTAACTTTTATTTATTCATAATCTTTTAAAACATAATAATGATAGCCTCACTGCTATCTACATCACTTTTTTGAACTACAAAAGTTTCAGGATAACATCATCATCATATCCCATTGGTTATATAACACCTGGGATTTACATCTTATTTACTAATTAATCACATAATAATTTCATTCCTTACGACGACCTACTAAAATGCTGCATAGCCTTACGACGCTCCTCTTCCATAATACATAACATTGTTTGACGATCTAACATGTACCATGGCAGCGTCTCGAACTGAATCGAATAATACATGACTCGGTCTTGAGCTCAGTTGACCATGGTGTTGAAAACGCTATTCATCTTCTCCATCTTGATCTTCTTTACTTGTACCTCTCTTTCTACTACCTTCTCGTTGAGAAGCTTCCTCGTACGCGCCTTCGGCTCTTGCCCTCTTGGTGGACTCTTCTTTCAGTTTGTTCTTCAGCTCCGCAATCTCCTCTGTCAACTGCTTGTTCTCGCCTTCAGTATGGATCAGCTTCCATTCGACATTACTTAGACGCTCATCTAGATCCCGAATCTCATCGTCCTTTTGCGGCATCGAGGTCTGACGTTCAGCTACTATCTCTTCCAACTCCTTGACTCTATCTTGAAGCTCTACATTACGGTCGTATACTTCATCTTACATACGGGCTGCGATAGAGTTTGGTGGAAATTCTTCCTCCTCGTCATCCTCATCCCCATCTAACTGTGGCAGCTCAACGGGGTCCTCCTCATCCATCTTTACCTCATCGTCCTCATTAGGTAAACCCTCCTGCTCAACCACTGTAACTAATGGAGATGACTCCCGTGGCAGTACTTGTTCCCAAACCACCTGAATATCTCGAGGCTCCTCCTCTCTAGGCATCCGGGGTCCTTCCTCCCTAGCCTGACTGGATTCTCCTACATTAGTCATCCTGACAACAAAATTTTAAGTTTTAATTACTAATCATTACTACTCGACACTCACGAGCACATATATTGCAACCACATAAGCACATAAAGTGTTTTATTATTTCTTTCTTAAAACTCGATAAGAGTTTATCACCACTATCTTTTCAATCTTCTATAAGGTTACTTCTTAAGGCTTTTTCCCCACCTAAGGTTCATAACCTAAAGCTTTAATACCAACTTGTGACACCCCCAAATCTAGGTACTTCATTCCCACAAGACTTGGTGTTCAATTTCCATTCATGCATATCTATCTACTCAAATATAATAAAATTTAAATAATAAATCTCCCCATAAAATGAGTTACATAATTAAATCAATAAGTCTCCTAGGTTATCTAACCTTTAACATACATCAAATGTGGAAAATTAAATTAATTACATCATATAATTTAAGATAAAGTCTATCATCATGACATTAAATAAAAGTACATTTCTTCAACACTTGTTCATTTCCCCTTTTTCTTTGCTAGTGGTAGGTTCATCGACCTTCTCAACCTTAGCTGCAAAAATTATATATATGTAAGAGTGAGCAAAACAAATGCTCACTTGAAATAACAATGAATAACAATAGCATAATAATTGCCAATGAATAAGCTCATCAAAACCAAATAATACTCTGTCAATAATAATTAAGAACTGGAATCAAAATACGAAATGTAACTGAGGGTCACAAGACCACGAACTATGTCCAAGGTTATAAGTAATCTTTCAACTTTAACCTAAACAATCATAACTGTAGGGACTCCCCGTACTTAGGGTGATCAACCCTTCGTACCATGTATTGTGCACAAACATCTAAATGCATCGCGTAAAATAATTCCCATATAATAGGGTTGTTCTTCTCAATTTCTAGAGTACAAGTCCGCAACAAAGAAAGTTTGTTTTGGATACGCTTCAAGGGTAATTTAAAGTTTAACGATCATCAACTAAAGGATTAGTTGAATCAACAAAGTTCAATAACACTACGAATGATTAATAATAACTTAATGTGGAACAATTAGGAATCATAGGTGAACCAACTATATATCAAAGTAAGGCTTAGAAATAAACTAGAAAGCATAGCATTATGTAATACAATAAACCTTGCTTGAACAATATTAAGCTAAGGCTATGATCTTATCAAATAAGAGAATTAAGTTATTGAACATGCATTAATGAATAACAAACTGAGAACAAAACTTGCTCAATATAACAATAAAGGTTAGAAACTTTGTAAAGTAAATGAGATAGGATAACTCATTTAGAGATTTGAGTTCAAGAACCTGCATTCATTATAAAAAAAACTAGAGAAACTAGCTTAACTATAAACAAGTTAGGATAAATCAAACAACGATTAGAGTTCAAAACTTGCTCGAATAAAAATTAGGGTTAGAGCTTGGTCAAATAAAATTTAGGGGTAAGGAACTTGCCTCGTGCGTAAGCTATAAATTACGACTCACATTAACCTACACACATTATTAGAATCACAACATCTATTAGATATACTAACATCCACTTTCCAAAATAAAACTCATTTTTAGTTAAACTTGTTACTTTAGTACAAGTTTTAATTCACACCATATACACTTTAGAAATCACAAGTATTAGATTTGAAACACTTATTCACTAACTCATGTGTTCAATAAATCATAACGTAACATTTTCACAACTTAGTAATTTTTACAACTTTGGAATACTACTTACATGATACAAATCTGTTGCAACATCTTTATTACATTTTCATCACATTATCATTTCATTAGACTTGGTTATAATGGTTTTTAAGGTCTACATAACCAACAGGCATTACTGCCTCTGGTCTGGGTGTGACGCCCCCAAAATAGGTATACATCACCCATCTTGAGTCGCCAAATACATGGTACATAAATCAAATACAAACTTAATTATACAACTGTCGTGTAAAAATACGACAAAACATAGCTGAGAGTTTAACAAGAATATTGCCTTCTAGACAGTATTCAAACTCAAATGGAGTCCTTAATACAATTATTATCACACTATTTCACAGAATAGCGAGGACTACTATAACACCATCTCGGACCATCACTCCATTTCCTGACTCGTCCCAGCTATATTCTCATTTCCTGAAGAGAACAATGAAAGAAAAGGGTGAGCTCAACTAGCCCAGTAAGAAATATTATGACTAAGATAATGCAGAATAAATTATCCTTAGCCATCAATAGTATAACAACTGATAGAATACAATAGACAACACATTTTAGATCAATAACTGCAGCGGAATAAGCAATCCATTAGAAGAGTCAAGTAGAGCATAAAATCTACTATCTTCTATGATTTAAAAAGTTTTTCATCAACTTTATCACGAGACTCGACAAATAAATAAAATCGAATCATCCCTGCACCACGGCCAAGGATATTCATGTAATCATCAATGGTCATGATTATACCGAATAATCCCTGGTCATAATCATACCAACAACTGTCCATCAATGAACTATAGGCTAATACGGACTTTTACCATATCATTCGTTACATTACGGTCATGATTATACCGAATAATCCCTGGTCATAATCATACCAAGTCCATCTATGCACGTAAGCCAAAGATGACTTTCATCATAATATAAGCATGAAGATGATGACAATGACATAATAATTCAATAAAACAAGTTCAAGGATAAATTTTAAAGATGTATAATTTAATTTATCCAAAATTCAATAACGTTCAAATTGTCAACATGATACTGCTTTATGGAGTAAAATTCAAGAATGCTCAGAAGAATATTTCCATAAAAAGATACTGGATGAAGCGCAAATATCAAGGATATTCTACTAATTTCATGGAGTATAGAAGCCAAAACTTTAACCAAATGAGTATAATAGAATATATGAAACTACAAATGGATTTTCACCCGCCATGCGGTAATCCACGTAGACAGATCATTTCCACAATTTAATAAGGAATGAATACGAAGGGTCATTCACCATGCATGCAGAGTCTCTGCGTAGATAGGTTATTCCAATGTAATAATAAAGAATAGAATAATGTAAGAATTCACCATGCATGCGAGTCCGTGAGACAAAGTTATTCCAACAGTAATAATAAAGAATGGAATACCGTAAGAATTCACCATGCATGCGGTCTCACAGAGACAAAAGTTATTCCAACGTATAATAACGAATGGAATAATGTAAGAATTCACCATGCATGCAGAGTCCGCGTAGACAAAGTTATTCCAATGAATAATAATAAAGAATGGAATAACAACCCTTATGGGTATTGAAAGAAAATAACTCTCTTCATGAATATGAAAGAAATAATACCCCTTACCTTAGAAGAAAATTGGATACTGGAATAGTGAGGTAGCAGACTTCTCTTCGTCTTTCTCTCTATAATTTCTCTATAATAATTGCTCTTGTGAGACTTAGTGAATTGGTGAGAATGAAAGATGAATGAGCTTCTATTTATAGGAAAATATAGTTTCGATAATTGCACGTTTTGGGGCTCGAAATATTATAGTATAATACCTTCGTCTTTTTCTTCATTTTTAATTTAGTCATGCAAGTATTATCAAACTTGCACCACCTTCCGTAATAATAAATCATGTGAATCAATAGTAAATCATGTGACTCAATAGTTCTAAACATGTGAAAAAATTAATTATAGTCTAGTACCTTCATCTATACCTCAATTTTTAATTATAGTAAATCATGTGAATCAATAGTACACACATTTGAACATATAGTTATAAGCATGTGAATTAATAGTAATTAATTGCTCATTTATCCGGTGAATTACCCGATTGGTCAATATAACCTCCAGACATCAATTATTATCGAAATAAATGTCGATTTCCACTAACACTAATAATTTCCACACAATGGAACTATCGATTTTATCTTTAATCAACACGAACTTATTCATCATTAATATTATAACTCACAATATTTAACAACCAGGTCGTTCCCTTGAAAGAGGGGGCTTTCCAATAAGGATTTCTCCCTATTGGCGCACAATTAGATTATCTAACCTCTCCTTGACAGAACTTTTAGCCATTGTCAATATTGCAATTAATAATATGAATAACTTTGTCATCTCAATTATTGATTTAATAATATATCATATTATGTAGATGATACTGTGACAATAATTGAATCAATAATATGAGAGATATGATGCAACAATTATCGAGCAATAATTGAGTATAACTGAAAGTGACTTTTACGTAAGCATCAATAATCAATACACCAATGCTACAAATGCAACCACGCCAGATATAGTACTTTTACTACCGGGTAGTTCAACAGTTTTAACGGTAACACTTTCGCCGTTATTTTTATAAAAAGATAATTCTATCATTTTCTAACTACGACAATCCTTCCATTGTAGGGTCCACCAATGATTGTGCCGTCGTACGGATATTCCTGATAAAAAGAATATTTCCCAACCAAACGAATATTTTATAACAACTTGCTTACTTTGCAAAATTTTTCACATATCACCCTTAACTTTAACCTGTTATCAATTTAACCATTTACAAAATAAAATAATAATTATAAGAAAGTTGAATACTTTCATTTCATAAAATTCGGGGTCTTACACTGGGTATGGCGCAGTTGTACCATATTTGAACTTGGAACCAGTGTAGCTGCGCTGCAGCGCATGTGACAACCCGAGAATTTGGATAATTTAATAAAATCTTAGAAAGATTGAATAGAGGTTAAATGATAGACCTAGACAGAAAATAGGTGTATGGATTTGACATTTTTGGGAAGGAATTTTGTGAATTTAAAAATTTTTGGTGAAGGCTTACAGTGTTAAGTGTATAAGTGTATATGTTCTGTGTGTATGGTCATATAGGTGTACAGTATGTGGTTAAGGGTCAAGGGTTGATTAGATAACTTAAATCAGTGACAAACCCTAATGATATATTAAGAACATCGACGTTTAGTTAGAAAACCCTAACGATAAGATAATAAACCTTAATACCGGCTCTGGAAACCCTAATTTAAGTTTTGGGAATCCTAAACCCTAATTTGGGAGATCAAAAGATAAGTATAAGGTTTATATGTTATTGATTATAGGAATTAGGATAAAGCCTAACAAATTAGTTAGAAAACCCTAATTTGTAAGTTAGAAACCCAAATCTATAATTAAGGAAAACCTAATTGTTAATTTAACAGTTTTAATGTTAATTAGAAAACCTTGATCCTAATTAACAAGTCCTAATGTGATTAGGAAACCTTAATATAATTAGGAAACCCTAATTATAATTTAGAGATCTTAATTTTCTATTTTTTAAAACCTAATTAGAAAATGCTAAAAGTTTATTTTTTTCAAAACCTTAGGGTTAAACCCTAAGGGTCAAACCCTAAGGGGTGGTCAAGTTACTAAAAAGCCATTAAAATGACAAGTTAAAAGACCAAAATACCTTTTTTGCATTTCTTTAATAAGTTGCTTGTAGATCTTGCCCTATTTGTGGTTGGTGACCAACTCTAGCTATCCATGTGCTCTAAATATCAACAACTCAGCCACTTTATCAGCCAAATTCATTGCATTCATTAGATATATATATTAAAGAGAGAGAGAGAAAGACTTACTTTATTTTTCATATGAACCTAGACCATTCTCTCTCTAAAATCCAAAATTTTAGAGTGAGAGAGAGTGATAATCAAAGCCAATATCATGTCTTAGCAAGCCTTGATCAGCAACCAAAGATCAAATTTAAGATCAAAGCTTAAAAAAGGTATAAACCCTAAACTTGAAAATCTTTATGATTCCTGTTATTTGTTGTTGTTTAAAGTTGTATATAAGGATGTTATATAGTGATCCAAGATGTAATATCAAGGATCCACAACATCTAGATGCAAGAAACTAAGTTTTTAAAGGCTGATCAAGAACCCTAAATTATATTGTAACGACCGGGAAATTCGGATCTATTGTAAAATAATTTTATTTAAGTAAATAATGAATAAAATTTTATTATTTGTTATTATTATGTGTAAGTAAGATGAATGTCGTTTTATAACCTAGAGACGTCAGAATGTCTTAGTATTTTGACTACGTGAAGGAATTAAAGTGTTTGAATTTCCAAGACGTAAATAAAAGTTTTTCGAGAAATTTTTTGAAAAACAATATTCACTAATTTTTGCTCGGGAATTATTTTTGAACTTCTGAGAAATACGTAACGATAGAATATCAAGGTAAGATGGATTATGTAATAATAATTCAAGTATGGAAAACATAGTTTTTCGCCTGCGGACTTAATTCAAGAACGTTAGGAAAAGTAAAGCGTTAACTAGTTAAAGCCATGATCGTATAATACGTAGGTATTATACGAGGTAATGAATATGAGTATGATACTAAGTATTATACGAGTATGTATGAATGATGGTATGTCGTATATGTTGAATAAGTATACGAGTTAGAATTCAAGATTAATACGTAGACAATACTTCTAAGGCTTTAAGCCATATGTAATGGACTTGAAGGATTGTGTAGGAAGTGTAAAGTCCAATTGGGATTATGATTAAGCCTAATGCTAACTAAAGGTTAAGGCCCAAATCTTTTTTAAGGTATAAGCTAATGTGGATTAATGCAAGCCCAAAGTACAAGTAAGCTAATTAAATTTAAATCCCAAAGTAAGAATCCAATGGGTAAGCATGACCCATGGGGCAACCCATGTGGGCCCCATGATCACATGGGTGATCTTGGTGGCCAAGAAAAAGTTGTGATTGCCGAGCGAAGAAAGTGATGACCAAGTAAACTTAATAGTTAAGTAATGAATAGTAAGGAGGTTTGATTAAGGAAGTGGGATGGTTTATTGACTAAACTACCCTAACCTTAGAAATCCTATAAATAGAAGGAGTGTTGGATCATTTCTCACTTGTTAATTTCATCCAACATATTATAACTTATTTGTTAGAGAGAAAAAGTAAGAAAAAGCTAGACTTTCATAGTAAAAAAGAAGAAGAACAAAGCTTGATCATCAAGGGTAAGACTCATATATCATTAATCTTCCAACTCTTCAATTCTAGTTTGATAGAGAAGTGTTGATTAGTGAAGTATGTATTCTAAGAAGTAAAGAGAATGGATAATCAAAGGACTTAAGTCTTAATAAGCCATGAATAAGCAATTCGTTCATATATAAGTTATGAACTAAGGAAGAACTTGTCATATGTTAATGAAGTTTGTATGATTAGAAGAAGCAAGGATGGTTGTTAGAAGACTAAAACCATGATAAATTATGTGAAATGAAATCATAAGTATAAAAGTTATAAACTCATGAAGAATAAGTAAGAACTTATCATGTATATAAGTTAATGAAATATGTATGTTAAGAGGTTAGTATGATGAAAAGAATTCATTTGAAACGATGAACAAATCTTAAGTAACGAAGTTTTGACGAAATTCATGAGTTCAGACGATAATCGTCGAAATCGTGAAATTCTCGGAATGGAAGTCGAATTTTGACATTGAGCTCAGAAACATTGGTTTTCAATGGGGATAAGTCTTATTTGGCATTATAGAGTTGCGAACTCAAAAATGACCGAATTTTGACTTAGAACGAAGAAACGACCGTTGAACATTCACGAACATTTATCATTTTTGTTAAAATGGACTAATAGGTGAATTTTGAGTTAACAGATTCAAAAATGAAAAATTCTTGCATGAACACATAGAGTATGTGATTTGTGAGCTAATGGCTTTTGAACGAGCCAATTCAGACTTAAAATGATCAAATTTGGAGTCCGAGAAGTTCACAAAGTTCAAAATTTGTCAAAAGTATTTGGTGCACAGAGTGAGCCATTGAAGCCATATTAAAATTTCAAGGCTTATTGGTATGCCAGAAGCACCGAGCAAAGGCCCTGACCTACATGAGTTTCACGCCGTGGCATGGCCAAGAGAACTAGAGTGGCACTGCAGACTCAAGTCCTGGCCTCACCATCGGCCAGTGAAATACAGCCGACTTAAAGAGAAAAGAAGAAGGCAGCAATGCCAACACTAGACCAAGGATAGAAATGAATGCTTATAAGTAGAGAAAGAAGGTAAAGTGATTAATTCAAATTAACTTACCTTAATTAACTTAATGTAACACCATTTAAGATGTTAAAGACCTTAAGTATTACAACTGAAGGTCGACGAAAGATTAATTGAATATCAGAACAATGTAATGTGATATGCCAGAACCAATAATAACAATCTAAAACATGTTTAGATTGAGAAGAAGGGTAAGATATAGTAGTAACCATACTTGATTATATATGACCTAATGTGTTACGTTATGTGTTCATATATTGTAGAGACCTTAAAGAATTAAAGAGAAAGTGTAATAACAGTATCAAACGCTAAAGACAAGTGTTCTAACCCTTGTCTATGTTCAATCTAGGCAAGTTTTGTGATTCATGTCTCTTACGCATGAATTGATGTATGATGAAGTCGAAGCCAATTCTTTCGGCTAGACTTATGATATGTTGGATTTCTTATAATCTATCAAAGTATTGCAATGTTTTGCCAAACTATGTTGGTATGGTTTTCAAATGAAGATTGAGTATACTAAACAAATGTTTTGTCGTCAAACGACAGGCACGTGAGGTTACCACAACTTAAATGTATATACGTTTAAAGAAAGTAGTGTTGTACAATATAGAGTACTATAGGCTGATCACGTAGACGTGCTCGTAAGTAATGCCGGACTTACGGACTTAGTGCTGGGTTGTCCTTTTCAAAGAAAGTATGAAATGCTCAAGGTCTTGGACCGAAATTGATGTTTTTATGAATGTTGTCATTGTAAAATGTTTTAAAGAAAAGAGAAGTGCTATTTTGAATTATCGATAGTACTTCATAACTATTATTCAGTTATTGAAGATATATGATTTGTATGATTCAATTATGTTGTTTAAATGGAACTGTCATACTTGGTGAGCTAGTTATGCTCACTCTTGCTTGAACCATATGAATGCAGCTAAGATCGAATGGACCGAAGGATCTAGAAAAGATAAAGGGAAGGCTAAAGAGACCCTGTATATTACCTATGTAATAGTATAGGTGAATGATGTTAATATTTGATATTATGATAAGAACAAATGTAACGGTTATAAAGAACCTGGGGAATGGTAATATTTTTTTGGAATATATATAAGACATATTCGTTCTTTTGAGACATTTCAATTAAAAGTTTATGTGAACTGTAGCACCGTGTAGCACCATATGTCGGGTTGGAAGATACCCAAATTTGGGGGCATCACATGTTGGTATCAAAGCATTATGTTATAAAACTTAAGGGGGGAATTAAAACCTTAAGTCATAACCTTAAGAGAAGTCAAAGAAGTAAAAGATGAAATTAACCTTAAAAATGTATTATATATATGATATGTGTTTTTATTATTCAACTGACGTGTACTAATTAAACTAAACTGTTTTGTTGTAGATGTCAGGAGAAAATGGAATGTATAGAGATGTATAAGTAGAAAGTGAAGAATCGGTTAATCAAGTACATATTATACCGAATCCATTAGCAGAAGAGCCAGAAGTGGTAGTTATTGAGTTTGGAGACTCGGAGAACCATGACCTTATGTCTGTGTTTGATGGCATGTCAGAAGAAGAGGTGGAGGTAGTGTCCTTTAACCCAGTAGCACTTGCAGAAGAGACGCCCCAGGGGGAGTCGATGATGTCATTGTTTATGACAGTGTTGGATAGAAACCTCCATTACTGTCAGGAGGTGAAGGAGCTAAGAGTAGAGCTTCATGCTGTCTTGGAAGATAAGATAGATATGGAGAATATATGGGAGCAGGAGCATGATGAAAGAGTTTTAGCAAAGGACAAGGTCCACGAGCTGAAATAGGAGGTCTTTGAGCTCAAGGAGGAGCTAAAGACCAAGAAACAAAAGATAGGGAAGATGTCCTATATACATAGGAGTTCTCATAAGGATTTCCAGCAATAAGTAGTTGGGTATCCGATAGAGGCAGGGAAGACTCGGCATACTATCAGCCGTGATGTTATTGCCGGTCTTGCCAATGCGGATTTTGATAATGCCTTACGATAGATGTAATCTAGTATTAGCTAGAGTAGAGTTAGATATGTAAATATGATGTATATAGTAGTGACGTAAAACCTTCTTTTGTATAACAAAGGGTAGTCTTTTGTAAATCCCAATTTTTGGAAAGTAATTACGGGATAGTAATGTAATCAGCTTAGGCTGTGTAATGTGAACGATGTATTATTATACTACATGAAGAAAATCAATATAAGCCTTTTTATGGAACTTATTGAGTAATGAATTTTGAAGTTATTGTTTAAATCATGAATAATAACTAAGTAATAAGAAAAGAGTAATAATGATGTGTTGTTTATCTTAACAACAAAATGCCGCCAAGAAGGAGACAATGTAATCAAGATGCTAATGTTAATCAACCGGAGGGATGTCCGGTAAACCCAATGCAAGAATTTATTAACTTGTTAATGGCAGCGTTTAATACAAATGGGGCTAATATCCCCGTAAATCCTGGAGTAGTATGAGCTACTACTTTCAAGGATTTTAAGAGTGTCGGTCCGCCGGAGTTCAAAGAAACTACGGACCTCATAGAAGCCCAAACGTGGGTAAAAGAAATTGAGAAGGCATTTGTTATTGCAAATGTCGATGAGGGTCAGAAGATTGCTTTTGCAACCTATATGATGAAGGGAGAGGCCAACTTTTGGTGGGAGGCTAATCAAGCTAGGGCTGGTATTGAGAATTTAACATGGGTAAGGTTCAAGGTAATTTTCTTCGAGAACTACTTTCCCACGAGTATGCAGGGAAGGATGGAAATGCGATTTCTAGAGTTGAAACAAGGGGAAATAACGGTTCCCCAATACGCTGCCAAGTTCAATGAACTTGCGAGATTCGCTCCACACCAAGTGGACACTGAGGTAAGAAAGGCTAGGAGGTTTGAGAAGGGCTTGAAACCCTGGCTCTATAGCCTAATATCGGTGTTCCAAAGTACTTCTTTTGGGACCATATTAGAGAAGGCGATAATCGCCTAAGGTGGGAATGAGGCTCTAAGCCTGTACCACAAGGACAAGAAGAATAAGGTTAAGGTGGATGGGGGAGTGAAGATTGAAGGAGCCAGCGGGAGTGGCGAAGGTCAGAAGAGGAAATGGTTTAACTCTAGGAATATTAGAGTGAAACAAGGAGATCCGAAGAAGAGGATGGAGGCATGCAAAACCTATGGGAAGACTCACTTAGGAGTCTGTCTCAAGGGGAAGGCTGTATGCTATAACTGTGGATAGGAGGGGCACATTTTGCCTAATTATCCAAGTCTAAAGAAGAATCACGGATGCTTTGTATATGGGTCAACTGACCATATAGTAAAGAACTGCCCGAAGAAGGGGACGGATGGGAATAAGGGTGCTAATAGCGGTAAGTTAGCTATTGGTGGTCCAGCACAGTTGGGTAGGCCAATGGCCCGCACCTTTAACATGATGGTCAAAGATGCAGTTGCATCAGGGGACGTAGTTGCAGGTATTATTCCGATCAACGACATAAATGCTTACATTTTGTTTGATTCGGGTGCTACTTGTTCGTTTATAGCATGTGATTTTGCTAGACGATTAGGATTACTTCCCAAAAAATTGCTTGTACCTTTAAATATTAAGGTAGCAAATGAAGAAATAGTTTCTGTTGAAGATATTCATAGGAGTTGTTGTGTAGACATACGAGGTTGTAAATTATCGGTAGATCTGATACCGATAAAGTTGGAAGAATTTGATGTAATTCTCGAAATGGATTGGTTGTTTAACCATGGGGCAATTATAGATTGTCAGAAGAAGTGTGTAAATATTAGAATGTTGAGACAACCTGAGGTAGTATTTTACGGTAATAGATAGCCGGGGCGTTCGTGTTGTCTTACCATGACACAAACTAGGAAATTATTAAGGAAGGGATGTGTAGGTTATCTGTGCTATGTTGTTGATACCCAGAGAGTGGGAGCAGCCATGGAACAAATACCTATAGTTAAAGAATTCACGGAAGTATTTTCAAGTGAATTACCGGGTCTTCTGCCGGATAGGGAGATAGAATTAGTAATAGACATTGTGCCAGGAGCGGCACCAGTCTCAAGGGCATCGTATCGTATGGCGCCTGTAGAGATGAAGGAGTTGATGGTTTAGTTACAAGAACTGTTGAACAGAAAGTACATTCAACCGAGTGTTTTGCTGTGGAGAGCACCGATACTGTTTGTAAAGAAGAAGGATGGATCGTTAAGACTTTGTATCGACTATCGAGAGTTGAACAAGTTAACGATAAAGAATAAATACCCATTGCCCATGATCGATGATCTCCTTGATCAGTTGAAAGGAGCAAAGTATTTTTTTAAAATAGATTTGAGGACGGGGTATCATCAGTTGAAGGTTAGGAAGGAGGATGTACCAAAGACGGCATTCAGGACTCGTTATGGTCATTACGAGTTTCTAGTGATGTCATTTGGGTTGACTAATGCACCAGCTGCATTTATGGATATGATGAATAGAGTGTTCAAATAATATTTGGACAAGTTCGTCGTGGTGTTTATCGATGATATTCTAGTCTATTCTAAGACGCCAGAAGATCATGTTGAACACTTAAGAATAGTGTTGGAAACACTAAGGAAGGAGAAGTTATATGCAAAGTTCATTACGTGTGAATTTTGGCTAGAAAGGGTATAGTTTTTAGGTCATGTCATTAACCATGAGGGAATTTCAGTAGATCCAGCGAAGGTGAAATCTGAGATGAATTGGGAACATCCAAAAATGCAAACAGAGGTGCGGAGTTTCCTAGGGTTAGCGGGATACTATCGAAGATTCATCCAGCATTTTAGAAGATAGCTATTCCGTTGACTAATTTGACAAGGAAGACGGTGAAATACGTGTGGACTGAGAAATGTGAAGACAGTTTTTAGTAACTGAAGAAGAGGTTAGGTGAAGCACCTATTTTTTCATTACCAGATGACATAGGAAATTTTGTAGTTTATAACGATGCTTCGCATAAAGGACTTGGTTGCGTGCTCATGCAGCATGGCAAGGTCATTACGTATGCATCACGACAGTTGAAGGATTATGAGAAAGTTTACCCTACTCATGATCTGGAACTGGCCGCGGTAGTTTTTGCCTTAAAGATATGGAGACATTATCTTTATGGAGAGAAATGTGAGATATACAGTAACCATAAGAGTCTAAAATATATCTTCACACAGAAGGAGTTGAATATGAGACAAAGGAGATGGCTGGAGTTGATAAAGGATTACGACTGTGAAATCCTGTATCACCCTGGAAAAGCCAATGTAGTTGCCGATGCCTTAAGTAGAAAGGGTCGGGAAAAATTATCTATGTTAACGGCTCAAACTGAGTTAATAACAGAGATGTCTAGGATGGAGATAGAGGTGAAGTAGCCGAGTGAATCGGGACAGAGACTGTTTGCGACAGAGATTCAATCTACTATTGTAGAGAGAGTCAAGGAGGTGCAGTGTGACGCCCTAAAATAAGTATACATCACCTATTCTGAGTCGCCAAATACATGGTATAGAATACAAATACAATCTTAAATATACAACATGAGCTGTGAGTTTTAATACAAATATTATCTTCTAGACAGTATTCAAACTCAAAAGAAGTCCTCAATACATTTATTATCACACTATTTCATAGAATAGTGAGGACTACTAATGCTATCATTTGGACCATCACTCCGTTCCCCGACTAGTCCCTGATGCGTTCTCATTTCTTGAAGAGAACAATGAAAGAAAAAGGGTGAGCTCAACTAGCCCAGTAAGAAATATTATGGCTAAGATAATACAGAATAAATTATCATTAGCCTTCAACAGTGTTAAACTGATACAATATAACAAACATCAAGTTTAACTGCGCAATGAACAAGCAATCCATTAGAAGAGTCAAGTAGAGAATAAAATCTACTATCTTCTATGATTTAAAAGGTTTTTCATCACTTTTATCATTTGAGACTCAAACTTATTAAATAAACCACGTCATCCCTGCACTACGGCCATGATATTCATTAGTATCACGACCACAAATTATCCATGCACTACGGGCCAAGGATATTCGTGTTTTCATGATTGGTCATGATCATGCCAACAACTGTCCATCAATGCACTACGGGCCAATGAGGACTTTGCCACATCATTTGTAACATTACGGTCATGACTATACCGAATAATCCCTGGTCTTAATCATACCAAGTCCATCTATGCACTACAGGCCACGGATGACTTTCAACATAATATAAACATGAGGATGATGACAATGACATAATAATTCAATAAAACAAGTTCAAGAATTAAATTTTAAAGATTTATAATTTAATTTATCCCGAACTCAAAACGTCCCAAATTGTCAACATGATCTTTGCTTTGTGGAGTAAAATTCAAGAATGCTGGGAAGAATATTTCCATGAAAAGATCTTTGGATGAAGCACAAATATCCGTGATATTCTACTAATTTCATGGAGTATAGAAGCAAAACTTTAACCAACCGAGTATAATTGAATATATGAACTTTCAAAATGGATTTTTGTCCGCGTGCGGTAATCCACATGTATGATCATTTCCACAATTTAATAAGGAATGAATACAAAGGATCATTCACCATGCATGTGGTAATCCACATAGACAAAAGTTATTCTAACGTAATAATAAAGAATGGAATAATGTAAGAATTCACCATGCATGCGATAGACCGCATGAGATAGGTTATTCCCAATAGAATAATAAAGAATGGAACGAATTCATGCGAAATCCATGCAGACGAGATATTCCAACAGAATAATAAAGAATGGAATAACAATGAAATTCACCGGTGCATGCGATAGACCACACGAGATGAGTTATTCCAATGAATAATAAATAATGGAACCAGGTCATGCATAATATGCACAGACAGGATATTCCAACAAAATAATAAAGAATGGAATAACAGAAGAATTTCACCATGTATACGGTACTTTGTATAGACAGGTTATCCCAACAGAATAATAAATAGTGGAACCAGGTCATACGTAATACGCACAGACAGGATATTTTAATAGAATAATAAAGAATGGAATAATAGAAGAATTTCACCATGTATGCGGTACTTCGCATAGACAGGTTATCCCAACAGAATAATAAATAGTTGAACCAGGTTATGCTTAATACGCATAGACAGGATATTCCAACAGAATAATAAAGAATGGAATAACAGAAGAATTTCACCATGTATGCGGTACTTCACATAGACAGGTTATTCCAACATAATAATAAGAAATGGAATAAAAATATCTCTCTTCATGAAAATGAAAGAAATAATACCCCTTACCTTAGAATAAAATTTGGATCTTTGGAATAGAGGTAGCCGACTTCTCTTCTTCTTTCTCTCTATAATTTCTCTCTATAATAATTGCTCTATAGCTTTAGTGAATTGGTGAGAAATGAAGGAAGAATGAGCTTCTATTTATTGAAAAATATAGTTTCGAGAATTGCACGTTTTGGGGCTCGAAAAATTACTGTACAATACCTCTAGCTTTTCTTTCATTTTTAATTTAGTCCTACAAGTATTATCAAACTTGCACCACCTCCCCTAATAGTAAATAATGTGAATCAATAGTTCAATCATGTGATTCAATAGTTATAATCATATGAAAATACGAATAACAGTATAGTACCTCCATCTTTAACTTAGTCATGCAAGTATTATCAATTTTGCACCAACTCCCCTAATAGTACATGAGTGTGAATCAATAGTACACACATGTGAACAAATAGTTATAATCATGTGAATTAATAGCAATTAATTCCTCATTTATCCGATTAATTACCCGATAACTTCCATACATTAATAAATGTCGATTTTTACTAACACTAATAATTTCAACACAATGGAACTATCAATTTCATCTTTAATCAAAATGAACTTATTCATCATTAATATTATAACTCACAATATTTAACAACCAGGTCATTCTCAGGAAAGAGGGGGCTTTTTGATAAGGATTTGTCCTTATTGGCGCGCAATTAGATGACCAAACCTCTCCTTGACAAAACTTCTAGACATTGTAAAAATTGTAATTTAATAATATGAATAACTTTATCGTCTCAATTATTGATTTAATAATATATCATATTATACAGATGATACTGTGATAATAATCGAATCAATAATATGAGAGATATGATGCATCAATTACTGTAGCAATAATTGAGTATAACTGAGTTACTTCTCATGTAAGCATTAATAACCAATACCGTGTGCTACTATGCAATCACGCGTATTATTGTACTTTTACTACAGGGTAGTTCACCAGTTTTAACGGTAACACTTCCGCCGTTATTTTATAAAAGATAATTACGCCGTTTTTTTACTACGACAATACTTCCCTGTTAGGGGTCCACCAATGATTGTGTTGCGTAAATTAATATTCCCTGTTAAAACGAATATTCCCCAAACCAATCGAATATTATATAACCACTTGCTTACTTTACAAAATTTATAAATATTACCCATAACTATAACATTATGTTATATCCACACCATAATATTAAAAATATATTTCGAGAGAAATTAATCTTTATTCATAAAAGTTGGGGTCTTACAACCTCCCCTTCTTATGAAATTTCGTCCTCGAAATTAGGGTGCGTACCTGGTATGTCGAAGAGGTGAAGATACCTTGATTTGATTTCAGATTCTAACTCCTAGGTCATTTCCTCAACATCATGGTTTTTCCACAAAACTTTGACTTGAGGTATAACTTTAGAGCGTAAAATATGATCCTTCTTATCCAAGATTTTAATAGGTACCTCTTCATACGTTAAATCTTCCGCTACCTCGTCTGGTTCTAATTCAATAATGTGGTTCGGGTCTTTCACATATTTACGTAACATAGATATGTGAAAAACGTTATGAACACGAGACATACTTGGCGGTAAGGCGGAGTTTATAGGCCACGGTTCTTACTCGATTGAGGATTAAAATGGGCCAATGAATCGAGGATTCAGCTTTCCTCTCTTTCCAAATCTTGTAACTCCTTTCCATGGAGCAACACGTAACAACACATTAACTCCAATATTGAATTCCACGTCCTTTCGATGAAGATCAGCATAACTCTTTTGTCAATCTTGTGAGGTTTTTATACGTTGTTGGATTGTTTGAATCTTTTAAAAGTAGTCATACGTACCAAATCCGGTCCCAACAACGTTGCTTCACCCACCTCATCCCAAAGATATCGGAGAATGACACTTTCTTCCATACAACGCCTCAAATGGAGCCATGCGATACTTGCTTGATAACTATTATTGTAGGAAAACTCCACCAATGGTAAGAACTTGTCCCAACTTCCTTGAAGTCAAAGACACGAGTCTTAATAAATCTTCAAGAGTTTGAATAGTCCTTTCTGACTGCCCATCCATTTGAGGATGATATGCCAAACTAAATCATAAATCCTTGCCCATAGCTTTTTGAAAACTAACCCAAAATCTTGAAGTGAATCTTGGGTCTCGATCAGAAACTATGGATACTGGCTGCCCATGCAATTTTATAATCTCGTTTATATACATACTAGCAAGATGTTCAAGTGTATAAGTTTCTCGTATCGGTAAGAAATGAGTAGACTTGGTCAATCTATCAACAATGACCCAAATCGCATCTATGCCTTGAGAAACCTTGGGAAGGCCAGTAACGAAAATCTATGGTAATGTGCTCCCACTTCTATTCTGGAATTTCAAGTGGTTGCAATGGACCTTTTGGCACTTGATGCTCCGCCTAGACTCGTTGACAAGTTAGACACCTTGAGATAAACCTTGCTATCTCTCTCTTCATATTACTCCACCAAAATGTATGTCAAAGATCACGATACATTTTGGTACTCCCAGGATGGATTGAAAACGGTGTGTTGTGGGCCTCCATCATGATTTTATACTTCAAGTTAGAATCATTAGGGACACAAAGTCTGGAGTTGACTCGAAGTATTCCTTCTTCATCGATTCTTGCTTCCGGAATAGCATCTTCTTGCACTTTCTTCTTCATACGCATCAGCTCCAGGTCTGTAGCTTAAGCAGCTTTAAGTTTATCGATTACAGTCGGTTCCACTCGTATATTCGCCATCATCACATGGGTCCCTGGAGTCTTTAACTCTATTTCCATCCTTTCCAAGTTATACAAAATGGGCCTTTGCGTTTACAATATTGCACTTGTACCCACATATGATCTTCTACTCAATGCGTCAGCTACTACGTTCGCTTTTCCAGGATAGTATTGGATGGTATGATCATAATCTTTCAATAACTCAAGCCATCATCGTTGCCTCATGTTGAGTTCCTTTTGAGTGAAGAAATATTTGAGGCTTTTATGATTCGTATAGATCTCCACCTTCTCTCCATACAGGTAATGCCTCCAAATCTTAAGCGCAAAAATGATCACGCTTGACTCTAGATCATGAGTAGGATAATTCCTCTCATATTCTTTGAGTTGTCGCGAGGCATAGGCTATGACTTTCCTATGTTGCATGAGAACACATCCTAACCCTTTGCCTAAAGCATCACTGTAGATGACAAATCTCTCCGAGCCAGATGGTATTGTCAGAACAGGTGTTGAAATAAGTCTCCTCTTGAGTTCTTGAAAACTCTTCTCACATTCTTCGCTCCAACCGAACTTTGTATCTTTCTGAGTCAGCTGAGTTCATGGAGTAGCGATTTGAGAAAACCCTTCTATGAATCTTCGATAATAACCAGCTAAGCCGAGAAAGCTACGTAGGTCACTGATTTAGGTTTCTCCCATCTTTGAATAGCTTCAATCTTTGGTGGGTCAACAGATATTCCATGACTTGATACTACGTGCCCAAGGAATGCTACTTCCTCAAGCCAAAACTCGTATTTCTTTAACTTGGCATAAAGCTTGTTTTCACGAAGCTTTTGGAGTATCAGCGTCAAGTGTTGCTCATGATCTTCACGACTTTTGGAATATATGAGGATGTCATCAATAAAGACGACCACAAAGTGATACAAATATTCCTTGAATACTCAATTCATCATGTCCATGAAGGCAGCAAGAGCATTAGTCAATCCAAAAGACATGACTAGGAATTCATAATGCCCGTACCGAGTTCTGAAAGTAGTCTTTGGAATGTCATCAGTTTTAATCTTCAACTGATGATATCCAGAACGAAGATCAATCTTTGAAAAGAATTTGGCGCCTTACAACTGGTCAAATAGGTCATCAATGCGAGGCAATGGGTACCTATTTTTGATGGTGACATGATTCAACTCTCGATAATCAATACAAAGTCGCATACTTCCATCTTTCTTCTTCATGAATAAAACAGGAGCACCCTAAGGAGATGTACTAGGACGAATGAAACCGATGTCTAACAATTCTTGTAGTTGAGTTTTTAACTCCTGAAGTTCAATAGGAGCCATTTGATATGGGGATTTGGAAATGAGTTTTGTACCGGATTCAAGTTCGATACAAAATTCAATTTCACGCTCTGGGGGTAGGCAAGGAAGTTCTTCAGGGAATACATTAGGAATTTATTAACAATAGAAATATCATTCAAATCTGATGTATTTTTATTTAAATCTGTGACATGGGCTAATAAAGCTTGACATCCGTTTATTAATAAACGAATAGCTTTATGACTTGATATGACAGTGATTGATTTTAGTGGTTTGGTTGCTTAAATTCGTATAATAGGTTGGTTAGGAATATAAATGCTAACAACCTTACGAAAACAATCGATTTTAGCATGATGAGTAGTTAACCAATCAATCCCTAAAATCACATCAAATGCAAGTATTTTCAAGGAAATAAGATCGACAGTAACGCGTGCGATTCTGGATTTGAATCAAACAAGACTTATAAATCGTGGATGTAATGAAGATTTCTCCCAACGGAGTTTTAATAGATAAGTCAAAGTCTAATTTCTCCGGAGTCAAATTTAAACGTTGAGCACAAGTAGGAGAAATAAAGGAATGGGTAGAACCGGTATCAAATAAAGTATAAACTTTGCTAAAGTTTATGATTAGCTTACCCGTGATTACCTCGTTCGGATTCTTCGCTTTTTGGTAGGTTACGATAAATGCTCTCCCTTGAACTACTGGTTTTGTCTTGTCTGGGACACCCTTTGATGCCTCCATCCCAGCTGGACTTGCCTTTGGTGCACAACAAAATTGGGCTAGGTGACCTTGTTTTCCACAATTGTAACATGCTTTGGACTGCATCGTGATGTTTGGACTTATGTGTCCTTCCCCTCCACATTTGTAACATACGACCGATGGTTGTTCTCCTTCCTTAACAATAGGTGCTGGTGCTGACGTCTTTCTATCATTATTGAATCTCCTCTTCTTGAAATGTCCACTCTTATTGTCATGGCCATGATTACCTCCGAAGTGATTACCATTTTTGGCATGTTGATTCCCTCCACGTTTGTTGTCACCGCTTCGATGACTGCTACCACTGGTATTATTGACTTGCCGGCTGCTCTCTCTTGGTTGGGTTAACTCATTATCGCTCTCCAATAACTAAGCCCTATTCACAACATCTGAATACAAACACAGTTTATGAGAGATAAGGTATTGACGTATCTCGGGTTTCAAACCTCTTTGAAACATCCGCGTCATTCTCTCCTCATTATCAACTAAGTGGGACGCAAACCGAGATAACTCGGCAAACTTAGCTTCGTACTGTGCCATGATCATATTGTTTTGCTCAAGCTTGATTAACTCTACCTCCTTCATGTGACGAATACTTTCAGGAAAGTACTTTTCATTGAACAGTTCTTAGAACTTCTCCCAAGACATCTTCAGTGCGGCAGGTTGAGTACGCTTTACAGATTTCCACTAGTAATCTGCCTCTGCTCGCAACATAAAGGTGGCAAAGGGAACCTTTTGCTCTTCAGAGCATCTCAAAACATCAAATATCTTGTTGATTTGCTTTATCCACGTCTCTGCCTTAAGTGGTTTTGGCTCTCCAAAAAACTCCGGTGGTCCCAATCCTTGAACTGCTTAGCGATGACCGTTCAAGAGTTATCAGTGTTTCCACCTGCATTTTGGACAGGAGCCACCTTCGCTTGATGTTGCATAAAACCTCTGAACATCCCATCGTTCATCAATTGATCGTTGTTGTTTACCTGAGTATTATTGTCTTCCTGTTGCACATTATCCTGGGTATTAATCTGTGGTGACTCAACGGTCTCATGTGCTTCATTGCTTATCTCAACATTTTCGAAAGCCATTTTCAAATATTGCCACAAAACAAGGGTTAATTATCATATCACATATTATGCCTATACTCTGACCGACCAATTAAATACCAAATAAACTTAGGTAGGTCATACAAGCGAAGGAATTTCCCGTCTCTCCCCTCCTAGTTCTTGTCTCACATCTCAGCCATGGATCATATCCTTAAGCTTTGACACCAACTGTGACGCCCCCAAAATAGGTATACATCACATATTCTGAGTCGCCAAATACATGGTACAGAATACAAATACAATCTTAAATATACAACATGAGCTATGAGTTTTAATACAAATATTGTCTTCTAGACAGTATTCAAACTCAAAATAAGTCCTCAATACATTTATTATCACACTATTTCATAGAATAGTGAGGACTACTAACGCTATCATCTGGACCGTCACTCCGTTCCCCGACTAGTCCCTGATGCGTTCTCATTTCCTGAAGAGAACAATGAAAGCAAAAGGGTGAGCTCAACAAGCCCAGTAAGAAATATTATGGCTAAGATAATGCAGAATAAATTATCGTTAGCCTTCAACGATCATTAAACCGATACAATATAACAAACATCAAGTTTAAGCATGGCGGAACAAAGCAATCCATTAGAAGAGTAAAGTAGAGAATAAAATCTACTATCTTCTATGATTTAAAAGGTTTTCATCACTTTTATTCTTTGAGACTCACTTATTAAATAAACCACGTCATCCACACTTTTCTGGCGGGATATTCATTAGTATCACGACCACAAATTATCCATGCACTATGCATCGAGGATATTAGTGTTTTCATCAATGGTCATGATCATGCCAACAAGCGTCCATCAACGCACTCACGGGCCAATGAGGACTTTTACCACATCATTTGTAACATTACTATTCATGACTATACTGAATAATCCCACGTCATAATCATACCAAGTCCATCTATTCACTACAATACGGATGACTTTCAACATAATATAAACATTAGGATGATGACAATGACATAATAATTCAATAAAACAAGTTCAAGAATTAAATTTTAAAGATTTATAATTTAATTTATCCTGAACTCAAAAACGTCCAAATTGTCAACATGATACTGCTTTGTGGAGTAAAATTCAAGAATGCTCAGAAGAATATTTCCATGAAAAGATACTGAATGAAGCACAAATATCTAGGGTATTCTACTAATTTCATGGAGTATAGAGGCCAAAACTTTAACCAACTGAGTATAATAGAATATATGAACCTGCAAATGGATTTTTGCCCGCCATGCGATAATCCACGTAGACAGATCATTTCCACAATTTAATAAGGAATTAATACAAAGGATCATTCACCATGCATGTGGTAATCCACATAGACAGGTTATTCAAACAGAATAATAAAGAATGGAATAACATAAGAATTCACCATGCATGCGATAGACCGCACATACATGTTATTCCTAACAGAATAATAAAGAATGGAACCGTCATCATGCGAAATCCGCTTACAGACGTAGAATATTCCAACGAATAATAAAGAATGGAATAACAACTGAAATTCACGAGGCATGCGATAGACCGCATACAGAAAGGTTATTCCAATGAGAATAATAAATAATGGAACCGTGTGCGGCCTTACAGATGGGATATTCCAACAAAATAATAAAGAATGGAATAACAGAAGAATTTCACCATGTATGCGGTACTTTGCATAGACAGGTTATCCCAACAGAATAATAAATAGTGGAACCATGTCATGCGTAATACACATAGACATGATATTCCAACAGAATAATAAAGAAAGGAATAATAGAAGAATTTCACCATGTATACGATACTTCGCATAGACAGGTTATTCCAACAGAATAATAAGGAATGGAATAACAATAGCTCTCTTCATGAAAATGAAAGAAATAATACCCACTTACCTTAGAATAAAAGTCGGATATTGGAATAGAGAGGTAGCGGAGACTTCTCTTCTTCTTTCTCTCTATAATTTCTCTCTATAATAATTGCTCTATATAGCTTTAGTGAATTGGTGAGAAATGAAGGAAGAATGAGCTTCTATTTATACAAAAAATATAATTTTGATAATTACACGTTTTGGGGCTCGAAAAATTACTGATCTGATAATACCTCCAACTTTTCTTTCATTTTTAATTTAGTCCTGCAAGTATTATCAAACTTGCACCACCTCCCCTAATAGTAAATAATGTGAATCAATAGTTCAATCATGTGATTCAATAGTTATAATCATGTGAAAATATGAATAACAGTATAATACCTCCATCTATACCTCCATCTTTAACTTAGTCATGCAAGTATTATCAATCTTGCACCAACTCCCCTAATAGTACATGAATGTGAATTAATAGTACCCACATGTGAACAAATAGTTATAATCATGTGAATTAATAGCAATTGATTCCTCATTTATCCGATTAATTACCCGATAACTTCCAGACATCAATAAATGTCGATTTTCACTAACACTAATAATTTCAACACAATGGAACTATCAATTTCATCTTTAATCCACACGAACATATTCATCATTAATATTATAACTCACAATATTTAACAACCAGGTCGTTCTCAGGAAAGAGGGGGCTTTTTGATAAGGATTTCTCCTTATTGGCGCGCAATTAGATGACCAAACCTCTCCTTGACAGAACTTCTTGACATTGTAAATATTACAATTTAATAATATGAATAACTTTGTCATCTCAATTATTAATTTAATAATATATCATATTATACAGATGATACTGTGACAATTATCGAATCAATAATATGAGAGATATGATGCAGCAATTACTGTAACAATAATTGAGTATAACTGAGTGACTTCTCACGTAAGCATCAATAACCAATATCGTGTGCTACTATGCAACCACGCGTATTACTGTACTTTTACTACTTGTGGGGTCCACCAATGATTGTGCCGTCGTACGAATATTCCCTGTTAAAATGAATATTCCCCGACCAATCGAATATTATATAACCACTTGCTTACTTTGCAAAATTTGTAAATATTACCCATAACTATAACATTATGTTATATCCACACCATAATATTAAAAATATATTTCGAGAGAAATTAATATTTATTCATAAAAGTTGGGGTCTTACATGCAACTTAAAACCGATGAGTGTGACCAGATGAAGAAGCGGTTAACTAATGAAAAAGGTTTAAAGTACAGTCTTGATAATGAGGGGTTATTATGATTTGAAGGAAGAATTTGGGTTCCGAATGAGACGAAATTAAAGGAGCAAGTGTTATAAAAAGCTCATAGTTCGAGGTTCTCGATTCATCCTGGTAGTACTAAGATGTATCAAGACCTTCGACAGAGTTTTTGGTGGCCGAACATGAAGAGAGAGATAGCTGAGTATGTGAGTAGGTGCTTAACTTGTCAGAAAGTTAAGGCCGAACATCAACGACCAAGTGGCTTATTACTGTCATTGGAGATTTTGGAGTAGAAGTGGGAGAATATCACGATGGATTTTGTGGTGGGACTTCCGATTACAACAAAAGGGTATGATGTGATTTGGGTAATAGTGGACCGGTTAACGAATTTGGCTCACTTTTTGCCAATTAGGGTCAAGTATAACTTAGACCAGTTAACTAAAATTTATGTAAAGGAAGTTATTTCCAAACATGGAGTACCAGTTTCGATTGTGTCAGATCGTGATCCACGATTCACATCGAACTTTTGGAGGAGTCTGCAAGAACAGTTGGGGACGCAGTTGAAGTTGAATACGGCTTATCATCCATAAACCGATGGACAGAGCGAGAGGACAATTCAGACGTTAGAAGATATGTTAAGATCTTGCGTCATGGATTTTATGGGTAGTTGTGATGATCATCTACCATTAGTAGAGTTTACTTATAACAATAGTTATCATGCAAGCATAGGTATGCCGCCTTACGAAGCCTTATACAGAAGGAAGTGCAGAACACCATTGTTAGGGCCAGAATTGGTGCAGCAGACAACGGATGTAGTGAAGTTGATATGAATGCATCTCGTAACAGCACAAGACAGACATAAAAAGTATGTGGATTCGCATCGAGTAAATAGAGAGTTTGAAGTAAGCTCCTACATGTTTCAAAGGTATCTCCCTGGAAAGGCAAGATACGCTTTAGAAAGAAGGGAAAGTTAAGTCCAAGGTTTATAGGACCTTTTAAAGTGTTAAAATGGATAGGTGAGGTAGCTTATATGATAGCATTACTTTAAGACTTAGAATGAATACATAACATGTTTAACGTATCTGTGTTGCGTCCTTATAAGCTGGATTATAAGCACGTAATAGAGTATTAGCCTATTCATATCGAGAAGGACTTAACGTATGAAGAGATGCCAATCCAAATCATCGATAAAAAAGAGCATGTTCTGAGGAACAAAGTTATACCTTCAGTAAAGGTGTTATGGAAGAACCATGATGCCGAAGAAGCAACATGAGAACTTGAAGAAAAGATGAGGAAGAATTATCCTCAGTTGTATATTTAATATTTTAAACGAGATTCTAGGGACAAAATCCTTATAAGGGGGGAAGAATGTAACGACCGAAAAATTCGGATCTATTGTAAAATAATTTTATTTAATTAAATAATGAATAAAATTTTATTATTTGTTATTATTATATGTTAGTAAGATGAATGTCGTTCTATAACCTAGAGACATCAGAATGTCGTAGTATTTTTACTACGTGAAGGAATTAAAGTGTTTGAATTTCCAAGATGAAAATAAAAATTTTCTGAGAAATTTTTCAAAAAACACTATTCACTGATTTCTGCTCGGGAATTATTTTTGAACTTCCGAGAAATATGTAACGATAGAATATCGAGGTAAGATGGATTATGTAATAATAATTCAAGTATGGAAAACGTAATTTTTTGCCTGCGGACTTAATTCGAGAACGTTAGGAAAAGTAAAGCGTTAACTAGTTAAAGCAATGATCGTATAATACGTTGGTATTATACGAGGTAATGAATACGAGTATGATACTAAGTATTATACGAGTATGTATGAATGATGGTATGTCGTATATGTTGAATAAGTATACGATTTAGAATACGAGATTAATACGTAGACAATATGTTCTAAGGCTTTAAGCTATATGTAATGGACTTGAAGGATTGTGTAGGAAGTGTAAAGTCCAATTGGTATTATGATTAAGCCCCACTAAAGGTTAAGGCCCAAATTTTTGTTAAGGTATAAGCTAATGTGGATTAATGCAAGCCCAAAGTACAAGTAAGCTAATTGAATTTAAAGCCCAAAGTAAGAATCCAATGGGTAAGAATGACCCATGGGGCAACCCATGTGGGCCCCATGATCACATGGGTGATCTTGGTGGCCAAGAAAAAGTTGTGATGGCCAAGCAAAGAAAGTGATGAGCAAGTAAACTTAATAGTTAAGTAATGATTAGTAAGGAGGTTTGATTAAGGAAGTGGGATGGTTTATTGACTAAGCTACCCTAACCTTAGAAATCCTATAAATAGAAGGAGTGTTGGATCCTTTCTCACTTGTTAATTTCATCCAACATATTACAAATTATTTGTTAGAGAGAAAAAGTAAGAAAAAGCTAGACTTTCATAGTAGAAAAGAAGAAGAACAAGGCTTGATCATCAAGGGTAAGACTCCTATATCATTAATCTTCCATCTCTTCAATTCTAGTTTGATAGAGAAGTGTTGATTAGTGAAGTATGTATGCTAAGAAGTAAAGAGAATAGATAATCAAAGGACTTAAGTCTTAATAAGCCATGAATAAGCAATTTGTTCATATATAAGTTATGAACTAAGGAAGAACTTGTAAGAACTTGTCATATATTAATGAAGTTTGTATGATAAGAAGAAGCAAGGATGGTTGTTAGAAGACTAAAACCATGATAAATCATGTGAAGTGAAATCATAATTATAAAAGTTATAAACTCATGAAGAAATAAGTAAGAACTTATCATGTATATAAGTTAATGAAATATGTATGTTAACATGTTAGTATGATGGAAAGAATTCATTTGAAACGATGAACAAATCTTAAGTAATGAAATTTTGGCGAATTTCATGAGTTCGGACAATAATCGTAGAAATCGTGAAATTCTCGGAATGGAAATCGAATTTTGACATTGAGCTTGAAAATGTTGGTTTTCGATGGGGATAAGCCTTATTTGGCATTATAGAGTTGCGGACTTGAAAATGACCGAATTCTGACTTAGAATGAAGAAACGAGCGTTGAACGTTCACGAACGTTTATTATTTTTGTTAAAATGAACTAATAGGTGAATTTTGAGTTAACGGATTCGAAAATGGAAAATTCTTACATGAACACGTAGAGTATGTAATTTGTGAGCTAATGGCTTTTGAACGAGCCAATTAGGACTTAAAATGATCAAATTTGGAGTCCAGAAAGTTCACAAAGTTCAAAATCTGTCAAAAGTGTCTAGTGCACAGAGCTGGCGCCGCGACACCAGCCCAAGGCTTATTGGTGACGCAAAGTCACCAAGCGGTAATCGACACTAGAGAGTTTCACGCCGCGGCGCAGCCAAGAGAACTAAGAGTGGCGCCAGTGGCCTTGGGTTCGATCCTCGACCATTGAAAGTGGGCGTGGCAATAGCGACTTAAAGAGAAGAAGTCTGGCGTAATGGCCAACACTAGACCAAGGATAGAAATGAATGCTTATAAGTAGAGAAAGAAGGTAAAGTGATTATGTCAAATTAACTTACCTTAATTAACTTAATGTAACACCATTTAAGATGTTAAAGACCTTAAGTATTACAACTGAAGGTCGACGAAAGATTAATTGAATGTCAGAACAATGTAATATGATAAGTCGGAACCAATAATAACAATGTAGAACATGATTAGATTGAGAAGAATGGTAAGATATAGTAGTAACCATACTTGATTATATATGACCTAATGTGTTACGTTATGTGTTCATATATTGTAGAGACCTTAAATAATTAAAGAGAAAGTGTAATAACAGTATCAGACGCTAAAGGCAAGTGTTCTAACCCTTGTCTATGTTCAATCTCGGCAAGTTTTGTGATTCCTGTCTCTTACGCATGAATTGATGTATGATGAAGTCGAAGCCAATTCCTTCGGCTAGACTTACGATATGTTGGATTTCTTATAATCTATCAAAGTATTGTCAATGTTTTGCCAATCTATGTTGGTATGGTTTTCAAATGAAGACTGAGTATGCTAAACAAATGTTTTGTCATCAAACGACAGGCACGTGAGGTTGCCACAACTTAAACATACATACGTTTAAAGAAAGTAGTGTTGTACAACATAGAGTACTATAGGATGATCACCTAGACGTGCTCGTAAGTAATGCCGGACTTACGGACTTAATGCCGGGTTGTCCTTTTCAAAGAAAGTATGAAATGCTCAAGGTCTTGGACCGGAATTGATGTTTTACTGAATGTTGTCATTGGTAAATGTTTTAAAGAAAAGAGAACTGTTATTTTGAATTATCGATAGTACTTCATAACTATTGTTAGTTATTGAAGATATATGATTTGTATGATTCAAGCATGTTGTTTAAATGGAATTGTCATACTTGTTGAGCTAGTTATGCTCACTCTTGCTTGAACCATATGAATGTAGCTAAGACCGAACGGACCGAAGGATCCAGAAAAGATAAAGGGAAGGCTAAAGTGACCCTATAGATTACCTATGTAATAGTATAGGTGGATGATGTTAATATTTGATATTATGACACAAACAAATGTAACGGTTATAAAGAACCTAGGGAATGGTAATATTATTTTGGAATATATAAGACTTATTCGTTCTTTTGAGGCATTTCAATTAAAAGTTTATGTGAACTGTAGCACCGTGTAGCACATGTCGGGTTGGAAGATACCCGAATTTGGGGGCATCACAGTGCTCTGACAGTCGAATGTCAGGGCTCATAGATGTCTCTGTGTTAATGTTTAGGTGTGCTTAAGATTATAGATCTGTTATCTGTTATGTGGACTGTAATCTGGAAGTGGAATCATGGTCATCCCATGTCCAGATTTCAAGTTATAAGTGGTCAAAGTCAGTTAACTGACCATGGAAAACTGTTTCTGGAAAACCCAGATTTTTCCAGGTATCTCTAACAACATCTTGAAGGCCTCTGATCTTGCTAATGGTAAGGTTAATGGCCATGTTAGTGTTTGATCTTTGTAGACTGACATATAGGCTACTCATTAAAGCCTTTAGAACACTTAGATAATGACTAGAGTGAAAGATAATCAAGGTCAATCTTGAGTTGACCGTCTGTTTTGTTGGATTTCTGGAAAACCCATATTCGTGATGAACAAGGTTTCTGACATGGTTTGACCATGCCAGATCTTGTTCATATGATGTTGTTAGGATGATCTGGGGTTATATAAATGTTCCCTGACATCTCGACTACATGTATGAACCTTTATAACACACTAAGCAAGCCTGGAAATCAAAGATCCAAGACCTAGAAAGTAAACCTTCGAACAGTTCTTCATTTCTGGAAAACCCATAAATGAAGAACAACTCTGACATGAATTTGTGAGGCCTATATCTCACTGATCTGATGTTGTATGGCCATGAAAGTTATTTAAGGTTGTAGTATTACATAAATACTACATGTATAACACATCAAGTTGCCCAGAAACCTTATAATCATGAATTTAGAACTGGTCAAACTACCTATCTTGTAAACTGCCTATGAATTTTCGGGCATCCTCAAGAATATTCAAAAACACCTATAGCGACGGTTCTGTCGCTATAGGGCCCTTTAGTGACAGTTTCTTAATAAAATTAATTATTTTGTTTAATAATTATAGTAAATTAGTTTTTAATTATGAAAATACATAATAAATTCTTAAAAATTATTTAAAAGCCTAAAAATGGGGTTTTAATAATTTCTAATATATTTCATCAATATTTAATATTTTTGAAATATTAATGGTATTTAATTTATTTAATTATAATATTAAATAAATTACTTAAAAATGATTTTAATATTTAAAAATCATTTAAAATTATATTATGGTATAAGAAAAAATTTGAAGTTATTATTAATGAATTTTAATATTTTTTGATGAATTTCATTAATAATTTATTATTAATGGTAATTAATTTATTTAATAAATGTATTAAATAAATTACGAAAAAAATAAATTAATAATTTAAAATTATATTAAAATAACTTAATGGTTAAAAAATATTTGAAGTTATAAAATATAACTTTTGATATTTTTATGAAATACATTAATATTTAATATTAATGTCGATAATTAATAATGGTTTTAATTACTTTAAAATTATTTAAAGGTAATAATAGAGTATTAATAATACTTTGAGATATTATAAATATATTATAATATTATGTGAAGAATTTCATTAATATTTAATATTAAATACATATTAATGATAATGGAATTAAGTGGTATTTAAATCATATAAATATGATATTAATGATTGAAAAGTCATGATAAATGATAACAATTATCTAAAAATTATTATAAGTCATTGAAAAATATTTTGACTAAATAAATAATTGTCTAAGTTAATTGTTAAGCGTTTAGGCAGAGTTTTGTGGATAATAGGCTCGTGAATTATCCGACTAGGCCGTCGGGATGTCAGAATTGTGCCGGATTCAACTCAGACTGCAATAGTTTGACTTGATACTAGGTCTTATGTGCTGTATAGACTGATAAGGTTATGTGTTATGTGTTTAGGTTATTTTATAATTTTATATAATAATATTACATTGTGATGATATTATTCTAATATTTGGAGTTCGGTATTATCTATATTAGGTATTCAGACAAAGCTTAATAAATTGCGTAACAATAGTCGACGACAAAGGCAAGTTTTCTCTAACTCGACCTCGAGATGTTTCATTCAAAAATGTTTATGGTTAATCATTGCTGATTATCATGTCTATGAATTGTTGAATTGTACTATGTGCATATTGCATGTGTTCATCAGGTATGAAAGACTGATCACCTTCATTACCATTCGGTCAAGATATAGTTGTTCATGTTCAATGTTCGTTCAGCTATGAAAATTTATTCATGCTTGTGACAACCGAGATTTTATAATTTAATTTAAATATTTATTGGATTGAATAAATATTTTTTGATGAATTAATTATTAGATTAATTAATTAATTGATGAAGTTGTGATAGATTAATTTAATTATATGTGTTATATTTATTAAATTAATGTGGAGAATTTTATTATTCAAGTATGTGATTATGTGAGCTTATTGTATTAAAAGAAATATTTAATAAGCTTAATGTTATTTTTAATTAATTTAATTATTAATTAGAGATGTAATAATTTGATATTATTATTAAATGAGAAATTTAATTATGTGACTATGTGCATTATTGAGAAATTATTATATTTTATTAAATTAGATATTGGTTTTATTTATAAAGGAGGGTGACATTATTTAAACTATATAATAAAGCTCTATTAAATTAAATAATTTTTGAATTATTTTCTTGCTAGCCAAACATGGCACTAAGGGAGGTTATGGGCAGTTAACCCATGACTGGGTAATTGACCACCAATGCATCAGTTCCTTTTCTATTTATCATACGTCTTCTTCTTTTCTATTATTCTTCTAAGTCTGATAAAAACATCACAGAGAGAGTTTGAGAAAATTGTTGAGAGAGATTGCTTGGTGTTTGAGAATTATTGAGGAAGGATTTAATTCATATCCTATTATTTTATCTACACTTGGGTAATCTCTTCAACCCAATTATTATTTTTACGTCCTTTAAGTTTCATGGATATGGCTTAAGTCTTCTGTGAATCTCTGTAAATTGGAAAGTTGATATAAGAATATATGTAATGATTTGAGTAGTATAACATGTTTTAATATATATTATATGGGTTTCCATATCTTCAGTTTCATGAAATTATATAGTAAAAGATTTCAGAGTATGTAATATAGCCATATAAGCCTTTATAATGTATTTTTAATATGTTAACCATAAATTTTTCTACAAAATTCACAATGGTATATGATTATGCATGCTAAAAGCGAACAAAACGAAGTTTGAATGGTTTGATTTGGTTGTATAACGAATCCGTTATGCGTTGAATTTTAGGAAATTGTGTTCAAAACTTCAAGAACATCAAGAAACAATCAATTTGCATGCTTTAATTACAGAATTATATGTTTTATGGATTAAAATCACTCTATATATGTTGGGTAATGATTATGTACGAATTATAACATGTGGGTATGTTTAATTTGGTGTAATTAGTGTTAAAGATGTGATGAATTCGCTGAACTCTGTGTTCTTTGTGAACTGAGAATCAAAATCTGGAGTTTAAATGTCATGGTGCCAACTCCGGTATCAGAAACTCTTCTACTGCAATACCACCGGCCCATGTAACGCCATATCTTCATGGCCATGGCCTTTCACCAAAGACTTCAAGTGTTGCTTGCCTAATACCCGATACACAAAAGTGGCGCCATGGCGCCACTTAGCAGAATGGCCAGAAATGAGTTTTTAAAAATGTTTAAGTGTGGCAATGTGCTATTAACTTAATCTAATGAGTATAAAAACTTGTTAGACATATAATGAGGTGTTAAAATGAATTATTAACATGTCCATAACATAATTACGCGTGAACTCAATGATCAAATGCATAGTTACCTTATTGTTTGTGAAATCTTAATTTTTGACAATAAGTGTAGTAATTGACTAAGTATAGTCATGAACTCGAGTTAGACAAAGAATAAACTTGTGATGTTTATTACGTGATAATTGATTGATGTTGTGAACATGAATGATATATAGGATTTAATTCAAAGAACGAGTTTGTTTAAGTGTAATCTACGCACGAGGCAAGTTTCTAAACCTTATCTTGTTACATTGAGCAAGTTTTCTAACTCTACATTTACATTGAGCAAGTTTCTTACCCTAAACTTTCGTTGAGCAAGTTTCCTAACCCTACTTGTTATCGTTATATAAGTTGATTAATTCATCTTTCGATATTGAGCAAGTTCTCATTTTTATTGATCAAGCCTGTCTTGTATAGTAAAGTTTATTAATCTTCAAGCATGATGTTGTTATACAATAGTTATTCAATTGTATACCTTTTGAGATGTTATTCAAGTTAAATATTTATTTACTGTTAAACCTTGTTAGACTAGTGAACCCTTATTGATTCGACTAGTCCATACTTGATGACCGTTCTAAATTTCAGAACCCCTTGATGAATTATCCAAACCAAACTTCCTTTGGTGCGGACTCGAATGTCAAACTGAGATGAAGAACCCTGTATAGGGGATTATTTACTCTTTAGCGTCAAGATATTGTGCACAGTATGGTACTAAGGGCTGATCCCCCTAAGTACGAGAAGAAGAGTCCATATTCTTATGACTGTTAAAGGTTTCAAGTATAAACACTTGACAACCTAGGACATAGTTCAAGGTCTTATGACCCTCAGAAATTCTTTTGATTCTTGTTATTCATTCTTGATTCAAAAGTTGAGCTTTTATATTCGAAGTTATTATTTTTCTCGCATGTTATTATTCATTGTTATATTGTTATACTTGTGGGCAATCGTGCTCACTCTTGCGAATAATAACATTGCAGTTAAGAACGAAAGAGCAGACGAACCTTCCACTAGTAAGGGCAAGGCCAAGCTTAGCAAGTAATGAAGACTGATTATTTATGTGGTTATGTAATGATATTTAGAATTGATGTTATTTAAGACTTATTTGTTTATGTTTCCGTACAGATGATTTAAGGTTAGAGTAACCTGGGATTTATTTATTATGCAGTTGATGTAACCCCATAAGGGGAGAGATTTATTATTTATTTCTATCTATTGCATGGTTTGCATTTATTTATGGGTAGATAGATAGATGATGTTTGTACAGTGAACACCAAATCCTGTGGAAATGGAAGTACCGAATTTGGGGGTGTCACAATGCTAGTTCACAATTATATTGTAGAATTTTAGCCAGCTTATTGTTCAATTCTTTCCATTATGATATATCCTTAATTTATTGAACTTACACTTGCTGGGAAAACTTGTTGCTCACCCTTGCTATATCATGATAAACATTGCAGATTAGAACGAATACATCAGATACAAGAAAAGTCAAGGACAGATCCAACATTGGTTGATAGAACAGATAAAGTTTATAATAGTAATGTATGATAATAACAGTGTATGTTAGATAGGATATTGATTCAGGTATTATGTGAAGGTTCTCGACCTTGGGAATAATGTGTAATATTTAATGTATAAATAATTTATGTTTATATCTTCCGTAATAGTTATAGAAATAGTATACCAGATCCTTGGTGATTAGGACCGAGATTTGGGGATGCTACAGTTGGTATCAGAGCTGTAGGTTATGAACCTTAGGTAGGGTTACCTTAGGCCAATAACCGCAGTGATTAGGATAAGGACTAACTCAAATAGAGTTAGTATGTCGGTAAGATTCAAAGATGAATCTTGGTGAGTTATAAAGATACGGAGTTCCCTAACTCTGATTGTAACGCCCCAGAAAATCAAACATTTTGTAAATACTTTTAATTATGAATAAAATAATATTATTTATTATTATTCTGTGTTAGTAAGATGTTTGTCATTCTATAACCTAGAAACGTCAAAAAGTCGAGTATTTTAACTAAGTGGGAAAATTAAAGTGTTTGAATTTCAAAAGCGAAAATAAAAGTTTTCCGAGAAATTTTCTAAAAGACACTATTCATCGATTTACGCTCGGGAATTATTTTTGAACTTTCGAGAAATACGTAACGTTATGATATCAAGGTGAGATGGATTATGTAATAATAATCTAAGTATGGAAAACGTAATATTTCGCATGCGGACTTATGAGAACATTAGAAATATTAAACGTTAAGAAGAAAGTGTAATGAATGTATGATACGATGTACTATACTAGTATGTATAAATAATGAGATAACGTATATTGCGAATTAATATACGAATAAGAATATGAGAATTATACATATAATATATGTGATGAGCTATTAATTAAATGGAATGGACTTGTAGGATTTTAGCATAATGGTAGAAGTCCAATGGGAAGTGATATGTAAGCCCAAGTGTTTGTTAATAATGAGTCCAAACTAATGTAATGCAAGCCCAATAAGAATTTGCTAAGTAATGAAACATAAGCCCAATGTAATGATCCAATGGGTTAGGTATGATCCATGGAGCAACCAAGGTTAATATGGGTAAACTTGATGGGCAAGAACTTTGTGTAATGCCCAAGTGTTGTGATGATCAAGTACTTTATGTGGCTAGCAAGTTTACTTAGGGCTAAAGTAAGGAATAGTAAGGAGGTTAGTAAGGAGGTTAATTGAGGAGGTGGGAGGTTATAATGACCTTAATACCCTAACTTTGAGAGCTCTATAAATAGCAAGCTCACAATTCATTTGTTGCTTGATTAAATTTCATCCAACTTCTACCAAGATTAAGTGCTTAAGTGTTAGAGAGAATAAGCTCACATAAGTCAAGAATAAGTCAATCAACCTTTGATAAATCTTCATGGAAGAGAAATGCAAGTTCTTCAAGGGTAAGACTCTAGTCCAATATTCTCCCATCTCTATCATGGTAGGATGATAAGAGAAGTGTAATTAATGAACATGTATGCTAATAACATATAAGAAGTGATTAAGCAATGGACTTAAGCCGAATAAGTCATAAATAAGTAACTTGAACCTAAATAAGTTATGAACTTATGATGAACTTGTAATATGTTTTTTATATGAAGTTAGTATGTTGGATATGATATGAGAATATTGAGTAAAGGACTTAAATCAATAATAAGTCATAAGTAAATGAAATCATGAAAGTTATAAGTTGATAAGCCATGAACTTATGATGAATAAGTCAAAACCTAATTTGAAAATAAGTTAATGTAATAAGTAGTTTGAAATGTTTATATGATGGTTAGAATCCATTTAGAATAATGATCAAATTGTTAGTAACGAAGTTATGCCGGAATTCACACGATTGGACGTTAAGCGTCGAATTCGTGAAATTCTCGGAATGGAAGTCGTATTTTGTGTTTGAACTCAGAAACATTGGTTTTCAATGGAGACAAGTCATATTTGGCATTATAGAGTTGCGAACTCGAAAATGACCGGATTCTGACATAGAACAAAGAAACGAGCGTTGAACGTTCACGAACGTTTATCGTTTTCGTTAAAATGAACTAATAGGTGAAATTTTAGCAAATAAAGTCAAATAGATAAAATTCTTGCATGAACGCGTAGAGTATGTAATTTGTGAATCGTAGGCTTTTGAACGAGCCAATTCGGACTTATAACGAAGAAGTTATCGTCCGGAGTTTATAAAAAATTTTCGAAAAGTCAAATTTTCTAAAACCTTTGAGTTGGCCATGTGCGCCAACCCAAGGCAAATGGTGGCTGACTACTGACATTGGGCACAGTGTCATTACCTACTGCGAGAGTCGTCTTGCGCCGAGAAGGAGAGTTATGTATGGCGCCGCGATGCCAGTCCTAGAGTTTCGACAAACAAGAATGCTTACAAGTATAGAATAAAAGATAACTCATTAGTAATGAACTAATGTGTAAATATAACATTGTTAAGGCATTGTTAGACACTTAATATATGATGATTAAAGGTTGATAATCAATTGAAGATATAGTAATAAGAACGACATAATGAAAGTCGGAGCCAATAAGAACAAATCTAAGTTATAATTAGATTGAGAAGAAGGGTAAGATACGTTAGGGAATGTGTATGCTCATTTATGACCTAATGTCTTATGTGATATTATCATTACTATAGAGACTCAAAGACTTAGACCAAAGAACGTGTTATTAACTGTAGTAGAAGCTAAAGGCAAGTACTCTAACCCTTGTTCCAGTTCAATCTGGACAAGCTTTGTGAGTCATGTATTCTTACGTATGAATTGATGTATGATGAAGTCAATGCCAATTCTTTCAGCTAGACTTAAATTATGTTTCTATCAAAGCATGTACAATGTTCACCAAGTTATATTGGTGTGGTTTTCAATTGAAGACTGAGTATGCTAAAAATGTTTTGTCGTTTAACGACAGGCACGTGAGGTTGCCACAACTTAAACGTACACACGTTTAATGAATGTAGTATTGATCAACATAGAGTACTATAGGCTGATCACCTAAACGTGCTCGTAAGAAATGTCAGACTTATGGACTTAGTGCTGGGATGTCCTTTTCAATGAACTTATAAAATGCTCAAGGTCTTGGACCGGAATTGATGTTTTACTGAATATTGTTGTTGTAAAACATTTTGAATGAAAATAAGTGCTATTTTGAATTCTCAATAGTACTTCATAACTATTATTCAGTTATTGAAGATATATGTATCCTATGTTTCAAGCATGTTGTTTATTAGAAATGTTGTACTTGCTGAGCTAGTCATGCTCACTCTTGCTTGAACCATATGAACACAGCTAAGATTGAACGGACCGAAGGCTTAGGCAAGGATAAGGGCAAGGCGAAGACGAACTCGTAGAATACTTTTGTAATAGTATAGGATGAACGATTTTAATATATTTGATATATGACAAGAACAAGTGAAAGGGTTATAAAGAACCTTGGAAATGTAAATATTATTTTAATATATATAAGACATATTCGTTATTTTGAGGCATTTCAATTGAATGTATGTATGAATGGTAGTACCGTGTAGCACCATCTGTTGGGTTGGAAGAGACCCGGATTTGGGGGCGTCACAGGTTGGTATCAGAGCAATAGGTTATAAAACTTAAGGGGGGAAATAAAAACCTTAAGTCATAACCTTAAGAGAAGTCAAAGAAGTAAAAGAAGAAAATAACCTTATAAAAATACATTATGATTATATTATGTGTTTTTATTATTCTACTGACGTGTACTAATCAACTTAATTGTTTTTGTAGATGTCAGGAGTAAATGGAATGTAGTTAGATGTACAGGTAGTTAGTGAAGAGTCGGTTAACCAAGTAGAGGTTATACCAAACCCCATAGCGGCAGAGCCCGAATATGTTGTGATTGAGTCTGGAGACTCAGAGGATCCTGACCTCATGTTAGTATTCGATGGTATGATAGAGGAAGAGGTGGAGGTAGTGTCCTTCAACCTGGTAGCTATAGCAGCAGAGATGGCTCCTGGGGAGTCAATGATTTTATTATTCATGTCAGTGTTGGATAGAAATATCCATTACTGTCAAGAGGTTAAGGAGCTGAAAGAAGAGCTCCAGATGGTTATAGAGGATAAGACGGACGTGGAGTCCATGTGGGAGCAGGAACATGACGAGAGGATTTTGGCCAAGGATAAAGTCCACGAGTTGAAGCATGAGGTCTTTGAGCTCAAGGAGGAGCTAAAGACAAAACAACAAAGGATAGGGAGAATGTCCTATATTTATAGGAGTTCTCATACAGATTTCCAGCAGCAGGTAGCTGGTTATCCTGTAGAGGTGGGGCAGACGCGACATACTATCTTGCCAAAGTAGATTTTGATAATGCCTTGAGGTAGATGTGATCTAATTGTAGCTAGAGTAGCTTAGTTATGTAAATATTTTGTATCTAGTAGTGACGTAAAACCCTCTTTTGTATAGCAAAGGGTAGTCTTTTGTAAATCCCAATTTTTGGAAAGCAATAGCGGGATAGTAATGTAATCAGCTTAGGCTGTGTAATGAAACGATGTAGTATTATACTACAATGAATGAATGAATATAAGCCTTTTTATGAAACAACCAAGTAATGGATGTTGAAGTTATTGTTTAATATCGAATAATAACTAAATAATAAGAAGGAAATAAAAACGGGATGTGTTGTACACCGAAATCAAGGTGCAAATATAAATCAACCGGAGGGAGGTCCGGTTAATCCAATGCAGGAGTTTGTTAATTTAATAACAGCCACATTTAATAGAAAAAGGGCTAATATCCCCGTGAATCTGGGAGTAGCACGAGCTACGACCATTAAGGATTTTAAGAGTGTTGGTCCGTCGGAGTTCAAGGGAACTACGGACCAAATTGAGGCCCAAACGTGGGTAAAGGAAATCGAGAAGGCATTTGTGATAGAAAATGTCGAAGAGGCCCAAAAGGTTGCCTTTGCAACCTATATGATGAAGGGAGAGGCCAACTTTTGGTGGGAGGCCAATCAGGCCAGAGCGGATATAGGGAACGTAACGTGGGTGAGGTTCAAGGAGATATTCTTCGAGAACTACTTTCCCACAAGCATGCAGGGGAGGATGGAGATAAGATTTCTCGATTTAAAACAAGGGGACATGACAGTTCCCCAATACACTGCCAAGTTTAATGAACTGGCAAGGTTTGCTCCACACCAAGTGGACACCGAGGTAAGAAAGGCGCGATGGTTCGAGCAGGGCTTGAAACCCTGGCTCTATAATCGTGTGTTTGTATTCCAGAGTACTACTTTTGGGACCCTTTTAGAGAAGGCGATAATCTCCGAGGGTGGTAGTGAGGCATTGAGCCAATACCACAAGGATAAGAAGAATAAGGGGAAAGTGGACGGGGGAGTAAAGGTTGACGGAGCCAGCGGTAGTGGCGAAGGACAAAAGAGGAAGATGTTCAGCTCTGGGAATACCAAAGTAAAGTTAAGAGATCTAAAGAGAAGGATGGAGGCCTGCAAGACCTACAGGAAGACTCACTTAGGAGTCTGTCTCAAGGGGAAGGCCGTCTGTTACAATTGTGGACAGGAGGGACACATTGCGCCTAATTGTCCAAGTCCGAAGAAGAACTACAGATGCTTTGTGTGTGGGTCAACTGACCACATTGCAAAGAACTGCCCGGAGAAGGGGATGGACAGGAACCGGGGCACTAATAGCGGTAAGTTAGCTATTAGTGGTCTAGCACAGCCGGGTAGGTCAATGGGTCGTACCTTTAATATGACAGTCCAAGATGAAGTTGCATCGGGGGACGTCGTCGCAGGTATTATTCCGATCAACAACCTAAATGCTTACGTGCTATTTGATTCGGGTGCTACTTGTTCGTTCATAGCTTGTGATTTTGCTAAACCGTTAGAATTACTTCCCGAAAAGTTGCCTATACCTTTAAATATTAAGGTAGCGAACAAAGAGATAATTCCTGTTGAAGATATTCATAGGAATTGTTGTGTAAACATACGCGGTTGTAAATTATCAATAGATTTGATACCGATAAAGTTAGGAGAATTCGACGTAATTCTCGGGATGGATTGGTTAGTAAACCATGGGGCAATTATAGATTGTCAAAAGAAATGTGTGAATATTAGAACGTTAAGACAACCTCAAGTAGTATTTTATGGGAATAGATCGCTGGGACGTTCGTGTTGTTTAACGATGACACAAACAAGGAAATTATTGAGGAAGGGGTGTGTAGGTTACTTGTGTCATGTTGTTGATACCCAGAGAGTGGTAGCAACCACGGAACAAATACCTATAGTGAGTGAATTTGCGGATGTATTTCTGAGTGAACTACCGGGTATTCTGTCGGATAGGGAGACCGAGTTCGTAATAGACATTGTTCCAGGAGCGACACCAGTTTCTAGGGCACCGTATCGTATGGCACCAGTGGATATGAAGGAGTTGATGGTGCAGTTACAAGAACTGTTGGACAAGAAGTACATTCAACTAAGTGTTTCGCCGTGGGGAGCACCGGTACTGTTTGTCAAGAAGAAAGAAGGATTGTTAAGACTTTGTATCGACTATAGAGAGTTGAACAAGTTAACGATAAAGAATAAATACCCAATGCCCAGGATCGATGATCTCTTTGATTAGTTGAAAGGGGCTAAGTATTTTTCTAAAATAGATTTGAGAACAGGGTATCATCAATTGAAGGTTAGGAAGGAGGATGTACCAAAGACAACATTTAGGACTCGTTATGGTCATTACGAGTTTCTAGTGATGTTATTTGGGTTGACTAATGCACCGACAACATTTATGGATATGATGAACAGAGTGTTCAAACAATATTTGGACAAGTTCGTTGTGGTGTTTATCGATGATATTCTAGTCTATTCTAAGATGCCAGAAGATCATGTTGAACACCTAAGATTAGTGTTGGAGACACTTAAGAAGGAGAAGTTGTATGCGAAATTCATGAAGTGTAAATTTTGGTTAGAAAAGGTACAATTTTTAGGTTATGTCATTGACCACGAGGGGATTTCAGTAGATCCAGCGAAGGTAGAAGCAGTGATAAATTGGGAACAACCGAAATCGCCGACTGAGGTACGGAGTTTCCTAGGGTTAGCGAGTTACTATCAGAGATTTATCCATGATTTTTCTAAGATAGCGACTCCTTTGACTAACTTGACAAGGAAGACGGTGAAGTACGCGTGGACGGAGAAATGCGAAGACAGTTTTCAAGAATTGAAGAAGAGGTTGAGTGAAGCGCCTATTTTGTCATTACTCGATGACACAGGAAATTTCATAGTTTATAGTGATGCTTCGCATAAAGGACTTGGATGTGTGCTCATGCAGCATGACAAGGTCATTGCGTATGCATCTAGGCAGTTAAAGGATTATGAGAAAGTTTACCCTACTCATGATCTGGAACTGGTCGTAGTAGTTTTTGAATTAAAGATATGGTGACATTATCTTTATGGAGAAAAATGTGAGATATACACGGACCATAAAAGTCTGAAATATATCTTCACACATAAGGAGTTGAATATGAGACAGAGGAGATGGCTGGAGTTGATAAAGGATTACGACTGTGAAATCCTGTATCACCTTGGAAAAGCCAATGTAGTTGCTGATGCTTTAAGTAGAAAGGGTCAGGAAAAGTTATCTATGTTAACGGCTCAAACTGAGTTAATAACAGAGATGGCTAGGATGGAGATAGAAGTAAAGTTCCCAAGTGAAACGGGGCAGATACTTTTTACGACAGAGATGCAATCTACCATCGTAGAGAGAGTCAAGGAGGTACAGCTCAGAACTGATGAGTGTGACCGGATGAAGGAGCGGCTAGCCAATAAAGAAGATACTAAGTACAGTCTTGATAACGAGGGGTTATTGAGATTTGAAGGAAGAATTTGGGTTCCAAATGAGACGAAATTAAAGGAGCAGGTTCTATAAGAGGCTCATAGTTTGAGGTTTTCTGTTCATCCTGGTAGCACTAAGATGTATCAAGATCTTCAACAGAGTTTCTGTTGGCCCAACATGAAGAGAGAGATCGCCGAGTATGTGAGTAGGTGCTTGACTTGTCAGAGAGTTAAGGCCGAACATCAACGACCAAGTGGCTTGCTACAGTCATTGGAAATTTCGGAGTGGAAATGGGAGAATATCACGATGGATTTTGTGGTAGGACTTCCGACTACTCAGAAGGGGTATGATGCGATTTGGGTAATAGTGGACTGGTTGACGAAGTCGGCTCATGTTTTGCCAATTAGGGTCAAGTATAACTTAGATCAATTTCCTAGACTTTATATTAAGGAAATAATTTCTAGACATGGAGCACCAGTATCGATTGTGTCAGATCGTGACCCATGATTTACATCGAACTTTTGGAGGAGTCTACAAGAGCAGTTGGGAATGCAGTTGAAGCCGAGATACGGATATTACCCATGCATCGATGGATGGAAAGCGACGTAACAATTCAGACGTTAGAAGATATGTTAAGATCTTGCGTCATGGATTTCAAGGGTAGTTGGGATGATTATCTACCATTAGTAGAGTTTGTGTATAACAATAGTTATCATGCAAGCATAGGTATACCACCTTATGAAGCTTTGTACGGAAGGAAATGCAGAACACCATTGTATTGGGATGAAGTGGGAGAACGCCGAATGCTAGGAGCTGAATTGGTGCAGTAAACAGCGGATATTGTTAAACTAATATGGATGCATTTGGTAGCAGCTCAAGACAGACAGAGGAAGTTTACTGATTCACATCGAGAGAATAAAGAGTTTGAAGTAGGCTCTTACGTCTTTCTGAAGGTATCTCCCTGGAAAGGAAAGATACACTTTGGAAAGAAGGGGAAGTTAAGTCCGAGGTTTATTGGACCTTTTGAAGTGTTAAAACGGGTAGGTGAGGTAGCTTACATGGTAGCATTATCTCCAGACCTAGAACGAATATATAATGTGTTTCACGTATCGGTATTGCGTCCTTATAAGCCGGATTATAAGCACGTGATAGAATATGAGTCTATTCATATCGAGAAGGACTTAACGTATGAAGAGTTGCCGATTCAAATAATCGATAAGAAAGAAAAAGTTCTGCGGAATAAAATTATACCTTTGGTAAAGGTGTTATGGAAGAACCACAATGCAGAAGAAGCAACGTGGGAACTTGAAGAAAAGATGAAAAAGAATTACCCTCAATTATTTGTGTAATTTTTTTATATAGCGAGATTCTGGGGACAGAATCCTTATAAGGGGGAGAGAGTGTAACGCCCTAGAAAATCGAACATTTTATAAATACTTTTAATAATGAATAAAATAATATTATTTATTATTATTCCGTGTTAGTAAGATGTTTGTCGTTCTATAACCTAGAAACGTCGACAAGCCGTAGTATTTTAACTAAGTGGGAGAATTAAAGTGTTTGAATTTCTAAAACAAAAATAAAAGTTTTTTGAGAAATTTTTCGAAAGACACTATTCATCGATTTACGCTCGGGAATTATTTTTGAACATCCGAGAAATACGTAACGTTATAATATCAAGGTGAGATGGATTATGTAATAATAATCTAAGTATGGAAAACATAATATTCCAATATTCTTCCATCTCTATCATGGTAGGATGATAAGAGAAGTGTAATTAATGAACATGTATGCTAATAACATATAAGAAGTGATTAAGCAATGGACTTAAGCCGAATAAGTCATAAATAAGTAACTTGAACCTAAATAAGTTATGAACTTATGATGAACTTGTAATATATTTTTCATATGAAGTTAGTATGTTGGATATGATATGAGAATATTGAGAAAAGGACTTAAATCAATAATAAGTCATAAGTAAATAAAATCATGAAAGTTATAAGTTGATAAGCCATGAACTTATGAAGAATAAGTCAAAACCTAATTTGAAAATAAGTTAATATAATAAGTAGTTTGAAATGTTTATATGATGGTTAGAATCCATTTAGAACAATGATCAAATCGTTAGTAACGAAGTTATGCCGGAATTCACACGATTAGGCGTTAAGCGTCGAATTCATGAAATTCTCGGAATGGAAGTCGTATTTTGTGTTTAAACTTGAAAACATTGGTTTTTGATGGAGACAAGTCATATTTGGCATTATAGAGTTGCGGACTCGAAAATGACCGGATTCCGACTTAGAACGAAGAAACGAGCGTTGAACATTCACGAAAGTTTATCGTTGTCATTAAAATGAACTAATAGGTGAAATTTTAGCAAACGAAGTCAAATAGATAAAATTCATGCATGAACGCGTAGAGTATGTAATTTGTGAACCATAGGCTTTTGAACGAGCCAATTCAGACTTATAACGAAGAAGTTATGCGTCCGGGAGTTTCGTAAAATTTTCGAAAGCTGTAAATTTTCTAAGGCACAGAGTTGGCGCCGCGTCGCCAACCCAAGGCCAAATGGTGGCACTGCAGTGCCGGGCATAGTGTCATTACCTACTGCAGAGTCACACCGCGGTGCGAGAAGGAGAGTTATGTATGGCGCCGCGGTGCCAGTCCTAGAGTTTCGACAAACAAGAATGCTTACAAGTATAGAATAAAAGATAACTCATTTGTAATGAACTAAGGTGTAAATATAACATTGTTTAGGCATTGTTAGACACTTAATGTATGATGATTAAAGGTTGATAATCAATTGAAGATAATAAAGTAATAAGAACGGCATAATGAAAAGCCAGAACCAATAAGAACAAATCTAAGTTATAATTAGATTGAGAAGAAGGGTAAGATACGTTAGGGAATGTGTATGCTCATTTATGACCTAATGTGTTATGTGATATTATCATTACTGTAGAGACTCAAAGACTTAGACCAAAGAATGTGTTATTAACTATAGCAGATGCTAAAGGTAAGTACTCTAACCCTTGTTCCAGTTCAATCTGGACAAGCTTTGTGATTCATGTATTCTTACGCATGAATTGATGTATGATGAAGTCAACGCCAATTCTTTTGGCTAGACTTAAATTATGTTTCTATCAAAGCATGTACAATGTTCACCAAGTTATATTGGTGTGGTTTTCAATCAAAGACTGAGTATGCTAAAAATGTTTTGTCATTTAACGACAGGTACATGAGGTTGCCACAACTTAAACGTACACACGTTTAATGAATGTAGTGTTGATCAACATAGAGTACTATAGGTTGATCACCTAGACGTGCTCGTAAGAAATGTCGGACTTATGGACTTAGTGCTGGGATGTCCTTTTCAATGAACTTATAAATTGCTCAAGGTCTTGGACCGGAATTGATGTTTTACTGAATATTGTTGTTGTAAAACGTTTTGAATGAAAAGAAGTGCTATTTTGAATTCTCAATAGTACTTCGTAACTATTGTTCAGTTATTGAAGATATATGTATCCTATGTTTCAAACATGTTATTTATTAGAAATGTTGTACTTGCTGAGTTAGTCATGCTCACTCTTGCTTGAACCATATGAACACAGCTAAGATTGAACGGACCGAAGGCTCCGGCAAGGATAAGGGTAAGGTGAAGACGGACCCGTAGAATACTTTTGTAACAGTATAGGATGAACGATTGTAATATATTTGATATTATGACAAGAACAAGTGAAAGGGTTATAAAGAACCTGGGAAATGTAAATATTATTTTAATATATATAAGACATTCGTTCTTTTGAGGCATTTCAATTGAATGTATGTATGAATGGTAGTACCGTGTAGCACCATCTGTCGGGTTGGAAGAGACCCAGATTTGGGGGCGTCACACTGATAATGGTGAACAATAGTGATGAATAGATCGAGTCTAAAAGACTAAAAGTACTGTGATAGGAGATCTTAAAACAAAACAATCATAGCATAGAAATGAATTATAATATATACGATGAGATCACCCCGTGATCTGATAAGGTGATAGTAGGGAGGAGAATTAATCAAATTGTTAGTTCCCAGAGGCACAATAATTATCTAGAAGGGGGTTGAATAGATATTTAAAAAATTCTATTTAATAATTTTTTTTATTACTTTTGATAATGATTTAAACACAGCGGAATTAAGATGTTTATTTTCCCTTCAAGATATAATGAATTAATAGGAGTAAAGCAGTTATGGCAGTTATAGCAATTATGACAAGAATATAAGAGACGCAGTGATTTTAAGTGGTTCAGAGCATTCAAAGCTCCTAGTCCACTCTTCTACTCCTCGAGTAGGAAATCCATTAAGAATATCTTTACAACTCCTGAATCTCACAGATTCCTTCAAGACCAACAATCTTGGAACTTCTTAGTTCACTATTGAACTCTTCAAGTCCAGCAGACTTGGTACTTCAGTTCACTTAGAACTCCTCAAGTCCTTCTGACTTGGAAATTCTTACTTCACTTGATGGTAGTTGAGTTATTGAATGGTGCTACTCAGTTTCCGTTAAGCTTGAGTTCGAAAGAACTGAGTTGCTGAGCAAGCTTTCTGTTTCAGATCGTAGAGTTGAGCGTTGAGTGTTCTTCAGCATTTTTTTAGTACTTGCTTAAATCTTTCATCTGCTAAAGCTTTGTATATATGATGTCTTCGAAATGTATCCGTTGAAGACACCTGTTGAAGCATTAAATGCATTTGACATTTCTGAGCTTTGATGGAGACTTTTTGCACAACTTCTGATTAGCAGACTGGCCCATTGACACAACAGAGTGTTGTTTCACCTAACACCTGAAAAGGTGTTTTCTGCTGGCCTAGAGTACTTTCCTTAACTTTTTCAATTCGTTTCTTTGTTATATACTAAGGATGACTGTTGTGTCATTGGGACTCCTGAGGACTTCAACGTCTATAACTCATTCCATATTTGTTGTGATTTATATTTAAACAAATGGACGAGGCTCGATGCTTCTGACACAGACAAATGAAGCTCTACGATTCTGTTCATGGTGTCTTGCCACCTTGGTGCTTGATGTGACGCCCCTAAATTCTAACCTCCACTTGGTCTCTCGAATTTGGTTCATCACGTGCTCATAGCATACACAATTAACTAAAATATCACTTGCACAATGGAAGATCTAATTTAGAATAATATACAATGATTTATTATAATTATTCCCCCAAGTCTCGCAACCTACAATACTTAATAGATTACATAATAATATCGAATAAAGACTTATTACATAATCATACTTAAGCTTAAACATAGTCTGAAAATCTTCTTAATACAACATATTAGTCTTAAACATAAAAGGGACAAGCTAGCCTTGCCCTTGCCCTTGTCTATTCCAGAGACACCACCCTGTTCCTCCTTAACTGAAAGGTTTTAAATAAGCAAGGATGAGCACAAATTGCCCAGCAAGTAATATACAACAAGGGTGAAGAATATAATGTCACAAGTTTGAATTATCGAAGTATTATCTCTAAGATAGTTCAGAGTTTTAGAATAATATCATGAATAGTGAATATCAACCATTCCTAGAATAAGAATGATAATTCAATATAAATCAACAGATATATATGAATTTAAAGACTATCAATGTATCTAACTGGGATAACATTTTATACTGAGTAGTCACTAAGGACTATTGAACATCCACTAGAGTTACCAATATTAAACTGATAACCCAACAGAATCAAGTACTATAGATGATCAGTCTACAATACTCTAAGTTATGCATAACACCACAATAATAAACCATTCATGTGTTGGGGTTTCCAACAACATACACTCCCCTTACCATAAGGGTTGTTCATCTCAGTTTTCAAGATTTCTGCACCAATCAGTTGGTTTGGACAGTTTTATAAACATGCATATAGTCTAGCCGAATCAAATGACATCGACTCTCTCACAATATTCAAGAACAATACCAAGTTCAACATGAATAATAGTTTTCACAAGAGTCTAAACATACTTGTTCAATTGAATGAATAAGTAGAATAACTTGCATTCAAAGAGATAAGTTTACGATATTCGTTTGAATAAAGTAATGCAAAGATACTTGCACAATAAGAGTAGGGTTCGGATACTTGCTCAATATAAATTTGAGTAAGGTTAGAGAACTTTCCTTAAGCATAGTTTATCCACGTTAAGAAATCCACACTTTCGAATCCTATTTAAAGCGTATTATATGTTCAAGATGTTCATTAGCTAACACAGTCTTTAATCAAGCATGACATGATTCAAGTATGCACATATGGTATATAAAATCAGATTATAAATTCATCATGAATCGAATACCTAGTCATTTCATAAGTAAATTAAGAATACCCAAGGTTAAGTCCTTTTACTTATGGACCTTCTGATTTCAAGGCAAACACCATCATAACCTCTAAGCATTACTTATAAACATGTATCAGTAGGCTTTAAACTACTTTTAGTAATATAGGCATCACATAAGTTAACTGTCCAAAATCAGAAATCACCAACTTATATTCCAGACTAAGCGTGCATTACATGCCATAGCTAAACTTAGGGCCAAGGACCAGAGCAATGCTCCTGGCCCTTCCATCCCATCTTAACTTCAGTGCCTTGTGGTCTCTGTCCGGCTTGAGCACACAATCATACATAATATATTTTGACATGTTAAAGGCCTTCTCATGCTTCTCAAGTCAATCTAGGTTCCTTCTTTCATAATAAAATTCTAAATTGATCATTTCAACAATTTAAGGCCATTCAAGGTCATGAAACCACAAAGTCAATCATGCTCGCTCTCTAATCATACAAGATGGTTATAAAACTCATATTAGGCATGCTTGTGAGTATTCATAACACAAACATGAAACTAACACCACTTTAGTTGAAAATATGCTTCGTTCATGCTTTATTTGAAATATGACACACAAGCATGGTATGTATATATTTATACTACATGAGTGAGTCTAATAGTGACATCAAACATGATCATAAGTGTCAAATTCTAACCTTCAAGGTAGCATGTGAAAATTCACTTCAAAAGTCGTATTTTCATTTATAAGGTTTACAAATTAGTCCAACATGTTCATGCTTGCTTACTAATCACATAAACACAATTTAAAGGTTTATTCATGCATTTCTAAGTCATACCAATATGCTTGCAAAGCCAGTATATAACCATGGCATACATACATATCAAGTTCATTTTTAAAGTTCTAATTTCATTCCAACTACATACTCTCATTATTTATGAATGCTAATCTATTAACACATGCTCACATCAAGTCAATATACTAGTATATGCCCCTTACACATGCTTGTAAGCTAGTACATGTTATAACACTATAACAGATTGTAAAACATAACTCAAAACTGAACTCGTGGTGTCAAGCGCCTCAGAGTTAATCCGTTAAGACCAAGCAATTGCGCATAATACCCGTTCGAGCCAAGAACAGTAAACTTCAACAACTGTTTAGCCCAAACACATAAATTACTCACGAAGTTGATTTTAAACATTTCTATTACAGTTGAAATATATTTATATGGTCATATAACAACTATATAACCCATACCCAACCTCATTAACATCTAATTCCATGAATTCAAGAATTTGAATTTCAATACTCACGAACTCTGTTTAACAGAAACTGAAAATGGCAACAAGGGATGGAATTATACCTCTGAATTATGAAAGGAATTTGCTCCAATTGAACTCCTAAGCTTTTAGATTACTTGCATGCTTTCAACTCTTACTTAGCAAATATCAGACACTTCAAGCAACACCAACTGATAAACATGTCTGCTATTTATAGAAGAATTCTTACACAGACATAGCAATTTTCCATTGAATCAAACCCATGGATTGAAGGATTGCATGAAGGTTAACAAGGAGTTGTTAGATGGTGGTTGAAACTCATCATAACCACCACTCCCTACCATAATCATCAGCTAGAAAGCTTGGAAGAAAGAAGATAAAATAGGCCATAGCCTTTATGTGATTCACGTGACTGAGGAAGGAGTAATTTGGACACTCAATTTGGGACAATTCAAATGCTCAACATTCTAGCAACACTTAGACTATACTTATGCACAAACCTTATCCTTATGTTATATCAACCATACATTAGCTATAACTACAATTTTAGTAATTGATGTTTCAAGGTAGTAGATGTAATATGGAAATGTAACATACATATAATCCATGTACATTTTATCACACTGATACATTTTATTAAAATAATAGTTTACAATATGCTCATGGTATATTATTTTAATATATACCCACATACATATTGTCACATAGATATTTCATAATGTATTTATAACATATAGTTCCAATACGTTTAATCACATTGCCTCATACAACAAAATTTTATAAGACTTAATATATAGTCACATAAATGTCACACCTATATAATATAGTTATATTTTTAATTATTGCTCATATGCCCATGACAATCAATATAATCCTTATTATATTAATAACTTACTTATTTGTTTTATGTCAAATAAATAAATTATCCCCTTCCTTGATTAATGTATTTATGGATCTCCATAACAATTAATTTATATAATTCTTATTATATCTATAGACATATTGCAATCACATATTATTAATTAATTGCCACTATCAATATTCTATCGCAACCATTAACAATTAATTAATATAACAATTAACAAGTAATATTACTTAATTGCGCACTTTATTTCATGGTTTATTAATGTCACACATATCACATAATTGTCCTATTTAATTTCTAAAGTAGAAAAATTAATTTTTCTCCAATTGACCACTGGCGCACTGCTTGCCAACTTTATCTTCTTTGGGATGACCTTGAATGCTTGCCAGTACCACGATAAAGTGCCAAGACTAGTTTAGCTTCAGCCCGTGCCAATTTTCATCGCTAAACTCGTTTTATATGACATGAATTAATGTCCACAAAAGTGTTACTACAGGTCTACGAGCGTATTGATTACACATATTGTGACGATTTGATTGTTTGAGTTGTGATTCTGGGGACATAATCCTTGTAAGGAGGGAATGATGTAATAATCCGGAATTTCAAATTGTAATTTTAAATATTTATTGAATTATATAAATAATTATTTGAGGTGTTTATTGTTGAATAAATATTTTGTTGATGTGATGGTTGTTAGTAAATATTTATGAATCTAATTTTATTAGATAATATTCTAAATTAAATTAATTTATAATTTAGAGAATTGTAATATGACATGAGATGTTATATTGTTGTTTTGAATTAATAATTTAAGTTGATGAGTTTAATTATTAAATAAAATTATAATGAAAATTATAATTTGGTGATATTTATTAAAATGGTATATTTAATTAAAATATAGTGTGTAATTAATTTATTTGATTAATGTTGGATATGAAAATCCAAATAAAGGATATGTGATTATAAAGTATAAACTAAATTATTTATTAAAATAATTAAAGTAGTTTTAAATTGATTTAAACCAAACAAGGCTTAAAATATTAAGTCTTTAATATTTAAAGGGTTTTGCCAAACAAAGCCTTATGGCTTTTGGATTTATAATTTTTGGATTTAAATAATATAAATAAAATAAATTAAAATAATAAATATAATATATTTATAATATATACATTTATTTTGTAACTGTCATTATATTTAGTATGCGTATTAAGGTATCATTTTTTCTTTTACGCATTAGTTAGTCTATATTGGCTAAATTGAGGGTTCAGAGAACTTGATAGAGCTTGACAGAAAGAATTGAGAAAGGAGTTTGAGAGAATTTGAGGGAGATTGGTCTGCAATTAGCAAAGATTGTATTAGTAAATTGAAGGTATGTTCATAATCTTAGTATTGCATATACATATATGTTCTGATATATTTTACGTCATGTATGTTCTATCCTCTGTGAATTCAAATTCTCTTAAATTGTTGTAGAAAACTGAGTTGTTGCAATTGCATGTGTTTATGATGACTAGAGTTTGTGTTTAAACAAGAATTGCTATACTATTTACGGTTAAAAAGGAAGAGAAGAATTAACAGTGTATGTTATATGAATATTTTCTTATGTGGCTTGTGTAAGTATCAATTTTGATGGTCAATTCATATGCTAAACTAAAAATTGAAGCTTGTGTAAGCTAGTTCATTAAGAAACGAAGATAACGTAATTAGAACGAAGTAATTTGGACAAGAATTGTGTTTACAGTGTTGATTTTTGGGAAGGAACTCAAAAAAGAGTTTTATATGAAAATATGGAATTTGAGGAAATTAAACTAGTATAATTGTTGTTAAATTATTTTATGTTGAGGAATATGTTGGCAAACATGTTTATGATGGTTTTGTATCAATTGTTTGTGTTAATATTACTGTCTAGAGGGTGAAATTCGTGCTTGTTGGGCTAAAGTCGACTCATCTTTCATAGCCGCCTCTCAGCCTCTGTCAGGTAGCAACGCATTGCTAGCGCCACCAAGGCTAAAAGCGTATGCCCACTCTGGCCGTGTGCAGCTACACCATACTACGATTTAGGGACGGTGACTTCTTGCTCTGCTGTGCAGTTATGGGATAGCAACATACCTTGGTCCAATGATGTTTTAGTATGATAAAAACGTAACAACAAGGTTAAAAAGAGTTGTGTTATGTGGTTAGTAAATTTAAAGTTTCAAATGATTAGTAAGTAATGAGTGTGGCATATTAGACTTAGTGAGCATGATGAATAGTAAATAGGTGTTGTGAAGGTTAACACTTGAAATTTCTGATATTTGTATAGTAGCATAAGACTTGTGCTAAAATGATAAGTTTAGCTAGAAATGTACATGTTATGGTATGTTAGCATATCTAATAGGTATTGTGGTTCTAAACCTATGTGTAGGAGAACGTTAGTTTAATATTATATCTTACGCTCGAGGTAAGTTTTCTAACTCTACATTTACGTTGAGCAAGTTTCTAAACTTATCTTTTTACATTGAGCAAGTTTTTTTTTCTAAGCATTAATTAAGTAGATTCTTTTATTCTTAATCTTTATTCGAGCAAGCTCTAATTCTAATGTTATTCAAGCAAGTTTTGTATTCTAATCATGAATGAGTTATTCTAACTTGTTTATAACTAAGCAAGTTTCTTAAGTTCTATTTCCTTATAATGGATATAACTCCTTGAACTCTCGTCCCTAATATTAAGCTATTTATTTTAAAATTTCTATGCACAAGTTATTAACATGTTGAGCAAGTTTTAGTTTTAAGCTTGCTATCAGTTATTGTATGTTCAGTAATTTCATTTCTAATTTTATAAGATCATAGCCTTAGCTTAATATTGTTCAAGCAAGGTACGTTATGATTATTCGATGTTTGTGCTATTAGTTTATTCCTAAAGCATGACCTTAGTTCACAATGTCGATTCAGTTATGATTATTCCATAGTATGACGTTATCAATATTGTATTCAACAAATCCTTAGTTGATAACCGTTGAATTCTAAATTATCCTTGAAGTATATCCAAACCAAACTTACTTTGGTGCGGACTTGTACTCTAAATACTGAGATGAACAACCCTATTATTAGGGGATAATTTAGGCTTAGTGTTGAAATGTTTGTGCACAATACATTGTACGAAGGGCTGATCCCCCTAAGTACAAGGAGTACTTATAGTCTTATGACTGTTAAAGTTGAAGTTGAAAGATTACTTGCAACTGTGGACATAGTTCGTGGTCTTATGACCCTCAGATATATATTCCATATTTTGATTCTAGTCTTTGGTTATCATTGATAGAGTACTATTCAGTTTTGATGAGCCTATTCATTGGCAATTATTATTATCTTGTTGATTCATTTCTATATCTAGTGAGCAATTGTTTTGCTCACTCTTGCATAAATATTATTATTGCAGCTAAAGTTGAGAAGGTAGATGAACCTACAACTAACAAAGGAAAGGGAAAAATGTACAAGTGATGAAGACTTGTAATTTTTATTTATTGTTATGATGATAGACTTTTATTTAATGATGTGATGTAATAATTTTATTTCTGCACTTATATGATGTTAAGGTTAGACAACCTGGGATGTTTTTGGATTTAATGATGTAACCCTTTTAAAGGGGGGATTTATGATTTAAATTTTTATTATATTTGGGTAGATTGTATGAATGAATAGATAGTGAACACCAAGTCTTGTGGGAATAATGTACCTAGATTTGGGGATGTCACAGGTTGGTATCAGAGCCTTGGGTTATGAAATTTAGGTGGGAAAAAACCTTAGGAAGTAACCTTTGAAAAGATAGTAATGATAAACTCTTATCGAGTTTTAAGGAAGAAGTAATAAAACACTTATGTGCTTATGTGTTTATAATTTATGTGCTCATGAGTGTCGAGTAGTAATGGTTAGTAACTAAAACTTAAAATTTGGTTGACATGATGGCTAATATAGGAGGATCCAGTCAAGCTAGGGAGGAAGGATCCCAGATGCCTAGAGAGGAGGAGTCTCGAGATATTTAGGTGATTTGGGAACAACTACTGCCACGGGAGATAAGCTCCGTTGGTCACAGTAGTTGAACAGGAGAGAATACCTGATGAAGATGATGAGATAGAGATGGACGAGGAGGACCCTGTTGAGCTGCCACAGTCAGATGAGGAGGATGAACTTCCACTTAACTCGATTGCCGCCTGTATGTACGACGAAGTATACGACCGCAATGTGGAACTTTAAGATACCGTCGAGGAGTTGCAAGAGATAATAGCTGAACAACAGACCTCGATGGCACAGAAGGATGACAAGATCCAGGATCGAGAGGAATGCCTGAATAACGTTGAAGAGAAGCTTGTTCACACTGAAGAGAACGAATGAATGATAGAAGAGATTCCAGAGTTGAAGAACAAGTTGAAAGAAGAAGCTATGAAGAGGGCAAGAGCTGAGGATGCATATGATGAAGCTTATCAATAAGCCGGAATAGCAGAGAAGATGCACAAGCAAAGAGGATGAAGATGGAAGAGATGAATAGTGTTTTTAACACCGTGATCAATCGAGCTCAAGATCGGGTCATGTGTTATCCTATTCAGTTCGAGACGCTGCCATCGTACATATTAGATCACCGAACAATGTTCTGAATTATGAAAGAGGAGCATCGTAAGGCTATGCAGCATTTTAATGGAACGTCATAAATGTAATTATTATGTGATTAGTGAGTAAATAAGATGTAAATCCCGGGTATGATATAACCAATGGGATGTGATGATGATGAAGTAATCCTACAACTTTGTAGTTCAGGAAAGTAATGTAAATAGCAGTGATGCTATTATTTTGATGTTTTTTAAAGATTATGAATGAATAAAAGTTATTATTTTATTCAAAGTGTTTTGTGTTATGTGATAATATTTTATGATGAGCAACTTAAGTATATAATACTTAAGAGGTTGAATAGAATCTAATGGGTGTATTTTAACAGAAAATGCCTCCAAGATGCCAACCACGATAAAGGAACCCTGAGAATAACAACAATGGTGAGGATAATCCAGTTCAACAATTTGTAACGCTACTGATGGGAGCATTAAAGAATCAACCACAGAATCAAGCTACGACATTTATGGATTTCAAGGCGGTTGGGCCACCAGAATTCCATGGGTCCATGAATCCGGTTGAGGCACATACCTTGATTATGGAAATAAAAAAAGTATTCGATGTTGCGAGAGTAGGGGAGGATCAGAAGACTGCTTTTCCAACATTCATGTTGAAAGCAGAGGCGAGTTATTGGTGGCAAGCCAGTAAAACCCGAGGTGGTCAAGGGGTAATGTCTTGGGAGAGGTTCAAGAAAATATTCTTTTAGACCTATTTCCCAGAAAGTTCGAAGAATCAGATGGAGGTACAGTTTTTGGAACTGAAGTAGGGCACAATGACAGTGTCAGAGTATGCAGAAAAATTAAATGAGTTGGCAAGGTTTGCGCCATATTAGGTGAATACGGATGAACGCAAGGCAAGGAGATTTGAGCAGGGACTAAAGCCATGGTTGTACAACAGAGTTTCCCTGTTCCAGTTAAAGACGTTTGCAGCAGTGCTTGAGAAGGCGATTCTCACTGAGAGTGGAGGTGAAGCTGTAACAAAGCATAATCAAGAGCAGAGGAAGAAAAAGAATGAAGGTGAAGCTAAAAATGGTGGTGGTGGTAATGGTGGAAATGACAACAATAATTTGAAGAGGAAATAAATTGCAAATGTGGGAGCTGGAAATTAGCAAGGTAACCAGTAGAAGAAGAAGATGGACGCATGTGCTACATGCGGGAAGTTTCACTCTGGTATGTGCTTAAGAGGGAAGCGGGCATGCTTTAACTGTGGCCAGGAGGGTCACATTGCCCCAAACTGCACTCAACCCAAGAAGAATGTTTGCTACACCTGCTGGTCGAAGGATCATTTTTCTCGCGAATGTCTAAAGAAGAAAATTGGTGGGACAAATGGAAGCAAGGGAAATACTAGTGGAGGTGCAGTGACTATTACTGGGCCAACGTCAACAAATAAGCCCACAATAAGAACCTTCAATATGACGGTGCAGGACGCGGTGCAGTCAAAAGATGTCGTGTCAGGTATTATCCCAATCAATGATATAAATACATATGTATTATTGGATTCGAGTGCTACTTGCTTGTTTATATCGGATGAATTTGCTAAGAAGTAAGAAATACCTTGTGAAGAGTTGAAATTCCCTTTAAACATAGAAATTGCGAATAGGGAAGTGATTCCTGTTAGGTTCGTATACAAGAATTGTATGGTGAATATAAAGGGAAATGTTATGAAAGTAGATTTAATTCCGATAAAACTTGGAGAATTTGACGTGATATTGGGAATGGATTGGTTATTTAATTATGGAGCGATAATTGATTGCGAAAAGAAGTGTGTAAACCTTATGACTCTGTCAAAGGTAGTTTTTCATTGTAGCAAATCACCTAGACAAATGAGATGTCTGACGATGATGCAGGCCAAGAAGTTGTTGAGTCAGGGCTGTGTATGGTACTTAGCTTACATATTCGATACTCAAAAGAAGGAGAGTGTAAAATTGGAGGAAATACTAGTGGTTAGGGAATTCGTGGATGTGTTTTTGGAAGATTTTCTAGGACTTCCGCCTGACAGAGAAATCGAGTTCGTAATCGACTTAGCGCCAGGAACATCACCGATATCGAAAGCCCCATACAGAATGGCTCTAGTAAAGATGAAGATTGATGGTACAACTACAAGAAATATTAGATAAGAAGTACATTTAGCCGAGCGTATCACCGTGGGGAGCACCAGTGTTATTCGTGAAGAAGAAGGATGGGTCAATACGTCTTTGCATTGATTATAGAGAATTAAACAAAGTCACTATTAAAAACAAATATCCATTTCCAAGAATAGATGACTTGTTTGATCAATTGAAGGGTGCGAGATATTTCTCAAAAATAGATTTGAGGAGTGGGTATCACCAACTGAAATTGAGGAAGGAGGATGTGCCGAAGACGGCATTTCGAACTCGCTATGGACATTACAAATTTTTGGTGATGCTTTTTGGTTTGATAAACGCCCCTGTAGCGTTCATGGATTTTATGAACAGGGTGTTTAAACCATTTTAGACAAGTTTGTGGTGGTATTTATCGATGATATTTTGGTGTACTCCAAAACTCAAGAAGAACATGTGGAACACTTAGGTTTGACGCTGGAGGCGTTAAGAAAAGAAAAGTTGTACGAGAAATTCTCTAAATGTGAGTTTTGGCTGGAACGTGTACAATTTCTTGGGCATGTAATTGATAAGGATGGGATTTCTGTAGATCCATCAAAAGTCTAAGCTATGATAAATTGGGAACCACCGAGAACTCCATTAAAAGTAAGAAGTTTCTTGGGATTGGTAGGCTATATAGACGGTTTATCCAGGATTTTTCCAAGATTGCCACTCCGTTGACAAATTTGACAAGGAAAGCTGTAAAATTTGTTTGGAGGGAGAAGTGTGAAGAAAGTTTTTAAGAATTGAAAAAGAAGTTAAGTGTGGCACCTGTGTTATCATTTCCTGATAATACATGAAATTTGTGGTATATAGTGATGCTTCATACAAGGGTTTAGGATGTGTCCTTATGCAAAACGACAAGGTCATTGCGTATGCATCAAGGCAATTGAAAGACTACGAAAAGGGTATCCAACTCATGATTTAGAGTTGGCGGCGGTTGTGTTTGCTCTGAAAATATGGAGACACTATCTCTATGGAGAAAAGTGTGAGATTTACACAGATCATAAAAGTCTAAAGTATATTTTCACACGAAAGGACCTGAATATGCGGCAAAGGAGATGGTTGGAATTGATAAAAGATTACGATTGCGAGATCTTTTATCATCCAGGTAAAGCAAACATGGTTACAGATGCCTTGAGTAGGAAAGGCCGAGAGAAGTTGATGCTGTTAACTGTTGGGTAAAATCTATATACGCACAACACACAAGTATACGTGGTCAACAAGTAATTAAGTGATAAGTTGAGTATCGTTCCCACAGAGAATTAGTTAATAAAAATCACCAAGTACTAACCCGTAACCAACTCAATCTTATTTAAACAAATGAATTTCAAATTATATAAATTAAACTACTATTAAATTCCACTAATTAAATTAAGACTATGAAGATTTAAGATCACAACTTCACTTATTGCTTCATTTAAGTTAACACACTTCTCATCAATTATTCTCTATCCTGAATTGTTAATCAAGAACACGAACGTAGTATTAACCACCTCTCGATGCACTAATACCTTATTAACGTCAATCCACAATCAAGATAGAAATTCGTTAAACACCTTAATCAACTAACCCACTATATCTCTATGTGAATTACAATTGAAGAAGGTTGAAGAATAAGTTCTTTATCCGATTATATGCGGCGTCAAGCATATCTCTACCTTAACATGAATCAAGTTTAAGCTACTAACAAAATCCTGAACACATGCTATATCAACTAGGTCTAGATTTGAATATCCTCTCTCGATTCCATCCAACTCCACAAAGAATTGTTGATCAGGCAATTCATAGATTAAAGCTCAAATCAATATAGACAATCCTCACAATAGAACATAATAATTGATAGCGAAGCATATTAAAATAAACTACATGATAAGATCCATTGTAATCTCAAACAAAGAATTAGTTCATTGAATTAAAACTAAGAATCCACAATTGAAAACACATTAAAAGATAAGAATAAAAGTAAAGTAAAGAGTAAATCTATTGTCAGCAAATCTCCATCTTCCTCAAGCTCCTGCTCTTGATCTTCAATGGTCTCCAAGTTGCTTCAATCTCCAAATCTAATTAGAACTAATGTTTTGATCTAATTTACTCTAATCTAATCTAATGGAATGCTCTCTCTCCTCTAATCTCTCCCTCTCTTCCTTGTTATTCTCCCCTTTTATAAGCCTTTTTACATGTCTTTAATTCCTCTTAGAAGTCCTTGAGTCAATTGGATCGAAACAATCCTTCCCGAACTCAAATTTGGCCAAAAAACATCTTTTCTACGCGTACCCCCGCCCCGGTGGGGGTTTAGACTTGTCAAGGGCCCACCCCGGCAGGCTACCATTCTGTTTTGCAGCTGGTACCCCCGCCCCGACGGGAGTTTTACTAAGGAAAAGCCCGCCCTGGCGAGTTACCATTTTCTATCACAGCATCCTCTGGTAAAACGGCCATTACTTTTGATCCGTGTAGAGTTACAGGGCTTTCCACCTATAAAATCGAAGATATCGACGAGATCTACAACTTTCATTCTTTGAGGATTGAGAAATTGTGGCCGGATGAAGGTTGAAATTGAGCTGGACGTGACTGCTATGCAAATGACCACCCAAAACCACGACGTTCGGCACAACGATCATAACTCTTGCATCCGAACTCCGATTGGAATGATTCAAAATGTTTCGAAAAGCTAAGACGATGCTCTACAATGTAAGCTAAGTTCCAAACCAAGAACATGAAGTAAACATGAAAGCCCAAATGATGTCCGGTTTGCTTTTCTTTGCGTTTTCTTTGCTTTTCCTTACCAATAGTCGCTCACACCGCTCCCAAACGTATAACCTACAAAATAAACACAAAATGCATGAAAAGTAACTAAGACACATAAATATAAGCAACTAATTCAAGTAAAAGATACCGGATAAGTGTATATAAAATCCACTTATCATTAACCGATAAGGAAGAGCTCATTTCAGCAATGGCAAGGCTAGAGTTGGAAATCAAATTTTGAAAAGAATCCAATGAAAAATTATACCAGATGGAAGCTAGTCCAACTTTGGTGGACAAAGTGAAGAACGCTCAACTGCAGGATGATGCAGAAAAATAAGAGAAAGTGTGGTCGAGGGCAAAGAAGTGAAGTACAAGGTTGATACTGAGGGAATGCTAAGATTCGAGGGACGAATTTGGGTTCCATAAGTACAAGATATTAAAGAAGAAATCTTAACAGAAGCTCATAACTCAAGATATTCGATTCATCCGGGAAGTACGAAGATGTATTAAGATTTGTGGTGACATTTTTGGTGGCCAAATATGAAAAGAGACGTTGCAGAATGCGTTGCAAAGTGCTTGACATGTCAAAGAGTGAAGGCAGAACATCAAAGATCAAGCGGATTACTCCAACCATTGGAAATACCGGAATGGAAATGGGAGCATATCACAATGGATTTTGTGGTAGGTCTTCCAGCGACTCAGAAAGGATATGATGCGATATGGGTGATAGTGGACAGACTGACAAAATCTGCATAATTTTTGCCAATAAAGATTAGATTTAATCTTGATCGGCTTGCGAAACTATATGTCAACGAGATCGTCTCAAGACATGGAGTTCCAATATCAATTGTGTCAGACAGAAATCCAAGGTTCACATCAAATTTCTGGAAGAAATTACAAGAATGCATGAGAACGCAACTGAAGATGAGTACAACATATCATCTGCAAACCGATGGTCCAAGCGAACGAACAATCCAAATGCTAGAAGATATGCTTAGAGCATGCATCATGGATTTCAAAGGAACCGATGATCATCTCACCGTATTCTTTGGGATTTCAAAGTTTGTCTTCATTGGATTTCAAAGTTTGTACTTCTCTGGACGGCAAGAATCGCTAGCAAATCTCGACAACGATGCTAAGACTAGTTTAGCTTCTTATGCCAATTTTCATCGCTAAACTCGTTTTATACGACATGAATTGATGTCTACAAAAGTGTTACTACAGGTCTACGAGCATTTTGATTACACATATTGTGACGATTTGATTGTTTGAGTTGTGATTATGGGGACAAAATCCTTGTAAGGAGGGAATGATGTAACAATCTGGAATTTCAAATTGTAATTGTAATATTTATTGAATTATATAAATAATTATTTGAGGTGTTTATTGTTGATTTTGTTGATGTGATGGTTGTTAGTAAATATTTATGAATCTAATTTTATTAGATAATATTCTAAATTAAATTAATTTATAATTTAGAGAATTGTAATATGACATGAGATGTTATATTGTTGTTTTGAATTAATAATTTAAGTTGATGTGTTTAATTATTAAATAAAATTATAATGAAAATTATAATTTGGTGATATTTGTTAAAATGGTATATTTAATTAAAATATAATGTGTAATTGATTTATTTGATTAATGTTGGATATGGAAATTCAAATAATATGTGATTATAAAGTATAAACTAAATTGTTTATTAAAATAATTAAAGTAGTTTTAAATTGATTTAAACCAAACAAGGCTTAAAATATTAAGTCTTTAATATTTAAAGGGTTTTGCCAAACAAAGCCTTATGGCTTTTGGATTTATAATTTTTGGATTTAAATAATATAAATAAAATAAATTAAAATAATAAATATAATATATTTATAATATATACGTTTATTTTGTAACTGTCATTATATTTAGTATGCGTATTAAGGTATCAGTTTTTCTTTTACGCATTAGTTAGTCTATATTGGCTAAATTGAGGGTTCAGAGAACTTGATAGAGCTTGAAAGAAAGAATTGAGAAAGGAGTTTGAGAGAATTTGAGGGAGATTGGTCTGCAATTAGCAAAGATTGTATTAGTAAATTGAAGGTATGTTCATAATCTTAGTATTGCATATACATATATGTTCTGATATATTTTACGTCATGTATGTTCTATCCTCTGTGAATTCAAATTCTCTTAAATTGTTATAGAAAACTGAGTTATTGCAATTGCATGTGTTTATGATGACTAGAGTTTGTGTTTAAACAAGAATTGCTATACTATTTACAGTTAAAAAGGAAGAGAAGAATTAACAGTGTATGTTGTATGAATATTTTCTTATGTGGCTTGTGTAAGTATCAATTTTGATGGTCAATTCGTATACTAAATTGAAAATTGAAGCTTGTGTATGCTAGTTCATTAAGAAACGAAGATATTGTAATTTGAACGAAGCAATTTGGACAAGAAATGTTTTTAAAGTGTTGATTTTTTGGAAGGAATTTAAAAATGGAGTTTTATATGAAAATATGGAATTTGAGGAAATTAAACTAGTATAATTGTTGTTAAATTGTTCTATGTTGATGAATATGTTGGCAAACATATTTATTATGGTTTTATATCAATTGTTTGTGTTAATATTACTGTCTAGTAAGTGAAATTCGTGTTTGTTGGGCTAAAGTCAGCTACTATTCATAGCCGTCTACGCCTTCTCAATTCAATCACGTAGTACCAGCAGTACAATGGTACTGCTAGTTAAAAAAAGAAAGCTTGCTATTGGTTTGTTTCAGTTCAACTATGTGCAGTGAAACGCATGCATACCCCCCCACGATTGGGAGACGATGACTTCTCATCTTCTTTGCAGATTATGGGATAATAACATACCTTGGTCCAATGATGTTTGAGTATAATAAACACGTAACAACAAGGTTAAAACAGAGTTGTGTTATGTGATTAGTAAATTTAAAGTTTCAAATGATTAGTAAGTAATGAATGTGGGATATTAGACTTAGTGAGCATGATGAATAGTAAATAGGTGTTGTGAAGGTTAACACTTGAAATTTCTGATATTTGTATAGTAGCATAAGACTTGTGCTAAAATGATAAGTTTAGCTAGAAATGTACATGTTATGTTATGTTAGCATATCTAATAGGTATTGTGGTTCGAAACCTATGTGTAGGTGAACGTGAGTTTAATATTATTGCTTACGCTCGAGGCAAGTTTTCTAACTCTACATTTACGTTTTGCAAGTTTCTAAACTTATCTTTTTACATTGAGAAAGTTTTTTTTTTCTAAGCATTGATTAAGTAAATTCTTTTATTCTTAATCTTTATTCGAGCAAGCTCTAATTCTAAAGTTATTCAAGCAAGTTTTGTATTCTAATCATGAATGAGTTATTCTAACTTGTTTATAACTAAGCAAGTTTCTTAAGTTCTATTTCCTTATAATGGATATAACTCCTTGAACTCTCGTCCCTAATATTGAGCTGTTTATTTTAAAATTTCTATGCACAAGTTATTATTATGTTGAGCAAGTTTTAGTTTTAAGCTTGCTATCAGTTATTGTATGTTCAGTAATTTCATTTCTAATTTTATAAGATCATAGCCTTAGCTTAATATTGTTCAAGCAAGGTACGTTATGATTATTCGATGTTTGTGCTTTTAGTTTATTCCTAAAGCATGATCTTAGTTCACTGACACCACCAAATCTAGGTACTTCATTCCCACAAGATTTGGTGCTCACTATCCAAACAATCATACTATCTACCCAAATAAAATAATATTTAAACCATAAATCCTCCCTTTTAAATAGGGTTACATCATTTAATCCAAAAAACATCCCAGGTTGTCTAACCTTAAAACATCATTCAAATGCGGAAATAAATTATTACATTACATCATTATATAAAAGTCTATCATCAAGTTAAAAGTCTAATATCATAACAATAATCAAAAGTACAAATCAGCATCACTTGTACAATTTTCCCTTTCCTTTGCTAGTTGAAGGCTCACCTACCATCTCAACTTTAGCTGCAATGAGTATATAAATATGCAAGAATGAGCAAAATAATTGCTCACTGGATATAACAATGAATCAATAGGAGAATAACAATAATAATTGCCAACGAATAGGCTCATCAAAATTGGATAGTACTCTAACAATGATAATAAAAAACAAGAATCTAAAATATGGAATATATCTAATTGAGGGTCAGAAGACCATGAACTATGTCCACAGTTGCGAGTAATCTTTTAACTCCAACTTTAACAGTCATAAGACTATAAGGACTCCTCGTACTTAGGGGGATCAGCACTTCGTACAATGTATTGTGCACAAACATTTCAACGCTAAGCGTAAATTATCCCCTAATAATAATAGGGTTGTTCAAGGGTAATTTGAAGTTTAACGAACATCAACTAGAGGACTAATTGAATCAATAGTGTTTGATAACACAACATTTTTTTAATAACAACATAACATAGAACAATTGTGAATTATAGTGAACTGATTATACATATTAAACTCATGCTTGAAATAACTATAGAGCATAAGTATTCAACAAAATGAATAAAATGGTTAACCTTTTGCTTGAATGATTACATAAGCTAAGGTTAGAGTCTTATAACATTAGAAATGAAATTATCGAACGTGACATTAACCGATAGCAGCAAGTCGAAACTAAAAACTTGCTCAACATGGTATTAACTCATGCAAAGAATTAAAACAGTTCAATAATAGAGACGAGAGTTCAGAAACTGCGTTCATTATACAAGAATAGAACTTAAGAAACTTACTTAACTATAAACAAGTTAGAATGAATCAACCAAATGAGAATTTCAAATAACATTAGAGTTAAAGTTTGTTCGAATGAAATTTTAGGAACAATTGACTTATTCAATAACAGTTAAGATAAAAAAAAACTTGCTCAATCAAAAGAATAAAGTTACACAATGTAATAATAGAACTAACTCAACGAAAATGTAGAGTTAGAAAACTTTCTCAATGTAAAAAGATAGGGTTTAGAAACTTGCCTTGAGCGTAAGCTATAAAATTAAACTCACGATAACCTACACATAATTTTAGAACCACAATACCTATTAGATATGCTAACATACCAAAACATGTACACTTCTATCTAAACATATCATTGAAGCACAAGTCTTTCATCACCACTTACATTTTAGAAATTCCAAGTGTTATACTTCGCAACACTTATCTAACGTTCATTGCGCATACTAGGTTATCACATAATGCGTTCATAACTTACTAATCACTTTTACAACTTTGAATTCATAATCCACCTAACACAACTCTTTTTTAGCCTTGTTGTTACATGTTGGACACATTACCACAACCTTAAGCTAAGCTACATTGAACGACCAAAGTCTGCAGAATTAGTAGACTTCATTGTCTGAAACTGGGCACTGGCGCGGCCGCACCAATTTTATACTGGGTTGCGGCGTGTCCATTGGCAAGACCAACAAGCAAGACCAAGAGGAATTGCGTGGCGATTAGTTACATACGCATTCCATTCTTGAGCAATGTAGCTACAACATTATTCTTAAGCCAACTATCACGAATTTCACCCACCAAACAGTGATAATAACATGTAAAATAAATATACAACTATCATAATCATGATTGCTAACATATTCAACCACTTAGCATAATTTAACAACAACTAAAACTATTTTAATTTCTCAATTTTCATGTTTTCATGAAGAACTCAATTTTCTTGACATCCTTTACAAAATTCATCACTGTAATCTCTATACTTGGCCAAATCACTTCATTCGAATTACGTAGCTACATAAACAAAACTCAATTAACATCTTAGCATGTAATTTGTCCATCAAAATTGATACTTACATAGCTACATAAGAAAATATATACACAAACAAAATTTCTACTGTTATCCAAAAATTAATATGCGATTTCCTTGTTTGACATAAACTCTAGCATTATAAACGTATACCATTGCAATTAACAACTATATAAATCCACAATTCAACAATTGCTTTTTACAGAATCATGAAAAAATTCTTATCGTCCAACACAAATACATGCATATATATTATCACAGTTATGAACATACCTTCAAATTAGCTTGCACAACCTATCAATTGCAGACAATTTTCTAAGGTTTCACTCTCAAACTCACTCAATTCTCTCTGTTGTCTCTAGGCTAGCAAAACTAGAATGAAAACTCTGATAGCCAGTATGCGTAATAACAAAATACAAAACTGATATGGCCTTAATAGCTATCATCAGTTATCAAAATAATGTATATATTATAAATATATTATATTTATTATTTTGTTTATTTTATTTATATTATTTATTTTATTAAAATTTAAAAATTAAAAATTTAAAAGTCATAAGGCTTTGTTTGGCAAAACCCTTTAATTTTCAAGAATTAAAATACTTAAGCCTTGTTTGGCAAAAACTAAATTAAACCCTTTTTAATTTATTTACATAAACACTTTAATTTATAATTTATAATTACATATTATTTATTTGGATCTCCATATCCAACATTAACCCTTTAAATTAATCACATACTATATTTTAATTAAATATACCATTTTAGTAAATATTACCAAAATTATAATTTTCATTATAACTTTATTTAATAATTTAATATACCATTTTAAATTATTAAATCGAAACAACAATATAACATCTCATGTTATTTTACATCTCTCTAAATTATAAATTAATTTAATTTAGAAAAAAAATTCTCTAATAAATTTAGATTCATCAACCATCACATCAATAAAATATTTATTTAACAATAAACACCTCAAATAATATTTATATAACTCAATAAATATTTATACTTACAATTTGAAATTTTGGATCGTTACATCCTTCCCTCCTTACAAGGATTCTGTCCCCAGAATCACAATTCAAACAATCAAATCGTCACATTCTCCCCTACTTACAAAGATTCTGTCCCCAGAATCGAAGATACAAACTAAACAAATAACTCAGAGTAATTCTTCATCATATCAGCTTCGAGTTCCCACGTAGCCTCTTCGACGTTGTGGTTCCTCCATATCACCTTCACCGAAGGTATCACTTTATTCCTGAGCACTTGTTCTTTCCTGTCGACTATCTGGATAGGAATCTCTTTGTAAGACAAATCTTTACTGAACTGCAACGGTTCATACTCAATCACATGCTTGTAATCGGGTTTATATGGTCGCAACACCGACACATGGAAACCGTTGTGCACATATTCTAGTTATGGAGGTAAAGCTACCTCATAAGCTACTTCTCCCACTCTTCGCAATATTTCAAAAGGTACAATAAACCTTGGGCTGAGATTTCCTTTCTTGCCAAAATGAATTTTCCCTTTCCAAGGAGAAACTTTCAGGAATACAAAATTTCCTGCTTCAAACTCACGACTCTGCCTGTGTTGATCATCATACTTTTTCTATTGATCTTGAGCAGCTACCAGTCTTGCTCTGATGAGTTTGACAACTTCAATGGCCTCATTGCATTTCAGCCTCGGCCTAACAAATTGACGTTCACCAACTTCATCCCAAAGATAGTACGCTTCAAGACTTCCTGCTATATAACGCCTCATACGGTGGCATACCAATGCTTGCGTGGTAACCGTTGTTGTATGCAAATTCCACCAATGGTAGATGATCATCCCAATTTCCCTTGAAATCCATGATGCACGCTCTAAGCATATCCTCTAACGTCTGGATCGTTCGTTTGCTTTGCCCATCTATTTGTGGATAATATCTTGTACTCATCTTCAGTTACGTTCCTATGCATTCTTGTAGTCTCTTCTAGAAATTGGATGTGAACCTCAGGTCTCGATCTGACATAATTGACACTGGAACTCCATGTCTTGAGACGATCTCCTTAACGTATAGCTTCGCTAGCTGATTAAGATTAAATCTAATCTTTATTGGAAAAAAGTGTGCAGATTTTGTCAATCTGTCCACTATCACCCATATCGCATCGTATCCTTTCTGAGTCGTTGGAAGACCTACCACAAAATCCATTGTGATGTGCTCCCACTTCCATTTCGGTATCTCCAACGGTTGAAGTAATCCGCTTGGTCGTTGATGTTCGGCCTGCACTTTCTGACATGTCAAGCACTTTGCAATGCATTCTGCAACATCTCTTTTCATATTTGGCCACCAAAAATGTCGCCGCAAATCTTGATACATCTTTGTACTCCCCGGATGAATCGAATATCTTGAACTATGTGCTTTCGTCAAGATGTCTTCTTTAAGATCCTGTACTGCTGGAACATAAATTCGTCCCTCGAATCTTAGCATTCCCTCAGTATCGACCTTATACTTCGCTTCTTTACCCTCGACTACATTTTGCTTTATTTTCTTGCATTCTTCATCCTGTAGTTGTGTGTTCTTCACTTTGTCCACTAAATTTGGACTAGCTTCCATCTGAAACAATTTTTCATCGGATTCTTCTGGAAATTTGATTTACAACTCTAACCTTGCCATTGCTGTAATAAGCTCCTCCTTATCTGTTAACAACATCAACTTTTCTCTGCCTTTCCTACTCAATGCATCTGTAACCACATTAGCTTTTCCTGGATGATAAAAGATCTCACAATCGTAATCCTTTATCAATTCCATCCGTCTCCTTTGCCGCATGTTCAAGTCTTTCTGTGTGAAAATATACTTTAAACTTTTATGGTCTGTGTAGATCTCACATTTCTCTCCGTAGAGATAGTGTCTCCATATCTTCAGTGCGAACACAACCACCGCCAACTCTAAATCATGAGTCGAATACCCTTTTTCGTAGTCTTTTAATTGCCTTGATACATACATAACCTTCCTTGCCGATTGCTCAAGATAAGACACAACCCAATCCTTTGTGTGAAGCATCACTATACAAAGACCGAAGAGTTTCCTGTATTATCTGGCAATGACAAAATAGGTGCCACACTTAACTTCTTTTTCAGTTCTTGAAAACTTTCCTCACACTTTTCTGTCCAAACAAATTTTACAGATTTTCTCATCAAATTTGTGAACAGAGTGGCAATCTTAGAAAAATCCTAGATAAACCGCCTATAATATCCTATAAATCCCAAGAAACTTCTCACTTCTGATGGAGTTCTTGGTTGTTCCCAATTTATCACAGCTTTGACTTTTGATGGATCCACCGAAATCCCATCCTTATCAATTACATGCCCAAGAAATTGTACACGTTCCAGCCAAAATTCACATTTAGAGAATTTTGCATACAACTTTTCTTTTCTTAAGTCTCCAGCGTCAGACGTAAGTGTTCCATGTGTTCCTCTAGAGTTTTAGAGTACACCATAATATCATCGATAAATACCACCACAAACTTGTCTAAAAATGGTTTAAACACCCTGTTCATCAAATCCATGAACGATGCAGGGGCGTTTGTCAAACCAAAAGACATCACTAAAAGTTCGTAATGTCCATACCGAGTTCGGAATGCCGTCTTCGGTACATCCTCCTTCCTTACTTTCAATTGGTGATATCCACTTCTCAAATCTATTTTTGAGAAATATCTATCACCCTTCAATTGATCAAACAAGTCATCTATTCTTGGCAATGGGTATTTGTTTTTAATAGTGACTTTGTTCAATTCCCTATAATCAATGCAAAGACGCATTAACCCATCCTTCTTCTTCACGAATAACATCGGCGCTCCCCATGGTGATACGCTCGGTTAAATATACATCTTATCTAACAGTTCTTGTAGTTGTACCATCAGTTCCTTCATCTCTACAAGAGCCATCCTGTTCGGGGCCTTCGATATTGGAGCGGTTCTTGGCGCTAAGTCGATCACGAATTCAATCTCTCGATCCGGTGGAAGTCTTAGCAAATCTTCTGAAAACACATCCACGAATTCCCTAACCACTGGTATTTCCTCCAATTTCACACCCCTCCTTTTCAGTATCGACTATGTAGGCTAAGTACCCTACACAACCTTTACTCAGTAACTTCTTGGCTTGCATCATCGTCAAACATTTCATTTGTCTAGGCGATTTGCTACCATGAAAAACTACCTTTGACGGAGTCATAAGGTTTACACACTTCTTTTGGCAATCGATTATCGCTCCATAATTGAATAGCCAATCCATTCCCAAAATAACATCGAACTCTCCGAGTTTTATCGGGATTAAATCTACTTTCATGACATTCCCCTTAATGTTCACCCTACAGTTCTTGTATACGAACCTAACAGGAATCACTTCCTTATTCACAATTTCTATGTTTAAAGGGAAATTCAGCTCTTCACTAGGTATATCTAACTTCTTAGCAAATTCATCAGATATAAACGAGCAAGTAGCACCCGAATCAAACAATACATATGTATTTATATCATTGATTGGGATAATACCTGACATGACATCTTTTGATTGCACCACGTCCTGCACCGTCATAGTGAAGGTTCTGGCTGTGGGCTTATTTGTTGATGTTGGCCCCACAATAGTCAGCGCACCTCCACTAGCATTTCCCCTGCTCCCATTTGTCTCACCACATCTCTTCTTAGGGCATTCACGAGCAAAGTGATCCTTGGACCCGCACGTGAAACACACATTCTTTTTAGCTTGAGTGCAATTTGGGACGATGTGACCCTCCTGGCCACAATTGAAGCATACTCGTTTCCCCATTAAGCACACACCCTTGTGAAACTTTTTGCACATAGCACATGCTTCGAACTTTTTATTTTGCTGGTTTCTTTGCTGATTTCCAGCTCCCCCATTCGCATTCCACTTCCTCTTCAAATTGTTGTTGCCATATCCACCGCTACCATTACTAACATTGCAGAGGGCGATTCGCTTTTCTGAGATAACCCCGAAGACAACTTACATCCATTCCGGATACTACCGAAGTTCAAGTTCAAAACCCGGACACACACACGAAACATCATTTCCAAACCCTAACACACACCTAAGGATCATTTCCAACCCTGAGATAACCCCGAAGTTTCATCCTCGGCGATAACCCCAAGGAGTGTCATGCAGCTCCCACGATAACTCCGAAAATGCTTATTTCAAATACATGCTATCAACCTTCAAGCTCAAACCTCCCCGCCGAGGCACTCATACCTCGCACCTTGAGCTAACACCGCAAGACATGTTCTCCCACGATGATGACCTTATGCAGATTCAAACACTTGCAGAGTCCAATCTCGATGTAACCCTCGAAAGCAACGCCTACTTTCAAATTTCAAACCGGCGATAATAACCCCCGAGGAGTCAAACGTCATCTTACCACCTCAACGCTCTCTCTCACAAGATGATATCATGCAAGATACCAACAAGTAGTCCAATCTCGATGTAACCTCGAGCAACGCCTACTTTCAACTCAAACCGCATGATAACCCCAAAGAAAGAGTCAAACGTCATCTTGCCCCTTCAACACCACCAAGGCTGCTCAACAACACTTCATACATACATACATCCAACAATGTCCCACAAGAACCGAGGAGTTACAATCCCGAGTGACTATTACGCATGACAAGACTTTTGATAGAATTTGAAGCTTGAAGACCATGGGCATGGACCCTCTTCCCCGACTTCAGCACAACCTCTAATCCATGTCATTACAGAACTCTCGACACAAGCGGTCCAAGAAGGTCACATATACCTCGCTCGATGCTCTGATTTGAAGTTCTGCAAGTTCGAGCGACATTACAAAGGCACGAAAGTGCACGATTTCGAGAGACGACGGACCATGAGGTCTTGGATGCACCACTTACCACCACCACAGTATATAATCACTACCACCAGTGTGTACTACCATGCCATCACCCTATAAATATAGACCTTGGGGTCAATGCATTTTGAGAGAGAGAAAGAGAGAGAAAAGGCGAGGAAGCCCTCATCCAATTTACTCAGATACACCCATATCGAGTGTTTCCTCAAGATAAACACCATGTTAGCTCACATATAGCTACACTTTTATCCTATGGGAGCCGAGTGTTTATCCACATAGAGTCATAGAAGTCTACTTTGCAAAATTTCACCGTAAGCCTTCTTATATTCTATAAAGCCTTCTTTTTCCATATTAGCACACACCGTTATACACATCGAGAGTCGTAGTAGTGTAAGCTTTCCTCTGACTTCTATCCCATGGTTTTCATTTCTATTCTATATATATATATATATATATATATATATATATATTTTATATATGGACTAACATTATCGAAAGTTATGCCTCGATTGAGCTACTTATGTCCTGAGCGCTTATTTGCTTTATATATATATATATATATATATATATATATATATATATATATATATATATATATATATACATGTCGATGAGCCTATATTTATGTTATAGCTATTGTCTCGAGCTTTATTTATATATATATATATATATATATATATATATATATATATATATATATAAATGTTGTATATATATCCGATGAGCCTCGATTTTATATCATTTACCTTATATATATATATATATATATATATATATATATATATATATATATATATATAATTGTCTTTGACATATCCGATGAGCCCGGATTTACATCCTATATTATCGCTTATATATATATATATATATATATATATATATATATATATATATATATATATATATATATTTCATTCTACTATTTTACTTACTGTGGCGCTTGATCGCTTTTACAAATTTTTTATTTACATTTCATCCCCGCCGAGTTTACTTCGTGGCAAATTGATCGCTTTTATGCCTTTTTTTTACATTTCGTCCCACCTCGAGTTTACTTCGTGGTTGATCATTATCCATATATATATATATATATATATATATATATATATATATTATATTTACCGCTTTTATATATTTACATTTCCGATCCCCATGGAGTTGCTTCTGTGGTGGTTGATCATGTCTCAGATATATATATTTACAACTTTTTATATATATAATCGCCATCGCTTTCCATACAAACCGCAGATTATGTGAGCCTAGAATCATGTGATCACAGATTCACCATCAATCTAGATTCGGCTCCTATGATGGACATTTTTCAAATTGTGAGCAAATTTTGTACATTATTTACAAAGGTCTCAATTTCCTCGATGGTCATTATGCCCATGAGGAGTTCTAAGATCATCAGATATTATTTTTTCTCAAGATGCTTCAGATCTCAAAAATAAAAGCAAACAAGCCAACATTTAATAATAAAATGGAAGTATCAAAGGCCTCAATTACTATTGAGCATGTGGTTTGAAAAACTCTTTTTACAAAAAACTTCATTGCTATATATCTTGCTTAAAATCAATTTTTCTATAAATTCAAACCCTATGTATATAGGTGCGAACGAGGTACAACACTACTTCCAAATAATTGCACATCGATCCACACACACACACACACACATTCATATAATAGCTTTTTTTTGAAAGTGGCGGTCACCGTGGCAACACGGATGTCTGGGGTGCCTAACACCTTCCCTCCGCATAATCAAGCCCCTGACCTAAATGAATCTCGCTTTCACAGACCATGCTTAGCAAAGGTCACATCACCGGGTCAATGTGCAAACCTTTTTCGGCTATGCAGCAACCCAAATAAATACACCAACCGGCTAACTTTTAAAGTCAAATCGTCGACATTATACATGTCAGACCTTTTTCACTTGTTTTTTCAAACAAATCTCACATTAACATGAGAACACCAAAGAACAAGTAACGAAAAGGGACACTAAAAATCCCGACGCCGATAGTGTGGCGACTCACTGGGACTCCAAAGAAGAGGGCTTAAGCCGCTATTACAAGCTTTTCAAAATTGTTATATGCTTGTGTGTGAATGTTGCATTTACATTTATGATGAATGTGTACGAATGCATTTTTACTTATTGCACTATACTATATCTATCTCTGATATTAGTGCTTCACACATGTCATCATTTTGCATAAATCTATGAGACACGCTGTATGTGAATGTATGTTGTGTGGTTCCTCCATCAGAGGCTATCCTGCTTGTTTGATTATCGGACTCAGAGGAAGAATAATTCCAACGGGCTCTCGAAAGGCACCACCCAGATTCGCCCAGCTTGAAAGACCGATTAACTTCCCGCAAGTAGATTGCGATGATGATCCGGGAACCTTCATGCCAAAAAGCCATGAGAGAAACCCTAAGATAGGTCAACCTCTCGATAAACCAAACGCGAGGAAAGTCTCTTCATGCTTTCCATTTTCAATTACTTGTAAAAGCATTTACTTGTAATTTTATTCCATGTTCATCTTTATGTAATGGAAAATATGAAGATTATCTCAGCATGCATGTTATCAATTAACACCCGCTTTTGCAGACCATATTCCTAAAACTGGACATGTTATGATAACATTTACATTACCCTAAGACTAAACTACATAAGTCTTTTGTAGGGAAATCATCGGGCTCATACTCTACTCAAAATCCAAAAAGGCCACGAGCCTACAACCAATCATGTCTTCGTCCCCACCACCCTAACTCTGCTTTCTCGAGAAGAATTTGACGATTAAGTCAAGAAATCACAAATTTGGTCAGTTCCGCTTAAAGAATTGCATCACCACCAGTGGTACAAAAATCCCTCCACATACGTAATCCTCTACACAAGGAGGAACACAAGGTCTAGATAAAACAAATCTAGAACCTCCGCTGGATACGACCAACAAAGACCCCGAAAACACCCATCTCAAAGGAGATCCAGCACACCTATGATATCAGAAGAAAGTACTCCAAATGGAGGAAACTATCCGTGTTCTCAAAGGGATTGGAACACATGGAAGTGTATTATATGTCGACCTTTTGTATCTTCCCCGTGTTCATTATCCAGAGAAATTCAAAACCCCGATTTTGAAAAAGTATGACGGATTAGGGGATCCTTATACACATTTGAAAGTGTTCATTGAGAACTTGGGTCTTACGCAGAAAATGAAAAGCTCTGTAATGCAAATGCTTTTTAAAAAGTCCGACCGAGAAGCTCTGCTCATGGTATACCGATTAGACAACTCAAAGATCCATAGTCAAAAGAGTCGGCTCACGCCTTCCTCACTCAATACAGCTTTCAATCTCGATGGCTCCCGACCGCACTAAATTACCAAGGTCAAGAAATAATGATTAATGAGTCTTTCGTAGAGAGTATGCTCAAAGGTGGAGGCGCCTTGTCGCTTCAAGTTATTCCTTCCATGACGGAATCAAAATGGTCATGACGATTCATAGATGTACAGAAAGCTCTTTTCTATGAGAGAGTCTTAGCCGGTATTGGCAAACCATTCTCCTAAATGATCAAACACTAGAGAGATGGTCAAAATGGGATTGAAGTCCGTAAAATTCAAGACCTAGCCGCCTTTTAAAGTCAAGCTATTGAAAGCACATCCAAATTCGGATCTTATGGAAACAACTTCCTGAGGGTCCATAAAAAGAAAGAGGAGGATGTTTCCTCGATACTACAAGGTCAAAAAAGGCAATCAAAGCGCGCCTCTACAGAGAGAGAAACTACTCCCCTTTTCAAGCACAATCCTTCAAACCCTCCATTGCCTAAAGGTGGAGAAGTAAAGCGCCCTCGAACGCTCACACCCTTAGGGGACTCGCCGAGAATATTCTTGCTCTTCCCGACTACTCAAGAGAAAATTACACATCTTCTTCCGCCAAACCAACCCTAATGGGAGGGGTTTTAATGCTACTCAGAAATGTGCTTATCATGCCGGAGCACCTGGACATGATACTCAAGATTGTTGGGCCTTGAAACACAAGATCCAAGATTTAATAGACAACAGTGAGATCGTGGTCACCAAACCAGATCAACCTCATGTAAGACAACCCTCTTCCTCAACACAAAGAAGAAGAGGTCAATATGATCACTGGAGCAATCGGATGAGTTCCAATTTAATGGTGAATCATCCCAAACCCTCAAAGACGGTGTTGATAGATGGGATTATGCAAAGTTCCAGTTCACTATGGAACGAAAGATGAAAGCTCTTTGCAAACAAATTGAGCAATCGCGTAACCGGTGACCCACCAAAGATCAAGTCACACGCCAATTAATCAATCAGAGAGAGCATGCCTATCTCCTTCCTTTTGTTATGAATGCTCCATCACCACCTTCGTAAAGCGAAGCTATGGAGGATAAGGTTGCAAAGAGAGCCAATGCTAAAGCCCGCTCGATTTTGCCAAATCAAAGGAATTTACCTATCTCGGCCAATCTATGGAGGAGATATTGCAAATGTTGATCAATGAAGGAAGAATTACCTTCCTTCCGCCTCCAATCAATCCCCGCCAGACGGTTCAATTCTCGATGAAGTGTGTCAATATCATTCACATTCTCGCCACACAAAGATGAAGAATGTCAGGCACTCCGCCATCTCATTCGTAATCTTATCGATAGCGTGTGTCCCGCAAATAAAGCGATGATGATTACACGCAAACTCAAGGGCGGGAATGCATGTCCTACCAAATGGAAGGGATCAAGAGTGCTATATCCGGGTGGATGATGAGATCACAAAGTATTTCCCATACAACCAATTCAACTCAAAGGAGTCGATAATCCTTTGAAAGTGGCCGCACTCAGAGCCAATTTCTTTACCTTTCGCACTACAACATCCTCGTTGTCACCACACAAAGTTCCATGGAATTATGGAGAAGTCAAGGATCCATGTCTCATACTATCGCTATAAAGTTGTCGAGGGAAAATCCACCGATCTTCCTCAACGGGTTATGAAACCTACTTGCAAAAAAGGAAGATTCCCATGGAGAAGATTGAAAATTCCTCCGCACTATGGGCCACAATGAAGCCAAAGTGGTTTTAAGCTTCATGAGAAGCTCCACACCGATATATCTATATCGACTTGGTTTTCTTCCGAGGATCATCAAAAAGATTTTATCAAGGTTTTGAAGAAGCCTATTTACCAAAATCAAAGGATGGATGTGGAAAAATTTCAACATTTGTTGATCACATTTTCAACAACAATGTGATATCCTTCATCGATGATTTACATACCGCCCAAGGGACCGGCCATCGCAAGCCATTGCACATTGCGCTTTTGTCTTCCCGTACATATGCTAGTCGGAGTTTTGATAGATGGAGGCTCATCTCTAAATATCTGTCCTTATGCCACCTTGGTGAAGATGAATGTCAATCTCAAGCGGATCCAAAGCAACCATACTATATCGTAGAGCTTTGATGGATCCCACGAAATGCCATTGAAAGATTGAGTTGCCAATCGAGATTGGTCCAAATACATTCAATGTATCCTTCCACGCCCTCAAGATAGATTCAGATACAACCTCGCTATCGGGGAGACCATGGATACACATGGTCGGAGCCGCTCCTCCACGCTACATCAACAACTCAAATACATTATCAACAACAAATAGTCACCGCCAACGCCGAGCCGAAATGTCCCGAACAAGGAACTCTACCAATCATCACCTTCAATTCGTAAGTTGAACCGACCAGCTTTTCATACTCCGAAAGTGAGTACCACGCAATACCATTCTATTGAGCGCCACTTCCCATACCCAAGATTTCTACCGAGGTTATGCTTTACCACTCAAGAAATGATGTCATCAAGTTATCAACCCGACAAGGGCTTGGTAAAGATAAGGTGGTATTAAGCACCCTATCCAAGTGTCCAAATAAATTGAACAAAAATGACTAGGCTATTCTCGCCAGCCCAAATACAGAATCCTCATAAGCACAAGAAAGTCCTCAAACTTCCGCCACACGACGATTTTTTCTATACCTTTACCCCATGAGCTAATACAATCCCAAAAAGGTGCCATCCCATGTTGTGGCCATGTCAATTTCCTAAACCAAAGGCCAATCAAAGCTAAAGAGGTGTCGATTCCCGATCCCAAAGTGGAAGAAAAGGAACGAAAATGTAAACATGACATCGCCTTGATGATGGCATGCATATACGCGCCATTGTTCATGATGAACATACAAACAGATACACCCCCTGCATTTATGATTGCCCAGATGTCATGGTTATCATTCGGAGAAGGAGGACAATGACGATCCTTCCATCATCGCAATTCATCAGACTTTGCCTCGATAATTGGAGCAAAGACTCCATGCATCGGTCGACGAGGGTAAAATGGGCGTAAAAAATCTCCGCCTCGTAGATAACTTTAATTGCTTGCTTTTCCTTTACAAGATTAGCAATTTATTTTATCAAGTACATGCTAACACTTTTGTATGATCGAACAAATTGATATATTAAGTGAAAGCATATTTTGTTTCAGTGACTCAATTTAGATGTGCTCAGCATTTTGTCGATGAGGTGCCTTCTCCCACAAGGGTCAGAATTTTGATGCAAAGTTGACTCAGACTTGATGGACATCCAAGAGGACATTGAGACACCTCAGAGATTAAGGAATGGGTCGCAGAAAACCCAAACCCAATCTTGATCAAACCACTTTTTTCAATCTTGAACCTTAGACAACCCTAAGCTTATCCAAATTGGTTCGCACCTTACCACAAAATCAACTAAATGACATGGTCACACTATTAACCCAATTCCAGATGTGTTTGCATGGTCTCATGAAGACATGGTGGGTTTGTCCACCGACATTGTTCTTCATCGCCTTCCCATTAAAGAAGGATTCAAGCCAAGCTAGGCAAAAACTCAAAGCGATTGAACCCGAATGGGAGTTTAAAGGTTAAAGAAGAAATTGTGAAACAATTTCAAGTCGGCATCATCATGGTGTCTACATATCCCGAGTGGATATCCAACATTGTTCCCGCGCTAAACCAGAGGAAAGGTGCGAAATCATGGGATTACCGGATTTGAACAAAGCTTGCCTTTTAAAGATAGCTTTCCCGCGCCATTTATCCACATTCTTATCGACAATACCGCTTAATACGATGATGTACTCCTTTGTCGATTGCTTTATGGGTACCATCAAATTATGGTCACCGAGAGAGGACCGTGAGAAAAAACGCTTTCATCACGCCTTTGGGGAACCTTTTTACATACAGATTTGTCATTCGCCTCATCAATGCCGGGCAACCTATCAAATGAGCTATGATGGCTCTTTTTCCACGATTTAATGCACAAAGAGATAGAGATCTACGGATGACATCATTGTCAAATCCCAAAAGGAGGATGACCACTTAGACCATCTCGTAAAACTTTTCAACAAAGTCATGTAAGTACAACTTGAAGTTGAATCCAAATGCAAGTGCGCCTTTTGTGTTAAGTCGTGCAAGTTGCTAGGTTTCCTAGTCACCACAAAGGGATTGAACTCGATCCTACCAAAATCCAGCCATCAAGGAAATGCCCATTCCTCGCATGCAGAAGGAAATACGGGATTTTTGGGAAGAATCAACTTCATTAAGAAGTTTCATTTCTCAACTCACAAAGAACTCTCGTGAGCCAATCTTCAAACTCATTAAGGAAGAACTCCTCCATGAAATGGAACGATGAGTGTCGAAAAGCCTTCCTTACCATTAAAGAGCAAAATTGATTAACGCCTCCTATTTTGGTACCTCCTGGATGATGTTCCCTGCTCATGTACCGTCCCATAAATGACAATGCCATGGGTCAGATGTCAGGGCAAAAGACGATAGAGGCCAAGAACGAGCTATCTATTACCTCAAAGAAAAGATTCAAAGATCGCGAACACAAAGTACACTCGATTGAGAAGACTTGTTGTGCTTTTAGCATGGGCTTCCATGAGGTTACAACATTACCTCCATGGTCACACAACCCATCTCATATCCCGCGGGATCCTCTTAAGTATGTGTTCAAGAAGTTCATATCAATTGTCGATCGTCTGTATGGCGCTTGATCCTACAACAATTTGACATCGCTTACGTGACGCAAAAGTCTCGCAAAGGTCAAGGAATTGCGGATCAACTGGCCGCCGCACCCAGGGGACTACAAACCCTTGAAACATACTTCCCCGATGAGGGGGTAATGACAGTTCAAAGATCAACATCAGTACGATACATGCCGCACGTGGAAAATGTATTTTGATGGAGCCATTAACGCAGTAGGTTCTGAGCTCGAGCAGCTTCTAATATCCGAGACGGGGGAGCAGATCCCGTCATCATTAAAAATTGCAGCTTTGTCAAGACCAACAACACAAATTGAGTATGAAGGTCAGATCATGGGGCTAAAACTTGCCTGCTCAATGGGCATCAAAGTGTTAATCGCCTTTGGGGATTCCGAATTGGTAATCGACAATCCATGTGAAATTTATCAAACCAAAGAATTACATTTACCGCCTTACCATCGGCAAGTTCTACAGATGGCTTTGAGTTCAAGAAATCTCCTTTCTACACATTCCTCGCAATAGAATGATTTTATGATGCATTAGCAACGCTGGGCCTCCTCGTTCATATATATATCCGACAAGGAAAACATGCCAAGCATCACGCTTGCTTCGCAAAAAGCCCCACCTATGGGAATTATGTTGAGAAGTATCGATGAACTACCTCCCATCCACAACCCTTGGTATCAAAGACATCAAGGAGTATCTCATGAGATGGATCTACACCCACCGAGGCGAGCCTAACCGAGAAGAGGCGATTCATCGACTTGCTATGAAATTCTACCGAGCGAGAGATGCACTCTATAAAAAAGAGATGCAGAATAGGTCTCCTCGATGTCCGGATAAAGACCAAGCTCAGAGACTCATGGATGAGATCCATGGTGGAGTCTGTGTGGGTCCTCACACGAGCGGACCCCTACTTGTCAAGAAGATCCTCGTATCAGGCATTATCGGCTTACACTCAAAGTCGACCGTGATGATCACGCCAAGAGGTGCTATCAATGCCGATTCATGGAAATGCTATCCACGCCTCCAAGGGAACTCCACAATATGAGTTCGCCATGGCCTTCTCAATGTGGGAATGGACGGATCGGCCCATCGAGCCCAAAGCCAAGAATGGACATCGATTCATATTCACCATGATCGACTACTTCACCAAATGGGTAGAAGCAAAGATCCTTCCCTGTGGTTACTAAAGAAGTCATCATTGCTTTCATCGTAAAAAAATGTCGTCTCGTCGATATGGACAACCAGAGGTCATCAGTGTCGATAATGCTAAGAACCTCAACAACAAAATGATGGAGGAGTTATGCAAAAAAATTCCACATCAAACACCTTAACTCCGCCATCTACCATCCAAAGATGAATGGTGTTGTTGAAGCTGCTAATAAAAACATCAAAAAGATCATGCGTAAAATGTCCGCCAATCACAAAGGATGGCCCGACCTCTCGCTCTCCGACTTTTTATTAGCCTACAAACTTCTATGCGCATTTCCACCGGGCAACCCCCTACTATTAGCTTATGGGATGGAAGCAAAGGTTCTATATAGAGGTGGAAATGGAATCCTCCGAGTGTTGATGGATGCTCAATGATGAAGACCAATGGGTACAAGATAGTATCACCAATTGTCTCTAATAGACGAAAGGCGAACCGCTGCTATCTTCCATGGTCAAGATATCAAGAAAGGATCGCATTTATCCTACAACAAAAAAAGTCCGACTACGGCAGCTCAAAACAACACGACTTGGTTTTAAAGAAGATCATTGACAACCAAGATCATTCTAAGGGAAAATTCGCCCTAACTCGGAAGGCCCATTTGTTGTCAAGGAGGTATCGACAGAGGTGCTCTCAGATTGCAGAAATGGATGGCGATGAATTTCCACAAATTATCAACTCTGACACCGTGAAACTGTACTATGTCCGAGGTTACCATCAAACAAACATCCCGGTTTTGATCATCAAATCACCAAATATTCCGCTTTTGAACCCTTCCTTTTTACATACTCTTCTCGCCTCGTGGAAACATACACTTCAAACCAAAGAATTTGGTTTCACTTCATTTCAAACCTTTCATACAATTTCCCAAGACGGGATTGAACCTTATCCTCAAGACGGATTAAACCTTTCACACTTGCAGCTTTATCCTCCCGAGACGGATTAAACTTTTCACGCTTGCGCTTTGTCCCAAGACGGATCAAACTTTTTCACACACCGCAGCTTTATCCCCATTATGGGGGATCAAACTTTCTTCTCCCCGCAAAGATAGCCTCATACATGGGATTTACACTTCTTTTGTCATGATTCGTCCCGAGGGGCGAAACTACGCCGACCGATCTCCCCGATACCCGGGGTACGAGGGCAACCATATTCTATATGGCCCTACAAGAATAAAAAAAAAAACAACAAAACATTTTCTACCCTTTCTTCACAAAAACAACAAAAAAATTTCTACACCTATCTCCGCTTTTTTTTCACATTCAAATAATAACCTCTTACACCAGTTCAAACTACGCAGACTTGATCTCCTCTTCAATAGAGTACGTAGGTAGCCCATTCATGGTTCAAATTTAACCCCTACCGTAACAAAAAAAATACTTGTCACACTAAGATCGGATCAACCTTCAATTCACCACATTTCATCTGCTTTCAGATCAAAGGGATGAATTACCCAACCTCTTCTCACAAATAAGAGATTCTTGACCATCTAAGTCGCGATCGCGCCTCAAAGAGCAATACCAACCCATAAGAGATGGAATTAACTAGGCTTCTCACAAATAGAAGTATCAAGCACCATCCGTGGTGCGCAAAATCTCGTAGAGAAAAAACACCCTCCTCTCCACTTTTTCCATACAGATACCACCAATTCCCCAAGACACCAAAGATGGTAGGATATACAAAAATCAATGATCCATTCTCGAGAGATCTTATGACGCCTCAATGTCCACCTATCAAGGATAAGTTCGTAATGCATCAAGATCACAAGGCCCCAAGAAACAGTGCAAATATCAAGCAAGTATCAAGGCATAACTAAAAGGGAAGTGAATCAAAATATATTTCCCCGCCATACATAATACTCGCTTTGATATATACATCCGTGGTTGTATATATGACAAAATGGCTGTTTAGTCTCAGGCAGAAAAATACAAAGCTATCTACAGATCCGTGTGTATGCGACTATCGATCTAACATGGCATCCTCTCTCAAGACGGAGGTAGCACCGCAAGCTCCCGCCCCAAGGGTATCTACACGAGCTAGCAGATCGTAGGCTAACCGCATGGTGGCATAATGCTCATCAATGTAAGCACTCATATCGCTAAAGACCGATAAATATCCGGGATCTCATCAAGTATCTGCTCTGCAAATGGCCACATCCCTAGCAGATAAGGCGATCATCCCGCCTCCACAATCAATGCATCCTCGGCCGATCTAGCCTCATCCTCTCTAACAGAGCGCCGCCTCTCCCATCAAGAGTCACAACATCGCGCCCTAGCCTCGATCTCTATCATAGGTCATCGATGTAAGCTCGCCCCAAATGTTGTGTCAAATATCGAGTAACAAAGGGCACTCGGGGTGGAGAATCCATCACAAATGCCGGCAAACCAAAAGAAATCAAGTCATCGATGGGAATGTCACCCTCTATAGGCTCCTCATCGCCGTAATCAACCCCTCGCACCGTGGATACTACCGCAATGAATGCAATCTCTCGCTCCATCCATGCGGAATACTCGCAGAACAACCCGATGATCGACAGAAAAACTCAAATACAACTCACATCCCAACAGCATACAACCCGGATCTGCCCTCCACCGATAAATGGTGTGAAGTGAAGTTACCGACTCACCGCCTTCATAAGGATGAAAATCCTCAAATCGTCAAACCGACACATCACGCACAAAGGGATGGTAAGTAATCATACCCCTCAATCCAAATGTAGAGAGATAATCCATGCCCGAGAGTATGAGTAATGAAGTCAGAGGGTGAACTAAGCCCCAAACACGGCAATATAGCAAACGGATCCCTAATCCTCGCCAGAAAGTCGACCACGATGCAAAGATCTCAGACACTCAAGAGTCGAAAGGAGTACGACATGGCTATATCATGGGTGAAACAAAACCCCCGCCGCCTAAGTGTGCTAATCGGCCTCAAGTGTGACATAAACCACACATACAAAGATGACCGAAGCTACTCGTGAACACTCCTCACGGATAAGTGCAAAGAAGATGATGTAAATGACTCTCGTAGTCTCTCGCAAATGATCATCTCCAGACAATGGTATGACCTCCTCCCCGAGAGCTCTCACCGCCATAATGACGCCGATATCCAACTCATCCATGTATCCGCAAGCATGAAGACGATGATGACAATACGCAAAAAAGTAGATCCACTCGGGTCAACGCCAATGATCCTCCTCCGGCAGGTGAAATCCCTAATGCCGCGCATAACTATCCTCGTGAGCCAAATCACAAACAAAAAATGCCGATATCACGTGGCCGGATGTAATCTCGCCCCGCACTCACTCTACGCCTCAATCCTGAGGGTCATGAATCGCTCTGCTCATGTCTCCGATAGCCATATGCACGCAAGGTCCGCCCAAATGAAAAAGATCATCAACCGTGCATACTACTCCTCCAAAGTAGAGTCAACTCTCGGTCCCAAATCGAAAAACCTACCTCCGATACCCAATGCTCTAAAGATACCCTCTACAAATCCTCGTGGGAACCTCAAACATCAACAGGGTCATAGATGTCAGCAAAGAAATCATCTACGATCACCATGTCTCGATGGTGATATACTATCATACCATGAGCAAGATACCGTATACCACCAAAATGGTGGGGTATGATCAATACGGCTAATCGTCAAGAAGACATCTCAGACGGGCCGTGTCATAAGACCATCCAGGGTCAATGTCAATATCTCTCGACATACATATATATGCATAATATAATAACATGCATGATATAATAGATGGCAATATGATATAGGAATGGAAAATGTGCATACATTCCTAAGTATATCATCATCTAATACATCTCTCAGACAAATAAAATATGTGGAAATGGGGGCGGCTACCCAACATCTAACAGAGGCCTATCAAAAGATATAACGAGAATGGGGCGGCTACCCAAAGAGCCTAACAGAGGCCTATCAAAAGAGATAACGAGAAATACATCGTAAAAAGTCAATGGTGTCGATGTTCACATCATCGATATCGCCCACCCATGTAACTCCTCCCGAGTCACCGGATCTCTATCTACAGTGGATGTCAGCCGATACAAGGGAGGATCTCGACCGCAAAAGCCATATGGGTCACCCGAGGGGCCAGCCAGAGCCGGAAGGATCAAAAGTATCTACCAAGGATCTCTCGCCCAAATGCCGAATGAAAAGATGTGTCCGGCCCAAATTGCCGTCAATCATTAAATCAGGTCACATGAGTCGATCTCTCAACATGTGCTAGCCAATCCATCATCATCACGGATCCTCGAACCATATCCCCATAAACCGTGGTGGCGCGGTCCGAGCTCCAATAGTACGAGGGGATCCACCAATGCCGAACATCTCCCGAGACCAGGGGCCTTCGACAATGTAAAACCGCCAATCCCCATCAATGGATGTCAATGACGGTGATCGCGAAAAAAGCCAATAACGCCTCGGCAGAGGCAAGATCGCATACACGATCTCTCCTCAGTAGTGCTCCCTGATAAGACGCTTCTCCTAAATAGAGCTCCCATCCTCCATCTCAGAAGAGAGGAATCTCATGGGTGGAAATGACGACTTACTCCAATGGGTACCCATCCTCAAATCCAACTCCCAAATGCTCTCCAGAGTAGGGGAATCCATGTGATGACATCCACCAACAACAACTCCAAATCAGAAGCGATAATGAGTGAAACCTCAAAGAATGTGGACCTCCGCCAAGATGGAATGATGCCATCTCCGCCCTCGTGGATAGGTGTCTAAACCTAGCACGCCACATGATGCAAACAGGAAGCCTCTCATAGGCCCAAAACTACCAACACAAAGGCAACATCTCGCCGTCAACAACACTCTTAACTCTATACACGGAAAAGACAAGAGAAACACTCACCAAAGAGAAATGGGTAGAATCCTAACCACGCCTCGGCCAAGCCCTCACGATCGCATGCGCATTCCCCCGAGGAAGTAGGCAAAGGTATAGAACCCCAATCATACTCTCCTATACTATCCCACGGTCGAGTGGCGCCCGATCAAAGCGAAGGACACCGAGAGAGAATTATTATCTATGATGGCGCAAATTTCTAATGATCATCAGAACAATCGCCAAGAATGCGATCCCCGACTCTCACATCATCGGCATGGGCTCACCAATAATAGCCCGCCATATAAGATCTACGCCAAAGGACCCATACGAATAGCCCCGCCTCGAGCGCCCACCGAACTCCCAACAAGGATCCGACGACAGAGGGGTAATATCCGCCGCAAAGGCAATCGATCCCTCCAAACTCCATACCGTGATAAACCGCCAATCCATCGGCCATCATCATCACCTCACAACCCAAAGAAATGGAGGATCGAAGTCCGTGAAACCACCGCCGACAAATGCCCCGAGGTAACCCTGTGGACAAATGACGGGAAGAATGGAGAAGAACATCCCAAATCCCCAAATGTATGTACAATCGCTTCAGAGTCATCATGCAAAGCCCGATACATAGAGTGGATGCTAAACCAGCCTCGAGGTCAGGTGAAGCCGAACCTACATCAAATGCAGATCAACATCGTAATCCTCGACTCCTCATCAATAGAAATAAGGAAGATTAAAGATCTAACTTCATACCTCGCTTCATGCAGTGTATATATCAAGGATGCCTACTCAAGTCACCCAAAGATCCGGGTTCGCCACTTGAATACTCGCAATTTCCTACGGGAACACGATAAAGAGAGCAGAACCTCGATCGCAGACATCCTCCTCCTCGCGCCCCGACATTCGCACTTCAACCCGAATAGACGATCACCGCCTCCACCAAACGACGAGGGTCAGTTCGATGACCGGCATCGAGGCTCTTCAAAGCCCTCCTCCAGACACCGTAAGTAGTCCCACGGAACTACTCCTACCGATCCGGATCCATAATATCCGGACAACAAATCTCCAAATCACCTCGTAAAGGGTGTGGTAAATTTCACCGAGCTTTTCAAAATGCATTTTATGATTATATGCATGCATGCATTGTTTTAACATACGCCTACAAGAGAGTTAAAAATGCATGACTATCCAATACCT